>JALPQD010000087.1:4512055-5112055 GCA_023101885.1 Typhlomys cinereus
CTGCTTCCCATCCGCGGATTAAGTTTTGAGGCATAAACACATCCACTCGCTCATGAGGCCCGAGCCTCGGGAGCCAATCCTGGCACCAAGACGCCACCGCTCACTGTGCAGTGCTCACTGACCCCCAGTTCCCACCTGTTGGGGCCTTCTTGGCGGATCTCTGCTGGGACGCCCCTTGCTTCTCCAGCGTCCATGCTTAGCCCCACGCACACACTGCCCCTTGCTCCTCCAGCGTCCATGCTTAGCCCCACACACACACACACACTGCTCCTTGCTCCTCCAGCGTCCATGCTTAGCCCTATACACACACACACTGCTCCTTGCTTCTCCAGCGTCCATGCTTAGCCCCACACACACACACACACTGCCCTTGCTCCTCCAGCGTCCATGCTTAGCCCCCCCCCACACACACACACTGCTCCTTGCTCCTCCAGCGTCCATGCTTAGCCCCCCACACACACTGCCCTTGCTTCTCCAGCGTCCATGCTTAGCCCCACACCACACACACACACACTGCTCCTTGCTCTCCAGCGTCCATGCTTAGCCCCACACACACACACACACACTGCTCCTTGCTTCTCCAGCGTCCATGCTTAGCCCCCCCACACACACACTGCTCCTTGCTCCTCCAGCGTCCATGCTTAGCCCCCCACACACACACACTGCTCCTTGATCCTCCAGCGTCCATGCTTAGCCCTCCACACACTGCTCCTTGCTTCTCCAGCGTCTATGCTTAGCCCCCCCACACACTGCTCCTTGCTTCTCCAGCGTCCATGCTTAGCCCTCCACACACACACACTGCTCCTTGCTTCTCCAGCGTCCATGCTTAGCCCTCCACACACACACACACTGCCCTTGCTTCTCCAGCGTCCATGCTTAGCCCCCCACACACACTGCTCCTTGCTCCTCCAGCGTCCATGCTTAGCCCTCCACACACTGCTCCTTGCTTCTCCAGCGTCCATGCTTAGCCCCCCCCACACACACACACTGCTCCTTGCTCCTCCAGCGTCCATGCTTAGCCCTCCACACACACACACACACACACTGCTCCTTGCTCCTCCAGCGTCCATGCTTAGCCCCCTCTTACCACTCCTTGCTTCTCCGGCATCTACGTACAGCTCCTCTCATCACCATCTTCTATCCCTGGCCTGGAGACCAGGCTGACACTCACTCCTGCTGCTCCCCTAAGATGTGACCCGAATCCTCCAGAGTGACCCCTACCCTCTCCTTCTTCGGAATCCTTGGTCTGTGTGGAATCTCCCCACACGCAGCCTGAGCACTACCAGCACCTGTATCGATGGCTTGTTAACCACAGGTACCAGACAAGGCAGATGGCGCGGGAGTTAAAACCTTTGCTTGCAACCAAAAAGACCTGAGTTCAGATCCTCAGATCCCATGTAAAACACCAGATGGAAATAGCAATGGCCTGATTTCAGTCCTGGGAGCCTGGGAAAGCCCAGAGCACAGCACTAAGGAGGTAGAACCATCTGGGATGATTCCTGATGTCACCTCAGCCTCCACGGGGACGCACACTCATGTGCTCTCTTGTACCCACACACACAAGCAAAACATAAAGTAAAATACACGCAGAAGCCTGGGGCCCCAGAACCAGTGAGATGCTGCACGTGGCTCCGCGGTGGTGTGCGCCGTTCGACGCGCACGCTCAGTGCAGACTCCTCCCCAGCAGTGCGCCTTCATTCCAAAAATAGAGATGATCCCACGCTCCGTTGTGTGGGGCCGAGGTGTCGCCGGGAGAGGAGCCGAGCTGGGATGAGGCGGCTGCGCGGCAGAGTGCAGAGCCTGCTCGTGTGGGAGGCAGAGGCGGTGGGAACAGAAGGGCTGGAGGCGGCAGCTGGATGAATCCCACAGAGGAGCAAAGCCGAGCACGGCCAGGGTGCAACGGGGAGGACTGGGGGCCGAGGGAGAGGAAGGCCGGGGAGGAGAGCAAGAGGGAGCCTGTCTGCTCTGGCTGGAGGCCCGAGCTCGGCCCTCCCATGGAAAGCCCTGGGTCTCTGGGCAGGCGCCAGCCATGGTGGGGCCTTGGCAAGCCGCGGTTCCTCTCCTTCATCACAAAAGCCCGTCAGGACTTGGAGATTTTAAAGATGAAGTGGGTCCTTTCAGAGTCTCCGCCACGGCCCAAAGGAGGAGCTGGGGTCTGTGTGCAGCGCCCACCAAGTGCGCCACAAATTTATGCTGAGGTCCAGAATTTTCTATGTGCTAAAGGTGCTCGGGGCACACCACCCTAAAGACGCCATTTTAGCAGAAGCTTATGTTCTCAAACAGAAGTGCATGGGTGGCTTCTCTGCACTCTCATGTCGCTGACACGGACTCCCCCAAAGGAACTCATTTGCCCCCCAGGCCCAACCCTGGGTCTGTTTCATCAACTAGGGGGCGTCCTGCGTGACAAGACAGGGCTGAAGTCAGCCTGGCCCAGGCACACCCCAACACATGGCAGGAACACATGGGCAAGAACACCCACAGCATGAATGCACAGCATGAGCACACGCATGAACACACGCATGAACACACGCATGAACACATGGGCAAGAACACCCGCAGCATGAATGCACAGCATGAGCACACGCATGAACACACGCATGAACACACGGCATGAACACATGGGCAAGAACACCCGCAGCATGAGTGCACGGCATGAGCACACATGCATGAGCACACGCATGAACACACGGCATGAACACACACGGCATGAGCACACAGCATGAGCACACAGCATGAGCACACAGCATGAGCACACACATGAACACAGCATGTGCACACGTGGCATGAACACATGGGCAAGAACACCCGCAGCATGAGTGCACGGCATGAGCACACATGCATGAGCACACGCATGAACACACAGCATGAACACACACAGCATGAGCACACAGCATGAGCACACAAGGCATGAGCACACGCATGAACACATGCGGCATGAGCACACACAGCATGAGCACATGCATGAACACACAGCATGAGCACATGCATGAGCACACAGCATGAGCACACAGCATGAGCACACGGCATGAGCACACGTGGCATGAACACACAGCATGAGCACACGCGGCATGAGCACACACGGCATAGGCACACATGGCATGCACAAACACGGCATGCACACACACGGCATGCACACACACGGCATGAACACACGCATGAACACACGCGGCATGAGCACACATGGCATGAGCACACACGGCATGAGCACACATGGCATGAGCACACACATGAGCACACGCGGCATGAACACACAGCATGAGCAACGAGGCATGAGCACACGGCATGAGCACACGCATGAGCACACGCGGCATGAGCAGACCTCTCCCGCCATTCACCTTTCACTGACGTCATTTCCTTCCCGTCATGCTGTGCGCACCCGTCCCTTGCTGTGAAGGTGGGTTATGAGCCAGGTGTACCACGCCTGTAACCTCAGACCTGAGGGACGATCGGCAAGTTCAAGGCACCTCAGCATCACGGGGAGAACCTGTCTCAACAAAACGGCGTGCAGTGTCAACTCCTCCAGGTTTCACCTCCTCCTGCGACACCTCTGCTTGTGGGATGTCGGGTGCTTAGATCATACGTGTGTCAACTCAACCACTGAAGGCTGAGCTTTGGACGCATCTGTAAAGAACACAGTTAAACAAGCCTGCAGGCGATCGTCTGACAGAGGGGAAGACCCAGGCCATGGGGGTGGGATCATTTACTGGGTAGGAGGATTAGATGGAAGGAACTGGTTGCCGAGTTGGCATTTTCAGGTTACTTTGGAGAGTCTTACAGTCCGGCAGGTGAGGTTTGTCACTCTCCCAGCGATCCTGTGCTATGATGTGAATGTTTCCCTTGACTCCTGGCATTGCTATGAGCTCTATCAGGCTAGACCAAGAACTTAACAGAACTGTTAAGAATAAAGCCCTTTGCTCCCTAAGCTGTTTGGTCATGCCACGCAGACACACTGCAGGAGTTCAAGTACCAAGCGTGCCTCTTCCTCTGTCGTCCAGCCCACTGCCCTCTGCCTTTAGGAAGGGGCAGCCCACCCCAGGTCATCATTGCCTAATAAAATGGAGTCCTCATCGAATCTAACCATTAGGAGGAAATATCCGCTGCAGAACAGAGATCTCAACCCCAAGGGGCTGTGAGCATGAATATCCCGGAAGGTGACATGTGGGGCAGAAACTGCAAAGCAGTCCTGCCAGGCGACGCTTCACCCTGACCCTGACGAAGCTCCTGCCACAAGAGAAAAGAGAGAAAAGGAACGTGCACCGGAAGCACAGACAGGGAAGGAGAGGGAAGGAACACTCGCCGGAAGCACAGACGAGAGGGAAGGAGAGGGAAGGAGAGGGAAGGAGAGGGAAGGAGAGGGAAGGAGAGGGAAGGAGAGGGAAGGAGAGGGAAGGAGAGGGAAGGAGAGGGAAGGAGAGGGAAGGAGAGGGAAGGAGAGGGAAGGAACACTCGCCGGAAGCACAGACGGGAAGGAGAGGGAAGGAGAGGGAAGGAGAGGGAAGGAGAGGGAAGGAGAGGGAAGGAACACTCGCAGGAAACACAGACAGGGAAGGAGAGGGAAGGAACACTCTCCGGAAGCACAGACGGGAAGGAGAGGCAAGGGAACGCGTGCCAGGAAACATGGCCAGGGAAGGGGGGGGTTCTGGAGAAGGACCAACACCCCAGCTGGCCCAGGATGGAGGGCGCCCCTAAGACTCCAAGTTGTCTGCTTTGAAATGGAAGAATCATGGACAAACCAGGTGAGTCGCTCTTCCAAAGGCTCACGTGATGAGGAGTCATTGGTCAGTTCCAGCTAGAACAGTCTAGATCCTTCCAGATCAGGGATCTCCTGACACTTGGGGCAGAGGACCTCTGCCGACCCCCTCAAGGCAGGAACCGGAGCGACGATGGGATTCTGTGCCATCTGCAAGGCTTCGCCTGCCTTCCCCTGCCTTCCCCTGCAGCCCCGTCCAGGACGAAGCCTTCACACTGACCCCGCAGACACCCTGCCCTGCCCAGTGGGTCTGGGCTCCGCACCTTGGCCCGCAGGAGCGATGCAGGAGCAGGCTCGAGGGTGCCCTCGGCGCATTCACTTCCTTGTCTTTCACACGCTCTGCCTCTAACCACACAGGGATGTTCTCAAGCACATGTGGGAAATGCCTCTAACGAGCTTGCTCCAGCCAGGTGAAAGAGATGTCATCACCCTCTGTCCGCGTATCTGAGCCCTCGTGGCATTCAGGACCACCTGTTTTAGTTTTGACCTCCACTGGGAGCCGACTTCCTGCCTCACAGACCCTTTACCACCCTCATCTTAAAAACCCTCAGACCCAGAAAAGGCCCGGCACGTAGGCACCTCTCTCGTGTCAGTCTGGCAAGCAAGCTGATTAATTAATTGATGAGTTCATCAGTGCTGATCACAACTGAACTCTCGCTCTGAGGCAAGTGAGCAACACTTGATAAATCCTGTGACCTGGCTGTTCTCGAATTTGTAATGTGTCAGCCATTAAAGTCACCTGTATGGGGAGGAATAGGAAGATAGAGAGGGAGAGGAAGAGAGAGAGAGAGAGGGAGAGAGAGAAGAAGAGGGAGAGGGAGAGAGAGGGGAAGAGGGAGAGGGAGAGAGAGGAACAGGGAGAGGGAGAGAGAGGGGAAGAGGGAGAGGGAGAGAGAGAGGAAGAGGGAGAGGGAGAGGAAGAGGGAGAGAGAGGGAGAGAGGAGAGAGAGGGAAGAGGGAGAGGGAGAGGAAGAGGGAGAGGGAGAGGAACAGGGAGAGGGAGAGAGGAAGAGGGAGAGAGGGAGAGAGGGAGAGAGAGAGAGTGTTCGGCCTACAGTCCCAGAGAGTTGGGGAGGCAGGCGAGAGCCCATGCCATGCAGGGGGCTGCAGGCGCCACCATGCACATTGACCAGCTCATGCCTGTCTATGCCGCCACCTCCCCCTCTCGCCGCCCTGGGCTCTACAAGGAGAAAGAACTGAGTCAGAGAAAGGCTGGCTGCCAGCTGCAGACGGACATGCAGCGAAGGGCAGCACAGCACCAAGAGGCTCAGAGGACGCCAGGAGCGGCCGCCCCAGTGAAGCCGTCTCAGGGAGCCGTGCCCACCTGTTTCACGGCCATGCACCTTCATTGAGTGTTCTAGCCCTCGACCTTCCATGAGCTCATCTCAAAGCCTGGCGAGTGATCCTGCCCCACCGCGGGGGGTGTCCCGTGAGACCTCCAGCCAGTCGTTTTGAACTCCTTTAAAGAGGCACTCAAGGGACGCGCAGGAGACTTTTCTGTCTTAAAACGATTCCCAGAGCCCCAGGGACAGTTACTTAGGAAACCTACTGGTGGGGTTACTGCTTAGGGACCTGGAAGCGAAGAAGGGAGGCTGCGCGGAGGCTGTTGTTGCTAAGTGAGGCTGCCTTCCCTCAGGTGGGGCCCTTCTCCACCAGGCCTCCGTTCTTTTGTTCGCGAATTTGATCAAAGACAGCCCTGAGGTTTTGCTGACCCCTTGTGGGCGGAGGGGGAACTACATCATTTCAAATTGAACCGGGGCGCAGGCTTCAATGGGGAATCCCGTGAAGGTGGAGTCTGCGCCAGGACCCCTGGGGAATCCCGTGAAGGTGGAGTCTGCGCCAGGACCCCTGGGGAATCCCGTGAAGGTGGAGTCTGCGCCAGGACCCCTGGGGAATCCCGTCAAGGTGGAGTCTGCGCCAGGACCCCTGGGGCTGGCGCCAGCTCTCAGCACCGTCCGTTTCACAGATGCAGAGATTGGCAGAGCACCGGACACAGCCAGCACCCTTCCAGGACCCCAGGAAGCGCAACCTGGTGTCCCACACTCTGCCAGAGGTTCTGACAGCAGCGTCACGCGAGGATTGATTTTACGCAGCAGCCCAGTCTGGTTGTGTTGTAAATTGCTCTACAAAACTCACCCTGAAAAATTCAGACTTGCTTAACAACTTATCCTACGAGGAAAAACTAAGACACAGAGACAGAGGTGGACCCAGGAGTGTTGAGACACTCGGTGGATAACGTATCTACTTCACACGCACACAGGCCTGGGTTATCCCAGCATCCACGTAAATAGTTGAGCATTTCGGTGCCCCTGCATTCCCAGTGAGGGGAACCCCACCTATCAGCACAGCGAGGGCCCATCTCAAAGCACGGATGGACCCAGCCACAGCCAAGGTTCACCTCTGACCTCCACACACAGGTGCACATATGTGTACTCACTGCATGTGTGTGCTCGGCACACAGGTGCACATGTGTGTACTCACTGCATGTGTGTGCTCGGCACACAGGTGCACATGTGTGTACTCACTGCATGTGTGTGCTCGGCACACAGGTGCACATGTGTGTACTCACTGCATGTGCGTGCTCGGCACACAGGCGCACGTGTGTGTACTCACTGCATGTGTGTGCTCAGCACACAGGCGCACGTGTGTGTACTCACTGCATGTGTGTGCTCAGCACACAGGTGCACATGTGTGTACTCACTGCACGTGTGTGCTCAGCACACAGGTGCACCCATACTTGCACCTGTTCATTCCACATACACGTGAGCACACATACCTGCACACGCACCTTACACACACATGCACAGGCACATGTGCACTTATAGATACATGTACACTCATGTACACACATGCACACGTATACACTCATGCACATATGCACGCACATGTACACACATGCATACATACATGCACACACATGTACACACACTCAGCGTTTAGCCCAAACTCACGCAGCTGGTGCAGCAGGTCTAGAGCTACCCCTGGCTCTGGAAGAGCCTCATCTGGGGGGTTTCTTGTCACTGACTGGCTCTGACTAGACCTCTGCCTTTTAACCTCTCTTCTCTCTCAGAAGGGAGTGTCAGCTGAGTCCACTCATGATCAGCCTGGCACGCGGGTCTCCTCCCCATGCTACATGTGAGAACCCAGGTCCGCTGCACTAGGAGGCCACCCACCCTCCTAGCAGGCCACAAAACTGGGATTGAGAGAGGCAACCTGAGGCCCAGTGCATGAGACTCTGAACTTGAGTGTCCACCTGCCTCACACTGCCTCCAAAGCCCACCACAGACCTTACCCTTTGGGGACCCCAAAAGGCAGCCACTACTTGCAAGGACGTCAGAACAAATCTTGTTTCCCGGAAGGGGATCTCTAGGTGTGATGTCACTGCAAGTCTCCCACACGTAGCCTTGGGACACGTGCGCTGAGGGTCAGCCAGCATCAGCCAGGGTCAGCAAGATCTTTCCAGCCCGCTGCGTCTGACCTGAGACTCGGAGCCAATCCTGAGTCACGGGCACGTGAGAATCCAGAGAAGCATTCAACAGGGACTGTCTGAGCCCAAAGCAAAGATTCTGCACAAAGGCAGACCCCCGGTCTAACCGGCCCCTCGCCCGTCGAAGGTCTCGCACACCCAGCCTCCCCGGGGCATCTGTGGTACCCGCGCCCACGGTCCTGTCAGCACTGCCGCGTGAGGTTCCCAGCTACTCCTCTCCCTGCTGGGATCCACCCCTGCCAGATGCACCCCAAGGGCGGGGCCGACCCACTCCTGGTTCACAGCATGCAAGTCCACTAGAGGGGGAGGCCGGTGGCAGGAGGGTTGGTCCTGCCGTGGTGGCTCGAGACGAGGTCACCTGAGGCAGCGGGCAGAACCCAGCCTGGGCTGTTCCCTCAGGTCTGTCTGCCAGGCAGGCTGCCTGTGCCAAGACAGCACCCTCTGCTGGCACTGGGCGCTCATGCAGGCCTGGGGGGACATTTCAAGGGACCCCTGCAGCCAAGATGGTGTCTCCGTGAGGCCAAGGCAGCGTCTCCGTGAGACTGGACATCAGCTTCCAAGCTCATGGAGGCAGAGCCTGGGCCTCACTGTCCTAGGTCTGGACTCCTCCATCTCCCTCGGGGCTGCCTCAGCATCCTGAGGCACGAAGGCGACTCCCTGGGGTGAGTGATGGCGAAACCTGTGCTTCTCATGGGCCAACTCGGAAGTGCAGCTGAGGCCACTGGCCCCAGCCCAGCACAGTAACTGTCACGAAGAGCTTCCTAGAGCCCTGAGGGTGACCGCTGGGCCCTGAGGGTGACCGCTGGGCCCTGAGGGTGACCGCTGGGCCCTGAGGATGACCGCTGGGCCCTGAGGGTGACCACTGGTTCCTGAGGGTGACCGCTGGGCCCTGAGGGTGACCGCTGGTTCCTTAGGGTGACCGCTGGTTCCTTAGGGTGACCGCTGGTTCCTTAGGGTGACCGCTGGGCCCTGAGGGTGACCGCTGGTTCCTTAGGGTGACCGCTGGGCCCTGAGGGTGACCGCTGGGCCCTGAGGGTGACCGCTGGTTCCTGAGGGTGACCGCTGGTTCCTGAGGGTGACCGCTGGTTCCTTAGGGTGACCGCTGGGCCCTGAGGGTGACCGCTGGTTCCTTAGGGTGACTGCTGGGCCCTGAGGGTGACCGCTGGTTCCTTAGGGTGACCGCTGGTTCCTTAGGGTGACCGCTGGGCACTGAGGGTGACCGCTGGGCCCTGAGGGTGACCGCTGGTTCCTTAGGGTGACCGCTGGGCCCTGAGGGTGACCGCTGGTTCCTTAGGGTGACCGCTGGTTCCTTAGGGTGACCGCTGGGCACTGAGGGTGACCGCTGGGCCCTGAGGGTGACCGCTGGGCCCTGAGGGTGGCTGCTGCAAACTCCTGCCCTCCCAGACCCAAAATCCTCACCACAGGCCAGGCACCATCCTGAGCCCCAGGGAGAGCCACGCATGTGACAGCTCAGGACCTTCTGTTTCATGTGACAGGGGAACCCCAGGAAGGTGCAGTTAGACCTGACAAGGCGCAATGCAGGGCAGGGAAGCATAAGTCAGTGATCTGGACTGAAAGGTTCGCTGAGGGCGTGAATGTGAAGTCTTCACAGCAGATGTGCTGGCGCAGGAGGGCGACCACCCAGTGGGGAACCTTGGGGGCTGTTCACATAAGGGAGGATTGTGCACTGGACTCAGAACCAGACCCTCTGCTTCCTTTCTCTGTCCAAAGCACGTGCCCTGGCAGTTCTCCCTCCTGCAGCCCCATCTGTCTCTGAGCCAATCCTCTAGCCCTGACCCTGCTACTGGACAGCTTCAAGGTAGCTGCGTGCCACGCTGGGTGACGTCACGGGGAGCTGCGTGCCACGCTGGATGACGTCACGGGGAGCTGCGCGCCACGCTGGATGACGTCACGGGGAGCTGCGCGCCACGCTGGATGACGTCACGGGGAGCTGCGCGCCACGCTGGATGACGTCATAGGTTTTTCTTTTCTCTGTAGAACAGATGCTCCGTGGCAACTCATCATAACTAGTTTTATATCCTTGCGTGTCTATGACAATGCATGACACACACACCCTTGCCTCACGGGAGGCCCAGAAAGCAAGGAGCCTGAGATCTGCAGATACGCTGGTACACACATGCAACTGCACTCTCAAACATGCGTATGCACACATGCACACACACACACATACATCTACAATTAAGCTCCAAAAGTGGAGTTTGTAGAGGGACATAAACCTGCTTAATAATTAGACTGTCTCTGGATTTAGTCCAAAGGAAGAAAACAAGGAACTCCAAAAAGATGATCAGTGGCCAGGCACACCTAGCTACATCACTCCTTCTCGCGGCTTCATTAATGTTCCTGCAGAGGGATTTGCAAAGCACAGATCCTCAGAGACAAAGGAAAAAACAAGTAGCAACATGTTAGAGTCTGGAGAATAGACAGAGACTCGCACCTCACTGACCTGCAAACCACGGGGTAAGTGGGCCAGGGGAAGGAAGACAGCACCTAGAGCCGCTTACACTGAGAGGCTCCGGCAGCTTGGAGACCAGCGATGAGAATGTTCTGGAAAGAGGGGGAGGTTGGAACTGAAGATGGGAAGTGCCGCCTGGTGTCTGGCTGTGAGTTCCTCTCTTGACTGTGGCTAAATACTGACAGGGGGAGCTTAGGGAAGGAAGACTTCATCCTGCTCACAGTGCCATGGCGGGGAGGCTTGGGGGGTTCACCGTGGGACACCCGTCATCTTAGCAGACAGAGGGGGAGAGGGAGAGAGCGAGGAGTCAGGAGGGGACTGGGCTGCCCACTCCACTGGCCCAATTCCTCCAGCCAAGTCCCGCCTCTTAAAATAACTTCTTAAAACAGCTCACCAATGGGGGGCCCAGTGATCAGACATGTGAGAATCCGGTGCTCAAGCGGTGACTCTCCACCATGCTTTCAGTCACAAGGTGATGCAAACACCTAATATAGCTGCACCTGCTGGAGAATGTCATTCTCATGACCCTCAAGCAAAACCCACATATGCATCGCTTATGAACATGTATGAGAAACTAGCCTTTAACAGAGAATATTACACATATGTGATAGACTCACCTCTAGTTGGGATGGAGGAGGAGGAGGGTGAGAAAGAGAGGCAGAAACACAGCTACAGAAATATTCAGAATCTGGTTCTCAAATGAGATTTGTTTTACTCATGAGATTTATTCAAAATTGACATGAGTCACTTGCAGCAAAATAAAAGGTTTTCGTAGTTGAAAACAGGGTTCATAATATGAACAGCATAAATTGAATATTTGCATCTACTGTATCCTGACCTTCACATGGTCTCTATCTAGTGTATCATGACTTCACGGGGTCTCCACCTGGTGCATGGTGACTTCACGTGATTCTCACCTGGTGCGTGGTGACTTCACGTGATTCTCACCTGGTGCGTGGTGACTTCATGATTCTCTATCTGGTGCATTGTGACTTCACGTGGTCTTCTGTTTGGTGTCCAGAATGCTTGCATTCTGGCTTGTAAGACAGATGTCTGAGAGATCTTATCTTTGGCAAATCTAGCAGCTCAAAATGAAAAGGCTGAAAATTTTTACATGTTCCACCACTTTCAGAGGAGGACTGCAGTCACAGCCCCATTCACGTGATCAGCAAGCAGCACTGTGGACTCTTCAGATAGACAAACACTGAAGTCAAAGAGTACATGTAGGAAACAGGACATGGTCCAGCAAGATGCAGAAAGCTTGCAGGCTTGTTATCATCAATGCCTGCAGAAACACAACAGGGGTGTGTGTGTGTGTATCCATATGTGTGTGTGTGTGTGCGCCACAGCATGTGTGTTATGGTCAGAAGACATCTGGGGGGTATCAGTTCTCAGCTTCCGCCTTGATTGACAGCAGTCTCTTGCTCGCCATGTGCATACCAGGCTAAGGGGTCTGCAAGCTTCCAGGGATTCCCTTGATTCTGCCTTCTGTTTCACCATAGAAATGCTGGGATTGCAGACGTGCACTATGGTGTCCAGTTTTACATGGGTCCTAGAGATCTGAACCCAGGTCCTCAAGCTTGTGTGGCAAGTGCTTTATTCACTGAGCCATCACATCAGCCCAAGGTCACCTTGATGAGGGATTTAACCCAGTCTTGAGAGCCCCACCTTGTGACCTATTCACCTCTCAAAGGTCAGAGCTCCTAATGCAGTCACCTTGGACAGTAGGACACAAGCACTGAATCTACATGAAGATTTAAGTCTGCCAAAGATCCAGCGTGCAAATAAGGTGAAGAAAGACAATCACAGGCACAAAGCTGTGTCTCGTTCTCATAAGACAAACCAAGAGACTTTGCAGCAACCCAAAGACATGAGTCTCTCTGGAAGGCCCTCGAGTTACCCAGATATAGGAGTGACATATTTCACAGATTTCACTTTCGTATGAGATGCCAGAGCGCTCAAGGAAAAGATATCCAGAACCTTCCTACATTGTGGGTCCAGAGAGGCGGAGACACATTTGAAGGCTGTTAATCACAATGGCTGATCTTAACAGCAAAGGAAGAGCCACAAGACGGTAGAAAATCCATCCACATCCCAGAGGAAGGACTCTCCAACCAAGAGTGATACATCTAGAAAGCCATCCATCAAGGGTGATATGATAATGGAGTTTTAAGATACAAGCGCCTTACAACATTTATTTCCTACACAGTTTTTCCAAGAAGCTGCTAGAGTGTGAGGTGCTTTATTCTAGTAATTCCTGCTGAATTTTTTATCACAGTTTTGGGACTGTAAGATAACTCCACCCAAGACTCTGAGGCATCAGCTTAGTTAGGGACATTTCATCAAGACACTGATGGCCCCATGGTTTACATCAACTGTGTGTGCATTACTATGAGCCAGAGAATTAAAACGGGAAGTGAAAAATTTATATTCTAAATGACAGCAGTAATAAATAATAAATGACAAGCCTCGTTAATGCTAAAAGAGTGGTACTGCTTGTGCTTGTAGAAGGGGCATACAGACATGTTCATGTGGGCATATGCACATATGTATGCACGTAGAGGTCATGGGTCATGTTGGGAGTCTTCCTCTATAGCTCTCTGGCCTTATCTTTTAAATGGTGTTTATCACAGCCTGGCTGGCAGGAGAGCTCTTAGCTACCTGTTGCTTCCCGTCCCACTGCCCCGCCCCGCCCCAGCGCTGGCGTCGTAGGTGGTACACACCCCACCCAGCTCTTGCATGCACACTGAGGGTGCAGACTCCAATCCTGAAGCTTGTGTGGCAGGTACTTGACAAACCATTTTCCCGTCCATCAACACATCTGTATGAAAATATTATCACAGGGACTAAGGAGACGGCTCGGTGGTCTGCACCCGGTAAGCAAAAGGCCTGAGCTTGGCCCCCACATCCCACACAAAGATGTGGGCATTCTAGTAATGCAAGTCTACTCCTGAAAGTGCAGCCTGGAGCCTCCAGAGTGTGGCCTGGCGTTAATAAGAGACCCAGGTTCACAATAAGGTAGAAAAGTGATGGAGAAGGATTGCTGATTCCCCTTGGGCCTCCATAGACACCCACACATGCAAGGGCGCTAGTATGCATACCTCCACACACTCACCCACATGCAAACACAGATACACGTGCACACATGCATCTCATACTTGTAATACATGAAAGAAAAAATATTTCAAAAACTAGTGAGATCTATGTTTTGTAAGTATTGCACATATCTGACTGAATAAAGCATCTCGATTTGCATGCCTGCTTCTTTATTCAGCCTTTGATGATCTATTCTTTTGGTGAAATGGGAAAAAAATCCAAACACATGGTTCACCCTGTCACCCAGACTCAGGAGAGTAAGTCAGGTGTGATTCCAGGCCAGCCTGGCTACAGAACAAGCCCTATGTCAAACAAGCAGAAATCTAACCACTCCAAGGGAAAAGATTTCAGAAGTCCTATTCTCTGGTCCCATCCCAAACACAAGAGATAATATTCCAAGGGGTCGCTGTAGAATCAAAATTCTATTGGCGAAACTTGTGTGTTCCCTTATCTGAAAATCTACATCTATTGGGCGTATCGAGCGGCTCTTTTCTCCACGCACGCTTTCACGGCAGCACACACTAGGTTCACCAAAGCACACGGATCTCACAAGCATCAACACGTGCACCCATCAAGGGACACCAAACACGAGCGCCGTCAGCCACGTCACTGTGAGACTCGCCCAAGCCCAAGCGTCCTTCAAGCTCATGGATGACGACAATTTTCCAAAATTCCAAATTTTTCTCAAAAGCTCAGTTTTATAACAGAGAATACTCTTGACTATTTTCCTCAAACTGACAGGGCTGCTTCATGCATTTGCTAAGAAACACCTGCCAGGGGCTGGAGAGGTGGCTCAGGGATTAAACCTCTGCCTTGCAGGCGGAAGGTCCTGAGTTCGGATCCTAGACCCCATGTATAGACGCTGGGCGGAAGCGGGGGTGGCCTGCGTTTCCGGTCCTGGTAGGGCGGAGCCTGTGAATCCTTGGACAGAGTAAACAAGGAGGTGGAGGCGTCCATGGTGGTTCCCGAATTCGTCCGTGGTTCTACACATATATAATACATACATACATACATACACACACACACGTGCACACATGCATACATGCACAATTGAATAAATAATAATAATAATAAAAATTTAAAAAAAAGGAAACACCTGCCAAACACCACACGTGACAAGGACAGTTTGCCTCCTAGTCGTGCTTTTCATGACTCAAGCAGCCACTCGAGCCGTTCGTGGCTCATCTGGATGCAGCAAACACCAGTGCTGAGGACCAGCGCCCAAGAAGGAAAGGAGGGCGACAGCGAACAGGAAGAGGGTCTCAGAGACTCACTCCCCAAACACCAAACACCTGGGGATCCTCCTGGGGACCCGCCATCCCGGGAAATGTGACTCAGGAAAGGCCCGTCTGCATGTCCCGTGCCGCGGAATCAACAAGAAGTTTCAAACATCAAGACCACCTCAGATTTCAGATGTGCAATCCTGAGACCCCAAAGGACAAAGGGGCCTGAGCCTTGTGTGTCCCCCTACCCGTCTCCCACCATGTCCCGGCTGTGACTTGGGCTCAGGATTCCTCACACTCTCCAGTGTCCCCCCACCCCCGAAGTCTTCCCCCACCCCTGAAGTCTAGCCCATGGTGCAGGGCCAAACGATGCTCAGCTGGCCTCGGCCGTTGCTGACACACATGTCCACACTCCCTGCGGCTTTTACTAACCGGTGAGTTGCCACTGCTTGCTGACCAGGAGCAGGTACTGCGCAGGCGCTGCGTGACGTCACCATCGGCTCAGCGTGCAACGAGAGCATTCACCAACTAGAGAACTAGGAGCAGGTACTGTGTGGGTGCTGCGTGACGTCACCATCGGCTCAGCGTGCAACGAGAGCATTCACCAACTAGAACTAGGAGCAGGTACTGCGCGGGCGCTGCGTGCACGTCACCATCGGCTCAGCGTGCAACGAGAGCATTCGCTAACTAGAACTAGGAGCAGGTACTGTGTGGGTGCTGCGTGACGTCACCATCGGCTCTGCGTGCAACGAGAGCATTCGCTAACTAGAACTAGGAGCAGGTACTGCGCAGGCGCTGCGTGACGTCACCATCGGCTCAGCGTGCAACGAGAGCATTCGCTAACTAGAGAACTAGGAGCAGGTACTGTGTGGGTGCTGCGTGCACGTCACCATCGGCTCAGCGTGCAACGAGAGCATTCGCTAACTAGAACTAGGAGCAGGTACTGTGTGGGTGCTGCGTGACGTCACCATCGGCTCAGCGCGGCAGGACTTTCACCGCCAGTCACTCCCAGCAGCACCCTCCAAACGCCAAGTGAAGCGTCGGTCAGGATCTCACACGATGGCCGAAAACAGCACTTGTTTGGACCCCAGGCACTATCTCGACAACCTGACCAAACCCCTCACATTTCCACGTGTTTCTCTTTACCGTCCAGCCCCCTGAACCTACCAACAGCAGCAGCAGACTTTGCAAATCCCTTCTTGCAACCGCTACCTCCAAGCTCGGCCCTTCGCTGAATGTGTGACTATCGGACATTAAGGGGCGGTGCCAGCATCGCGTGATGCCCAGCTATGGAAGCCCGTTGCTTAACTCCGCATTCTCTCAGCAGAGGCAGGTATGGCTCTGCCGCCGGGCTCCCCTGGTTTGCACCAGGCCACCAGCGGCACTGCGCCCCGCGGCCCTGCTGAGTCCTGAGTGCTGTGCTGCTCTGGGCTCCTCCACCGCTCTGATCTTTCTTTCCGGCGAGTTAATTAACCTCCCCGGCCCTGGGCAACAGTCAGGGCACCAAGCTGGAAGCCCCTCCTCGGAGCTCCGGGGTGCTGGTGGGCAGGGAGCCTCTCTCCTTGGCACTCCGGGGTGCTGGTGGGCAGGGAGCCTCTCTCCTTGGCACTCCGGGGTGCTGGTGGGCAGGGAGCCCCTCCTCGGAGCTCCGGGGTGCTGGTGGGCGGGGAGCCCCTCCTCGGAGCTCCGGGGTGCTGGTGGGAGACGGGATGAGCTGGAGCGCAGCCTTCAGCCCGTTATTGCTCACCAGCAAATCATCCGTCAGCAGCAAGCCGAGAAAAGGACTCGCCGAGCCGAGTCAGCAATAAATAAGGCTCAGGCTGCGTCCTGAGAAAATGAAGCTGCTGCGGCGCGGAGTAGGGAAAATAAAGATGGGGGCTTCCGCCCACCAAGGGCACAGCGAGCCGTCCAGCAGAAAACCACACCGCCTGCTCAGACGGCCACCTCTGGGGTCAACGCAGACCCCTGGGCTCCTGTCCCCACACCACAGAGGCCTAGGAAAACCACTTCCTGTCAGGAGCTCCACATGGGGGGCAGAGGGGTGCACTGCAGAAGCCCCCCATCATCTCCTTGCTTCCCCGTGCAGCCCCAGATCCGTCCTCTGGCTTCCAAGGACCGAGAGTCTGGTCCCTCTTCCAGACTGAAGCCACCACAGCGCTCCTGGGGCGAGACTCCTCCCACAGCGCTCCTGGGGCCAGACTCCTCCCACGGTGCTCCTGGGGCCAGACTCCTCCCACGGTGCTCCTGGGGCCAGACTCCTCCCACGGCGCTCCTGGGGCCAGACTCCTCCCACAGTGCTCCTGGGGTCAGACTCCTCCCACAGTGCTCCTGGGGTCAGACTCCTCCCACAGTGCTCCTGGGGTCAGACTCCTCCCACAGTGCTCCTGGGGTCAGACTCCTCCCACGGCGCTCCTGGGGCGAGACTCCTCCCATGGAGCTCCTGGGGCCAGACTCATCCCATGGCGCTCCTGCGGTCAGACTCCTCCCACGGCGCTCCTGGGGCGAGACTCCTCTCACGGCGCTCCTGGGGTCAGACTCATCCCACGGCGCTCCTGCGGTCAGACTCCTCCCACGGCGCTCCTGGGGCGAGACTCCTCCCACAGTGCTCCTGGGGTCAGACTCCTCCCACAGCGCTCCTGGGGTCAGACTCCTCCCACGGCGCTCCTGGGGTCAGACTCCTCCCACGGCGCTCCTGGGGTGAGACTCCTCCCACGGCGCTCCTGGGGTGAGACTCCTCCCACGGCGCTCCTGGGGCGAGACTCCTCCCACGGTGCTCCTGGGGCGAGACTCCTCCCACGGCGCTCCTGGGGCCAGACTCCTCCCACGGTGCTCCTGGGGCCAGACTCCTCCCACGGTGCTCCTGGGGTCAGACTCCTCCCACGGAGCTCCCACTTCATTCTCAACCACTTTCCTCCACCTGCCTAAATCCTCCTCAAAGGCCAACCCACCCTGTCCCCCTTCCCCCACTGCTGCCCTCGGCTCCACAGCCTTGCGGACCCCATGTCCACCCAGGCGAACAGAGGACAGGAGGGTGTAGCTAGCACCTGTGGGGCTGCCTTAGGTGTGTCGGTTACTACGGCAACGCGCTGAGAGCTGCAGCAGTGACCAGCCACACCACGTAGCCAGCAGCCATCTTGTCCTCCAGCTGGGGACTGGCCTGCACCCTGGTCCTGCCTGCACCCTGGTCCTGCCTGCACCCCTAGTCCTACCTGCTGTGGTGGGCTTAACCAGGAGGCCAAGAAGCCTGGGCAGGAGGGACGGGCTGCCAGGACCAGAAGGACGGTTCTGGAGAGAGTGTCTTTGCAGGACCTTGTAGCCTTTCTCCCTCTGCCATGAGCACGGCTTGTCTCACAAGGGGGTGCTCCTTCCTCCTGCACCCCGGGAGCCAGAACACAGCTTGGAGCCAGGGCAGACAGCTCAGCTGCTGCCAGCACGTGACAGACTGACGGAGCTGTGGGACATAGGCCTTGCGTCTTCCCACACGTAACTGGGCAGAGGCTGGTTCGCACGGTCCTCCAGAACACCAAGGACCCAGCAGGGCTCCACGGTCCCCAGCGGGGCTCACGGCGCTGAGTGTGTCAGCAAATCAACTAATTTGAGCATGTGCTTTCTAAAACCGTGTTGTCTGATATTTGCTTTTTAAATAGACTCAGTAAATGAAAAATGAGGTGTTGATTCTCTCTCCGTCCAGGAACGTTGGAATGGCCCTCCAGAGAGGCCGTCCTGCCCGGAGCGATCTGGAAATGCATCTGGGCTGGGGGTGGGGGAGCCAGGTGCTTTCACAGAGAGAGGAAGCAAAGCATTGTGGGAAGCAAGGTGCCCAGGCAGGGGGCTTCTCTGGCAGCTGCCGCTTCCTCCACCCCCCCCCAGCCTAGCAGGGCCTCCCACCTCCCAAGAGCAGAGCGTGCTCTGCAGAGACTGTGAAGTCAGCAGAGACCAGTGGTGGGCATGAATCCACCGTTCCGCATGTGAGACTCGCGCCGCGGCCTCTGTAAAGCGCTGCACCCGGAGTTCTCTGGGTACATCCCGCGGAACGCAGCTCCTCCCGCACACTCAGGACCCACTCATGCTTTCACTCCCTGGCACGCCACGCTGCATGCCAGCCGTTGGAGGTAGGGGTAGAGTCACCCCAAAATGCACTAGTCCTGGCAGGCTCAAGCGGACGCCCAGGGCACAGCTGCCGTGAGGCTGCCAGGAGCCAGAAGACCCGCCTCAGCCAGAGAAGGAGCCTCAAAGGTTGAGTAGCTCAGCAGTCGGCTGGCTCGGCCCTGATTCCAAGCTCCGCACCAGCAGCAGCACCACAGGTCAACGGGTCCTGACCCATGCGGCCCATCTCCCCAGACACCCCAGGGACTGAGAAGGAGGGACGGAGGACGTCTGCAGAGACTTTAAGAGCTCTGTGCTCAGAAGGTAAGAACAAGGGAGGCTGTGGGCGAGGGCAAGCCAGAGGTGGGGGGCACAGAAGCTGCCAGCAAGCCAGAGGTGGGGGGCACAGAAGCTGCCAGCAAGCCACAGGTGGGGGGCACAGAAGCTGCCAGCAAGCCACAGGTGGGGGGCACAGAAGCTGCCAGCAAGCCACAGGTGTGTGGGGGGATGACCGAAAGCAAGTTCTCTCATGCACGAGGCTTGGAACTTCTTTCTCTCCAGTTCAGCGCTGAGCCAAGCAAGAAGCAAACTCCAATAAGGAAAAGTCATTTGTTTCTGAGTAAACTCCATTAGTCTGCTAAGTATCTTCACTGGATTTCATTTGATCGAGTCGTTCTCAATTCAGTCTGCACTCAGCCAGCTTAACCTTTTAAAAGGAATTTTATTGATGGTGTGTTATGGGCACATTAACATTTCTCAAAAGAAAGAAAGAAAAATAGAAAGAATTAAATTGCTTTACTTAGCAATCTTAATTATCTGGAATAATTAGCTCTAGTCAATTCTCCCACTAGGGCTCTCCAGAGAAATCAGTGTTTGGGGAAAGAGACAGAAAGGAAGGAACCAGGCTTGGGACGAAAGCATTTAGAAAGTGATTTGGAAATATCTAATTAACCCCGAGAGTGAGGTTGACCATCAAATCCACTTTCCTTGTGCTTAATTATTAAAGACAAATAAAGAAAGTAAATATTCACAGAGCCAATCTATTGGGCCTGGAAAATAGGAGTCACTGAATGCGGCCCAGACACATGTGCCCCACACTTCTTCAGAGCTTTCCTTCCCAGTCGTCTCTGGGGTCTCCCGTTCCCTGCTGGGAACTCCTCCCTGCTGCCCCACAGCTCCTGACCACCTCCCTGCTGCCCCCACAGCTCCTGACCACCTCCCTGCTGCCCCCACAGCTCCTGACCACCTCCCTGCTGCCCCCACAGCTCCTGACCACCTCCCTGCTGCCCCCACAGCTCCTGACCACCGCCCTGCTGCCCCCACAGCTCCTGACCACCTCCCTGCTGCCCCCACAGCTCCTGACCACCTCCCTGCTGCGGGCTCCTGACCCCTCTTCCTTACTCTAGACTTCCAGAAGACGTTAGTAATTCTATGGAACATTCATGAAGTAATTCCCTGCTCACCCCAGCCCCAGATCCAAGTAGTGCAAAGTCTAGACTCTGTTCCCGCGGCTTGGAGGGCTGTCCACAGACTTGGTGCTGGGACTTAGTTGAACTCATCAAATCCTGTTGGGCCCGCCCAGGATTTGCCCCAGGGCATGGCCGAGCCCATGGGACTAAAGATGGCGCTGAGGGAAGGGTCTTGGGCGTAACCTGATCACTTCACAGAGAGCCCTAATTGGCTTTCAGGTGTCTACCTGCCCCCTGTGCTGAGTGGCATTGAACTTGACCATTAGCACCTGTAGGATGTCTTGACCTTGTGACACAATTGGATGCCTGTTTCGGTGCCTTGGTAGCCTTTGTCTATAAAAGTTCCTTTTCTCCCCCCAATAAAGAGAGATCTGCTTCTGACAATCTCCCTGTCCCGTGCTGAGTCTCTGGGGGCAGAGGCGGAGGTGGGGACGGCTGGAACCTGCTTTCATCGCAGCTAGCAGCTGTGTGTGTGAGTGAGTGAGTGAATGAGTGCATGTGTGGGAACCGGTTCCCACAAAATCCTTCCTTTGTTCTCACCTCTCCTACCTCCCCACATCCTCTCCTGTTTCCTTTCCCCCTCCTCTCCTTCCCCTTCTTTCCCCTTCCTTCCCCTTCCTTCCCCTTTCTTCTTGCACTTCAGACCTAAGTCCCATCGCTAGAGCCATCGATCCCACAGCTGCGCATGCCAGCAAGTGCTGTCCACGTGAGTCTGTCACGTTGGCTTGTGATTGGTTTCCAGTAAGCGATGCACAAATGCAGCACAGTGTCTAAGAAGGCCAGAAGGCAGCTGCAGAGGCGACGTGGGTGCCCGGCCCGCTCCACCGAGAGTGTGCAGGCATGGAAAACAAATGTAAAATCACATACGTGATAATCCAACATGTTCCCAACATCACGTGCCATGTTGTGTCACATGACTCCCTACAGTGTCGAGTCTGAGCACACAGTGTATATACGCGGTACCTCCTGTGTGTGGTCACACCACACACCACCAAAGGACGCCAGGCTGGACCGCACGTTCTCACTGTTTATATCTCGGCTCAGGTGGACACACGGTCTCACCGTCCACACCTCGGCTCAGGTGGACACACGGTCTCACCGTCCACACCTCGGCTCAGGTGGACACACGGTCTCACCGTCCACACCTCGGCTCAGGTGGACACACGGTCTCACCGTCCACAAGGTTTGCTGTTTCTATAGGAAGCCTGATGGTTTAATTACAGAAAAGGAGACTTAATAGTGTACACAGTGTCTTAGCCGGTACTGTGGAAGAATGTTTGAGTTTAAAATTGCTGTGCATGCTACTGGCTTGAGTTTTCTCAAACATAATTAAATGAATTTTTGTTGGGCATTAGGTCAGAATTTCCAATAACTTCTGGAATGCCCTAAAAATACTTCTGCTCTCTTGTACTATGTCCACAAAGCAGCAGTCTGAGCATTAATGGTTAAAAAATCAAAATATCGATTAGCACCGAAAAATGTTAATGATGTTCTTTATCCTGCAGTATGGAATATTGAACCCAGGTTTAATTATATATGTAAAATAAATAAGCATGCCCATCCCATTAACATGAAATCTGTTTCATTTCACTTTTGTGTTTTCACATGTGTGTATGAGTACATGTATGTTTCCTGTGCATGGACACGTGTTTAAGCATGCACGTGGAGGCCCAGGGGTGACCTTTTGAGACTCATCCTGGATTACTTGCCCACCTTATTCTTTTGAGGTTGGCTCCCTGAACCCAGAGCTCATGGGTAGCTAGCCAGCTCTCTCTGGGGTTCCTAGGCTCCTCCTTCCAGGACTGGAATTACGGTGGGAAGCCACGCCCACTGGATCAACCTCTTGTCCTGTGCTTGCATGCTCCAGCCCTCTTTTAGTTTTAATAAAAGATAAAATTGCATGTATCCTGAAGGATTTTTTAATTCATTTTTTTCGAAATTATAAATGTTTGATTTGCCTACCTGTTTTATAAACCTATTTTATATACGGGGTCCTGTTAAAATCTCTCAAGGGAAAAGGGATCACAGTGAGAAAGGTTTAGGAAGTACTGCATGATAGTAACACTCTCCCGCATCTGCGCATGAGCCCCAAGGCCTTGACCCTGCCTCTCCCCTCCACCCCCGCCCCGTCCCCTCCAGCACCATCACCACCGTCTCTCCTCCTGAGCAGCAGATGTCCCCTCACCTCGGTGCACCTTCCCCCATCACTCCTCTGGCAGCACTGGACAGGAGAAACTCCCACCTTCTTCCTGCCTGCGAGCCTGGCCTGCTCCGTCCACCCCGTGCTGTCGCCCCTCGGGGACTCTGGACAGCCTGCAGCACCCACCCTCCCTGAGGACCCCAGTCCTCAGAGCACCTCCTGTTCCCCTGAGCCCCCCCACCGTCCTGAGCCTGCTCTGTCCGCTCCCACTCAGTTCCAGCATCTTCTTCGAAGCGTAGGCTTCCCCCCACCCGACAGTGCACTGGTTTACACTGGACCTTTTCCAGTCTCAACCTGCACCACTGAATATTTGCCAACTGTCTCCATGCAAATGGGCCACCTTGACAGATCACTGTGGAAGCCCTGGCAACATACAGCATCCAGCAGCCCAACCAGCACGCTCACCGTGTGAGGTCACTGTGCCCGGGCGCACTGGCTGTGAACCACACCAATGTACACACACACGCATGCACAAACAGTCATACACAGTCACGTGTACCCGCTGTACACCAATGTAGATACACACAGGCACACACAGTAACACACAGTCACATTCATCCACTGCACACAAATGTTCACACACACAGCACTTACACAGCACAAGCATGTGCTCAGACATACGCAGTTATGTAACACGTAAAGCCACCTGCACATACACTCAGTTTGCCCACACATGTGCTCAGACATACGCAGTTATGTAACACATAAGGTCACACTGCACATACACTCAGTCTTCGAATACTTAACTGTGGACAGTACTGAGGAAGGTCATGACACCTTTAGGAAGTGGAAACTCGCCAGGGGGTGGGCCTGGAGGTGGGTCACCCCGCCCTGCTGGAGTGAGTGAGTCAGCTCTTGAGCGTGCAACAGCAGCGCTCGGCCTCCTGATGGAAGTAACTTTGGCCGCCTCCAGCGTCTGCCAACCAGCCATGCCGTTTCCACCATGAAAGGCTGTATCTCCCTTCTGGGACCTTAAGCTGAATAAATCTCCCTTTAAGTTGCTTGACACTGAGTGGTGTCTCCACAGCAACAGAGAAAAGTAACCGGTGCACAGACAGAATCACACACACACAGTATGTATGTTTGCATTGCACACAAATGTTTTCAGAAACACAGAGTCACTCTGACAGAGCACGGATCTTCAGAATACACAGAGGCACACACACATGTACGGTCACACTGTTCACACATCCTCAGACACACACAGACACACTCACCCATGTGTATTCACACTGCAACACTGTATACAGAGATGCACATTCACACTGAGCACACATCCTTAGAGACACACTCACCCATGTGTATTCACACTGTAACACTGTATACAGAGATGCACATTCACACTGAGCACACATCCTTAGAGACACACTCACCCATGTGTATTCACACTGTAACACTGTATACAGAGATGCACATTCACACTGAGCACACATCCTTAGAGACACACTCACCCATGTGTATTTACACTGAAACACTCTATATAGGGATGCACATTCACACTGAGCACACATCCTTAGAGACACACTCACCCATGTGTATTCACACTGTAACACTGTATACAGAGATGCACATTCACACTGAGCACACATCCTTAGAGACACACTCACCCATGTGTATTCACACTGTAACACTGTATACAGAGATGCACATTCACACTGAGCACACATCCTTAGAGACACACTCACCCATGTGTATTCACACTGTAACACTGTATATAGAGATGCACATTCACACTGAGCACACATCCTTAGAGACACACTCACCCATGTGTATTCACACTGTAACACTGTATACAGAGATGCACATTCACACTGAGCACACATCCTTAGAGACACACTCACCCATGTGTATTCACACTGTAACACTGTATACAGAGATGCACATTCACACTGAGCACACATCCTTAGAGACACACTCACCCATGTGTATTCACACTGTAACACTGTATATAGAGATGCACATTCACACTGAGCACACATCCTTAGAGACACACTCACCCATGCGTATTCACACTGCAACACTGTATATAGAGATGCACGTTCACACTGAGCACACATCCTTAGAGACACACTCACCCATGTGTATTCACACTGTAACACTGTATACAGAGATGCACGTTCACACTGAGCACACATCCTTAGAGACACACTCACCCATGTGTATTCACACTGCAACACTGTATACAGAGACGCACATTCACACTGAGCACACATCCTTAGAGACACACTCACCCATGTGTATTCACACTGCAACACTGTATACAGAGACGCACATTCACACTGAGCACACATCCTTAGAGACACACTCACCCATGTGTATTCACACTGCAACACTGTATACAGAGACGCACATTCACACTGAGCACACATCCTTAGAGACACACTCACCCATGCGTATTCACACTGCAACACTGTATATAGAGATGCACATTCACACTGAGCACACATCCTTAGAGACACACAGGTTATACTCACACAGCACAGGTGTTCACAATGCACATGCACCTCTTCACAGTTCCATACATGTCCATGCATAATCATGGTCACACGTGCAACCACACACATGCTCATGCTCACATAAACTCATCCAGAAGGGATCTAGATACTACGTGACCATTTTCAAGACTTGGGGAAGAGATGGAGCCGCCTTCTCTTGCCCACGGAGAGGCCCCAGGTGTGAGGAACTGCCCACCCCTGCCCTGGGCCCTGCTTCCACCAGCCAGAGCTGTGTTCCTGGCGGTGGCTACTCTGGCTACAGCTACTTGGTCCAGACTTTTGATGTGCACCTTGATTCGTCTGACAATATCTTCTGCAAGTAGAAGGTATGGACAGGGTCAGACTTCATGCAGCAGGGGGCGTGGACATGGTTTGGACTGTCAGCAAACCAGGGGATCTGGACATGGGTCAGACTTTCAGGCAGCAGGGGACATGGACATGGGTCAGACTGTCATGCAGCAAGGTGGGCACCAGGTCCACAATGACCCCGGGCTTCCTGCTTCCCAATCTGCATGAGCACCTGCTGCTCCTCTGGGTTCCTTTTCCTACTAGAGTTAGCATAGCTTTGATTTACCTTACTTGCAAACTACTAATGCTATTAACAGTCTTCACATTCAAGCTAACAAATATTGACTAAATGGTTGATGGATGCAGATCCTTTTCATCCTGTGGACAAGGTGCTGGTTCATCCTGGGGCAATCGATCCTTACCACCATTCGTGGCTCCTTCCTCCCTCGCTTTACTCCTCTCTTACCTGCAATACTGACTTTAATACTGACCAGTCTTGGTCCAGTCTTTCTTTTTGTTTTGTTCATATGTGGGGTGTGTACACAAGTGTCCAAAAGAACGCTTGAGTGTGTGGAGCCCAAAGATGGCGTCAGGAATCATCGTGGATCTCTCTGCCTCTTATTGCTTTGGTTTGGGGTTTCCCAGGCTACCCCTTCCAGGACTGGAACTTCAGACCACCACTATTTCCCCCAACGTTTTTACATGAGATCCAGGGATCTGAATTCAGGCCCTTTGCGTATTAGGCAAAGGTTTGAACTCCTGCGCCGTCTGCCTCCCCAGCCTACCCCTCCATTGACATCACCCACTCACAGTCCTCAGTGAACAGCTGGTGCCCACCAGGTGAATACGGGCACACACAGGTCGAATGAGAACTTTCTCAGGGGTTGGCACTTAGTTGCTTCCTCGGGCTGTGCAGGATTGTGACCCTTGAAGCTAATCGTCCTGCATGCGATGCGCATCAACGTGCAGTCAGCCACGGGCCCGCAGGACGTTGCTGTCAATCACAGGAACAGGAACGTAAGACACAGACGCTGACCCCGCAGACCCCACGGGAGGACAGGGGTCTAACCCGGGCCACAGGATGACACCCACCAGGACACGCCAGCACGCCCACCCTGCGCAGCAGAGGCAGAAAGTCACCCACTCTTGCGGCAGATCATATTAAAAGCGATTTGTCAAGCCTGAGTGAGATGTTTATGATCTGACAGACTACGCCAGTGAACTCATTTCATCATAAAATCACAACAGATAATGTGCTTCGGATAAATGATGCATCTGCCATTGGCGGGATCCTTGGAGTGAGCGATGCGCCTCGATGTCGCCTCTTAAAGATAAACAAATTACAGGCCATAATTACCCGGAGCTTGATTTTCCTTTTTATGAGCTTTTCTTCACCTTAATCACACTAGGGGCAGGGCCTGAAGAGCCCCAGTGAGGCGGATGGTCTGCCACCCCCCCACCTGGGGGGAGTTGGTGCTTCGGGAGCAGTTGAAGGCAGAGCCTGTGTTTCCCTGGCTCCAGAAGGAAAGGAAAAGAAAGGAAAGAGGGGGAGGGAGGAGGCATGAGGGAGGAGAAAGGAGAGGGGAGGGGAGGGGAGGAGAAAAGGAGGGAAGATGGGGAGACAGGAGGGGGGAAGAGAGGGGAGGGGAGGAGAGGGGAGGGGAGGAGCGGGGAGGGGAGGAGGGAAGGGGAAGGGAAGGGAGGGGAGGAGGGGACGAGGGGAGGGGAAGAAGGGAGGAGGGAAGGGAGAAGAGAAAGGCCCAGTGAGTAGGAAAACGCAGTAGAGAAATTCTTTCTCTCTCTCTCTCTGATGTACATGCTGCACAATATGAACACACACCAATGCACATGCTGTACACATATGAACACACTAATGCATGTTCTGCACATGTATGAATGCATTAATGCACATGCACATGTATAAACACACTAATGTGCATGCTACACACATATGAACATACACCAATACACATGTATGAACACACTAATGTATGTGTTTCACATGTATGAACACACTAATGCACACACACATGTATGAGCACACTAATGCACATGCTGCACTCATATGAGCACACTAATGCATATGTTGCATATATATGAACATACTAATGCACATGCTGCACACATATGAACACACTAATGCATATGCTACATATGTATGAACATACTAATGCACATGCTGCACACATATGAACACACAAATGCACGTGCTGCATATGTGTGAACACACACTAATGTACATGCACACATCTGAACACACGAATGCACATGCTGTACACACATGAACACAACGCACATGGATCATGGTTCTGGGGTCTGGGAGTCTGAGTGTGTGGTCCTGAGAGAAATGAGAAATAGAAAAGAGACAGATGTGGGAAGAAAGAGGAGAAAAAGGGGTGAGGAGGGAGAGGAAGGAGAGGAGGGTGGGGAGGAGGAATGAGCAGCCGTGAAGCCCACCCTGACTGCTGCACACAAAGGCGACACAAGGAGACCCTCTGCTTCATGCACTCCCCAGTGCACGTCCTCTCTGACTAGAGGCTGTGACAGGCCCAACAGTGCACACTGGGCCACGACACGCCCAGGAGTCTCGAGGGGGCGGATGCTGCGCCTCAAAATTCCTCAAAGAGAAACCAGCCATGTCAGCGTCAGCCAAACTGTGTGTATATGCACGTGTGCTCTGTGGGCTGTGTGTGTGCATATTTGTTGTATGTGTGTATATGCACGTGTGCTGTGTGGGCTGTGTGTGTGCATATGTGTTGTATGTGTGTGTACATGCACGTGTGCTCTGTGGGCTGTGTGTATGCATATGTGTTGTATGTGTGTGTATGCACGTGTGCTCTGTGGGCTGTGTGTATGCATATGTGTTGTATGTGTGTATATGCACGTGTGCTGTGTGGGCTGTGTGTGTGCATATGTGTTGTGTGGGCTGTGTGTATGCATATGTGCTGTGTGGGATGGTACACAGTGGATGCACATGTGCATGTGTGTGCATGCATGTGCATGTGTGTTGTGTGGGGGGTGCTTGTGTGTGCGCACATGTAATGGTTACTCTTTTCTGTTGCTGTGAGAGAACCCAAAGTCAAATAATTTAAGGGAGAAAGGAGATTTATTCAGCTTACGGTTCCAGAGGGGAGATGCAGTCTTTCGTGGCGGAGGTGGCATGGCTGGCTGGTCGAAGCTGGAGACAGGCTACCTCACTACAGACATCTTGGAGGCTGAGAGCTGCAAGACTGCTGATCCAAAAGCCGACTTCTCCAGGAGGTGGGCGGGCCTCATCCACCTCAAGGCCTATGAACACCTTCCTTCAGCGAGGCTCCTCCTCTCAAAGGTGTCGTGACTTTCCCGAACACATGAGACTGCGGGGACACATTTCAAACCATGACAGCATGTGTTGTGTGGGGTGGGTGCTGCCTTTATGTGCATCGCCAGGATCTGTGGAGGCAGAAGAAGCCCCAAGCTACTCAGCCTTCATTTCTGAGTCACGGGCCACAAGACCCTCTTTACCACAAAACAGACTCCATCCACTGCAAGAGGATCACACGGTGCAGCCTCCAGCCACTGTAAGAGGATCGCACGGCGCAGCCTCCAGTCACCATGAAAGAATCACACGTCGCAGCCTCCATCCACTGCAAGAGGATCACACGGCGCAGCCTCCAGCCATCGCAACAGACAGCAACACGGTCTCTCATCCAACATGACAGGAAGTACATCCACACTCTCCACCCCCTGTAGCAGTCACATAGTCTTTCATTTACTGTGGCAGAAGTTGCAGAGAACACACAGAATCCATGAACTCAGTCTCCTTTGCTTTCACTTCCTTTTGCCATATTGAGGATGAGTGTGTGCTCCCCTGCCTCCTCTTGGGTCTCCCACTGCTCACCTTCCAGCGCTGGCTGCCCTGCTCCCCAACCTGAGCCCCCATGTTCTCTGCCCCTTCCTGCCTGTGCCCCAGCACCTCCCAGGACATAACCCCCCCCCACTAATTCCAGCCAAAGAATCCCAGGCATCAGGGGACATGGAAGCCAAAGGTGATGAACCCGCCATCTCCCAGCAAAGCATCACGGGAAGTCACGTTCACCACATGACACCATCACCACACTGTCACCAGAACGCACCGCAGAAGCACCAGCACCGCCTGCACCCGGGAGAACGTGAGTTACACCTTTCGGCGAAGCCAGACCGGACGACGAATGAAGGACAGATCTTTCTTTTCCTCATTATTTCCTGAGTAGCTGTTTGCCTCTTTTTTGTGCTTCTTTGCATTCATTTTTGTCTTTTTTCTCAGGTAATTTTGCACTCTCAGATACGTTGTGAAGGGTGGGCTTCTGGATCGTGGGTTTCTCAATTGGGATTCAGAATCGCAGCATTGCATTCTCTTTGGCAAAGGAAACAGAAACCCAGGTTATTACAAATCATTCCTCATCCTCATCCTGGAAACATACTTCCGGTGACTCTCTTTCTTAAGACCTCCCACCCTCCCTGCATCTCACACCTCACATCTTTATCCTCTCAAGTGGTAACAAGATCTACGGTCAGTTAACTACCAGAGCACCTGCCTGTCCACATCGATTCCTTCTTCTCGCATCCAGGCCAACAGTCGTTCCAGTCTCCACCCATCCTGACGCCTCACTCTCCTTAACAGAAAGCCAAATATAGACATTAGAATCATCAAAACACTGAAACTCAGCTAATAACTTTCAGTAAAAAGACAAGCTACAAAATTAACATACAAGAATCAGTAGCCTTCCCGTACACCAGAGACAAACAACCAAGGGAAATGAAGGAATCAATCTCATTCACCAGTGTAAGAAAGACCTATATACAGATGAAAACTATAAAACGCTGCTGAAAGAAGTTAAAGAAGATACTAGAAGGTGGAAAGATCTTCCATGCTCATGAATTAAAAGAACTAACGTTCTGAAGATGACAACTATACCAAAGGCAGCATGTAGATTCAGTGCAGTCCCAATCAAAATTCTTCACAGAAATTGAAAAAATAACCTCAAAATTCATATGGAAATACCAAAAGTTCCAGAAAAGCAAAAACAACCTCGAGCAATAAAAATATTGCTGGAGGTTTTGCCATACTTCAAATTTTACCGTAGACCCACAGCAAAAACACAGCATGGTACTGTCACAAAAACAGATACACTGACGCATGGATTAGAACAAAGGACCCAGACATACACCTATAGCCACCTGATTTTTGACGGAAGTGCCAAGCAAACACGGAGAAAAGACAGCATCTTCAACAAATGGTACTGGGGAAACTGAATTATCTACATGTAGGTAAATTAAAATTCACCGTTACCTTTCACCATGCACAAAAGTGAACTCTAAACAAAACAAAGACCTCAACATTCAACCTAAAACTCTGAAACTTATAGATGAAAGAACATGAAACACACTTGAATTGACAGGCCTGGGTAGGGATTTTCTGCACAGGACACCAAATGCACAGGCAATAAGATTAACAGTCAACATGTGGAATTTCATGAAATTAAAAAATTTCTGTTTGGCAAAGGAAGCTGTTAACAGAGCCAAAAGGTAACCCAAAGAATGGAAGAAAATCTCTGCTGGTTATTTATGATTCTGACAGAGGATTTTTATCCAGAGTGTATAAAGACCTTTAAAAAATTAAACATCAAGAAAGTAAACAACTCAATTAAAAATGGGTTTTGGAACTAAAAAGAGACTTCTCACAAAACACCCAATCCCTGAATGTCAAAGTCTGTGTTTCTGTGGCTGAGACAAAACTCACGCAACCAGCTTAAGGGGGAAAAGGAGATCTGTTGGCTTATGGTCCAGAGGGGAGACACAGTCCGTTATGGTGGGATGGGCAGGGCGGGAGGCAGAAGCCGGAGGCAGCTTAGGTCACTGCAGACATCATAGAGGCCGAGAGAGAGCTGCTGCAGAGCAGGCCATGAGCAGGAGCAGGGCGGGCCGACCAGCCCCGCGCAGCATCCTTTCCTCCAGCAAGACTTCACCTTCTGAGATGCCATGACCTTCCCAAATATCAACAACCGCTAAGAACTCAAACACAGGAGCCTGTGGTGGGTGATCCACCTTCAAACCATGACACTGGCCATCAGGAAAATACAAATTAAAATTACTCTGAGAAATCATCCAACCCCAGACAGAATGGTTACGATCAAGACTACAAACAGCAATGAGTGCTGGCAAGGATGTGGAGAAAAGCGAGCACTTATTCATTGTTGGTGGGAGTATAAATTGGTATCGCCACTTTGGAAATCAATATGGAGGTTCCTCAGAAGGCTAAAAATGAACTGCCATGTGGCCCAGATACTCACATCTTGAAATATCTTCAAAGGACTCTGCATCTCACTACAGACACTTGAACATCCATGTTCAATGCAGCTCTATTCACACTAGCAAGGAATGGGGTCAGCCTACATGCCCATCAACAGAGGAATGGGTGATGAAATTAGGGCACATGTACACAACAGAATGCCATTCAGCCATCAAGAAATTGTGGAATTTTTTGGTAAGTAGATGGAACTGGAAAATATTATATTGAGTGAAATATCTCAGACACAGAAAGACAAGGCCATGTGTTCTCTTTTGTGAATGTTGGCGTCGAACTTATAACTGATGTACTTAATTTGTGATCCTGCAGTAGCCCGAAAACTTGGAAAAGTCCACTAAGCGGGGGAGGGCTAGAGTGAAGAGCTTAAAGGAGGAGATATAGAAAGACCAACAGTGGAAAGAGGAATAAGAGGGGAAGGTTGCTTAAGAGGGAGGAAGAGGAGGGGACGGGGGACCGGGAAGACTGAGGGAGTAACAGACAACACAAAGGCTGAAGTAACAACTTGACAGAAACCTCCTGTGCTCTTCATATAGTCAAGGATTTGTGTTTAAAGCAGAGTGAGAACAAACATACTCTACACAGGGAGAGGCAAAGAGAGTGGGAAGAAAAATGTCCTTCAGTGCCCCAACTGGGACCCACAGACAATCACACAACATGATCAAGTTGTTGAGCAGAGAGGTCTCAGTGTCCCCCAACAATACAGGCCTGTGCCATCGCTCTTGGCTGCTCTCCAGAAACTGATAGTAAGACCCTGTTACGGAAGACACCAACACTCATCACAGGACACAGGTAACAAACACCAGCTGGTGCCAGTCTGGAAGCTTCCTCCTTGCTGGACAGCTTTCACAGAACCAGAAAGTATTCTGCAGGCCACTGGGGGAGAAAAGCAAACACCAATCTCACCAATCCCTGAAAGCTCGAGCTACAACAGAAGCATCTGGCAAGAGGTGACCATCAGTGTGATAGTGGCATCAAAGCCAAGACGCAACCAACAGCTTTCTGGTTAGATTCCATCAGGGATCATGTTCCTGTGCTGTGACTACACACACACACACACAAACAAGACCTACACAAGATTTCTCATATCAACATGTCACCAGGAAAGGGCAGAGGTCTCAAGTGATCCCATGGCCCCCTGAGAGACAGATGAAGGTCAGGCCTTTTAGGGGGTCACTTTCCTCAAGGGTACACCCACTGATATATGACTTACACTCCGGCAAGTCCTCAGGTACATGCCTTCAAAGGCAACCCAAATGAGACCCAGGGGCAACTCATGCAAAAGAAAAAGTGACAGGAGGGAGACTGGAGGGAGAAGGGTTGGGGGAGGGGGAGGGAAGACGGGATTGGGATTAAGGTGTGAATGCACTACAGTCACGTACGAAATGGTAAAAGCATGATCTGAACGGTGACTATGTCTGGCTGGCACACTCCTCCCTGTTCTGGAAACCACACCTGAGGTGCAGGAACGTGTTTGCAGCTCTCTGGACCTCACCTTCCACGCCCATCTCCATCGCTTCTGTGACGAGCAAGAGGGCAGGAGGGCAGACGCAGTAGAAGCTGACACAGCTACCCTTGGCCCCCAGGTCACCCCTCTAAGGCAGAAGCTCTTCTGCAGGGCAGCCCACTCTGCCTCACCCTCCCCACAGCAGGCGGTGAGGGGCCACCCATGCCCCCTCAGGGACCACCACAGAAAGAGCAGTGAGTTAGCAGTTACTGACGGGCCCACGCAGAGGAGGAGGTGCCCTGTGCTGTGAGGTCACCATAGTAACCGTGACCTCTTCCACTCGTTCCTTCTCGATTCATTCATCCTTTTCTGCACACACTCACGGTGGACTGTGCTAGGTGCTGGAGGTGTTGAGAAGAAACAACAAAAAACCTTGCTGAGGGATGAGGGAGGTAGGTCACAGCTGCCATTCAAGCTAAAGGCCAATTGCACTCCCGGATCCCACGTAACAAATCCCAGGTGGGCATGGTGACCCACATATAATTCCAGCCCGGAGGACAGAGCCCTCTGGTCGGACACAGGAGACAAGCTCTGGGTTTAGAGACACAACCTCAAGACAGGAAGGTGGAAGAGCCATCAAAGACGACTGCTCATTATCACCCTCTCACCTCCACACACACACACCCATGCACCCCCTGCACACGCACGTGCACACACCATACACCCTTCGTGTGAAAATGGAAGTGAAATCAGTCTGAATTCAGGTGAATTATGCCGAGGAAGAGGAGGAGCTGGAACTTCTAGAGGTGCTCAGAGTCATAAACTGGTGATAGATTCAATTCTTCTCCCCAAAGACAGGCCTCACCTCACACAGGGTGCTGGTCGCTTTGGATGGAATCACAAGTATGAGGTCTGTTTAGGGTCTCTGCTCTGCCACTATCAGTCACCCCCAATGAGCTATTGACTAGAGACTCCCCACTTCATCCCTTGATGAAGCAGAACAGCAAAACTTCAAGGTCGAGCTGGAAGAGAAGTCTAGAAAGGACTGCAGGTTTGACGCTTGTTGTTCCGGTGCTTACACTTACACACACACACACACACACACACACACGAGTTCTCCAAGCCTGGGTCAGGAGAACAAAGCCATGCAGCCCGCGCTGCACAAAGACCAAGGTCCAAGGGCTCCAAGCTGGGGACAGGCTGTGCCCACTCTGCTCCAGGGTTTTCCCTGCCAAGACACGATGTGACCTAAGAAACGCCCATTCTGGAACATTCTGCAGTGCATTCCTATAGGGTGTCCTGGTCAGCCTGTGGCCAGCAGTGCTCTTTCTGGAAGGCGCAGAAGCGAGGGCTCCGCTGGCCGCCGTCCCCTGCCGGGCCATTCTCTGGCCTCTGGGAATGTTCTGCTGCCTAGAGAAGACCCAGCTGCGTCCCACCATCCATCTGTTCTCCTTTCACAAGCCACTGAGATGCCAAGCCAAGTCAGGATCGTGTCTTGGGAGGCTGGGTAAGGAGCAAGGAGTCTCCAGACATCAGGAAGATCAGATTCCCAAGACAGCTGAAAACACATCTAAGGTGGCAAAGGTGAGGTGGCGCATGGGGTAAAGACACTTGGCACTCAAGCCTGGCACCTTGAGGCTTATCCTCGGATGGTCCGCGTGAGAGTGGAAGGAGGGAACAGACTCCACAAAGTTGTTCTCTGGTTTCACATGTGTACTTTGGCATGTACACACGCACACACACACATAGATCATGTGTACTAATAATGAATAAAATATTTTTAAATGGCAAATGTTTATGGTAGAAATAAGACCAGAAGTTGGAGGATGAGCTGCTCCAACTGTGAAGGGTAAAATCTCTTTGAACATAGTCATGCTGGGCACCGGAGTGCACAGTCATCCTGCAAGGACCCAAAGACGTTCTGGGCACCCATGAGCGGGATTATCCTGAAGGACCCGCAGACATGCCGGGCACTTGTCACATGCCGTCAAACAAGCAACAAGCCTGCTATGCAAAACCGAGTGTCAACCAAGCTGGGGGCATTGATTAGACTTTGATGCCAATGCTGATCCTAACCAGACAGAGCTGGAGGAAGTGCCCAGGCCGCTTCTGAGTTCACCCTGGAGGAAGTGCCCAGGCCGCTTCTGAGTTCACCCTGGAGGAAGTGCCCAGGCCGCTTCTGAGTTCACCCTGGAGGAAGTGCCCAGGCTGCTTCTGAGTTCACTCTGGAGGAAGTGCCCAGGCCGCTTCTGAGTTCACACAGGAGGAAGTGCCCAGGCCGCTTCTGAGTTCACCCTGGAGGAAGTGCCCAGGCCGCTTCTGAGTTCACCCTGGAGGAAGTGCCCAGGCCGCTTCTGAGTTCACACAGGAAGTCATGCCTGTCCCCATGACTTGGCTCTTCTTTCCATTGTTTCTGGAAATCTCCTCGAGGTCTGATCTTGCCTCTGCTCAGCATACGTGAGCTGGGTCCACTTCCGCCTGCATCTGGATTGATCGTCTTTGGCTGTCCCACGCAGAACCCCCAGCCTGGAATTCCACCTGCTCCCTGATCCCCAGGTCCTTAAATGCAGAACGAGGACGCCTTTTGGACGACGACGCAGCCCTGACGCTTCCTGCCTGCAGGAGCTTGATGTGGCCGAGGTTTATCGCATGATCTCAAACCACAGTGTGGAAACACATGGACTCCTTGCTGCAGGGCTGTTGCATGCACCGCTCGCAGCTCCTGTGCTCTGGGGCAGAGTGACTTGGATGCTGAAGTCCACCCAGGACACCTGGAAGAACGCCGCTCTGCCGGTGGATTCCGTCCACCCTCAGCTGGTTCTGCCAGGAACAGGTAGGCTTGGTGCTTAAGTAAGAATTATGAACCGACTTGGAGCCAGTTTACTCCAGACTGACCTCCAGAGTCACGGGCTGGGAATGTAGCTGATGTGCAACTCACCAAAACCTACTCAAGCCTTGCTGCTGCAGGGTGAGGGGTGTGACGCCATCCTCCGCCATCCTTCCCACCGCCCTTCCCTGGCCAGCCCCGTCCGAAGCTGCCCTGCAGCCCTTCCGAAGAACACGCACCTGGAGCCAGGAGACAACTCACAGGTAACGGCGCCTGCAAACCAGTGACCCGCGTCCAATCCTGGATCCTCCGTGGTAGGAGGAGAGCTGCTCCCAAAGGGTGACCTCTGACCTTCACGCGCACAGTTGGCATATGAGCACCCACCCCCCAGCAGAGTTTGCACAGGCGAATGTACTTGCTGAAGATGGACGCTGCGTCTAGCATCCATCAGACCACGTCCCCTCTTCATTTCCAAAGCTCTAACCACATCCACTTGGCAGGAGAGTGGACTTCATTATGATCACAGCCAAGACTTCACACCTGTTGGCCAGCAGCTGCGTCCCTCCTAATGCTTTAACGGCCATCGAGAGGGGACTGTGACCTTCTCTCCCCCTGGTTTCCAAAGCAGAAGGTTGAAACTGGGGATCCTTGGACGCCCCAGTGGGCACCGCGTACGTGCGCGGAGCAGGAGCTACGAGAAGATGCTCATCCTAAGGGAGTGTGCCCCGGGAGATCCCGACTCCAGCACGCCAAGGCCCTGGGCGCCACGCGACCCGGCCCATGCCGCCCGGCCCACGCATCCTTCCCGCTTGCTCAGTATCCTTCTCGCTCGTCTAGCAAGGCTGCCAGCGGTCTGAGAACTGGGGCGTGGGGGGAAATGACAGAGATGGGGGACCTCACGCCAGAGTAGGACAAGGAATAAAGAGCTGGCTTGCCCGGAGAGGAGGGGTCTGGAGGTGTCTCCTCTTCAGGACGAGGACGAGGACCCCCAGCAATCGTGGTCCCAACCACAGACATGACCCGGGCCACTTTGACAGCAACAGAAGCCACTGGTAGGAGCAGATGGGCAAAGGACAGAGCCCAGGACCAGGGTCCCGAGTGACAGCTGGTGCACAGGCCTCCAGGAGCCGGAAGCAGCCCCCTGCTGAGACTGTCCGCCATCGCTAGACCCCAAGCACGGCCAGGGCAAGATCCACGTGAGAAGCAGGGTGCGTCCCCGAAGGAAGAGGGTCAGACTCGTTCCCCAACCTGGCTCATGCACATGCAGGGGAACCCTCAAAAACCACAGAGCAGATGCTGACGGTACAGAACTGTCCCTGGAGACTGAGCCCCTGCCCCCCCCACTGATCACCACAGGGGCTCTGCTCCCCCACTGATCACCACAGGGGCTCTTCTCCCCCACTGATCACCACAGGGGGCTCTGATCCCCCCACTGATCACCACAGGGGGCTCTGATCCCCCCCCCCCACTGATCACCACAGGGGCTCTGATCCCCCCACTGATCACCACAGGGGCTCTGATCCCCCACTGATCACCACAGGGGCTCTGATCCCCCACTGATCACCAGAGGGGTCTGATCCCCCACTGATCACCACAGGGGCTCTGATCCCCCACTGATCACCAGAGGGCTCTGATCCCCCACTGATCACCACAGGGGGCTCTGATCCCCCACTGATCACCACAGGGGGCTCTGATCCCCCCCCCCACTGATCACCACAGGGGGCTCTGATCCCCCCACTGATCACCACAGGGGGCTCTGATCCCCCACTGATCACCACAGGGGGCTCTGATCCCCCACTGATCACCACAGGGGCTCTGATCCCCCCACTGATGACCACAGGGGGCTCTGATCCCCTCCACTGATAACCACAGGGGGCTCTGATCCCCCACTGATCACCACAGGGGGGCTCTCCAAGCTTGACAGAGCCCCCCCACTCTCTACTGACCCAAGCTACGGGTCAGACCTCGCCCCAGTCCCACCCTGTGGCTGGGCAACTTGACAAAGTGATCGGATCGGCCCATCAACACTGCTGACGTCACCTCCCGCTGATTGACGGGGATCCAGCTTTTCAAGATCCAGCAATGAGGGGTCCTAGGCGCAGGGATGGCTTGGCTCAGTCCTGTGGGGGGAAAGGTCACCAGTCTGTTACAACACTAACCACGAGCGCTCTCCAAAGACAAGTCGCCATCTAAATATGCCAGCATCGGGGATCATTAAGTCACGAATCACTCAAACTGGACGGAGGAGCACGTCGGGGCCGCCCAGGAGTCGGGTGACCCCAAGCAGGAACCCGCTTGGTCCGGCTCTTTCTCCCAATCTCTGCTTCGAGCCTTCAGAGTGTTTTAATCTCTCACTTATGAAAGCCCATAGCGGGTGCTGGGTAAAGAGGAAAATGGCTCAGACATGAACATCTTTTCTATCGATTTCCTTTCTCTTCATTTCCTGCCGCCCTGGAAAGGGACGACAGAGCCTCGTGCTGCAAAGCCTTCATAACTCAGCCCTCGTCAATGCGTTTCAAGAAGTCTTGGTGCTCTCTTCTTCTGATTCGGGGAGCTCCATTCCGGGTGTATCATTATCTTTATACCCCCCAAATATTTGGGATTTATGGACGGCATCTAAACTCAGTGGAAAAAATTAAAGCAGAGTGTCCCAAATCCAGGGTAAACTTTCACTCCTGTGGTGCTAATTTTGGTCAGACGATGACATCGAGCCTTTACATCAAATCCTCTGAGGTTTATATTTTCTTATTGTTCAGGTGGTTTTGTCCTTGGTGTCAGATGACTCACACGCAGGACGCTCACAGAGCTTGGGAGGCTCGCCCCACAGGCAGGCTTCTGTCTTCCTTTCCAGAATAGTTTCCCGTTCTGCTGATGGTCCAGGCCTCCAGGGGCCGGAGGAGCTGAGCCTGGAGACCCCGCGTCTCCGGCGTGGAGCACAGAGCCCAGGGAGGGAGGGACCGGTGCGCCTTGAACCAGCTTAACTGTGTCTCGGGGGCGTGGGATTCTCCACTGACAGCTTGCAGCGTGAGACATGAGATTTGGGGCTGAAACTTTTGGTAGATGCGTCTTCTCGCCCTTAAGGAAAACAAGGCAGTCAGATGTGACCTGGAGGGGGGCTCCTAGCACCCCAGGACTAGGTACCCACCTAGCTCCCAGCACCCATCTGTGCCAACAGGCGCATCTGAAAGCTCCCACCCCCGGGTGGAAACCTTCTTTCTGGCTCCTCTGGCTCCTCCCTTTTGCCCCTGCTTTCTGACAAGCCCCTTCGACCTGATGTCTTGTCTCCATGTCTGCCTGGGACGCGACGAACCCCTCCCCAGCTGACTCCCAGTCCTTGCGCACAGCAGTGACCCTTTGCCTCCTGCTGAGCCTCTCGGACGTGCAGGTCCCCACACATGTGGACGGGTCAGGGGTTGACCTGAGGGACCAACATGTCCTAAGGCAGCACAGATGTCCGCACCCGCCTCTGTCTCTGCCCAGCACATCCCCTCCTGCAGGGATCGAGCCCCATGGTGCTCCCAGAACATGGACCCCCTCCTCCCGCTCCCCCGACAGAGCGGCCATCCTGGTCAGGCCTGCGGCTCACACAGATCCAACTCCACGCCCACAGAAGCAGGAGCCTTTCAAACCCCCTTGAGACAGAGAATGCTCATGAAGACACAGTTACAGAACATCAGCCAGCTGGGCGGCAGGGCCACTTCAGGAGAAACACTCAGCTGGGGTATTCCGATCATAAACAAAACCCAAAGATGCGATAAGGAGCAGACGACCTTCCAGCATGGGCCGCGTCCCACGGCAGACTCGTCCTCGTGCAAAATGTTAACTCGCTTTTCTTACACAACAGAAACGGAACAGAAACCAACCAGAGAATCAACTCGGCACCACTCAGCTAGCGCAAGGCAGAGGCGCTCCAAAGCTTCATCTTCGTCTCCTCCTCAGTTCAGTCTGGACGCCAGAGCTTCTGCCACAGTGGACTGACCTTCCGCCACAGTGGTCTGACCTTCCTCCAGGGTGGTCTGACCTTCCTCCACAGTGGACTGACCGTGGCTTTCTCTCTGAGATGCTGGCCGGGCACAGGGGGCTCGTTTCCACCCTGCTCTTCCTGGCCGGAGCCCATCTACCACCAGAGGGCCAGGTCTAGAGCCCACCCTGGCTCTAGTCTCTGACCTCAGTGTCCCTCACTGCCTGAGCAAAGCCCTGCACTCTGGGGCCCTCTGCTCGGGATCCAGTAGAGCGGCTCCTTGGGGGCAGGTCGGGAAGGGAACCCATTGGACCCGCCTCAGTGAAACTCACTCCCACCCACCCGCAGCTTGGGCTCATCCTAACCCACAGGAAGCTGCCTCGGCGCCTCTGTGCCCTCCTCCCATCTAAGAGGGACACTTGCAGAAGTCAGGAAGAGCCTGGCATCTCCCAGGTGCCGGCTTCCTCCTGTGAATCCAGTCCTTTCCAGGGCACAGGACCTTGAGGTTCTTCTGGCCCAGCTACCATTGCCACACTCTAGTGCCTGAGGATCTTTGAAGAATGATTCCTGGGGCTGGGGATGTGGCCCAGGTGGCAGATGCTCGCCTAGCATGCCCTTGCTCGACGCCCTTGCTCGACGCCCACGCAAAAGGAAAAGTGATAATTAGCAAGGGCAGCACCGAGTGAGCCCAGAAGTCCACAACGTGGGAGACCCTACATGCATGGGGTCCTCCATTTGCTTTCCGTCTTTTCCAGTGGTAGAGTTCAAACCCAGAGCCCCATACACACCAGACGATCACGTTCCAGGGCCTCATACGAGAAAGGACAGAGCATCAGCTCCTAAGACCCCAGGGCCGAGTCTGCCACACAGCCAACCATTTTCACGCTCGGCATCCTGCCGCCCTGGGACCTCTTGGGCCAGCAGAGGGGCCATTGAGAGTCGAAGGACCCGAAAGGTCACAGGTGAGATGATTACTCATTGGCGAGACTGAGTCACGCCCCCACCAAAGGGCACTGCAGACCTGACGCCCCAGAACCCGCACATGAACCCTCACTTGGAAAGAAGGCTGTGCGGAAACAATCAAAGTAAATCGACACGGAGATTAGGGTCGCCGCAGCCTAGTGGCTGACTGCCCTCCCTCTGCAGAGCCACGTGGCCACAGCGCAGCCGTGCACACAGAGGCCAAGGCCAGGGAATGCTGGGGAGAGCGTCTCGGCACCTCAGGGGACCGTCTGCGCCTTAGGGAGGATCTCGGAAATAATGATAAAGGAAAGCAAACCTGGACCTAAGTCAGCACCCCGCAAAGGTCGAAAGGAAGGAGCTGGAGCGTCTGGTGTCCACAGTGGGAATACGCGGGAAGGAACCCGGGGCTGCACTGCCGGGTATGGGTGGGGGGACCCACGCGGAAGAATCCACAGCGCAATGCAATCGGAACCCACAAATGTCACGGAATCTGGGAAATAATCAGGTCAGGTGTGAAGATCTTGGCGTAACGCCATCAGGACGTGGTTCGCAGCAGCGAGACCCAAAGGAAACTAAAAGTTCAAACCAGCAGGGAGGATTCAATAATTTGTTACGTTCTCACAATGAAACAATTATGAAGCTATCAGAGACGATGATGCCAATCCCTATTTATCCACGAGGAGAGAGAGCACAGCGCAGGACTGTCTGAGGGAAAAGCAAGGACAGGAAGGAGGACCACACTACAAGCCTCTGACGCTGACCTCGAGCTGCCCACCACAAGTCACATCTGCTTATTTTCAGATTTTCTAAAAAAAAATCAGTGCTGCTAGGAATAAAGAAATGCACTTGAGCATGTCTGCTGCAGAGGTTGATCTGAGTAGCATCCCTGCAGGAAGGACCCAAGGGCGCCCACCAGCCCCACAGACGGTCAGCACTGCAGTGTGGGTGGGGGGCACGTCCCTCCACTCCCTCCCCGTGAGAGTGTGTCTTAAAAGTGCCTGGAATCCAGCACTTAGAAGGCTGAGGCAGGAGGATCCCATGCTAGGGCCAGCCTGGGCTACAGAGGGGCCAGCCTGGGTGACAGAGGGGTCAGCCTGGGCTACAGGGTGACCAGCCTGGCCTACAGGGCGACCAGCCTGGGCGACAGAGGGGCCAGCCTGGGCGACAGAGGGGCCAGCCTGGGCGACAGAGGGGTCAGCCTGGGCGACAGAGGGGCCAGCCTGGGCGACAGAGGGAGACAAACGCCAGGCTTTCAGATACCAAGGGTGGAGGTTGGGAGGGAAAAAGAGGGCTAAGGGAACAGGACTGACGTGACGTGCAGTGCGGCCTTTTCATCAGTAACCAGCGTGCGGTGCTGCCGCTCAGACCCTCTAGCCCGCGTCTCACACTGGGCGCTGCCGCTCAGACCTTCCCCGCGTCTCACATTGGGCGCTGCCGCTCAGACCCTCTAGCCCGCGCTTGGGCTGTCATCTGCGAGGGTCCCCCTCACCGCACTCCTGCGCCCTAACAAGGTCAGGTTCAACGCCAATGGCTGACGCACAGAAGGGAGCAGCCACAGCTCACATCCGTTTTCAGAGGGACTCGGCTGTCCTTTGTTCCTGCCAGATCTGGGGAAGACGAATTCGCACCGAGCTTTGGCTACCAACAAGACCATGAACAATCCCGGGCTGCGCAGCATCCAGCTTCCCAAGCAGCCGCCCACCCACATCCAAGGAAAGACTTGGCTCGCACCCTGACAGGTTCCGGGGGAGATTTATGCAGAAATACCTAATTAAGCTCCAGGGAAAGCCACTCATCAAGGTGTTTAATTGGCAGCATGTGACTGTTAGGGGCTAATGAAGTCGTCCCCCCACACCTTAATTAACGTCTGTCACTGCCCGCTGCCTAGCGGGACGAGGGTAAGGGAGGCAGAAGGGGTTACTGGCCGGGCTGGCCGGGCTCGCTGTTCTCAGCATCCGGCTGACGGAGCAGATGGGCCAGGCCTGCGGGCGGCTCCAGCCCAGCTGGCCTCGAATTCACTTAGTGGAAAGTTATGACGCTCTGCATCTGGCCTGGGGGAGCCCGTGAGGGCAGGTGAGAGGGGATCTGCCCCAGATGCGGTTTAGAACCACCTCCAGCTGCACCCCACACTTGGTGGATCACTGGCCTCTCCTGAGGTTGCTTTGAGTTTTTTTTGGTTTTGCTTTTTCTGAAACAGAATCTCCTATGGCCTGGGCTGGCCTCAACCTCAGGATAGGCTTGACCTCCTGATCCTACCGCCTCTCCCTCAAGGGCAGGCTGCACGTGTGCCAAGAACACCCTGGTGAGGTGGTGCAGGATTGGAACTCAAGGATAAGTGCACGGGAGGCAGTCATGCTACCAGCTGAGTGCCTTCCTCAAAGCATTTTGTTGCAGTCGCCTGCATGGTTGCTGATAAATGACCAGAACACAGCTTAAGGGAACAAGGAGTTTACTTTCTTATGACAGTCCGGTTACAGTTTATAGTCCAGCTTGAAGGGAGAGCACACACCAACACCAGGGCCGAGGGAACTGGCCACCATAACGGCTGAGAGACGGACAATCCTTACTTGCCAGACCAGCATGTCTGGCCAAGTATACAGAAGGATGCCGACTCCCTCAACCAGCTCTCTGTGATTTATCCAGGGCCTAATCCCACCCACCATGGGCTGGGTCTTCCCCAGCAGCTAGACAATATCCTTCAGGTTTGCTCTGGGCTTAACTCAACCATCAATTCTCTACAACTGTGCCCAGAGCTCAAACCCTCAAGAGTCAAGTTGACACCTGTGCTTAACTATGACACATTTTTAAAGTGTGTGTGTGTGTGTGTGTGTGTGTTTACACATGTGCATGTGTTGTGTATATGTGTGCACATGATGTGTCTGTGTGTTTGTGTGTATGTGTATGTTGCACTTCGCCTGCATGGTTGCCATCAAATGGCTTAAGGGAACAAGGGGTTTATTATCTTACTGATAGTCTAGTTACGTTCTTAGTCCAGCTTGACAGGAGAGCACGCACCAACACCAGGGCCACAACAGCTGAGAGAGGGACGATCCTTACTTGCCAGACCAGCATGTCTGGCCAAGTGAACAGAAGGATGCCGACTCTCTCAACCAGCTCTCTGTGATTTATCCAGAGCCTAATCCCACCCACCATGGGCTGGGTCTTCCCCATCAGCTAGACAATCTCCTGCAGGTTTGCTCTGGGCCTAACTCAACCATTGATTCTCCACAAATGGGCCCAGAGCTCAAAGCCTCAACAGTCAAGTTGACACCTGTGCCTGACTATGACAATGTATGTTTATGTGTGTTGTGTCTGCATGTGTCTGTCTATCCATGTCTGTGTTTGTATGTCTGTATGAACTATATGTGTATATTGAGTGTGCATGTGCACATGTGTGCACGTGTGTGTCCATGTGTGAGTGTGTATGTACATGTGCAAGCGCATATGTGTGTGTGTGTGTGCGCACGCGTGCGTGCAGGACAGAGGGAACCCTTGGCATTGTTCCTCAGGGACTCTCTACCTCATTCACTCATTCATTTCTCACACGGGGTCTCACTGGCCCCCAGCCCAGGTGGCACCTGCCACTTCCCCAGCACCGTGCACCAAGGCACTCGGCTGCCTCTACGGGTTCTAGAGACCAACCGTGTCCTCTCCCAAGGCAGGCACTTTACCACCTGAGCCAGCGTCCTGGGCCGTGTCTGTCTGAGACAAGATCTTGGTGTGGAATCCAGGCCAGCTCCAGACTCAAGCTCCTCCCGCCTCGGCCTCTCGGGGCCTCTCCAGAACACAGGACCACGCAGGGTCCTCAGAAAGGAAACAGTTGGCCTCCCTCACCGAACTCAGAGACCCTCAGTCCTGTGTTGAAAGCCCCTTCGTACCGGCCATCCAGGGGCCACGCCCAGGGAGCAGTGCGCCTTACAGAGCCGGCTCCCCTCCTTCCTCTCATGCTAACCTACAGCTCTGCTACCTCAGGGCCTTTGTTTTCTCTGTTTCAGTGTCTTTCTTCCCAACGTCTTGTGGCTCCCTCGGCCTCTGCTGTTTCAGCAGCAGCTTCTCCTGTTCTGCCCACCTAAGACTCGCCTAAAACCTGTGGGTGCCCCTACCTTTGTCCTTCTCCCTAGCACTTAGTCCTACTTAAATACACTATATCCCAACATGCTGGGTAGTGCCAGGCCCACTCTGCTTAACAGGAAGCCCGCCGTGGGCAGACGAGTCTTCCTCCTGTGGGTTCACGCTGTGTCCTGACAGCAGGCACTGGGCTAATACCCATTGGTGGGCATGGGAAACGGGTTTTCCAATGCTCGGCGCCTCGCCTCACCTTAGCGAAGTGAACAGGTGGTCTCTGGGGACTTCAAATGCACCAGGTACATCCCGAGGCGCCGCCCCCTCCCCAGTCCCCGGTCCCCAGCTGGAGGCCCCCAGAGAGAAGGCAGACAAGAGCCCTCTAGTGGCAGGCCTGAGCTTTGCACCCACCTGGGCACATCCACAGATGGCAGGAGGGGGCTACAAGGAGGCTTAGCACTGGGGGCCAGGTGGCCGTTTCCCGGGGCTCCAGTCTCAGACATGACTCAGCCCTGGCCCATGGAGCCGGCTGGGCTTCCGGGACTGTGCTGGTGCGCAGGGTTGGTGTGGAGGATGGTTCTGGAACTTGCCAGAATCCTGCGCCCAGCCAGTTTTCAGTTCTGGGGGGGGGGATCATCAGGAAGCTGGGGCTGCCACCAGGACCAAGCAAACTTCATAATTCTGAGGTCCTTCCTCGAGCGCTTTGTTCTAGCAACGCAACGCAGACCAGGCCCACGCTGTGGTGCCCAATACAAACCAGGCCCACGCTGTGGTGCCCAGTACAAACCAGGCCCACGCTGTGATGCCCAGTACAAACCAGGCCCACGCTGTGGTGCCCAGTACAAACCAGGCCCACGCTGTGGTGCCCAGTACAAACCAGGCCCACGCTGTGGTGCCCAGTACAAACCATGCCCACGCTGTGGTGCCCGGCGCAGACCAGGCAGCCGTGGTGCCCGGCGCAGACCAGGCAGCCGTGGGGCCCGCATCCCCTCCTCCGTGCCTGGGAACTTAGACAAGAGCCTGCATGCTGCCTGCAGGAGTTGGGACTGAGCCCCCCACCCTCTCTAAAGGCCAGGACAGAAGCAGGCCTCCCCGCAGTCTCTGTCAAAACCCCACTGCCACCTGCCTGGCAGCCATGGAGAACCCGCCACAGAGAGATGCCAAGTCTCTCCGAGATCCTAATTCCAGGATCCTGACTCTGAATTTCATGTCATTACCATGCGTCACAAAACATTCTTTGGGTTTTTCTCAACCACGTAAATCTGTGAAAAGTACCCTTAGCTCACAAGCTGTATAGACGCAGCAAGGGGCTCGGGTGGGCTGGCGCTCGACCTGCAAGGGGGTACACGAGAATGGGCTTGCGGCTCAGAGCTGAGGTGTAAATATGATGCGGGGCTGGGGAATGGCCAGGAGGTAAGCCTTTGCCTCAAGCCAAAGGACCTGAGTTTGGATCCCAGATCCCACGTAAAATGCAGGATAGAAATGACAGGGGCTGTAATTCCTGCCCTGGAAGGCAGAGCCTGGAAAACCCCATAACAAAGCAGTAAGAGGTAGAGCAATCCAGGATTGTTCCCAATGTCACTTGTGGGACTCCTGGGGCACACAGAGCCCTCTACACACCACACGCACAGACACACACACTCTCACACACACTCACACACAGACACACACACAGACACGCACTCACACATGCATGCACACGGACACTCACACTCACACACACACCACAGCAAATCTCAAGGCTGCCCAGGAAAGGTGCAGTGAGTGCCAAGCCTGAACGCAGCTAAGCCGGGGAAAAAGCCCCCTGCAGCCGGCAGTGGTTCCCCAGCACTGAGTAGGTCTCATCACTGCCCTGAGAAGCTGTAGGAAATACCACACGCTCACAGAGCTGAAGGCCCCTCCATCCCAGCACAGGTAGCGCCCCAAGTCCCCCCAGCAGGAGACTTTGATCCTGGCCCTCTCTCGCCCTCGATCAGATGGGCTGTTCCCATGGGCCACGCTCATGTAAATAACCATTTCCTAAACACTCGCAATGAAAAAATCAATTGCAAAGCAAAGTGGCTGAGGTTTGGATAAACAGCCTAATTGTTCCCTCTGGGGCTGCGGAGCCCCGGGAAGAGGACGCAGCGTCTCAGCGTGCAGAGTCCCGCAAAGAGAACGCAGCGTCTCAGCGTGCAGAGTCCCGCAAAGAGAATGCAGCGTCTCAGCGTGCAGAGTCCCACGAAGAGGACGCAGCAGCTAAGGGTCCTCCCAGGCCCTGACTCTGCGTTTCCTTCTTGACCAGTTTGGGTGTGAGTCCTGTGGCCAGACCCTACAAGCCCCCACGGAGCCCTGGCCTCCCGAGCCCTGGGGGCAGGTGAAGTGAGAATACCAGGTTCAGAGTGGACCCCTGACCTGGGAGACTTCCGCCCCCCCCCTAGATGCCTCTGTGTGGGCATGAGCCCCCAGGTGCCTTGCTGAAGCTGAGCTGACCACAGCGTCCACCATGGCTGCCCGTATGGCCCTGCCCTCAACGTGTCTGTTCCCCGTACTCCGGCGCTCACGCGCTTTCCTTCTCTGGAGTCAGGACTGTGCTTACAGCCAGGGCCCTGGAAGTTGTGTGGGTGTTCTGGGGGAGACAGGGACGAGCCATTCACCTCAGAGGGGGCACCAAAGAGAGACCAAAGGAACGACTTGAGTCTTGCTGGCCAACCAAAGAGGCGGGGGGGGGGGGGGGAACCTTACATTGACCCCATTGAAGAGGCCATCAATCCTCGCAGCAGAGTGCACTGCCTACATCTCCTTGGAGGGGGACCTTGTGAGCCCCTCCCACTCTGCAGGATGGAGGTCTAATAAGGCCAACATGTGCTGCCTTCAGCGAGTACTTGCAGCTGCTGCTAGTTTAACTGCGCCGTCACCGGCATGACCCCCGCAACCAGTAGTCGCAGCACCTGGCTGAGAACTGCATTCCGGAGCTTGGGCCAGGAGGACAGACATTTGCTGCGTGACCTTGCATGAGAGTCATTCCCCTCTGGGCTTTCGGTTACTCATTGCTTATTTATCCGTTCAGCTCTACGCTGGGAACTGTTACAGAGCCAGCAGCAAGCCGTGTCACGGCTTACAGTCTAATGAGGGGTACAGACGGCAGCAGCCTGTGGGCTGGGGAGCTACAGCCTTTGTCTCATAAGCAAGAGGACCTGAGTTCAGACCCCCAGATCCCGCGTGGGAACAGCAGGCAGAAAGCTGGTAACTCTAGCCCTGGAAGGAGGAGCCTGGGGAATCCCAGAGCAAGACAATAAGGAGGTGGAGCAGTCCAGGGTGGTTTCTAACACACACACACACATGCACGCACATACATGCACACGCATGCATACATGCATGCATGCACGCACATGCACACACGCACATGCACACACACATACACACGCACATACATGCACACACATGCACACACGCATGCATGCACACACATGCATGCACGTACATGCACACACACACGCACATGCACACACACACGCACATGCACACACATACGCACACACACACAGATATGCACTTGGTCTAGAACAGAGCTGTGGACTGTCTGCGGGTCAGATCAAAGGAAGCTTTCAAAGCAAAGGAACACAAGCCCCCGGCATCGGCCCCAATATCGATTCATCTGGGAAAGCTCCGTGTGGCCCTTTCCCTCTTCTCTCCGGGGACCCTCATGGGGCACCAGAGGTCCGGCCACGTGGAACTACACCAAAACTTCCTGCTGCCCAAGGTCCTAGCAGCTTTCATGTTCCATGAATGACGCAAGGCGCATATTGCATGTGTGTCCATTCACATATGTGTAAGAGAAAGGAAGAAACAGAGGCCGGCTAGACCCCCTCCCGGGTGCCGGGACAGGCGCGGGGGCCATGGGGACGGCCTGCCTTGTCTGTCTGCATCTTCCCATCTGCTGCTTCATTTCTCGTTGCTTCTGAAACTCATGAAACTCAAGGCGGCCACTTGCTCAGATCTAGACGGACTTTGCCCAAGGCCCCCTGACAGCCCCATCCGGCCTGAGACGCAACAGCAGCCACACGCCGTGGAGGCACTCGTGGAGGCAGCGTGCGTGCACCCCTCTCCCCACTTCCTGCCTCGGCACCGCTGAGGCTTGGAGGTGCCCTGCCCCACAGACGGGCTCGTGTGTTGAGCCCTTGGTGCCCAGCAGGAGAGGCTGTTTGGAAGGCTGTGGAGCCTTCAGGAGGTGGCGCTTTGCCGAAGTGGTCACTGGGGACCAGCCTTGCAATTGTGTAGCCTGGCCCTACTTCCTGCCCACTGTCTGTGGCTGATTAGGACACAGTGTGGACCATGGTGGTCCTGCCACCATGCCTCCCACCATGATGGACTGTGAGTCACAATGAGCCCCTCTTCCTCCAACTACCTCACAGCGAGTACCTCCCGGTGGTCACAGCGGTACTTCCCTATACTTGGTCACAGCAAGTACCTCCTGGTACTTGGTCACAGCGAGTACTTCCTAGTACGTGGTCACATGAGCAAAGTAACTTACACAGTAAGCACTCGATGACCAGTCATGTCTGGAATGGCGAGGATGGATGCGATGGGCCAGGGACCTTGGAACAATGAATGTAAAGACTCCTGGGCTCCGGTCACCTGCCTCCTTCCGTTTCTCCTTTGCCTGAGAAAAACATACACCTCTTGGTTTACTGAACGACAGGCGGCTAAGGGTTTGACAGACAGCCCATATATTTTTTAATCTTCTACACAAATAACTTTGCGAAACATTCTGAACACGCTCTAATTTCTCGACTCTGCTGTCAGGATCCCTCAGCTCATCTGCCCATATTAAGCCTCGTCACGGAGAGGCCGGCACCCCACGCTTCAGAACCAGTGTCCCCATGGGCGCAGCGACGCACATCCAGGCCCGGAGCCGGACAAAGCCTCGTATTCATGAGCGCACATTCTTCGGGGCGTTTCTGAGCCTCGCTGACATAATTCATAAACCTCCACTTACTGGAGCTCCAGAATGCCTCACTTGAGCCTTTCTATCCAAACCGTCAATCACATTTGCTCTCATGGGCAGCACGACACCCATTCTGTGCCGATGCTGGTGCCTGGCACGATTGGAGCAAAGGACGTGCTGGACTGGACGTGGCACAGCCCAGCGTGCACCCCCAGCCCCCACCTGCTGAGGGCTCATGCAGTGCCCATTTCCCGGGGCACCCTGCCTTCCAGCCATGCAGACCACACAAAGCACCCGAGAACAGAGGAAGCTCCGTGGGGAACACGGCTCTACGACAGCAGAGACTGGCAGACCGTAGCTGCTCCTCCTCCCCTGTGGTGAGCTGCAGCCAGATCATCCTGAAAGCCATGCCCCTAGGATGCAGCCACCATGCAAACCCCACCTGTCACCACAGAACCCAAGAGACCCCCCACTCTCACCACTGAACGCACAGGGACCCCCACTCTCACCACAGAATCCAAGAGACCCACTCTCACCACTGAACCCACAGGGACCCCCACTCCCACCACTTGTCATAGCTAAGCACAGGTGTCAACTTGACTCTTGAGGGTCTGAGCTCTGGGCACAGGTGTAGAGAGTTGATGGTTGAGTTAAGCCCAGAGCAAACCTGCAGGAGATTGTCTAGCTGATGGGGAAGACCCAGCCCATGGTGGGTGGGATTAGGCCCTGGATAAATCACAGAGAGCTGGTTGAGAGAGTTGGCATCCTTCTGTTCACTTGGCCAGACATGCTGGTCTGGCAAGTAAGGATCGTCCATCTCTCAGCCGTTATGTGGTGATGGTGTGGCCAGTTCCCTCAGCCCTGGTGTTGGTGCGTGCTCTCCCGTCAAGCTGGACTGAGAACTGTAACCGGACTGTCGTAAGAAAGTAAACTCCTTGTTCCCTTAAGCTGTGTGATGGTCATTTATCAGCAACTATGCAGGCGAACTGCTACACCACTGAATCCACAGCAACACCACTGAATCCACAGCAACACCATTGAATCCACAGGAACACCACTGAATCCACAGCAACACCACTGAATCCACAGCAACACCACTGAATCCACAGGAACACCACTGAATCCACAGCGACACCACTGAATCCACAGGAACACCACTGAATCCACAGCAACACCACTGAATCCACAGGAACCCGCCCCCCCTCTCACCACTGAGCTGCACTGCAGCCACACGGTGTCTGTGTCCTTTAGATCAGTCCAGAACACAGAAGCCCTTGTCTTCGCCTGTTCCTGCTCTGGCCACATGAGGTCAGGACGCAGCTTATATCCCAAAGTGAATGCCCAGCAAACCCTGCTGCCTCCTACTATGAAGGAGGGAGGGAGGGAGGGAGGGAGGAAAAAGGATTTCTAAATAGCCAAAACAATACAGATTTGTTTTAGATAATGACTTTTCAAGAACAAAAGACTTTCAAGAGCTATGAAAGTTAGAAATTTGTACCAAATAAAACTCTGAGATAAAAATTTTATGTAATTTCTTTTAAATGCAGTGTTCATTATTCAATAGGTACTTAAAATATGTTTTATCAAATAATATAATGAGATAAGTTTCCCAATTACAATGAATCCTGAGTCATTTAAGGTTATAAAATGTTTAAAACTTGCTTCTCTGCCTCAAATTATTCATCAAACAATAAAATTAAACAATAGCTTCTGGATCCATTCATTTCTAGCGATATACACCTTTCTCTGTCTTTAAATTAATTGAAAAATCTATCTTAATGTCTGCTCAAATTAAAGGGGTGATTTTTGTGTTTTTACATGAGATTCTTATCAAATTATTCCCAGAAATCAGTTCTAAATTCAACAGAGAGAGGCATATACTAAAAAAATAAAATTTAAAAACTCACACTTCATATACATTCTGTTTCATAACTAATTCGTCATTCTGGTTGCATGTGGTATTTAATCATGGCTAGGTAGTGAAAAGCAACATCTAGGCTTATTCTTGCTTTGTTAATTCACTATAAATGGATTAATTCGATCACATCATCCCTGCTTTGGGTCCTGACTTCTTTTAAAAATCTCTTATAAGATTATGGATAATCCTTCTTATAGTGTTCCTTAGAATATTCGTGAAGACGCATATTGCAACACACACATATGGAATCAGTACCTGGAAGCCTGGCGTTTCTTCACAGAATGCAAGGCTAATGGCACCAGGCCAAGAAGGAAGACGTGCGTGGCTGAGCAGATGGTGAAGGCCCGGCACGTTCCATGAATCGAATGAGCTGATTCTCAGCTTGGGGGTTTTGACAAAAAGACACTTAGAGCATGCAATAAAATAATGTACTTACTTTTTAAATTGCACAGGGAAAAGTGTATTGAAATGTACACTTTAATTTCCCAGTCCTTTCTTCTGGGTCAAGTGAGACACGCTGCAGCTAGTTGAGAGACGTGACAGGTGCAATCAATGATCGCTGAGCACCTTTTGGAAATGGCGTCTTGGATACCCACTGTGTGGGGGGGTTCTAATTGTGGGGAATGAATTCCATGGGAAATGTTTTTCTCTTTCAACAAAATTGGAAGGGGAATTGATGGGCCGTTCTGTGATCCAAGGCACATGAACTTGAGCAATTGATAGTTACTGTAAGAAAACACCTCGTTAACTCAACCCATCCCATCAAGACGTGAGCGCACACGTGTCTGAAAGCAAACCCGAAGCTCCAGAAACAAACCACATCTGCCTCTAACTGGGGGACTCAGGCTACTTTCCCTGGGAATTCTGGATGGGAAATGCCCTCGGGCCATGTGCTCCATGCTTGGTCCCCAGCAGGCGTTGCTGTGTCCTGAGGTTTCCAGCCTTCAGGGGATGCAGCCTCGCTGGGGGAGGTGGGCCCTGAGGCTTTAACTGGTGTTAAAAGTTATCTTAAAAACATAAATTTAAAATGTCCTCTCATTGAATCTTCAATGTTGGCACCTGGAAGACCAGCGTCCGCTGATGCCCTCGTTCCATCGTGCTCCAGAATGGCGCACAGCATGTGGCGCTGATGGCAGCAGAGCTCCCAGCGTCCCTGGCTCCTCCGTCTTCCACAGCGAGCAGAGCTGACGGCTGCCACTTTCTTATTCCGTCGACAGGGAACTAAGGTCTCCAGAATGTTCTCCAGAAGTCGACAGACACCTCAGGTTCTGCGGGTCCAACCACAGGCTGTCTGACAGCTGCTGAAGCCAAGTCAGGGCAGCTGAAGCAACCTCAGACCTTGAACCCCAGACTCTGAACCCCCAGACCCTGAGTTCCCAGGCCTGAGTCCCCAGACCAGCTGAAGCGGTCTGCGCTCACTTGCCCCTGCTGTCGGTCTGCGCTCACTTGCCCCTGCTGTCGGTCTGCGCTCACTTGCCCCTGCTGTCGGTCTGTGCTCACTTGTGCCCACTGTTCTGGGCCTGTGAGGAGGTGTGACCAGGAAGCAGGAAGAGCAGAAGGGCGGAATGCCTTTCACGAGGAGCCCCATGAATAGCCCCAAATAGCCCCTGCTCAGGTGTCCACTGCACCCCAGAAGCACCATGAGCTGGGGACCAAGCTTTTGCAGCTGGATTTTAGGGATCTGTGAGGTCCACACCGACAAGTCCTAACACTGCGATGGGGACAGCCCCCCAGACACTGCCTAGAGCCCAAGGCGGTCCCCAGGAGGCTCCTCTGCAGACCACGGCCTGACCGCTTGCACCACCCATCTGGCTGCGCAGCCCAGGGGTGCACAGTCCAGGGGTTACAGCAGTCCAGAGGGGTACAGTCTGAGGGTCCTGTAGTGTGGGGGCTGTGGAGTCCGGGGGTTACAGCAGCCCAGAGGGGTACAGTCTGAGAGCCCTGTAGTCTGGGGGCTGTGGAATCCGGGGGTTACAGCAGCCCAGAGGGTATACACTTGGGGGCCGCGCAGTCCAGGGGGACACAGACGGACTCACAGCCCAGCGGCCATACTTTTCTGTCTTGTTTTTGTTTTGATTGCGGGGAAGAAGTCGCTTTGTTTTCCTTTCTTCCCAGCGGCTGAACATGACGTCCGACCGGCGGGCTTGGGAAACAGCCTCAGCCGCCCGTGCGAGCCATTAGACAGACAGGACACCCGCCGGGGCATTCCCTCCCGGGACAGGAGAGCCCAGCTGTCTCTGTCTCTGAAATATGTGGAAATCGTCAGGAAAAGCAGCTGTCAAACTCGCCTGCCATCCCGCGGGGCCGCCATTGTCTTCACGTAATTGGTTTATTAATCTTACGGTGCAATACAGCTTCTGTCTCCTTGTCTAACCGGGGCTGGACTTTGTAAATATGTTTAATTAACTCCCAACACCACGCGCTTTCTCGCTTCATGCTTTCTCCCACCAGGCCAGACACCAGCTGGCCCGAAAGTAAACAAGTGCTGGTCTCCCCTCGGGCTGGGGACGCCAGGGGGCAGCTGAGAAGGGAAGGGCTGCTGGTCCCCCCTCCCCAGGCTGGGGACGCCAGGAGAGGACATGCTGAGAAGGGAAGGGCTGACCTTGTCGAGAGCGGCTGTCCATGACGGAGGGCTGATGCTCTGGAGAGGGATGGGCATCAAGAGTCCCAGAGGGACAGGAAAGGGCACCTCGTCTGTAGACAAGGTCAGCCCCAGCCGCGCACGCTGGACTGGGCAGAGGGGTAGGCGGCTGTGGCTGGAACCCTTCTCAGTGGTACTCCCTGAACCCTGAAGAGACGGCTGTCTCCCTGGGGGCCAGGAAGAGAGAGGGAGGGAAGGGCCAGAGGTGATCAGAGAACACAAGTGGGTCTTCCAGCTCGACAGTCACATGTCCCTTGTGTCACCACTAGACTGAGACCTAGGGCCAAGGACTGGGGTCCCCAGGATCTGTGGTAGACACACACGTGAGCAGGGAGGGAGGAGGGGAGGAGAGACCCAGGGGGAAGGTAGAGGGAGAAAGAGGAGAGGGAGGGTGAAGGGAAAGAAGGAAGGGTGGTGGGAAGGAGGGAGAGAGGCAGCAGGGAGGGAGGAGGCGTGGGAAGGGGGCAGCGGGCGACGTGTGGGGACAAACAATGTGGGGAAGATCTGAACCGGGACTCACTGTGACGGGGGCTCCAGAAAGCTACACCCTGGTGCTCCTCCCTCGGGAGAGCCTGCGAGGAGGGGCGGGGCCAGAGCTCACGTGCTCGATGTCGGGGAGGTAACGCCGGGCCGGAGGCTGCATGGAGGTCGGCTTGGCCGAGTCTTCTGTGTTGTGCTGAACTGCGCCCTCTGGGCCCCCAGGATGCAGCCACGACCCCTGCACCTGCCTTCCGGAAGATTCTCAACATCCGGAGGCTCTGTATGTTTGCCATGGAGCTGACCGAAGCAGGCTTTGGGGGGCATACAGCCCTGAGCAGATAGGGACGGGGGTGGGGGGGACACGTGGAGAGGCAGACCTGCCGGGAGAGCACCCGCCCAGCCTCAGATCTGTGTGCGCGGGCAGGCGTCCACTTCACCGTGGAGAATGCGATCCCAAGCTGGAATGAGGAGGAGGAAGTGTGAGGCGAGGAAGAAGAGGAAAGGACAGGGTCAGAAAGTGCAACTAAAGGGGGCCCAGCTCTGTGTGCAGGGAAGGAGCCTTGGACGTAGCACTAGGGACCCCACAGTGGGCTCTGAACACTGGGTCCCCACAGACATGATGGAGCTAGCTTTGCCCCTGTGGACCAAGAAGTCCTCTCTTTCTTCTTCTTTCTCTCTGTCTGTTCTCCATCTGCTCTGTGCGTCTCTCTCTTCTTCATCTCTCCTGTCTCTTCTCTCTCTGTCTGCTCTCTGTGAGTCTCTTCCCTCTCCCCTCTTTCTCTCTCTATGTCTCCTCTTTCTCTGTCTTTAATCTTTCTCTCCTCGCTCCTCTATGTCTCTCCCCTCTCTCAGTTTCTCTTGTTCTCTCTCTCTCTCTCTCTCCAAAGTGTCCCAGGACCTTACAGGGCCTGTTGACCATCATGTGGGAGCAAAGGGCCTCAAGGAGACCTGTACGCACAGGAAACTTCCAGAAGCATGACAGAAGCATGGCAGAAGCATGGCAGAAGCATGGCAGAAGCATGACAGGATGCTGTCTTAAGTCTCCTTGGGCCCTGATGGTCCTGACAGCGATGCCATGTGGTGACTCTGAGAAGACTCAGCACGGCCCCTACATATGCATCCCGCTGCCCAGGAGGAGGGGCTAGGGGCGGAGCTTCAGAGTCTCCCTCCTGCAGCAGCCTCTGGAGCTGGCAGATCATCAGCCCAGCGCGGCTGTGTCCTGACTGACAGGGGCAGCTGGCGGCCCATTTACACGGTGTCACTGTCTCCTTCTCCTCCAGGACAGCCACAGCCCACTCCAGAAGGCTTGAGGGTGCCTGTAGGGGCCAGAGAGGCCGGCTCAGCCTTGTCCTCGACTACAGGGGTTCATGCCCAGTTCTTGATCACCCTGGGGTGCCAACGGGTGGCCCCAGGTGGAGGAAGCTCCTGGCAGAGCCATAGAAGGGGCACTGCGTCCTCTTGGACGGGCTGAGCTGCCCTCAAATATGACACGAAGGAATTGCCCCGTGGAAAGCCCTGCAGAATGTTTGATCATGGGGAAGAGGCACCTTCAAGAAAGCCCTGAGAAACGTCAGAGCCGCACCAGGCGTGGAGTCTGCCACAAGCTGCCCTTACTCTCCAGCCAGAGAGCATGGGGCGTCCCAATCTTACTCCTTCAATGCTGCCACTGTGGGTTTATGTACCCAAGACTGGAAATCTGCAAGGGGTAGAACTGTGCCGCAAACTATTCATGGTGCATGGTGCATGGCGCATGGTGCATGGTGCTTGACCATAGTGCATTATTCATGGCCCTGGTGCACGGCACATGACCATAGTGCATTATTCATGGCCCTGGTGCATGGCGCATGGCCCTTGTGCACGGCGCATGGCCTTTGTGCATGGCGCATGGCCCTTGTGCATGGCGCATGGCCCTGGTGCACGGCGCATGGCCCTGGTGCATGGCGCATGGCCCTGGTGCATGGCGCATGGCCCTTGTGCATGCACGGCGCATGGCCCTTGTGCACGGCGCATGGCCCTTGTGCACGGCGCATGGCCCTGGTGCACGGCGCATGGCCCTTGTGCACGGCGCATGGCCATGCTAAGCCAAGAGCCAGTGACTCACACTCACACCCAGATGTTTGGGCAGAAGAGAGACAGTCAGAGGGCCAAGGAGGGACAGGAGAGGAGGAAGCAGTCAGAAGAAAAGAACCAGTAAGGAAAGAGGCTACGGCGGTGTCTCGGAGGAGATGGGCTTCAAGGGTGAGATGCCGTCACATGCCGCGATGTCCCCTATAACCCTAGCGCTGATGAGACAAGAGGGTCACAGGTTCAAGATCAGCTTGGGCTACACAGCGAGACCCGTCTCAAAAACCTGAAAGCAAAATAGAACAAAAAGGGAAAAGAAGTTTCCGGAAGACTTGGTGCCACCTCCTAGAACGGCTGTGGACGCGGCCCTTGGTGCGCGGGGAAAGCCAGGGCATCCCTTGCCAACGCCCAGCAGAGTCAGGATGCGCCACCAGTGGATGACGCAGCATTTGCTGGAGCAATGCTACCCTCTGCTGGCCGCTGGCTCTCAAGTCTAGGGGCATCTCCACAGGCCGATCTGACGGTCCCACCCAGGGCCTAGTGGACCCACCTCTACCTCCCCTTTGTCCTGTCCACCCCCTCTGTCGCTGGGACCACAGGGGCAGGCACAGCTACAGGCACCAGACAGACCCGACAACTCTCTGATGAACTTCACAGTGCGCCCGACGCCAGCATCTCTGGCCTCCTCCTGTGGCCATTCGCTGGGCGTCCCCGGGCAGGCTCCCCTCCGGACTGAGTCTAGGCAGACGGCAGAGCCTGTGTCCTTCTTGGTGAAGCAGAGGTCCTCTTTCCTTGGGGCATAAAAGGGCTCACGGCAGAGCAAGAACACAGCACACAGATGGTTTCCGACAAGACAATGAGAAGCCATGTGTCCTTAGGCAACTTTGCATAAATGGCTGCTAAATATTCCAGCGCCTGCTCCAATAGGAACAAGTGTACCGAGTCTCCTGCAGAGCTGGCCCCGGGGCTGCTGACAGAGGGGCTGCATCCCGAGGCTGCCAGAGCGGAGAGGAGGCTTCTCCCCTCCGACCTGCCTTTGTACCTCCTTCAGCCTCAGACTTGAGCTGCGTCAGAATCCTTGGGGGACTTGTAAACCGCAAGCACTGGCCCCACCTCAGCCCTGACAGTGGTACTTCCAGCACATCGTGGGGGCGCCTGAGCCAGGCTCGCAACCCTGGGCAGATGTGCTCTCCTGTGGAGTCACAGCGGCTAAGGGCTCTGCCTTCCGTTCACGATGCACACAGAACAAGTAGTACTAACAAGCCAGGCCAACAGACACCCACCCCACCCCTGAGCTTACAGTGGCAGCTTCTGGCCTTCGCCGTGGCCAGAAGAATCATGTGGGCACTTAACTGTCTCAGCCAAGAGTGAAGACTCCAAGTCACCCCAACTTCCATCCACTGAGCACAGCTCACAGGTTCTGCGCACATGCAAGGCAAGAGTCCTCAGTGCTGCTAGAATTGGGGAATTGGATGGTGGTGGACTGTCCATCACACCACCCCACAGTATCTGCTCTATCAGGACTCTACGCGCCACACCAGATGATCTTGCTGGCTAATGGAGTGCATGGATTCGGTGCAGAGTTCTGACTGAGCCCAGAGCGGCCAGCAGAGGGCGCTGGCCCAGCGCTGTAGCTCAGCCATCACTCATCTCGGGGATGGGGGGAGGTCCTGTCTCACCTCCAGGGGCCTATCAACCCCACCACAGAGTACTCCGTGGTCCTAATTACAACATCAGAGGGAGTCAGTTGCATGCTTCAGGATGCAGGTGCCTTCCCTGAGATTTATGGTCCCGTTTCCTGTTTTTACTCACAGCTCAAAATCTCCCTGATGACCTTGAAAATATGCTTTTATGTCAATCTGGAAATGCTGGCTGACATGTAAGCAGTAATCCATGCATGACGTGTAAGCAGTAATCCATGCATGACGTGTAAGCAGTAATCCATGCATGACGTGTAAGCAGTTATCAGGCATGACGTGTAAGCAGTTATCATGTATGACATGTAAGCAGTTATCAGGCATGACGTGTAAGCAGTTATCAGGCATGACGTGTAAGCAGTTATCATGCATGACGTGTAAGCAGTTATCAGGCATGACGTGTAAGCAGTTTCTATGGCTGTGGCTCGTGGTTGCTCATTACAACTAGATGGTCAAGACCTGGTTGCTGGAGACGCCACATGCTTTGGTGGCAGGGCATGGAGAAATCAGGCTGGAACTAACTGGTTTCCCACTACCATGAAGCAGTGGGAAGAGTAGCATGTGAGGACTGGGCAAGCATCCTGACTGCTAGGCCCTGCGCGGACTGAGGACGTCCCCGCTCTTCTCCGGCTGGACTCGCAGGCTGAGGACGTCCCCGCTCTTCCCCAGGGCTGGACTCGCAGGCTGAGGACGTCCCCGCTCTTCCTCAGGGCTGGACTCTCAGGCTGAGGACGTCCCCGCTCTTCCCCAGGGCTGGACTCGCAGGCTGAGGACATCCCCGCTCTTCCTCAGGGCTGGACTCGCAGGCTGAGGACGTCCCCGCTCTTCCTCAGGGCTGGACTCGCAGGCTGAGGACGTCCCCGCTCTTCCTCAGGGCTGGACTCTCAGGCTGAGGACGTCCCCGCTCTTCCCCAGGGCTGGACTCTCAGGCTGAGGACGTCCCCGCTCTTCCCCAAGGCTGGACTCGCAGGCTGAGGACGTCCCCGCTCTTCTCCAGCTAGACTTGCAGGCTGAGGACGTCCTCGCTCTTCCTCAGGGCTGGACTCGCAGGCTGAGGACGTCCCCACTCTTCTGGGCGCTGGATTCAGCGCTACAGGACTGCCTGCCAGGTGAGGATGCAACACTGCATGGATGGTTTGGAGAGCCACCTGCTGTCTGCACTCAGGTGGGAATTCATGCCTGATGGAGCAAACCCCATCAAAAGCCCATGGAAGGGAAGGAGAGAATAATAGGAGACCGTGGGGCTCCCCTCACTCAATCCTAAGCCAGAAGTTCAGGGAGATGAAGCCTAGAGGGTGTGAAAAGTGAAGAGACTCGGGGTGGATGTCTCCTCCATGTCCTGACAGTGGCATGAAGAAGGCACGAGAATCCCGAGGGTCAGGTACTTGGCTGTAAAGATGGGGCCACATCTCGACCATGACTGCTTAGCCAGACACACCTCCTCTCTCTACTTGAACCTAGAGTGTAGTCAGGGCCCAAAGATAAGCTGGGGGAGGGGTGGGTCCACTGGCCTCCTCCTCTTCCCAGGTGCACAGATAGGCTGGGGGAGGGGCGGATCCACTGACCTCCTCCTCTTCCCAGGTGCACAGATAGGCTGGGGGAGGGGTGGTCCACTGGCCTCCTCCTCTTCCCAGGTGCACAGATAGGCTGGGGGAGGGGTGGTCCACTGGCCTCCTCCTCTTCCCAGGTGCACAGATAGGCTGGGGGAGGGGTGGGTCCACTGACCTCCTCCTTCTCTTCCCAGGTGCACAGATAGGCTGGGGGAGGGGTGGGTCCACTGGCCTCCTCCTCTTCCCAGGTGCACAATGGCTACATCTCCCTTCTGTGCTGCTCACTACTTGTCCCACTACTTGTTCCTCGAGGACAAGCAGAGTCCAGCCCAGCCGCTCTGACGCTACCAAGTCAGCTGAACCTGCTCTTCTTGGGCATGGCAAGCTCTTCTGGGCAGAGAGGCTCTTGCTCCAAGGAAAAACCACCCTGCTCTCCATGGGAAGAAAGATGCCACAGCAATTGCTAATTCTAAACCCCAGAAATCAGCCCTGTGGCACCGAGGGCAGAAGCACCTGCAGGCAGGTATCGGGCCCTTTGCCGAATGGTTCACTTGCAAATCCTGTGCATAACACACCTGCTAGCCGATGCTGACAGGAGCAGTTCTTCTGGGCTCTGTGGGGTGACGGGAAGCCTGGCCGCCTCTGCCTGTGTTGTCTGCGGAGAGAGGAGGCTGTGTGCTGGAGGAGACCAGCTAAATCGATGTGTGTGCTCATGCATGATCTTTGACATGTGTGTTAACACGTATGCTCGCTGATGTGCGCTGACATGTGTGTTCATTGATGTGTACTCACTGATGTGTGTGCACTCTCTGACATACGCTGACATGTGTGTTGACTGATATGTGATCACTGACGTGTGCTGACATGTGTACTTGTGCACTCTGACATGCGCTCACATGTGTGTTGATGTGTGTGTACTCACTGACATGCACTCACATGTGTGTTGATGTGTGTGTACTCACTGACATGCACTCACATGTGTGTTGATGTGTGTGTACTCACTGACATGCACTCACATGTGTGTTGACTGACATGATCACCAACGTGTGCTGACGTGTGTACTCGCTAATGTTGTTCTCTGACGTGCTCACTCTTGTGCACTCTCTGACATGCACTCACGTGTGTGTTGATGTGTGTGCACTCTGACATGCACTCACGTGTGTGTTGACTGACATGTGATCACTGACGTGTGCTGACATGTGTACTCACTAATGTTCTCTGACATGTGCTCACAGATGTGCATGCTCATTGATGGCATGCTCTTTAACGTGTGCTCACTGACAGGTGTCCCGACGTGTGCTCACTGATGTGCACTGACATGTTCATTGTGCTCACTGACGTGTGTGTTCATTGACGCATGCTCACTGACGTGTGTTCATTGATGCGCGCTCACATGTGTGTTGACTGACATGTGTGCTCACTGACATGCCTGTTCATTGATGCGCGCTCACTGACATGCGTGTGGACTAACATGTGTGCTCACTGATGTGCATGTTCACTGAAATGTACTGACCAACATAAGCTTACTGACATGTGTGCTCACTAATGTGGGTGCTCACCGACGTGTGCTCAGTGACGTGTGTTCACCGACGTGTGCTCAGTAACATGTGTGCTCACCGACGTGTGCTCAGTAACATGTGTGTTCACTGACATGTGCTCAGTGACGCATGCTCACTGTCGCGCAGCTCACACACCCTTAGTCCTCCAACTGCACCTGAGTCCGTGCGTCAGGGACCTGTCAGGATTCCGCGGCATGGCCTGACCTCACTGAGCAGCCCCGCCCCTCCGGGAGAAACCTGCGACCTAGCGACACGTGATCACACAGACTATAAAATACTGAAAGTAATTCAGTGACGTGCTGGGTCCCAGGTCTTGAGGCGCTCGCGGCCCGCAGGGGTCAGACGCGCCGTCTGGCAGTGGGTCAGGCCCTGTCCCCAGCAGCACGCACAGCTCAGCCCCAAACTCGGTCACCAGGGCAGCCGCCTGTGGAGGTGGCTGGAGCCTCCAAGCTCTGTGCCTGTGGCTCTGCTCACTCCTTGCAGTGCTCAGCTGAGTCTGTCGTGTTCCCGCCACCAACTGTCCCTGGTCCCTGATCTGTAACCCGACAGCCAGCACCAGGCTGTCCCGAAAACCAGGACTTCCTCGCTTGTCTCCGTCCTGCCCGGCGTGACGTCACGCCTCAGCCTCTCACACTTGGGCCAGCCCAGCCGTCTGAATGCCAACATTTGTTTAGTTGACCAATGTGTCACTAACCGCTACGTGCCAGGCACTGCAAAACACACCGCGCGTACTCTGGGGCTCAAAATTTAGCACAGCAAATTAACAGAAAAAGAAACCTTCAAATGTGAAGGTGTGAACGTGGCAGGCAGAGCAAATTGTTTTGCTAACGAGGATTTCGGAGCAAGCGAGACGCCAGCTGTCAGTGAGGCAGAGCTGGGAATCCTCTGGGCACAAACGGTCCGGGCAGAGGCCCACATGAGAACCTCAGGACCCCGCCCGTTTCCCCACTCCTGTCCCAGGCTCCGATGCTGGATGCCCCTTTGTCCCCCACGGAAACCTTGGGTGCTGACTTGCTGGCATGGCAGCCGCTGCCCGTCACCACCTCTGAGACCTCAGCTCCTGACCCACCTGCCCCGAGAGGCGCGTCTGACCCCTGCGGCCGCAGGTGACTCAAGACCTGTGACCCAGCACACCATGAAGTACTTTCAGCATTTTGTAGTCTGCACGGTCACCTGTCACTAGGTCGCAGGTTTCGGGGGGGGGGGCTGCTCAGTGAAGTCAGGCCGTGGCGGCGAATCCTGGGCAGCCCTGAGCCCTGTGCTTCCAGAACCAGCCGGAGGAGGCAGGACTGCTCAGCATCTCCCAGTCCTCGGGATTTTCCTTCGGGCAGAAGTCACGCCGTCCCCCTCCTCTGGCACCTTCTTGCAGACCTGCGGCCCAGGCGTGGATTCAGTAGCAGGCTGAGGCTGCTCTGGGCTTGGGGCTGAGGGGAAGCCCAGAGCCGCCCCTGCAGCAGCAGAACCGGCTCCTTGCGACGCTTTAGACTGTTATTTCCCAAGGTTTCATAAACCCTGTACAGAACGTTCCTTCTGCTTCCTCCCACCTGTTGGTGGTGGGGGCGATGATAAAGGCTGGATCAAAACAATCCTTGAGAAGGGGCAGCAGGTACCAGCCGCTCTGTCCCCACGCTGCTGGATGGACTTATTCATGGAGTGAGGGCGGGGCCGCCGGGGGCTTGGAGAGCCCACTGGGCCGGGCTCCTGTGCGCGGCAGCGGCTATTGTGAGCTGCAGAGTCCTGGCACGGCCCGCCCCTCCCTCTGTCCTTCCTTTCTCTGCTGGGCTCTCACACTCCGTCTCTGAAGGCTGCGAGTGGGCCAGGGCACGGCGACAGGGCTGGCTGCCAAGCAATGATTTCCTCCTCAGGGTAGCTCATCTGCTGCTCCCCTCTCTGAGTCGTTAGGAAGTGCCCCCACCTGGAACACGGCTCGGGAACGCTGACGGAGGAGGAAAGAGTGTTGCCCAAGTCAGAACCTGCGATTTATGTTGAAGACCCTCCCCCACCCTCCCTTAGCCCAGCAGAGGACGGAGAGAGCAACCTGTCCTTCCAGGGCCACTAGAGGGCAGTGCCGCTTGCTGGCTGGGTGGGCAAGAACGCGCTTCTTGCCGGCCTGGAACCAGGGCTGGGACAGGCTGGGCGCCCTCACTAGGGACCGGGTGATGTTTACACTCCTCCCCTCTGTGGAGCGTGACCTTGACAGACTCCTAAACTGTATCTGAGCAAGACAAGTTATACCTGGGGCCGCACAGGCGCGAACCACCCATTTCCGTCAAGGTCACAAAGGTCACACCAAGTGTCCTTGAAGCTTCATGACTCCTGCTTCAGCTTGGATTTGGACATCTGTGCTGAGGGACGGCAGAAGAGGGAACGTCCCACACACACACACACACACCACCCCCTACACATACACACCCCCCCACACACACACACACACACTCCCGTCCCCCATGAGGATCAGAAGTCGGAAACACTAAGGAACTTAGCTGAGTGGGGCAGAACAAGCCAAAATGATGGATATCATCCACTGCTTGATACATGACAGACACACACACAGAGAGACATGCACACACACAGACACGCATACAGACGTGCACACACAGACATGCACGCAGATGCACAGCACAGATAGACATGCACACAGAGATACAGCACACACAGACAGACACAGACAGACAGACATGCACACACACACAGACACACCCAGGCACGGCAGGAGGCTTGTCCTGAGCAGGCCATGCGACAAGTGCCTAGGCGAGGATATGAAGCCCACTTATCCGGCAGATGCTGCAAGGCGGGTCTGGGGCCTCGCCTCACCCTATCAAAGCCCGTTGGACTGGGCGGGACAGCGGGAGGTGGAGAAATGAAGGAAGCTGCACTGGATGAGAGACCCCAGGAGGAGAAACCCAGCCAGCCACAGAGCTGAACCCATAGCCGCTGCACCCGTTCTCTGCAGACCCTATGAAGGCTGGAACTCAGGACCCCAGTGGACACACGCCACACTGACCCCCAGAGGACACAAGCCACGCTGACCCCAGTGGACACAAGCCACGCTGACCCCCAGTGGACACAAGCCACACTGACCCCCAGAGGACACAAGCCACGCTGACCCCCAGAGGACACAAGCCACGCTGACCCCAGTGGACACAAGCCACGCTGACCCCCAGTGGGCACAAGCCACACTGTGTTTCTTCCACACTATTTCACGCCACCCATGCAGGAAACACTGGAGACCCTGACTCAACCCTCATTCGGACTTCCATACAGGTGTCTGTGGAAGCGCCATCTCCCGAGAGGGTCCTGGGAGCACAGTCCTAGCTCCAGAGGTGTCCCAAAGTACCAGGCCAACCAAGCCCAGCAGGTGCTGGGTAGAGATGGCAAAGCCGTAGGCAAGAAAGAGGGTCTTCCGTGTGCCTAGGAGCAAGGCGGGCCTTGGGAAACCTACCATCTCCCAAGACGCACGAACGATGCAGCTCAGGACTGTGTAGATAGTCCATTCCATCATCCCGCCCCTGCCCAAGAGGTCTCGTTCAACACGATTCAGGGCCATGCCCCCCACCCCTCTTCCAGTCTCACCTTCTCCTTTCATTCCCGCTGACCCCTCAGCCCCTTGGGTGTTGGGAACCTAACAATCGCCCTTCTGACGTTGCAGTCCAGGGTTTCCCATGACTTGGACAGTCCCTGCTCACATACCCCAGAGACCACCGCACCCGAAGCCCTCCCTGCCTGCCCAGCCCTCATCCCACCACGTGTTGTGCTAACTTTTCCCGAGAGATGAGCAAGCACTTAATCCTCCCAGGCAGGGCACAACAAGCAACCCCAGAGTGATTCTACCCAAGTCTAGCCTGATGGACGAGGAGCGCATTTGAGGTTCCGTCCAGGAGATGGGCAAGGGATTCTGTGGACAGCTGGAAGGCAACTGCATCATGGGAAAACCCATGCCATCTGGGTGCTGATGCACACCAGCCGTGTGCATGGACCCCCTGCAGGATGCACACCAGCCGTGTGCATGGATCCCCTGCAGGACGCGCACCAACTTATGTGCATGGATCCCCTGCAGGACGCACACCAGCCATGTGCATGGATCCCCTGCAGGACGCGCACCAGCCATGTGCATGGATCCCCTGCAGGATGCACACCAGCCATGTGCATGGATTCCTTGCAGGACACACATCAGCCATGTGCATGGATCCCCTGCAGGATGCGCACCAGCCATGTGCATGGATCCCCTGCAGGACTCACGCCCTCCATGTGCATGGATCCCCTGCAGGACTCACGCCCTCCATGTGCATGGATCCCCTGCAGGACTCACGCCCTCCATGTGCATGGATCCCCTGCAGGATGCACACCAGCCATGTGCATGGATTCCTTGCAGGACGCACATCAGCCATGTGCATGGACCCCCTGCAGGACACGCACCAGCCATGTGCATGGATCCCCTGCAGGACGCATGCCAGTCATGTGCATGGATCTCCTGCAGGACTCACGCCCTCCATGTGCATAGATCCCCTGCAGGACTCCAACCAGCCATGTGCATGGATCCCCTGCAGGACGCACACCAGCCATGTGCATGGACCCCCTGCAGGATGCACACCAGCCATGTGCATGGATCCCCTGCAGGACGCGCACCAGCCATGTGCATGGATCCCCTGCAGGACTCACGCCCTCCATGTGCATGGATCTCCTGCAGGACTCAGAGACGCTCTGCTGCTCTGTCTGAACAGCTCTGCTCCTAGCAGCTGCCGCTTGCATAACCACCTGGGGGGGGCTCAGCTTTTGAGACTTGTAGATTCTGTTTGCTCTCTGAATCTTCCCAGCCTCCCTCCCTTCCAGAAATAAATGCACCAGCCAGAGAAAACGCTGGTGTCTCCCAAGCCCAGTGTTCTTAATCCCCCAGCACTGCTTGCTCCCCATTTCCATCTGTGGCACAGGTCCTATCTCTGGGAGGCTGCTGTGACCCCAACTCTGGGGATGGAGTGCTTCTGGAGTTTTCCACTTCTGCTTCTGTCTGCTCTCCTGGGTGCACAGTTTGTTTTAAAAACATTTGTTTGAGTTGCTGACTGAGGGGACGACCAAAGGGTCTGAGCCAGGCAAAGCCATAAATACGCATTCCGTGGTGTCTGCACGTGGAGGTGCGGTATGCACTCCCAGGCCACGCACTCTCTGCCATCTACAAGGTTCTGGTGTCCCTCCCCTCCTCTGCTTGCCTGGGATGTGAGCTGAGCGTGCTCTGCATGCACTCTGGGCTCTGAGGCTGGGTGTGACCCATCAGCATTGCATGTTTGGCTTCTGGCCTCAGCTTTGGCCTCTGATACTCTACAGACAGCGTGTCCCTCACTTCTGACCTGTTCTGACAGGGCTGCAAAGGGGGCTAGGGGGAGGAAAGGGGTGGGGAGAGGGAAGGGGGAGAGGGAAGGGGGGTGGGGGGAGAGAAGGGGGTTGGGGGAGAAGGGAAGGGGGATAGAGGGGGGAGGGAAAGGGCAGAGTCTTGGGGAAAAGAGAACGGGGCGGAAGTCCTGAAGGACGACCGAGGAAGGTGGGACCTGGTGGCACCTGGCAGGCGTGGCCTTCAATCAGAGCCTCTTACAACATGTGAAGTTGACAAATCCACTGATCCACGTGTTCGGCGCCACGTGAGGACCAGAACCTGTCTAGTTTTGTACCCTCAGTGCCAGCTGACAGTTGGCACATGGTAAATATTGTGTGGAATGAGCTTGTGTGTGTGTTCTGGGGAGGACCTCGGAAGCTCGATCACCAGCTCCAATAGAGGTAGACTCTGGTTGTTCCTATGCCCTCAGGTGCTCTGCCCAGAGCCACAGCAGTGCACCACCGTTCCTGACACCCGAGCCACGCTCCTCAGAGGCTTTCCCGTGGGCTGCATCGGCAGCCTCAGAGCAGGTACAGTGGGGGGCTGAGAAACGGGCAGGGGATCCAGGCCAAGTCCCTGCCCCTCACGAATACACAGCTCAAGAACCAGGACAAAGGTGGAGTGGGCAAGACTTCCAGGCAGGAGACAGAGGGACGGGCCTGGAGAGCAGCCCCTGGAAGGGGCGATCTGTCTGGGGGACCATGCAACATGCAGCTTCTTAAATTGACGGCATTTCAGTGGACAGAAACGAGAAGGCCATCCTGTGCAGCAAATTGGGACACAAGAGGGACTACAGCTGCACGGCCAGCGGGTGTCAGACACCAGAGCTCCAGTGGGCTGGCGCATCAGATGGGCAGAGGAGAGGCCTATGAGGGGCCGCTCACCACAGGTCCACTGCCTGCTGTCCCCACAGGTCCACCGCGAGCCGTCCCCACAGGTCCACTGCCTGCTGTCCCCACAGGTCCACTGCCTGCTGTCCCCACAGGCCCACCGTGAGCCGTCCCCACAGGTCCACCGTGAGCCGTCCCCACAGGTCCACCGTGAGCCGTCCCCAGAGGTCCACCGTGAACCGTCCCCACAGGTCCACCGTGAACCGTCCCCACAGGTCCACCGTGAACCGTCCCCACAGGTCCACCGTGAGCCGTCCCCACAGGCCCACTGCCTGCTGTCCCACAGGTCCACTGCCTGCTGTCCCCACAGGTCCACCGCCTGCTGTCCCCACAGGTCCACCGCCTGCTGTCCCCACAGGTCCACTGCCTGCTGTCCCCACAGGCCCACCGTGAGCCGTCCCCACAGGTCCACCGCGAGCCGTCCCCACAGGTCCACCGCGAGTCGTCCCCACAGGTCCACCGCGAGCCGTCCCCACAGGTCCACCGTGAGCCATCTGAGCCGTCCCCACAGGTCCACCGCGAGCCGTCCCCACAGGTCCACCGCGAGCCGTCCCCACAGGTCCACCGTGAGCCATCTCCACAGGTCCACCGTGAGCCGTTCCCACAGGTCCACCGTGAACCGTCCCCACAGGTCCACCGTGAGCTGTCCCCACAAGTCCACCGCGAGCCGTCCCCACAGGTCCACTGCCTGCTGTCCCCACAGGTCCACCGCGAGCCGTCCCCACAGGTCCACCGTGAACCGTCCCCACAGGTCCACTGTGAGCCATCTCCACAGGTCCACCGCCTGCTGTCCCCACAGGTCCACTGTGAGCTGTCCCCACAGGTCCACCGCCTGCTGTCCCCACAGGTCCACTGTGAGCTGTCCCCACAGGTCCACCGCCTACTGTCCCCACAGGTCCACCGCCCGCCATCCCCACAGGTCCACCGCCCGCCGTCCTGCAAAGGCTGGTGCATTTGAATCTTCAGCTAATGCCGATGCTTGGGAAGGCCGTGGCACCTTCAGGAAATGACCTGGCGTTTCTCTGTCGACTGTGGACCCGTATGGGTGGAGCTTGCAATCGTAAGATGGAAGAGAATAGAAGAGTTTGAAATCGGATTTGAACATGAGAAGAGACAACCGGGTGTGGAAGACCATGAAGAAGTCAGACAAGGCAACACAGAAGAGTATGGGGGAGACAGGAGCCTCTGACCTCCTGCAAGAACCCCAGGACAGCAGGGCTGCAGGCGACTGGGGCGCAGCCCACCTAGGTGAGGGTATAGATCGGGGCCACTGTCAGGAAATGACGGTGAGGCTCACAGACTTCAGGGAAGAGAAGCAGGAGGCAGAAGTCACAGAGCTGACGGCCTGTGGATCTCGGCAGCAGCAGGAGAAGCTGTGATGGGGACCGTGGACTCCAGGGGCAAGCAGAGAGATGAGAGATGGGAGGCGGCAGAGCGCCCCCAGAAGAGTGGTCTTCTGGGGGGTCTAACAGGTGAGGGATGGGAGGGGTCTGGGGATCCAAAGAAGTCACAGCAGAGACATGAATGGAACCAGACAAGCTAGGGGCTTCCCATAGGGTCTCCAGCCTGGTGAGAGGCAGCAAGGTAAGAACGTGAAGTGTCTACAGACATGGCTGTCAGCAGATATGGAGGCTGGGGCTGGGGTGTGGGGGCTTTAGACCACAGACACAACAACTGGGCGGATATGGGGGAAACTGAGGCAGGCGGTCCTGGGCAACCTCCCTGTTCTATTACCTCCCATTGAGGCCAGGGGACACTGCCACTGGGTTCTGTGATTTTAATTCTTCCTCCCTCTCCATCACACACATCAGTGCAATTGTGTTGTAATTGTATGGTTGTCTAAACAGACACACACACGCACACATACTTCAGGCATGGAGGACTCTTTGGAGCAAATATTTTTTGATACAGTTTCTTGGGAAGAGGAAGAGAAGGGGGAGAGAGAGAGAGAGAAAGCGAGAGAGAGAGAGAGAGAGAGAGAGAGAGAGAGAGAGAGAGAGAGAAGATGCAAGCAGCCCTAGCTGCTTTCACTCCCCTTTAAGGCTGCCTGGTTACAGTCCTGGGAAAGAAAACCCCTGCATTCCTCCCCTTTAAGTGGATTTATCACTAAAGCACGGAGCAGCAGCTCTTCCTCCCAGACCTGTAGGAGCCGGCAGGATCCAGGAGCACCTTTCTCTCAGTCCCTGGGTAAGACCACCTGCTTCTTTTCTTGGCTTTGGTGGGTGCCTTCCCTGGGGGAGGCAGGCAGGGGGAGGAGAGAGGGAGGCTGGGCTTGAAAAATCGCTTCCTGGAGTGATTCCCTGCGTGCCTTCCAGCCCAGGTCGGTCCTGCTCTTGTGGGCTCAGGGATAAGTTGCAGCTGTCACAGGAGGGACGTCTTGGTTGGGGACCAGTACGGGCGGGGAGGGGCACTTGGATGGCCCCTCCTGCCAGGCTCCCAGGGTGGAGGGACCTTTTGCACTTTTGGACAGGGGTGGGGGAGCATCCCTCCCAGCCAGGCAAGCTCCTGGACGTCAGCCGTCAGCCGGGACCCCTGCAGATGACCTTCCTCCTCAGCCTTGAGACCCGGGCCACAAAAGCCTGGCTCCGCCCACCTCCGGATGGTCCGGTGGTCAGGGAGGCCTGGGCCCACAGCCCATTGCAAACCTCCTGTGGCTGGTAGGTGCACCCCGGGCGGGGGGGGGGCGCTCGGCCTTGCGGCAGGGTCTCTGTTTGTCCCTGGTCAGGCTGCTGTGTTAGGATGCAGAGTGCAGTCACACAGGATGCTGCCCGCCGCTAGCCAACAGCCTCCCCTTGGGCAGCTGCCTCCAGAGTCTTTAAACTTCCCTGTGCTGCTCTCCACAGAGCTGCTCAGAGACGGTCTGGATTCATTGCCAGCCCCTCCACACAGTGGCCCCTTCTCCCCACGCAACTTTGACGCAAGACATTAACCCTGAGGCTCTAGACGGAGGCTCTGGACGGAGCTCTGGACGGAGGCGGCCACAGAGCTGGCTGCAGCTGCAGTAGGAGCCTAGCAGCCTCCCGCCCTAGCCAATCATGAGGAAAACCTCTGAGCCGGGTCAAGAGGCTCAAGCGGGTTCTGTCTTGGGTAAGGAGAGGTCCTTGTTTGGAGTACAGACTACGGCAGAACGGGGTTATCCTCCTTCTGAGCCTGGGCTAGACCAGCAAGGGTAGCACCCGTGTCCGCAGCAGGCCAGGGCAGAGCGGACCACTCTTAGCAGCTGCAACGGACTTTCTGTTCACCTGGTGGTGGACTGGGCTGTCTTTGCATCACCCCCCACCCGCGTGGGCCACGGTGCTCTGCACGCGGACGCTGGTGAATCACTGAGTGTTAGACAGGAAACTGTTTCAGAAGCTTCAGTGACCTCGTCATGCTGCTTTAGAGAACTATGATGTGTGTGTGCGTGTGTATGTTGTGCACATGCATGTGTATGTGTGTGCATGTGTGTGTGTGTGCGTATGTATGTGCACATGCATGTGTGTGTGTCTGCATGCCTTCCTCAGAATAGTCATACCTCAGGTAGAGAATACTTCGGGGAAGGCTGGGGCTTGAAGAAGCAATGGTTCGAGCTGAAGTCAGGCAGCTCGGACTATCGACACGGTGTCCTGGCTTTGATGCTGAGGGGTGTGAGTGCAGTTGGAGCATGCGTTCAGCCTGTCCCAAGCTGCTCCAGGGACCGCTCAGGTGCTGGGCTGCACTTAGAAGGAGGTGAGGATGGTGACACCCCGAGGTCACACTGTAGGAGGAGGTGAGGATGCTGACACCCCACGACGGTCACCTCCAGAAAGGGGGTTCCTAGACACAGTGGTAAGAACACTGGCTAAGGGGTCCTCAGGGCTGGGGGTCCCTCCCCACGTGATGCACTCACTCTGCTTGGTTCGTGGCACTTCCTGCCGAGCATGGCTGTCCGTGGTGTCACTGGAGGTGGTGGAGGTACTGCCATCGTGCCTGGCACTGCCTGCCCAGGATTCGGTCTCATTTGCCCTCCAGGTCTGGGTGCAGTTATAACTGGGGGAGAAAAGTCTCCCCTCCAAACAGAGACGAGCTCCTTCCGCTCTCTCCCTCTCCCCCATACATACGCATACCCGGCCAGAAATAACTTGCCACGCAGAGTGCGTGCAAGTGACTAGTGAGGCGCCCAGCTAGCTGCAGCCTGCCAGCCTTAGTGAATGAGCTACGGCATGAATGGGAGGTGGAGCTTCTGAGCCTGCGGAAAGGCTGTGGTTGGCGCTACAACGGCAGGCGTGTTGCCGTGGCAACGGAGAAGGGACTGGGGCAGGGTGGCTGCCAGGAGGATGGCAGGAATGGGGGCTGGGGCTGCACAGCCTGCCTGTGTCAAGTGAGAGAAGGCTGGCGACTCCCTCCACGCGTCTTAATGCAGTGCTGTGAGTCCAACGGGTCCGCCTTCTGCCACACCCCCTTCCTGTCTGCCCCTCTGGGAGACACAGCAGAGTCCTGTCTGGGGCCTGAATAGTTACAAGCCCCCACATGCCCCACACCACATGGAGGAGGCACCTCACGCCTGAGTGTTGGGCAAGCAGTGCTGGGTACAGGATGCCAGGGTCCAGCACACGGATGCGGGTACTTACCCCAAGCCTTAAGGACGACGCAGCTTCTGGAGGAAGTCGCCCGCCCATCCTTTCACCTCCGTTACAACTATCCAGATCCTCGGCTGAGGACCCCCCAGATGATGGACTTGCACTCAGAGCCCCGAGAAGTGGAAGTTTTATGTGTCTTCCATTACCAGAATCCCAGGGCAGACGGTCATACTGTGAGAGGCATCAGCAGCTGGGTCCAGCTCAGGGGACAGCAGTCTTGTCTCTCCTCTCATGTGCAACCCCATGTTACAGGGCACCCCAGCCCTTCCCAGTTATTCACCTCACATTTGCCACACTGGAGAGACAGCACAGGTGCTTGCCTTTGGTGCGGCCCCTCCAAGGAACCCAGAGCCATAGTGGACACGTCACTGCTCCCATCCCGCATGACGGGGTACTAAGGCCAGCACGGCCAATGAGCAGCACCCTTCTCTCTCTGCTGCACCCCTAGTTTAGCCTCTGCGTCACCAGGGAAGCCATGAGAATGCTCCCTGCTCCTTCCGTGAGAGTGCTCCCTGCTCCTGCCACAAGAGTGCTCCCTGCTCCTCCCATGAGAGTGCTCCCTGCTCCTGCCACAAGAGTGCTCCCTGCAACTACCACAAGAGTGCTCCCTGCTCCTGCCACAAGAGTGCTCCCTGCTCCTGCCACAAGAGTGCTCCCTGCAACTGCCGCGAGAGTGCTCCCTGCTCCTGCCACGAGAGTGCTCCCTGCTCCTGCCGTGAGAGTGCTCCCTGCTCCTCCCGTGAGAGTGCCCCGTGCTCCTGCCACGAGAGTGCTCCCTGCTCCTGCCGCGAGAGTGCTCCCTGCTCCTGCCGCGAGAGTGCTCCCTGCTCCTGCCGCGAGAGTGCTCCCTGCTCCTGCCACGAGCGTGCTCCCTGCTCCTGCCATGAACGTGCTCCCTGCTCCTCCCGTGAGAGTGTGTTGCTGAATTCCCAGCTGGGCCAGCCAGGGGGAGGGGAAGAGAGGGCCTCGAGGTGAATGGGCGAGCCGGTGACAGAGTCACCATCAGACCCCAGGAATCAGGTGAGGAGCAAGCAGAGACGAGCTGCGGCAGAATCAGGTTTATTAAGGGTGTTGGGCTCATGTAGGGACGGGGTCCAATCAGGTGTTGCCATCTCTCCTGACAGCCACCAGTCATTTAACTGTTTACTAAGTGTCCTTTGCAGGGGCAGGTTAGATGGCCGCTTCCCATTGGTTGTCATCCCTCCACCTGCATGGTCCTCTGTGGGGACATGTCTGAGGCATGCCTGTGCGTGCCCAGGCTTGTCCATAGCTAAGAGCCAGGCTAGGGCCTCCCTGAATCAGTAGTGCCACATTTCACCCTTTTATTTATATATAATTTTTTTCAGTGGGGAACATGATAGCTGGGGTGACCCCGAGCCTCTTCAGCTGCGTGGAATAAAAGTGACTGTGCCTGGCTTAGGTTGGTCACCACCCTCATGTGGAGCCTTACCTGTCATTGACTACATACCATGAGACCATCACAGCGAAGGAATCATGGTCCTAAAGGGGAACTCAAGGTGGCAGAAGAAAGCAGGTTTTCTTCAGGGCAGGGGCAGGCGGAGAGGCTATAGGAGAGGCTGTAGGCAGGATAGGCAGAGAGCTGGAAAGACACAAATCAAAACCTAACAATTGTGAATTAGTAAGGCATGGCTTCAATGGAAGATAAGGCTTCCAACGGGCCTTTGTTGACCTTTGGAATGTCCAGAGCCTGAATGGATGCCCTGAGGACCTGTGTAAAGCAGGCTTGTGTTGTAAAGGCTGAGTCCTTACTGCTTTCCCTGTGCATCCAAATAGGACAATTAGCATTAAAAGGGCAACTCCAAAAGTTAACCAAGTTACCAAATTTACGGGTGTAAAGGAGGCAGGTATCCTGTCCCATAATTGTTTGCGAAAGGACGCAGCATAATAATTTGTCAAAGGATAGTTTGAAACACTCCACGTGGCATTAATATTGGCAGGCAGCAGGCATATGGCCATCCTCCAATATCTGTAGGTTATCTTCAAAAATTTGTCTTTTAAGAATTATTGAACTACCTCAAAAAATTATTAACTAACTTATGAGAAGCAAGCAGCTAGAAAAAACACTCATGGAATCCATGAGAAACAGGCATGGAACTAAAAATGGGCTCATTGCACTGGAGGGCCATGAGGGACTAGGGTGCAAAAGATGGTTGCTAGAGACAGGTATATCTTACACCTAGGCAAGCCCAGGAAAACTGGCTTTTTCTCTTTGGTTGACTCCCAGTGGGCCCAACCCAGTTGCCCTTAGACCCAGGTGAAGCTAGAGATCAAGTTGCTTGTTGAATACGAAGAGCTCATTTCCACAATCCCTGCATAGGGAAGTTGGCCATCTTATCTCTGGGAGGATTCCAGTCAGTTCCTCAGCAAGAGTGTCCCTCAGGGTGTTTCCAGCAGTGGGGGATGATGACCTTCAAGGATGTCAAAGACCTTCAAAGACCTTAGAGGCTGTCCCAGCATGGACTATTCTAGACCTGCCTATTGTACCCTTAACTTTGTGAGGACCCAGACTGCTCAAGGGAGGAGAGTTGACAACTGCTCTGGCTACTTCCTGCTGAGTTGGGACGAAGGAAGTAAGAGCAGTCTGAGGTCCTCATCTATGAAATGCTGGAATGGTCTAGAGGTCTTTGATGGATGATTTTACTACTTTAAGGTCCATCTAAAAGAGACAAAACAGATAAATTAAGCCTAAAAGATCTACCTGTTATCTTACCTGAAATAGGCAATACCTTTGTCTGGTGTAAAAGCCAAGAGCTGTAAGTAAGTAATTTACATATTGGAGAGCTTTCTCCTCTGGCTATTCTAAGTTTCCAAGATCACATTTTTAAAACCTGTCAAAAAAATATGAACTGTATGACTCTTTGTACAGAACAATCTAAATTATTCCTCCTTTTTGGGTTTTGAAAAACAAAGTGAAACAAGTCTTTTTAAGATGACACGTGTGGGGACATTATTTCCTCACATGGAAAAAGTTCTATAGGTTTCTAAGCATTATCTCATCTTTAGGGCAGGCCACTCCTCAGATCTAAGTGAAAAGCCAGCATTCATTTTAAACCTTATTTAAAACAAGACCTCACATTAGTTACATCCGGAGCTTAGCTTAATTATGAAAAACACCTAACAAGGAAAACATTGTTATTCATAGTCCGGTTCCCACATATTCTCTGGGGGGATCCAAGGTGTTAAAACTGCATTCCAGAATTCCTCTAGGCCAGTAGCCTTAACCTTGAGGCCTCTGGTCTCTAGGAGAGATTTTAAGACTCGTATTTGGGGCTCCTTGCAGTGTGAGGGGAGGTTGCCCACTTTTCTAAAGAAGAGCGATGAGACCGAAAGAGGCGCAGATGAGACAAGGAATGTGTGGGGCCCAAATGTCTTATGCTTGGTGGGGGCCTCCAGAGCTTATTACTACCCCCCCCCGGGGCCGTATGCGCAATGGTGTCTCCCGGTCAGGCCGATTCAGTGTAATCCAGCCTGGGCTCCGAGTTCTGAGGGGACCAATTTCTCATGCGAGCTCGCCGAGAAAAGCCTTGTTTTAAAGGGGCTCTTTGATCGTGGGGAAATCAAACGAGCGATTGGGGCTCTTTGATCATCAGCAAATCAAGCGAACGACTGTGTTCCTAAGGACAAACAGGGAAAGGGGAAGAGGAGGGGGCCACCTGCTCACCTTCAGGTGCTGTAAGCTGAGGAACCAGAGGGCTGCTCACCGAACTTTACCGGAGTGGGTGTCTCGTCTCCACCAAAGGCAGCCCTGCGTTGGAGCGCCGGATGTTGCTGAATCCCCAGCCAGGCCAGCTGGGGGGGGCTCAAGGCGAATGGGCGAGCCGGTGACAGGGTCACCAACCAGACCCCAGGAATGAGGTGAGGAGCAAGCAGAGACGAGCTGCAGCAGATGCAGGTTTATTAAGGGTGTTGGGCTCATATAGGGACGGGGTCCAATCAGGTGTTGCCATCTCTCCTGACAGCCACCAGTCATTTAACCATTTATTAGGTGTCCTTTACAGGGGCAGGTTAGATGGCCTCTTCCCATTGGTTATTCATCCCTCCACCTGTATGGTCCTTTGTTGGGACATGTCCCGGGCATGTCTGTGTGTGCCCAGGCTTGTCTATAGCTAGAAGCTGGGCTAGGGCCTCCCTGAATCAGTAGTGCCACAAGAGTGCTCCCCGCTCCTGCCGCGAGAGTGCTCCCCGCTCTTGCCGCGAGAGTGCTCCCCGCTCCTGCCGCGAGAGTGCTCCCCGCTCCTGCCGCGAGAGTGCTCCTTGCTTCTGCTACGTGATGCTCCAGAGAAGCCACACAGGGTTGCTGGCTTGTCACTTGGCAGGATGATTCGGCTGAGCTTAAATGTGGAAATGTGGTTTGCACTGAAAATAAACTGTAGACGCAAGTGAAAACTATCCTCCGCAGCTATTCTGCGAGCAGAGAGGGCGAGAGCTAGAAGCGGAGTGCGGGGCCCGTGCGATCTGGGCTGGGGTCAGTGGCCGATGAGTCCCTGGGTTGCATCATGAGCTGGACATATTTATAGCTGGCACAGCACTGCCATGTGCTGCGGCCTCGCCGGGCCAGCGTCCTGCGAACTGACAGGGACTCTGATCTAGCTCATGCTCCACTTTTCACCGAAAGGGAAGATGGACACCCAGGGATACTCGGCAGTCCACCTGGGGCTGCACAGTAGGCCAGGACGGGCGCTGAGCCTAGGCGCTTGTCCCGAGGAAGGAGCTGCAGAGTGCCGGTTGGCTTGTGGTCAGGAAACCGGCCCAGGCCAAGCCGACTTCCCAGCTCTCGCCCGTGGGGCCTGAAATCCAACACGGTGTGTTGGTCTGTGTTCTGCACGCTCCAGCCAGGGTTCAAAACTCACATTCTTATTAAAGATGATCCAGCCCATAACCTCTCTCCCAGGGTCCTGGGCTCCCAAGGATCGAAGAGTGGATGGAGCTCCATGGTAGCAGGCAGCGCACTTGCTAAGCGTGTAAGCCCTGGGTCGATCGCCAGGAAAGAAAGGAAATCACAAGGGTGCACTGGTGTTCCTGAGACCAGCAAGGACTGCAGGGGTCTGGGAGCCATGAAGCTCAGTGTCTGACTACTCGGTGACTCACACCTCTTGCTTGGAGGCCTCGGGCAGGAGGACTGTGAGGAGCCTGGCGTCTCTGATGGGTAGAACCGAGAACCGTAAAGCACCTGGCATCTCTGGTGGGTAGAACCGAGAACCGTAAAGCACCTGGCGTCTCTGGTGGGTAGAACCGAGAACCGTAAAGCACCTGGCGCCTCTGGTGGGCAGAACCGAGGACTGTAAGGAGCCTGGCGTCTCTGATAGGAAGAATCAAGAACCATTGCCTGCACATTTACACGACGCCCAAAGATTCTGTCCTCCTCTCAGACACGCCCAAGCCAGCGTAGAAACATCGCATTGTTCCACATTGTGTGTATTCAATGGGGTGGGACCAAGCTTCAGACCTCAGCAACCAAGGTTCTGGGCTTCTGATTAGAAGAGTAACACTCCGGGAAAGCAGTTCAGTGGCGAAAGTCCAGAGACTGGATCGAGAACGTGCGGGATCATGGGGTAACCTGAGCTATGGGTTAAATGTGGACAGTGAAGATGTTTCCAGAATTCAGCCTTGACCCAGTGGAGTCTGGGGAGGAGATGGAGATGCTGGGAGGGTCGAGTGGAGGCCGCTGGGCTCATGGCCCCAGCGCCTCTCAGCATCCCTCATCCACATCCAGGCGGCTGCCACTACGAGCCAGAGGGCAGCGTCCAATCCACGGCTGCGGCCACACCGCCTGGCCTCTGCGAGGAGCTTCCCATGTCCTCTCCTCCCCAGCTGCGTATTTGCCACGGAAAAGCCAGAGAGACCAGCCAGAAGCCACAGCGGGACAAAGCTCAACCACGCAGCTGTTCCAGAGAGGACGCTGGTCCCCTGGGACGGCTTCGGGTGCCTTACAGAGGGTCTGGGGACAGAACAAGAGGGAGGTCACTCTTCGAGTGACCCTGAGAGGCCCTGTTGACTAAGACCCAAACCCAGAGCCCAGCACAGGCTCTGCATGGCCTGCGCTGACTCAGGGGTAAGGTTAAGGCAAGACTGCCCCCCCACCCCGACAGTCATTCCTTCTCCCTGCCGCACCCCGTCTGTGCACAGGCTCCTCTGCGAGGGCCTGCAGAACACACCTGCCCATTCTCCATTCCCAGCTAACCTCCCCACCCAAGGCCATCCCTGGCATCTCTCTCTGCAGAGACCGTTCCTTAGTCACAGGTGGGTCTGGCATAGGCTAGACCTTCATGTGCGGCAGGCACAGTAACAGCGCCAGGGTGCCGCATGGAGGCGAGTGGTGCTAATCCTTGAAGCACGTGGCTTCGTGTGCTCTCTGCGCAGCTGTGGGGTCTCTGTGCAGCTGTGGGGTCTCTCTGTGCAGCTGCGGGGTCTCTGTGCAGCTGCGGGGTCTCTCTGTGCAGCTGCAGGGTCTCTGTGCAGCTGTGGGGTCTCTCTGTGCAGCTGTGGTCTCTCTGTGCAGCTGCGGGGTCTCTCTGTGCAGCTGCGGGGTCTCTGTGCAGCTGTGGGGTCTCTCTGTGCAGCTGTGGTCTCTCTGCGCAGCTGCGGGGTCTCTGTGCAGCTGTGGTCTCTCTGTGCAGCTGTGGTCTCTCTGTGCAGCTGGGGTCTCTCTGTGCAGCTGCGGGGTCTCTCTGTGCAGCTGCGGGGTCTCTGTGCAGCTATGGTCTCTCTGTGCAGCTGTGGGGTCTCTCTGTGCAGCTGCGGGGTCTCTGTGCAGCTGTGGGGTCTCTCTGTGCAGCTGTGGGGTCTCTGTGCAGCTGCGGGGTCTCTCTGTGCAGCTGTGGGGTCTCTGTGCAGCTGCGGGGTCTCTCTGTGCAGCTGTGGTCTCTCTGCGCAGCTGCGGGATCTCTGTGCAGCTGTGGTCTCTCTGTGCAGCTGCGGGGTCTCTCTGTGCAGCTGTGGGGTCTCTCTGTGCAGCTGTGGTCTCTCTGTGCAGCTGCGGGGTCTCTCTGTGCAGCTGTGGTCTCTCTGCACAGCTGCGGGGTCTCTGTGCAGCTGTGGGTTCTCTGTGCAGCTGTGGTCTCTCTGCGCAGCTGCGGGGTCTCTCTGTGCAGCTGTGGGGTCTCTGTGTAGCTGTGGGGTCTCTGTGCAGCTGTGGGGTCTCTGTGTAGCTGTGGGGTCTCTGTGCAGCTGCGGGGTCTCTGGTAGGGTACAAGCACTGCTCAGGTGGCAGGATGGTCTTTTAGTCTTGTGTGCATAGTAGGTACCAATGACGAGGGGCATCACCTCTACCACTTGAAGACTGAGTGGTGGGCTCTTTGCCAGGATCTGTCCTGTTGACTTTCACCATGTCTCGCGTTGCGGAGACGCAAGGTGCGTGAACCAGGCGTGAATCCAACACCTGTTCAGCCAGACGGGAAGTGCCCTAAGCCTCGGAGAGGTCTGCAGGGAAGCTCCAGGCCCCAGGCCTCGGGAAGTTGGTACAGCAGGAAAGTGAGGCAGACAGGCTTTGGAAGCAAGCAAGTCTCGAAGCTTCCCGGAATCTGTTTTCTTCTCGCGGGAAGGCTGAGATGATGGAAGTCAGGAGGGGAGACCCCACACAGAAGGACAGGACCACACAACACCCCTCCCAGCCTGGAGCCCACAGACCCTTTCCCACTCGCTTGGCCAGGGACTCAAGGGGTTTCTCCCATGGGGCCGGTGGGAGTTGAGTCATGGGCAGATGTGGGTTCAGAGCTGCTGAGCCTCCCACATGCATCAACGATGAAGCTAATTGTTAGGATTTGGTGAATGGGGGGAGGGTGGGCAGGAGCCTCCGCTAAGAACGTGATGTTTTCAGAGCCATGGGAAGAAAGGAGCATCAGCATGGCTCTGAGGAGGGACGAGACCCTGAGCCTCCCGCGCCCATCATTCCCTGCAGCCCAGAAGGTGGATCACTGAGCAAGACCGAGCCCCAGAGGCCCCTCGCTGGCCCCTCGCCTGGGTGGGAGACATTCAAGAGAGGGAGGTCTGCAACCCAAGCCTGTCCATTCTGCCCCTTCACACATGCACCCTTTGCCTGAACCACATCCTTCAAGACTGTATAGAGAGGAGGTAGAAGCAATCCAGGATGATTCCCGAAGTCCCTTGGTCCTCCACAGAGGCAAACAGCACCCTCTGACACACATGCAACAAATAACACACACAAAATAAATAATAAACAAAGACCAAGTAGCACCAAGTGTCGCCAGTAGGAAGCTGCTCTGCTGGGCAAGTCTCAGCTGAGATCTCACTGCTCTGCCTCCTGCTGCCGGGCTGGCGGGGTCACGGGGACTGTGGCGGGGTCACGGGGACTGTGGCGGGGTCACGGGGACTGTGGGGACCATGGAGGTCAGAGAGATGGAGGAATCATAGGGATCGTGCACCCCAGTGCGAAGCACCCCGAGAAATGGAAGCAGTCAGATTTTGGGCTCAGCATCTGTAAAGGATCCTGGGAGAAAGTTATCTTGTCGCCTATTTGAACATTTCCTCACCTCAGACCATGCAGCCCTCACGCCAAGAAGTTAACATGGAGCAGTGACAGAGGGAGGATCTGAGCAATTTCCAAACCTGTGCTCATCACCTGATGCAAAGCTGTGGAAGTTCAGGAGTGTGTGCATGTGTGTGTGTGTGTGTGTGAGTGTGGTCACATGTGCATATGTGTGTGTCTGCATGTGTATGTGTGGGCATGCATGCATATGCATGTGTGTGCATGTGTGTGCATGTGTGTGCATGTGTGTGCACACATGCTATGTCCTCCCCTTCGGGCTTCACTGTTCTATGGAGAAGCAGCTCTGAGCAATGCAGGCTCGGCCAACTTCTATGCCAGCTTCTAGTCTCAACCTGACTGTAGCTTCTCTTGGCATCTGTCCAGACCCAACCTATAGACACCTATAGACATGAGGCTGCATGGTCCATGTAGCTCTGGAACTCACAGAGCGAAGGAAGGTTTGTTGTAGAAACTTAATGAATAGCGAGGCTGGAGAGAGCTCACAGGTTATAAAGCCTTCGCGTCACTAGCAGCGTTCATATCCCAGATCCCACGGTTAAAGAATGCTTGGAGGGGACAACGGCAGACTGCAAACCAGTCCTAGGAGGCAGAGTCTGGGTAAGCCCAGAGCAAAGCAATGAGAGGTCGAGGAGTCCCGTACGAAGCCTTCAGCTGAACCCCGGGGGCGGAGTAAACAAGGAGGAGGTGGAGGCGTCCATGGTGGTTCCCGGATTCGCCCGAGGTTCTACACACACACACACACAGACACACACACATACACACACACACACACACACACACACACACACACACACATGCACGCACATGCACGCACGCACACATGCACACACAAACAATTGAATAAATAATAATAATAATAATAATAAAAAGCCTTCAGCCTCCACAGGCACACACTACGTGCCCTCTGGTAGCACACACGCACGCATGCATGTGAAAAAATAATCATTTAATGAATAAACCGCATGCTCCGCACAGGGCTAGATGGTGTGAAAGAGGGCAGGAAACGCGGCCTGTCGTGAACACTGAGCAGGACGGTAAAGAGCTGCGTTGGCGGGAGGAGCCGCTGACTCCAGGTCTCAATAAATCCCCGGTGGGCAGCGAGGGGGTCCCGGGCTCAGATGCCGGCCGCTGGGCGGCTTGCATTAATTTCCACGTGTACACCCTGTATTCACACGCAGGATGCCAAGCACCCCCCCCCACATCTACACCCTCTAACACCAGCGAGCATGACACACTATGACCATTCAGCAAGTTTGCTTGGCATTTTTAGAAAGCTTGTGGGAGAACACGCTTATTTTCGCCATTTATTCAGATCTTGTTCCCCGGAAATTCTGGCTGTCGCGCCGTGACTTGGCTGTTTGAGATTTTTTGCACCTGTTCTGGTCTTACTTGAGAACCTAACGAGACCGCATCATGTCTGCCTTCCTAGAAGCACCCAGCAGCTTCAATGCTGGAGGCGATGGGGCGAGAGGGAGAGGAGGACGAAGGCGCCTGGAGGAAGCAGGAGGAAGAGGAGGACGGGGGCGCCTGGAGGAAGCAGGAGGAGGAGGAGGACGGGGGCGCCTGGAAGAAGCAGGAGGAGGAGGAGGATGGGGGCGCCTGGAGGAAGCAGACCACCAACATTCGGAAAACCTTCATCTTCATGGAGGTGCTAGGGTCGTAAGTCCCGGGGCCGGGAAGCTGGGGCCTGGACTGTCTGTGGTGGGCACAAGCGGGGGTCAGAAGAGCACCGAGGGACCCGATGAGGTCCTCTGCCATCCCCGTGAGGAATGGGGGAGATTTATGGTCTTGGAGGGAGGGGAAGGTTCCCCGCAGCTGAAGACAAGCCCCCTCATGAAACACCAGTGTCTTCTCCCAGGTTCTGGGTCCCGAGTCTCCCAATGGTCCCCATCATCATGGGGGGTGCGTATGTACGCACAGTTGCATGTGTGTGGATGCACACGCTTATGTATTCACGCGCATGAGGCCCAAGACACATGGGAATCATGCTCAGTCACCCCTTCCACCTCGTTCTTTTGAGGTCAGGTCTCTAATCAAACTGACAGCTCGAAGATAAGGTTAGTTTGGCCAGCCAGCTGGCTCTGTAACCAGCTTGCTGTGTAGCCAGCTGGCTCTGAAGGTTCCCAATCTCTGAGGCTAGAATTACGAGTGGAGGAGGGCGCCACATCCACCAGGCATTCCACGCGGGGTCTGGATCCAAACTCTCGTCCTTTTGCTTTAACACTGAGCAACCTCTCCAGCCCAACTGAAGGGTTCTTGGCCTGGACAGAGAAGAGTGGGAAACACTTCCAGAGAGCCGATGACTCTAGAACTTTCCTTACCCTCTTCATGTCCTTCATCCTGTGACTGGACCACACTGTCTGCTTCAGACAGAAGAGAACGGGCTTCTGAGAGCCGGAGAGTTGGTGTGCTCCACACCCCGCCCCCGCTCCCCGCCCCCACCCCCCTGCCCCCGCCCCCATCCCCCGCCCCCGCTACCCGCCCCCCCCCCCCTGCCCCCCATACCCCGCCCCCACCCCCGCACCCGCACCCACCCCCCTGTCCCCCGCCTCCCGCACCCACTCCCCACCCCCGCCCCCCATCCCCACCCCCACCCCCATTCCCCACCCCCCCCCACCCCCGCCCCCCCACCCCCGCCCCAGCTCCACACCCCCGCTCCTCACCCCCGGCCCTGCCCCCCGCTTGGTCTCTGTTCTTACACCCGTGTTAGCCAGAGCCTGCTCTCACGTCCTCCAGCCACGGAGAGTGGCCGCTGCTTGACGTAATCACACGGCCAGTGACTGGACTCAGACAGCGGGTCTGGAGCTGGCTCTTGGCTCGTTTCTGGCGGTCGCCGTCTCTGACGCAGGCCAGCCTGCAGCTCCACCACCCATCCCCGCTCCCCAGAGCCCCAGCTGGTCAGCTCATAAGCGAAGCTAATTGGGCCTGGGCAATGGAGAGCAATCCATGACCGTCCTCCTCCAACAAGCTGCCCTTCTAGGGGCTCAGAGAAGTGCCAACCCCTCCCCAGGCCAGGACAGACGCTGCGGCCTTGCTCAGGCACTCCAGGCAGGGAGCAGGCCCAGCCCCTCCTGCAGGCCCAGCCCCTCCTGCAGGCCCAGCCCCTCCTGCAGGCCCAGCCCCTCCTGCAGGAAGTACCAGGATCTACACACCCGGGACGAGAGGCCCTGTTGGTCATCGCCGTGCCAAGCTCCCATCAAGGGCCTTGCCAGCCTGGGGAGGCTAGAGAGGGAGTTGGTAGGAGAGAAACAAGCTAAGCATCTACAACTCAAGGCAATGGAAAGAAAGAAGCCAGGCCTGGCTGCAGCAGAGACACCTGCTGGGCTCGAGCTAGAAGACAGACATGCCGGTGACACACTGTCAGAAACATGACCAACATGCTGTGTCTCATCAGAAACATAGACCAACTGCCACATCTCAGAAACAGACCAACATGCCACGTCTCCTCAGAAGCATAGACCAACACGCTGTGTCTCCTCAGAAACAAACCGTCGCTCCGTGTCTTTCCACGACACCAGACGCAGGGAACAGCAGTAACTCAGACGACACAACGGCTTCGGTGACCGCTGTTTGCCACATAGTCCTGTCTCAGGTCTTTATCTTCATCGGGAGAGAACATCTGGCCCAATTGGCTTCGGGAAAGGGGTTTATTCTACTCACAGTTTCAGCCGATAGCTCATCACGGCTGGAGAGTTAAACCAGCATCAAAGTGGAAGGAACTGCCCAGTCTATATCCACAGCAGTGGCGACGGAGACGGGCACCTTCTGGCTGCCATTCTGCCAAATGCTCAGCCAGCTCTTATTATATCCCGCCTACCATGGGCTGGTCTTCCCACCACAGTTAGGTAATAGCCCACGGGCCTGCTTGGGATGTGCTTAACTAAATGATTCTTTATAGGTGTGCCTAAAAGCTCGGTTCTCCATTGTCAAGTTGACATTTAAAACCGTCATGCCCCTTCTCTCAGGTAATCTGGACAAGATGAACAAAGGTTCTTTCACTGTAGTTTAACAACTAATATTAACTCTTATCACAAATCATACAATCAACATATTTGCATATTCACGTGTTGTGAGTTTCAAAACCACCCAAGTCAAAGAGGCTGCAGCAGTCCCGGAGACTTCGTTAGCAGAAATGCAGTCTGTACACGATGAACTCGGAGCCAGTTGTGGGAAGAAGCTGCTGCTGAGAAGTCAGGGCTCTGCTGGGCGCCAGCACAGCTTTGAGGAGGAGGCGGCATAGCGCTGGGTCCAGCCGCGAGCAGAGGGAGGACCTGAGGATACACCGCAGGGCCCGGCAGCCGTCCTCCCCGCCGGCCCCTGAGCACAGGCCAGCACCCACCCACCCACCCACACATCCCCTGAGCACTGCGCTTTCCCCGCATGGGCCAGCACCCACCCCACTCAGCCACACTTCTCCCCCCACACTTCTCCCCGCCTCCTACGCAGGAAGCTTCGGGCTGCAGCCTCCGCAGTGCCCTGAACGTCCTTCCCACTGAGCTCCCCATGTTACTCATCCTCAGCTACCCCAAGCGAGTGAACACACAGGAGCCCTTCTCTCTCTCTCTCTCTCTCTCTCTCTCTCTCTCTCTCTCTCTCTCTCCTCTTTCTGAATCTGCTGGGGATACATGTCAAAGGAATGTGTTCGCGCCTCATGGCGAATGTCGTTGGGCAAATGAAGCAGTACAGTGCCCACCTCGTGACTGCCCAGGGGACGCTCTGTGACCCCGGTACACCACTCGGCTGTGGATACCGCTGGGGGGCATCTAGCTGGAGACCACCCACCACCATCGCTTCCACTGGCTTGTGTCCCATGTGTCCCACGCCTCCCGCGTGACCCGCGCCTCCCGCGTGTCCCGGGCCTCTATTGCAGGCTAATTGCTTTCAGGCCTGTGTCTAGGCTCCGTAGGGAAACTGTTTCTCACCTCCTCATCTCAGTGTGTGAGGTCAGGGCGCTCAGCACATCTTGGCTGAAGGGTGGAGTTAATGAAGGACGAGTAAGAAAGTTCTCAAGGCTCAGACTTCTCACCTGCACGTGTGGACGCCACGTATCTTCTAAGGCTAGTTGAAGAGTCTCTGCAAAGCATGTAGAGACAAGGGACCCTTGCTCTACATGTCCAGATGGTGGAGGCAGGACAGCTCAGCATCCCCCTTACATGGACACACGTCCTTCCACAGTGCTGGCCCAACGCTGCTGCCCATGGCAGCAGCACAGGAGTGACCGGTCCTTTTCTTTGGGCCTCTGTGTGTGTGTGTGTGTGTGTGTGTGTGTGTGTGTGTGTGTGTATGTGTGTATGCGCGTGCACTTGAGTATGCGTGCCTGTGGGGGCCCAAGAATGACACGGGAATCCTCCTGGATTGCTTTAGCTCCTTATTGCTTTGCTCTGGGGTTTCCTGGGCCCGCCTCCCAGGGCTGGCCACGCCTCCACCCGCACTGTTGTGTGGGATCTGGGGAACTGAACTCAGATCCTTTTGCTTATCAGGCAAAGGCTTTAACGGCTGAGCAGTCTCCCCGGCCTGCGGGCTCTTTCTGTAGGTTTGCAGGTGCAGGTATGCCCACAGCTGAGCAGAGCGGACAAGCAGCCGCGGTCCCAGGTGTGTGCGCGACGTGGCCAGAGCGCGCTGTCTGACAGGCCGTCACTCCCACCTCTTCCGGCCACGGTGGACATGCACTGTGGCTGCATCTTCTGCATCCACCTGTCTGTCTGTGTCTCGGGTGTTCTGGAGAACCGACCAGAACTGAGCTTTGGGTCTTGCTGTCTCCGGTAGAGGAGCCTTCTCGGAAGTGTTCCTGGTGAAGCAGAGGGTGACCGGGAAGCTCTTTGCCCTGAAGTGCATCAAGAAGTCGCCAGCCTTCCGGGACAGCAGCCTGGCAAACGAGATCGCTGTGTTGAAAAGGTGAGTGGCTGGGAGGGCTGGGCCCGTGCAGCCCCGGGATCCTTGTGCATCCTTCCAGAGCACGTGTGCCCGCCTGTTCGACAAAGGGACAAGTGGACTCTCTGGTGGCAACGCTGGTTTGTATGTAGGCCAAAGAGCAATTAGCTCAAAGCACGAACGCCAGCTCATGACCAGCAGCGAATCGATGAGCAGGGAGGTGGCAGAAGACTTGGAAATTGGCCTCAGCTTGAGCCGAAGCAAACATGCTGGGCACCCTGACTGTAAGGGGGACCACGGGGGGGGGGGCAGGCAGACCACAGCCCTTACCCCAGGGGCTCATGCTTCCCTCCCTAGGGGAGGAGCCGGGAGCAAGCTCCTCCCACCTGACGTGACAGGAGGCTGAGCAGCGTGGGAGATGGGGATTCGTGTTGCCTCCCAGTGCACCTTAGGAATATGGTAATTAGGGGCATTTTGAAGAAGAAAGATCTTGGTGAGGCCTGTGGAACGGGACAGGCCACAAAGCTACCAGAACCTTGATGTCCAGGGATGGTGAGTTCTGGGAACCCCGCAGCGTCCAGGAGGAGAGAGAGGAGCGTGGAATGAGCAAAGGGCTACGGTGAAGTCCCCAGGCTCTGTGCTGTGGGAGCACTCACCAGGGAGATTACCAAAGGAGGTGCATGTGGGATCCCGATGTTAGAACGTGCCAGAAGCCGCATCAAGGAGACCAGGGGCTGGGGGACCATTTGCCAGACCCTCACCAGCTCAGGCACAGGCTGACAGAGAGACTGGACACCAGACGCTTCGGGTAAGGAAGTGACCAGTGAATAAGCCGAGAAAAGCATTCAGAATAGTGCTGAGGTTAACAGATGTCCATTCAAAACTAACAAAAGTAAAATAATAATATTGCTTGAAACAGAACAGAAAGAAATGTAGAATCCAAGGAGGTGGAAAGAAGCTGATTTGAACGTGTTGAATGTAGGTATCTACCTATCCACCTATCTCTACATGAGAGGGCATGGACTGCAGAGAGAGAGAGAGAGAGAGAGAGAGAGAGAGAAAGAAAGAGAGGGAGAGAGGACATGATCTCCCTGGGTGTCCAGGAAATCTTTGTTCAGGGAGAACTGATCGAGACCCTGCAGGCAGCATCTCGGGCCGCTGAGGACAGTTGAATCCTTTAAAGGAACCTGCCCCGGCTCTGTGTGGCATCCGGATACTTAGCGTTACTGATGCTTGAGTTTTTGTGCACTGTCTCTGTTAACCCTGATGTCACCATATGAAGGAGAGATGCACATGGTGGATAAAAAGGAAATCGAGTCTTAGAAGCTTTGAGAAAGCCTGCTGGGTAACCTGATCTGTTACCCGGCGAACGGGGTCTGGTCCTTAGCCCGGGGGCTGCACAAACAAGAAGCATTTTGGGCAGTGCTCCCCCCAGTGCTCCCCCCAGTGCTCCCCCCAGTGCTCCCCCTGTGCTCCTCGGCAATGCTCCCACCTGTGTTCCTAGGCAGTGCTCCTCCCCTGCTCCTCCCCTGCTCCTCCCCTGCTCCTCCCCTGCTCCTCCCCCGGCTCCTCCCCGGCTCCTCCCCGGCTCCTCCCCTGCTCCTCCCTGCTCCTCCCTGCTCCTCCCCCTGCTCCTCCCCTGCTCCTCCCCCTGCTCCTCTCCTGCTCCTCCCCCTGCTCCTCCCCGGCTCCTCCCCCTGCTCCTCCCCTGCTCCTCCCCTGCTCCTCCCCGGCTCCTCCCCGGCTCCTCCCCCGGCTCCTCCCCCTGCTCCTCCCCCTGCTCCTCCCCCTGCTCCTCCCCTGCTCCTCCCCAGATCCTCCCCTGCTCCTCCCCTGCTCCTCCCCCTGCTCCTCCCCACTGCACCGCTCTGCCAAGCCAGCCCCTCACCTGCTGTAAGTACCTCACCCGTCTCTGTCTGTCAGTCGCCAAGACAAGGTGGCTAACCCCAGCACATAACCCCAGCACACCCCTCCACCACAGCACCTGACGCGGTGGACCAGAACTTTCTGTCTTGTGTTGAGGGCGGCCACGGGCATTGCGGGATATTTGTGGCATTTCTGCCCCTGCTTCCTCCCGGGTTTCAGTAGCAGCCATCACACCACACTTAGTCATTGCGTGTGGTGACACATGCCTGTCATCCTACCACGTGGCAGGCAGCGGGAGCTCAAGCCAGAGTAGTCTATGTGGGAGTCCAGGCCACCTGCACCTGGGCTGCAGAGCAAAACCTCATTTAAAACAGCAAAAATACATAGAGAGAGAGAGAGGGAGAGAGAGAAATAGATAGATAGATAGAGAGAGAGAGAGAGATAGATGACAGATAAATGACAGGTGCAAATATCATATAGATAGGTGATTGATGATAGATAACAGCTAGATGGACAGATGATAGGTAAATTGATAGATTCTAGAAAGCAGATAAATTATAGATATGATAAATAATAGATGTGTATGTGTGTGTGTGTCTCTCTGTGTGTGTGTGTGTGTCTGTGTGTCTGTGTGTCTGTGTCTGTGTGTGTGTGTGTGTGTGTGTGTGTGTGTCTCTCAGAGAGCATGATGTATGCCCGTGGTTACCCAAGTGTTCATCCTGGATTACTTCCATCTCTGCCTGGGGTTTTTACATGGGACTGGAATCTGAACTCAGGTCCTTCTGCTTGTGAAGCAGAGTCTTAACCCCTGAGTGTCTCTCCAGCATTCCTCAATGACTTGGTGGCAGCCTCTAGGGAGGTTCTTCCTCCTCATCACCCCAACAATCAGCAGGCACTTTGGGCCCACAGCCTCCCCACCGCCTCCCCATGGTCTCTGCCTGTGTCTCTCCCGTGTCTCTCCCATGTCTCTCCCATGTCTCTTCCGTGTCTCTCCTGTCTCTGCCTGTGTCTCTCCTGTGTCTCTGCCTGTGTCTCTCCTGTGTCTCTGCCCATGTCTCTCTCGTGTCTCTCCCGTGTCTCTCCCGTGTCTCTCCTGTCTCTGCCTGTGTCTCTCCCATGCTCTGCCGTGTCTCTCCCGTGTCTCTCCCATGTCTCTGCCTGTGTCTCTCCCGTGTCTCTCCTGTGTCTCTCCCGTGTCTCTGCATGTGTCTCTCCCGTGTCTCTCCTGTGTCTCTCCCGTGTCTCTGAAGGTGTCTCTCCTGTGTCTCTCCCGTGTCTCTCCCGTGTCTCTCCCGTGTCTCTCCTGTGTCTCTCCTGTGTCTCTCCTGTGTCTCTCCTGTGTCTCTCCCGTGTCTCTGCCTGTGTCTCTCCTGTGTCTCTCCCTGTGTCTCTGCCTGTGTCTCTCCTGTGTCTCTCCCGTGTCTCTGCCTGTGTCTCTCCTGTGTCTCTCCCTGTGTCTCTGCCTGTGTCTCTCCTGTGTCTCTCCCGTGTCTCTGCCTGTGTCTCTCCCGTGTCTCTCCCGTGTCTCTGCATGTGTCTCTGTCTGTGTCTCTCCTGTGTCTCTCCTGTGTCTCTCCCGTGTCTCTGCATGTGTCTCTCCTGTGTCTCTCCTGTGTCTCTCCCGTGTCTCTCCTGTCTCTCCGTGTCTCTCCCGTGTCTCTCCCGTGTCTCTGCCCACACAGCCCTCACGGCTTGCTTCCTCTTCCAGGATCAAGCATGAAAACATCGTGACCCTGGAGGATATCTATGAAAGTGCCACACACTACTACCTGGTCATGCAGCTGTGAGTGAAGGGGGAGGCAGGGCAGCAGGAAGGGAGGAGGGGGCCGGCGGAAGTCCAGGACACAGGCTTGAAGGCCAGGTCAGCCCACAGGTGCTATGACCGGAAGGTCAGTGTGCTGACACTGGACTGCAGGCTCGCCCGGGCTGACTGTGCGCTGTATGTTCGGGAGTCTTCTCCTACCCTGCTGCCCACAGGGCTTTCTGGGACTTCCCTCCCGCCCAGTCACTGAAGGGGCAAGGCCAGGCATGGCTGAGCTCCCTGAGCCTGTGAACTGCTGTGTGGCGACAGACTCCAATGTCAAGAGCAGGTTTCTCAGGAGAGGTTCACTCGAGGTTGGGAAGCAGACAACAGTGAAAGCCACACCCAGCTCACTTTCTCCCAGGGGATGGTGCCCACCCTGGACAGGACCGCCAACCTGTACTCAGCAGGATAACCCCACAGGACACACAGAGGCCTGCTCCCCAAGAGATGCTAGATCCCATGAGGTTAACAACTGGGATTGACTATCGCAGAACCTATGAGACAGAGGACACACTGGGCTGTCACAGTGGACATGAGACAGAGGACACACTGGGCTGTCACAGTGGACACGAGGCAGAGGACACACTGGGCTGTCACAGTGGACATGAGACAGAGGACACACTGGGCTGTCACAGTGGACATGAGACAGAGGACACACTGGGCTGTCACAGTGGACATGAGACAGAGGACACACTGGACTGTCACAGAACCCTCGAGACAGAGGACACACTGGGATGTCACAGTGGACACGAGGCAGAGGACACACTGGGCTGTCACAGTGGACACGAGGCAGAGGACACACTGGGCTGTCACAGTGGACATGAGACAGAGGACACACTGGACTGTCAAGAACCCTCGAGACAGAGGACACACTGGGCTGTCACAGTGGACACGAGGCAGAGGGACAGGTCCTGACTTCCCATTCCCTTTGAGTCTCCAAACCCTCCTGTGGCCCCACCTGGAATTCAGCCATCCGGGACATGGGCTCAGGACCCACATTCACAAAACAAGAAAATGAACTGTCGTGTGAACGCAGACACTTGTCTGCTCACGCCCTGCCTGCCTACTTCGTCCCATCGAATCTCTCCATGTCCCCGGCCAGGGAGGAAGGCGGCCCCAGTAAGGAACTACTGACCTTTCCAGCCGCCCCAGCCAAGGACCCCAAATCATACAGGAACTTTCCAGAGATACAGTGCTTGACCCAAAGAAACGATCCCTGGGGGTATCTGCCAGCGCCTGGGCGAATGCTCTGAGCAGGGAGGGAACACCCCCATGCACCCCACAAGCCCCGCCCACAGCTAGGCGAGCACAGAGCGGGTCTATCCTCACCTGAGATAAGAGGACCCCTCCCACTTTGCTCCCAGCGTTTCTGGTGGGGAGCTGTTTGACCGGATCCTGGAGCGGGGTGTCTACACAGAGAAGGACGCCAGCCTGGTGATCCAGCAGGTCCTGTCCGCGGTGAAATACCTCCACGAGAACGGCATAGTCCACAGAGACCTGAAGGTGACAGAGCGGGAGGGGGGGAAGCTGGGGGGGGTGACCTCCAGGATGCTGCACAGGGCCGGAGACGCCAAGCGCTCCCTGCTGAGAGGTGGTCTGGGTGGACCCTCAGGGGCTTGTGCCCCGGGCTGGCTGCACGGGTCTTTCTCCCACAGCCTGAGAACCTGCTCTACCTGACGCCCGAGGAGAACTCCAAGATCATGATCACAGACTTCGGCCTGTCCAAGATGGAGCAGAGCGGCGTCATGTCCACGGCCTGTGGGACCCCGGGCTATGTGGGTAAGTCACTAGGGAGTGACCGTGTGGGGCCCATGGGATCTCAGCCCGTTCTCTGGGACGCCTTCTGCGCTCAGATCCCCTGCCTGGCCCCCTCCCACGGCCCTGGCCCCTCCCACGGCCCTGGCCCCTCCCACGGCCCTGGCCCCTCCCACGGCCCTGGCCCCTCCCACAGCCCTGGCCCCTCCCACGGCCCTGGCCCCCTCCCACGGCCCTGGCCCCACGTGAAGGCACACCTCCTGCCTTGGTCCTCCCACCCACCAGGGCCCACGTCACCCCAGGATCAGCCCAGGATCAGCATGGAGCCCCTCTCTAGCTCCCGTTCAGTCTCCCAGCTGTTAGGAGCCTACACAGGGATGAGTTTGGGCCCAAGACTCCAGATGGGAACCCCGAAGGCAGGCCTGGGAAGCCTATGAGGAGTGCCCAGGGGACCTTGTGTCTGTTCAACTGTCAGGGCCTGGTGGGGTGCCTGGTGGCAGCGTCGCTAGAGGAAGAAGGCGAACCCCTTCTTCTCGTAGCCAGTTGTCACTCGGGAAGGGGGTCCCGGGAGGAATGTGCTCTCCCCGAGGAAGTTGACTCTCTCGCCAGAAGACAGAGCTCGGGAGTCTCCAGCCAGAATCAGGACAGGCCCAAGAGACAGCTGTGACCCGGGCAGAGCGGAGATGGCTCACACCTGCTCTCTGGGGGCACAGCGAGCCCCTGCCTGGGACGGGTCGGATCAGAAGTCCATATCTAGCCCCTCTGTTCCCGCTGCCTTCTGGGAGCTTCCTTAGCCGTGGGGAGGGTGGAGTCAGGTAAGCGAAGGAGTCAGGCTCTCCTCGCGGGAAGACATGGTCAGTCTGGGAAGACGGAGTCTCAGTCCTTGAGAGTTCAGCCTTCTGGAAGCTTCTCCCTTCCAGCCCCACTTTGGCTCTTCCCTCCTTCCCCCTGGCCCCCAGCCCCCAGCCCAAGGCCTCCTGTCCTGTCCTCACCTGACCCTGCGCACATTCCACAGCTCCAGAAGTGCTGGCGCAGAAGCCCTACAGCAAGGCAGTGGACTGCTGGTCTATCGGCGTCATCACCTACATCCTGTGAGTCGAGCGGCCGCCGCCCGGTCCCAGAAAGCCTCAGAACCCACCCTGTGTCCTGCTCTCAAGCATGTGTGTGCACGCTGCTTGATGCACGCACACACACGCATGTGCACAGATGCATGCACACACATACACACACGTACACACGTGCACAGATGCAGGAACACACACATATACACATGCATGTGCACGGATGCATTCACACACGCATGTATACACACAGCCACACACGTATGTACACAGATGCGCGCATATGTGTATACACCCCACGTGCACACACATGTACATATACTCGTTCATATACACATGTATATATACACACTCATTCACCCACACATGCATATATACACACTCATTCACCCGCACATGTATATATACACTCGTTCACCCGCACATGCATATACACACTCGTTCACCTGCACGTGCGTGTACACACTCGTTCACACGCACATGCATATGCACACTCGTTCACCCGCACACACACTCATCCATGCGTGTATGCACACTGGTTCACCCACACATGCATATGCACACTCGTTCACCCGCACATGCGTGTACACACTCGTTCACCCACACATGCGTATGCACACTCGTTCACCCGCACACACTCATCCGTGCAGCGCTGCCAAGCCTTGAGCGGGGCCAGCGTGTACCACTCTTCAGCCCATGGGTCGCCCCTCCCACGCCTACCCACTGGGCAATGTGCTAAGTGCCCATCTGCACAGACAAGCGTGGGAACCGGGCAGCCAAAGCCGCTGCATCTCAGTCTCCATCACATCACCATCGGGGCAGTGCCGGGGTGGGGAAGCCGGCGGGGCCTCTCCGCTCTCACCACCCCCACGCCCAACCAGGTCTGCTCTCGGAAAGCAGCGCGCACTCCTTCCTGCGGGGTGGAGCTTGGCATGGAGCCAGGCATGGCGCGCAGGTGGTGGAGCGGCTGGCCGGCTCGCACAAGCGCTGGGTTGAACCCCCGGCACCACACAAACTGTAATCCCAGCACTCAGGAGGAGGAGGCGAGAGGCTCAGAAGGTCAAGGTCACCTTGACACAGGGTGACTTTGAAGCCAGCCTGGGCTGCACAAGACGCTGTCCAAAAGAATAGACCAAAACAGCCTGGGGGAACCCTTCACGAGGCTCTCACTCGGGGTCACTTGTCGTCCATCCTAAGATCCTGGTGCAGACCACCCAAGCACCAGGGCCAGAGCGGGGCTTGTTGGGAGAGCCCCGACAGTCCTCACCTGCAGCCTGTTCCGGCCCTGGCCTGCGCATGCCTTCAGGGACTCGAACCCTCTGAATCCAGGCAGATCCACTGCTGGCCTGGGACTCTAGCAGACCACTAATATGTGTGGTGAAAGGCTGGGAGGGAGAAGAAGGCTCAGGAGGGGGATATCGAGCCCCTCTGTCGCAGTCAGCCTACATGTTGCTGATAAATCACCAGCAAACGACTTAAGGGATTTATTTTCTCTTATGATTGTCCAGTTACAGTTCTCAGTCCAGCTTGACAGGAGAGCTCACAACACCACCAGGAACTGGCCACACCATCTCCACATAACGGCTGAGAGAGGGATGATCCTTACTTGCCAGACCAGCATGTCTGGCCAAGTGAACAGAAGGATGCCGACTCTCTCAACCAGCTCTCCGTGATTTATTCGACGGCCTAGTCCCACCCACCATGGGCTGGGCCTTCCCCATCAGGCAGACAATCTCCTGCAGGTTCACTCTGGGCTTAACCACTAATTCTCTACAAATGTGCCCAGAGCTCAAACCCTCAACTATCAAGTTGACACCTGTGCCTAACTGTGACACCATCCTTCCTTCCTGTCCCTCTGCAGGCTGTGTGGGTACCCCCCTTTCTATGAAGAAACGGAGTCCAAGCTTTTCGAGAAGATCAAAGAGGGCTACTATGAGTTTGAATCCCCGTTCTGGGATGACATTTCGGAATCAGGTGAGGCCAGCAGGTTGGAGGAAGAGGTGGGAGGGAAGACAGTCTAAAGGTGGCCAGGGGCGGAGATACACTTCATCTAGCTTAAAGACCAGATAAAATATTTGCAGCTAAGTCTCCTGCTTTCATTTTCCTGAATGGGAGGCAGGAAAAGGGTGCAGGTCAGAGAAGTCAAGAGGGTAGAGCCAGGCAAAGAGCAGGGTCCAGGCAGGAGAGCAGTGTGTTAGATGCCTGCCCAGAGCAGACAGGCTTTCACATGCAGGAAGGCAGCCACGCATGCTCGTGGGCATGGAGGTGGAGGGCAAAGCCAGATGCTGGCATCACATGTGTGTCCTTGTGACACTACTGGTCCATGGAGCCGCACATGCTTGTGGGCGTGGAGATGAAGGTCAGAGCCAGAAGATGCCAGCATTTGTGTGTTTCGCTGCGAACACACACACACACACTGTGCGGGCACTTGTATGCGCATGACCGGCAGATTCTGTAGTGTTACAAGGGTGAGGTTGCCTGGATCTCTCTTCTTGGTGGCTTTCGGTGGGTGTTAGATGGCTTAGATTCTCTCTCTCTCTCTCTCTCTCTCTCTCTCTCTCTCTCTCTCTCTCTCTCTCTCGCTCTCGCTCTCTCTCTTTTAAAATTGCCTCTTTGAAGATCAGGTGAGGTTGTGCCCACTGCCACCCACCAGCCCAGAAGCAAGTGCCCACCAGTCATGAATATGTCCTTAGTTGTCTGTCTCATTGCTCCTCTCAGCCAAGGATTTCATTGGCCACCTGCTGGAGAAGGACCCGAGCGCGCGGTACACCTGCGAGAAAGCCCTCAGACACCCCTGGTGAGTAAGGCATGGCTCCCACAGCCAGGCCACTCACGCAGCTGGCCGTCCTGCAACTGGCTTGCCCTGAGCCTCTGAGCCGGGGCTGAGCACACAGGGGTCGCCTGGCCCAGGCGGCCATACAGATAGCCCTGTGTCAGGTGGTCTGATCCGAGAAGCAGTGATCTAGTCACTTCTGGACGCAGAGATGGCGGCGCTGTCCTAAGGGCGGGAGCCCCGTGCTGAGCAGCAGGCCCTCCGAGGCAACCCTGTCCAATCCTCCAGAGCCTGGCTTTACTCTAAGATCACTACCTGTTGCACGTTGTGGTCGTGAGGTGGCAGAGTTTGTGCTCGGGGCACGTGAGACTCTAGGCTCATACCCTAGTTCCTCAAGAGAGGAACAGTTTACTTCCTGTGACAGGTTTGTTTGTTTGGTCGTTTGTTTGTTTGTTTGGTCGTTTGTTTGTTTGTTGTTTCCCTGCTCAAGAAGTTGCTGTGTCTCCCCCTGTCCGACCACAGCATTTGAATTCCTGCATCTCTCCAGGTTTCCCTAATCTGCCCCATAGCATGAACTCTAGAACCAAAGCTGCCTGGGTCGCCAGTGCCTCGCTCTCTGGGCCCCCTGGTGGTTGTTTCTGTAGGTGCGCACAGCACGGGTCTGGGGAACACTTGGAGACCCGGGAGTTAGAGGCCAAGTAGAGGAGAAAGGCTTCTCAGGGACGGTGTCCAGGGACGCGCTGGGGAGATCATGCGCTGCGGTCCTTCCAAGCAAGGATGGAGCAGGAGCGTAGCACCTTGGTGCCCTGTGATGCAGCGGCCCGTGGACCTTTACTGTAAAGAGACCGAGGGACAGTCGAGGCTCTGCTGACTGAGCCATGTGTACAACAGCTTCTTGGCCCTGCAAATCACACAAAAGCAGCCACAGGAGACATCTGTGGACCAAAGCCGTGCATGCAGGAGGGGGTCACGTCTGTCTCCAGTGAGGCCGTGCATGCAGGAGGGGGTCACGTCTGTCTTCAGTGAGGCCGTGCATACAGGAGGGGGTCACGTCTGTCTCCAGTGAGGCCGTGCATGCAGAAGCAGGGGCGTACATACCTGCCTCTGGGCCTCTGGGCCTCGAATTGCCAACTCTGCTCCCGAAGTCTTCAGTGACCTGCCGGGTGGGGTAGAGGAGCCCTGTCTCATTACGGTCACCATTCTCCGGGGTTAACCTGGCCCTGCCCGGCCCGTAGCTAAGTGTCACAGCTTCGTGGTAACCAAGGTTCCTTCTCACACCCACAGGATTGATGGGAACACCGCCCTGCACCGGGACATCTATCCGTCGGTCAGCCTTCAGATCCAGAAGAACTTTGCCAAGAGCAAGTGGAGGGTGAGCTGCTCTCAGGGGCTAGGCATGAGGTGGGCCTGGGGTGGACCCGGCTGGACTGCCTGAGATGGTGGACAGGCTTTCTGGCAGGGGGGCCCTGCAACGGGGTGCCTTGTGCCTGCTGAGAAGTGAGAAATGGGCAGGCTGGCTTGCAGACCCCTGGGGAGGGGGAGCCCGCGAGCGCCGCGTCACACCGCCCCGTCTCCGCAGCAAGCCTTCAACGCGGCGGCCGTGGTGCATCACATGCGGAAGCTGCACAAGAGCCCTGGCGTGCGGCCCGAGGGGGAGAACCGGCCCCCCGCTTCTCCAGCCCCCGAAGCCTGCAGGCCCAGCTCCCCGGAGAACACCATCACGGCGGCCCCCGTCCCGGACCCCAGCACGCCGCTCCCCGCCCTGACGCGGCCGTCCTGCCAGCACCGCAGCGCCAAGTCCTCGGCCCCGGGTGGCCGCTCCCTCAACTGCCTGGTCAACGGTTCCCTGCGCATCAGCAGCAGCCTGGTGCCTATGCAGCGGGGGCCCCTGGCCGCCGGGCCCTGCGGCTGCTGCTCCAGCTGCCTGAGCATCGGGAACCAGGGCAAGTCCTCCCGCTGCTCCGAGCCAGCCCTGCTCCGGAAGACCAACAGAAGACAGTACGTGCGTGCGCGGCTTCAAAGGGGCCGAAGGAAGGACCAGGGCAGCCGCGGGCAGCCGCAGGGTGGGAGGGTTCTGTGCGGGCCAAAGCAAGCGTGTGCGCTCACTGGGGACCCCCCAAGCCAGGGTCACCTCCAGGCGGGGCCGTGAAGCTCGAGAGAAGCCACGGAGACCTGCAGGGCAGCCGAGGGCTGGGGAAGCGAGAGTGGGAAATACCGGGTCCTCTGGGGGGCGGGGGAGCCCTGGTGGTCAGGCCCATCTTCGCCGAAGCCAGGAAATGAGAGCGGGGCCGACGTCCCAGCCGCGGACAAACCGCGCCCCCCCCCCAGTCAGGGCCTCCGCTTGGTCTCCTTCCCAGGACCTTCAAGCCAGAGGCCACGGTGCCCGTGAAAGCAGGAGGCGGCAACCACTGCCGGGCTGGGCAGACCGGGGTCTGTCTTATCATGTGATCCGGGACCCTGCGCAGTGTCCAGGTGAGGCCTGGGGCTCAGGAAGCTTCTGAGCCCGAAGGAAAACGCCATCCCCAGGTCGCAAGCAGAGATGGGGGCGGCCCACCGCAGCCACGTGCTTCCCTCCGCAGGAAACACAGCTGACTTCTCTACCCTTCCCACCTGGCGTCGGCCCCAAGAAGGGAGAAGGCGAGCGATGGCGCAGGACTGGTAGGAGCAGGTTCCGGCCCGGCAGAGCCCTGCCGCACCTCGGGCAGATGCTCACAGAGGATCCTGGAGGACGCCACAGCCTGGCAACTCCCCGAGACCGTGAGCGAGGAGCCCGGCCTCCCTGGCCTCCGGCCTGCCCGTTCAGTGCCCTCGCCCACGTGCCGTTCCTCCCCGCCGTGGCTCCGTGCAGTGTCCGTAGATAGCGCTCCCCCCGGTCTGTTGCTGACGTGCACAGCTTAGCGGCTGGCCAGGCAAAGCCATAGGTTCTCATGACTCCCGCTCTGCACACCTCCTCCTGCCTCTCTGGCCTTGGCCCGAGGCCAGACCGACGCATCTTAGCTGCCTGTCCATCCGCATGAAGGCCAGGCAGGCAGCCCCGGGCGGCCTGGACATGCCCGGCGCCAGCTTCCCGAGGGATTAGCTCCCCACTGCTTCAGGACACCCAGGGGGCTCCTCCTACCGGGGCTCCAGCAGCCGTCCTCCAGGGGCGGGCCGAGAGCAGATCAGAAGCAGCCAGCGCCCCTCACCTTGGCCGTGTGCCCCAAGGAAGGACTTGGGAGCTGAGACCCCTCCTGCCTCTGGCGCCCTCTTCCCCTGCAGGTCAGGTGTCTCGCTCCATCTCTCCTGTGTTCTTGCTCCTGCCCCTCCAGTGTGTGCTGTGTGTTGTTCTCAATAAAATGGACATATTTTTCTCTATGCGGCTTCACTGGCTCTTCGAAAGTCAGAAGCCGCTCAGACTCCTGACCCACCTAGAAGCTCAAGGTCGGGAGGGAGTGACCCTAGTGGAGGGTATCAGGAGCCAGACACCTGGGTGTATGCGCCCCCACAACTCCAGGATCTGAGGACCCTCTCTGTTAGTGCCTCATCTGAAGGGTTATAGTGTGGTGCCCAGTTCTGCCCTCCCCTGCCATGCCCGGGACCCTGGGTAGTCAGTCTCCTTTCCTCACTCGTTCAGTGGACACACAGCACCCACATCAAAGACCCCACACACTGTGCCCCACGTAGCGCTCAGAAAGAGTCATTAACCGTGGCCAGAAAGTTATGCAAGGCAGACCTAGCAACAGGCCTGCGATCCCGCCTCGGAGACAGAGGAAGAACCAGGAGTTCAAGGTCAACGCGGGCTGCGAACCTAGTGAGCCGCCCCAGAGAGAATAAGAAAACATGGGATGGGGAAGGAAGTGGGGAGGAAGAAAAAGCAGAAGAAAGAGGAAGAAGGAGGAAGGGGAGGAGGAAGTTATATAGACAGGAAACCTAAACGCAGTGTTAGGCCTTAGTTAGAACATAAATATAACATCCTTACTTGATCCACCTACATTTACAATTTTTCTCTAAGTCACAGGAGACATAGATTCTGATTCTGGCCCTGTTCTGGTGCAGATGAAATGACGCAAGTCCCGGCAAGGCTGCATGCTGGGAGCAGAGCATTCTCGGCTCTGCTAATGCACGTGGACGTAATGACGGGCCCGTGCGGGAAAGCAGCTCTTGACGTGGCTTTTCTTGGAAGTGGTCTGAAGTGTTAGGAGAGGAAGAGGACAGGGTATGGATTTGATTCCCCATAGTTGATGATCTTCCCCTGTACCCAGACATCCTGAGGAGAGGTCCGTCAACCAAGCCTCAGTCTTGGGCAGCTGGCCAGACCACCCTGTTGGTAACCTGATTACCTTGAGGAAGCTGCATAGCGCCCACAGCTGCTTGCTAAAGCGCAGCTGCGATTGGGAAGGCGCAATCCAGCCAAGGCTCCACCACCAGCGGCGTCCAGGCCGCAGAGGTGCAGTCCTCCGGTGGCACGGCAGCAAAGTCACGGTCCCACCGCAGAGGGTCCTTCGTGCGACGTGCAGACCTCCTTGCCACACGCCCTTCTGGCTACATATAAACAGGCTGTTGGGCACACGCGTCGAGTCCACAGGGAACAGCTCTCGGTGTGAATCAAGGCCAACCGGTACATACCGATTAGACCATCTCACAGAAGAATAAGCAAGAGCGGGAGGGGAAGCCATGGCCCGGCTTCTTTCCTTGGCTTTTCTCATCTCACGTGTGACTGCACAGGCGGCACAAGCAGGGAGCAGTGAGGCCGCAGCCTGAGGCAGCAGGAAAGGAGGCTGCGGCCGCGGCACCACAGGGAAACAGGAGGTGAGAGGGCATAAGACGGGAGCTGTGCAGACCAAAGACAAGAAACCAGTCCCAGCAGCCGAAGAACTACAGACAATGTCGAGCCTTGCGCACCCGGGCCTACGGCCTGGGCCTGGGCCTGTCCACTAGCTGCTGCCCAAGGCCGAGGGCGCGTCGCCGCACTTGCTGTTGTAGAGACCGGGGGGCCCAACAGCCAACGTGCTCTGGGATTGTTAGACTGTGTGTGTCAACGTGGCAATGCAGGCCGAGCTTTGGACACATCTGCGAAGAATCAGTAGTGAAGGCGGCCCTGAGCAACCCGCAGGAGATGGTCTAATCGATGGGGGAGACCCAGCCCGTGGTGGGTGGGACCCTCCCTGGACAGGCGCACAAGATGGGAGGAGCGGCTTCAGGAGGCTGGCATTCTTCTGCATACTTGGGTAGATTGGCAGTCTGGCGAGTGAGGTCTGTCAGTCTCTCAGGAATGGATGTGGTGGCCAGATCTCTCGGCTCCTGGGTTGATATGAGCTCTCCTGCCAAGCTGGACTAAGGAATGTAGCCAGACAACTACAAGCTAGAATAGAACCCCTTGTTCCCACAAGCTGCTTGGTCGTAATTCATTGGCAGCATGCAGGCAATTAGGACCCCCTTCCAAGAGCTGCGACGCTGGGAGGTACCGCCTGCCACCGCTCATGCTCAAAGCCAAGGATTACGACCGCTGCCCGGTGCCGGGGCCTCTCGTGTTTGAAGTCTGACTTGTCGCCTACAACCAGTTTCTGACTTCTAAAACTTGGAGCTGGCTGTCAGTCAGGGCTGGAAGCCTCAGGGTCCATAGTCCAGCCCCGGGACCTCAGCACTCAGGCCTGGGAGTGCCAACTAGACTTCTGCCCGTCCATCTGGGCAGAACAGAAGGCTCCAGGTGAGTCTAGACACGTCTGCTTCCCCTCGGCTTCCCTTCCTCACTTATAATGGAGACCATGGAAACTGCTCCTCCGGTCTGCCACAGATGCACCCCAGTCCCGTGGCAGAGGGGCCCACTGCCCGAGTCCAGATGCTAAGAGGTCAAGTCAAATGAGCTGGAGTTCACAGGAACCCCGAATGCGCAATGTAAACACGTGACAAATGACAAAGGTTTACGTAACAGGGTAGCAGACATCGCTGTCTGCCAGAGTTTGTCATAGTTGGGCACAGGTGTCAACTTGATAGTTGAGGGTTTGAGCTCTGGGCACATTTGTAGAGAATTAGTGGTTAAGTCCAGAGCAGACCTGCAGGAGATTGTCTAGCTGATGGGGAAGGCCCAGCCTATGGTGGGTGGAACTAGGCACTGGAATAAAACACAAAGAGCTGGTTGAGAGAGTTGGCATCCTTGTGTACACTTGGCCAGACATGCTGGTCTGGCAAGTAAGGATCGTCCCTCTCTCAGCCGTTATGTGGTGATGGTGTGGCCAGTTCCCTCGGCCCTGGTGTTGGTACATGCTCTCCCGTCAAGCTGGACTGAGAACTGTAACCAGGAATCGTAAGAGAGAATAAACCCTTGTTCCCTTAAGTCATTTGATGGTCATTTATCAGCAACCATGCAGGCAATCTGCAACAGAGCTTCAACGGTTTTATTGGTTTTGCATGTGAATATCACTTTTTCTTTAGTTTTTATGTTGGTTCCAAATTCTGCCACGAAGGAAGACAGAGGATGGGGACGTGGTTCCCCCCACCCCCCGCTAGAGAGCTCCTGGTCACAAGGCATGTGTCAGGACCCTGTCTTCCTCCAAAGCAGCGGCCAACAGCACAGGTGCAGGCAGGAGCTGGGATCCCGGGCAGGAGCTGGGGTCCCGGGCAGGAGCTGGGGTCCCCGGGCACCCACACACCCCAAGGTAGCCAGACTGTGCCGTCCACACCACCAGAGCCCTCCGGAACCCAGACTCTGCCCCAGTAGGCTCTTCCCAGGCAGAAGGCGGGACGCGGGGCTGCGGCCTGCAGGTCACTTGCAGGTGGCATAGTAGAGCACGCGCCCGTTGATGTGGTTGCGGATCTGCTCCACGCGCTGCTCCAGCCCGGTCAGGTCCGCTGAGCGCAGCATGATGGCCTGGCTTCCCCGCAGCAGCTCCGACTCCATGTCTGAGGCAGCAGAATAGCCGGGAGCAGGAGAGGTGAGACCATCGAGGCCCAGCCATCTCCACCCCATCTGGAAGCAGCAGGGTGGGAGACCCCCAGGCAGAGGGGACCTTTCCAGTTCCTAGCTCACCTCAGCCCGGGGAAGCCCTCCCCCCCCCCCCGCTCAGGCTCTTGTGCTGATGAGGGAGGATCCCACCACAAAGGTTGCAACTGGAGCTGGGCAGGAGGACAGCTGGCATCCCCCCACCATCCCCCCAACAGACAGCTAGCATCCCACCCTACCATCCCCCCAGCATAGACAGCTGTCATCCCCCCACCATCCCCCCACCAGACAGCTGGCATCCCCCCTACCATCCCCCCAACAGACAGCTGGCATCCCCCCAACCATCCCCCCAGCATAGACAGCTGGCATCCCACCCTACCATCCCCCCAACAGACAGCTAGCATCCCACCCTACCATCCCCCAGCATAGACAGCTGGCATCCCACCCTACCATCCCCCCCAGCATAGACAGCTGGCATCCCCCCACCATCCCCCCAGCATAGACAGCTGGCATCCCCCCACCATCGACAGCTGGCATCCCCCCACCATCCCCCCAACAGACAGCTGGCATCCACCCTACCATCCCCCAGCATAGACGGCTGGCATCCCCACCTACCATCCCCCAGCATAGACAGCTGGCATCCCCACCTACCATCCCCCAGCATAGACAGCTGGCATCCCCCCACCATCCCCCAGCATAGACAGCTGGCATCCCTCCTACCATCCCCCCAACAGACAGCTGGCATCCCACCCTACCATCCCCCAACAGACAGCTGGCATCCCCCCACCATCCCCCAGCATAGACAGCTGGCATCCCCCCTACCATCCCCCCAACAGACAGCTGGCATCCCACCCTACCATCCCCCAGCATAGACAGCTGGCATCCCCCTACCATCCCCCCAACAGACAGCTGGCATCCCACCCTACCATCCCAACAGACAGCTGGCATCCCCCTACCATCCCCCAGCATAGACAGCTGCCATCCCACCCTACCATCCCCCAGCATAGACAGCTGGCATCCCACCCTACCATTCCCCCAACAGACAGCTGGCATCCCACCTACCATCCCCCAGCATAGACAGCTGGCATCCCCCCACCATCCCCCAACAGACAGCTGGCATCCCACCCTACCATCCCCCCAACAGACAGCTGGCATCCCCCACCATCCCCCCAACAGACAGCTGGCATCCCCCCTACCATCCCCCCAACAGACAGCTGGCATCCCCCCCTACCATCCCCCAGCATAGACAGCTGGCATCCCCCCCTACCATCCCCCAGCATAGACAGCTGGCATCCCCCCCTACCATCCCCCAGCATAGACAGCTGGCATCCCCCCCTACCATCCCCCAGCATAGACAGCTGGCATCCACCAGGGCAGCCCCACCATGTGCACACTTCTGCATCCTGCGGCCTGTCGTGAGCTCTAGGTGTTCAGAAGCCTGGTCCACCTCACTCCCTGAGCACTGCCGGCTTAGCTCCAACCACGACGCCCAGCAGCCCTGGCCCGACCCACCTCGCATCCTGTCCATCATCTCCATGGTCTCTCCAAACAGCTCCTCGGCCTCCATCTTGATGCTCAGGATCCGGCTTCCCTGCTTGCCCAGCATGGGACTGCGACCCAGCCGGTCCTTCAGCTCCGCGTACCTTTGCTGGACTTGCTCGAAGCCCTGGAAGGCAGCGCCGCCCTCGTCACCCATGTCACCCACGGCCTGCAGGCCAGAGGCTGCACGGCGCTCCCTAGGAGGTGGACTTGCCCATTGTCGGGGTCGACTGTGAGGCTCACGTGTGTGGAGCCCCAGCTGATGCCAAGGGCTGCGAAGGGCACGGCAGCCCAGGGGGCGCGCTGCGGGACGGCGCCACAGGGGCCGAGAGGCTTCAGCGCTCCGCCCTGCCTTGCGGTTTGCGTGTGCTCTGTGCTGTGTGCGGCGGTGACCTGAACGGGCCTCCTGCTTCCTCCTCCAGCCATGTGACTCCCGCCACAACGCCCTGTGTCCGTCTGGAGCTGTGCGTCACCTCAATCTCCCGTCTCGCTTCAGCTCGTTGTATCACAGACTTGTCTCACGGCAACAGAGAAAAGTAACTCCGACGCCCCTGAACCTCCAAGGTGACATGAATGTGTTTCCCTCCCTGACTCCACCGCACCCCGCTGGCTCCGCATCGGGCACAGCATGGCACGGATTAATTGAAGGTTCATTGGCAACACGGACACTAAGCCGGGAGGCATGCGTGCCCAGGAGTCATGTGTGCCCGTCAGTCACGTGTGCCTGAGTCCTGTGTGCCCACGAGCTGGGTGTGCCCATGAGTCATGTGTGCCCACGAGCTGGGTGTGCCCTGTCAGTCGTGTGTGCCCACAAGTCCTGTGTGCCTGCGAGTCATGCGTGCCCTCGAGTTGTGTGTGCCCGGGAATCGTGTGTGCCCGTCAGTTGTGTGTGCCCATGAGTCGTGTGTGCCCGTCAGTTGTGTGTGCCCATGAGTCGTGTGTGCCCATCAGCTGTGTGTGCCCATGAGTCGTGTGTGCCCGTCAGTTGTGTGTGCCCATGAGTCGTGTGTGCCCGTCAGTTGTGTGTGCCCATGAGTCGTGTGTGCCCGTCAGTTGTGTGTGCCCATGAGTCGTGTGTGCCCGTCAGTTGTGTGTGCCCATGAGTCGTGTGTGCCGAGTCCTGTGTGCCCACGAGTCATGTATGCCTGCGTTGTGGGTGCCCGTGCTCCTGGATGGAACCAGGTGGGCGCAGGGAAGGCAGATGATCTCCTCTGACCTAACGCTGGCGGAGAAGGAGACGAGCATGTCTAAGCCACACGCCTCCGGCCAGGCCAGGGACTGAGGACACGTGTCCGAGTGGAGATGGGCAGAGCTGCTTCATGGCGGGGCTTGGACCTGGGCACCAGTCACCACCTCATCTGTAGAAGCTCATCTAGATCCGTCCGCGCCCTGTGCCCACTGCCCAGAGGGCCCGAGGCAGGTGAGACGCGGGGTTCGCGAGGGGGGGGGCGCCCTGGCTGTTCTGGGGTCGTGGGGACCAGTCTCTTCGGGTGAGTGTCCCCTGATCAGGAACCCCCACCCGCCCCGCCGTGTGTCACCGCCATCACTGGCCGTGCGGGTACCTCTTGGGCACTCAGCGCCTGTTCGCTGGCGCCCTCGGCGAGCTGCTGCGCCCGCGCGGCCTGCGCCCGCTCCTGCTGGGCCTGGCGGCGGAGCCCCTCCATCCGCGCCCAGAAGCCACTCAGCTGCTCTGCCATGCCAGCCGCCAGGCTCTCTGCCGGGCCCAGGACCTGCTGCACCTTTGTGGGAAGAGAGAGGAATCAGGGTTTGCGGAGGTCTCACGGGGCAGTGGGCGGCCCGTCTCCCCGGCTTGTCCCTCTAATGACAACTCCCTAACTTCTGTCTGCCCAGGTACCCAGACCCCTCCCCCAAAGCCCTAGCCCACCACAGCTCACAGTACACATCTGCCTTCCGTAACCACAGGCCGCCCGAGGCCCAAGGCAACTGTCTTCAGAGCAGTGCCCACCAGGGTCACGTTCGAGTCTCCTGTGTCCTGCACCTCAATCTGCTCATTCCCAAGCGGGTTACCTGGGTGAGCCCCGCCCCTCACCTCAGCGACCCTCTCCTGGATAAGCCGAAGGGAGCGGCCGGTGCCCTGCATGGTGTCCTGGGCATCCTGCAGGGCCAGCGTGCCCTGCCGCAGGTTCACGACCACGTCCTCCACCCGCCCTTCCACGGCGTGGGCTCGGCTTCTGCGAGGGACGGGGGAGAGGAGGGAGAGGAGGCTGATCAGCTGAGGTTCGAGTCACGCACCGACCCTGGGGAAAAGTTCCCTGGATCCCCGCAGGACCCAAGCCAGGGGTCCGCCCTGGACGCGAGCTCTCGGCTCCCCTCGCGCACTGGGGCCTCCACTGTCCTCTCCCTGCTCCAGGACTGGGAGCAAGCTGCAGCCCTCAGGAGGCCCGGGCCCAGGCCACACCTGGCCTGCTCGGCCTCCTTCTGCAGCTGGCGGGCCCGTGCGATGTCCTGCTTGGTCTGGGACAGCACCAGGTCCACGTTGGGGAGCCTGGCCGCGATGGCCTGGATCTCTTTCATCTTGCGCAGCACCGTGGCCGAGTCCGTAGGCAGCCACAGGGCCAGCACAGCCTCGCTCACCTCCTGGATGGTGGTCGCGTCTGTGTCGGGGTCTGGAAGACAGACGGACGGCTGAGCACTCGGACGGGCCCCTCACCTCCCCGAGGGCCGGCAGCCCTCCGGGCGGAGCAGCATCCTGGAGGGACCCCGCCCCGCCCTGTCACTGTCCTTCCAGCCGGTCCTCGCCTTGGAATTTCCGGGAGGCTGTAGGATGTGCGCCCCACGGCAGGGAGAGGCGGGGGCGCAGCTGTGGCATTTCACTGTCTGGTGCCACCGGAAGCTGCGGGCTGAGAGGAGGAGGCAGGGCCAGGCAGCTGGTCCTGAACAATGCCTGCTCCAGGCACACAATCAGCTCCAAATTAGGGGGAGCGAGCAGCTACTGGAGCCCCTTCCTTGGCAAAGCCCCCTCCCCGCAGCCTCCTTCAGGCAGACGAGCGCTCGTGTCGTGAAGGTGAGCCGGCCTTGCTCAAGTGGAGTCCTGGGTCCTGGCCCAGCAGGGCGGCACGCCGGCCCCAGCCCGCCTCCCTCTCCAGCACCAGCGGCCGCACAAACACTGAGCTTGTGTGCTGGTTCTGGTCTCTTGTGCTACGGCATCAGCTCCGCACACAAAAACTACATCCCCAGACCCACAGCAGCAGACGCCCCTCACCTTTGAGTGGCAAGTGAATGAACACCCCACTTCAGCCCGCCCTTTTGCTGTTGGAACAGCCTGGGCTCGGTTTTCTTATCTGTGAAATGGACACGTGATCCCACGTCCCGTGGCAGGGGCATGATTCCCGCGTCCCGTGGCTGGGGCATGATCCCGCGTCCCGTGGCTGGGGCATGATCCCGCGTCCCGTGGCTGGGACATGATCCCGCGTCCCGTGGCTGGGGCATGATCCCGCGTCCCGTGGCTGGGGCACGCCATCATCAGTTATAAGGGTTAAGCACTTCCGGGAGAATCGGGTCAGAAGTACAGGGGAGACATCTTCTCCGTCGGCTCCTACAGATCATCGGTTTGGAACGCTCCAGAAGGAAGTGTCCACTCATCCAGACGGGGCAGCCTGGCCTGGATCCTTTGGGGACCTGGGCCCGTCTTGCTTCACCAGTAGCTAGCAGTACATTCCAGGCTCCTCCCCATGCCAGCAGGAAGGACCTTCTCTGAAGGCGGAGGCCATGTGTGACCCGTGCCTGTCTCTAAGCTGCCCGCAGAGGCACGCGTGGAAGCCCAAAGTGTAGTCGGTGGTTTAATCAAGAAGGTTCACCTCACCCGCAAGCTCCATGGAGATCACGCCCTTCTCGAACCCAGCGCCCCACTCTCTGAACAGCTCAATGAATGCTTCCCCCCAGCAGCATGGCCACTGCCCACACCACAGTTCCTGAATTTCCCGCATTCTGCCCAGATTCACAGCTGGGCGCCACCTACACTCGGTCCCTTGCCCCAGTGTTCCACTCCACAAACACCAGCTCTCTGCACACGGCGGCAGCGTAGGGTCAAGTCAGACTCCGTGCCGACCTGGTGTGGGTACAAAGCCACGGAGGCTGAGCACCACGTAAGCACCAAGACTGGGGTGACCCGCACAGACCCTCCAGGGAGGGGTGACCCGCACAGACCCTCCAGGGAGGGGTGACCCGCACAGACCTCCAGGGAGGGGTGACCCGCACAGACCCTCCAGGGAGGGGTGACCCGCACAGACCCTCCAGGGAGGGGTGACCTGCACAGACCCTCCAGGGAGGGGTGCCGACGAGCTTCTTAGAGCAGGGGGACTAGTCAGGTGAGAAGAGGTGATGGAAGGCAAGAGTGAGACAAGGAAAGGCATTTGCAAAAGCAGGAAGGAAGGAGAGAGATAGAGAACAAGAGAGAGAGTGAGAGAGAGAATGAGAGAGAGCAAGAGAGAACGAGAGAATGAGAGAGTGAGAGAGAGCGCGCGTGAGAGAGAACGAGAGAGAACGAGAGAGAGCAAGAGCAAGCCCATGGTGCACATTGCAGTGCGGTAATGCACATCATGGGCCCCTGAGCAGAACCTTCACCCAAACTATAATCTGAGCGGCGCTGCTGTCACAAGTTGCTCCAGCTCCGTGCCGGTCCTTACACCGAGACGCAGGGCTGGGGGTTCAGGAACTGTGCACGGCTCTGCGCACTGAGCCCTTGCTCCAGAAGCCGACTAGGGCCGGCAGTTCACCCAGTAGACGAGGGCCCTCCGCGGAGCCCCAACTACTGTAGACGAGGGCCCTCCGCGGAGCCCCAACTACTGTAGACGAGGGCCCTCCGCGGAGCCCCAACTACTGTAGACGAGGGCCCTCCGCGGAGCCCCAACTACTGTAGACGAGGGCCCTCCGCGGAGCCCCAACTACTGTAGACGAGGGCCCTCCGCGGAGCCCCAACTACTGTAGACGAGGGTCCTCCGCGGAGCCCCAACTACTGTAGACGAGGGCCCTCCGCGGAGCCCCAACTACTGTAGACGAGGGCCCTCCGTGGAGCCCCAACTACTGTAGACGAGGGTCCTCTGTGGCCGTGCACTCCTTCCCACGGCCACAGCAGCAGCTGGCTGCAGAGCCCTGAGGTGGGGGCTGTCAGACCTCCCAGAGCAACTGTCAGACTCTTGGCACACTCCTGCAGCCTGGCTTCCCGCTGCCCCTCCTTCCTGCTGCCTCAGTACCCATCACAGACTCTGGCCTCAAACTCATGACTGAAAAGATGGGAAGGGCCTGGAAGCTCCTTCTGCTTGCAGGAACTGAGCCTGAGCTTCAGCCTACAGGGGAGAAACTTGACCCCTCCCAGCCGGAGCCTGGACAGGCAAAACCAAGGTGAGTGGCCGCTGGCTTCCCGGCTGCACTTGGGGTCGGCCTCCCTTGTCCTCGAGACGAGCCCCACCTCGGCTGTCCTTTAGCCCTTGTGGCCAGATACACTCTGCATCCTCCGTCATGTGCCCCCCGTGGAGCCTCCTGGCCTTGGACAAGTCTCGGGAAGCCGCAGCCCGTCCTGCCATACATCCGCCTCACCCAGGAGCAAGCTCTGGCCCATCTGGGAAGAAATGCCGCACTAGTGAGGAGCTCAGCCCCGCCCAGCCACACTAGTGAGGAGCTCAGCCCCGCCCAGCCACACTAGTGAGGAGCTCAGCCCCGCCCAGCCACACTAGTGAGGAGCTCAACCCCGCCCAGCCGCACTAGTGAGGAGCTCAGCCCCGCCCAGCCACACTAGTGATGAGGAGCTCAGCCCCACCCAGCCACACTAGTGAGGAGCTCAGCCCCCAACCAGCCGCACTAGTGAGGAGCTCAGCCCCGCCCAGCCGCACTAGTGAGGAGGAGCTCAGCCCCGCCCAGCCACACTAGTGAGGAGCTCAGCCCCGCCCAGCCGCACTAGTGAGGAGCTCAGCCCCGCCCAGCCACACTAGTGAGGAGCTCAGCCCCGCCCAGCCGCACTAGTGATGAGGAGCTCAGCCCCGCCCAGCCACACTAGTGATGAGGAGCTCAGCCCCGCCCAGCCACACTAGTGATGAGGAGCTCAGCCCCCACCCAGCCACACTAGTGATGAGAGCTCAGCCCCAACCAGCCACACTAGTGAGGAGCTCAGCCCTGCCCAGCCACACTAGTGATGAGAGCTCAGCCCCAACCAGCCACACTAGTGAGGAGCTCAGCCCCGCCCAGCCACACTAGTGATGAGGAGCTCAGCCCCCACCCAGCCACACTAGTGATGAGGAGCTCAGCCCCCACCCAGCCACACTAGTGATGAGAGCTCAGCCCCAACCAGCCACACTAGTGAGGAGCTCAGCCCCGCCCAGCCACACTAGTGATGAGGAGCTCAGCCCCCAACCAGCCACACTAGTGATGAGGAGCTCAGCCCCGCCCAGCCACACTAGTGATGAGGAGCTCAGCCCCGCCCAGCCACACTAGTGATGAGGAGCTCAGCCCCGCCCAGCCACACTAGTGATGAGGAGCTCAGCCCCGCCCAGCCACACTAGTGATGAGGAGCTCAGCCCCGCCCAGCCACACTAGTGAGGAGCTCAGCCCCGCCCAGCCACACTAGTGATGAGGAGCTCAGCCCCGCCCAGCCACACTAGTGATGAGGAGCTCAGCCCCGCCCAGCCACACTAGTGATGAGGAGCTCAGCCCCGCCCAGCCGCACTAGTGATGAAAGCTCAGCCCCCAACCAGCCACACTAGTGATGAGGAGCTCAGCCCCGCCCAGCCACACTAGTGATGAAAGCTCAGCCCCGCCCAGCCGCACTAGTGAGGAGCTCAGCCCCGCCCAGCCACACTAGTGATGAGGAGCTCAGCCCCGCCCAGCCACACTAGTGATGAGGAGCTCAGCCCCCACCCAGCCACACTAGTGATGAGAGCTCAGCCCCAACCAGCCACACTAGTGAGGAGCTCAGCCCCGCCCAGCCACACTAGTGATGAGAGCTCAGCCCCAACCAGCCACACTAGTGAGGAGCTCAGCCCCGCCCAGCCACACTAGTGATGAGGAGCTCAGCCCCCAACCAGCCACACTAGTGATGAGGAGCTCAGCCCCGCCCAGCCACACTAGTGATGAGGAGCTCAGCCCCGCCCAGCCACACTAGTGATGAGGAGCTCAGCCCCGCCCAGCCACACTAGTGATGAGGAGCTCAGCCCCGCCCAGCCACACTAGTGATGAGGAGCTCAGCCCCGCCCAGCCGCACTAGTGATGAGAGCTCAGCCCCCAACCAGCCACACTAGTGATGAGGAGCTCAGCCCCGCCCAGCCACACTAGTGATGAAAGCTCAGCCCCGCCCAGCCGCACTAGTGAGGAGCTCAGCCCCGCCCAGCCACACTAGTGATGAGGAGCTCAGCCCCACCCAGCCACACTAGTGAGGAGCTCAGCCCCCAACCAGCCGCACTAGTGAGGAGCTCAGCCCCGCCCAGCCGCACTAGTGAGGAGGAGCTCAGCCCCGCCCAGCCACACTAGTGAGGAGCTCAGCCCCGCCCAGCCGCACTAGTGAGGAGCTCAGCCCCGCCCAGCCACACTAGTGAGGAGCTCAGCCCCGCCCAGCCGCACTAGTGATGAGGAGCTCAGCCCCGCCCAGCCACACTAGTGATGAGGAGCTCAGCCCCGCCCAGCCACACTAGTGATGAGGAGCTCAGCCCCCACCCAGCCACACTAGTGATGAGAGCTCAGCCCCAACCAGCCACACTAGTGAGGAGCTCAGCCCTGCCCAGCCACACTAGTGATGAGAGCTCAGCCCCAACCAGCCACACTAGTGAGGAGCTCAGCCCCGCCCAGCCACACTAGTGATGAGGAGCTCAGCCCCCACCCAGCCACACTAGTGATGAGGAGCTCAGCCCCCACCCAGCCACACTAGTGATGAGAGCTCAGCCCCAACCAGCCACACTAGTGAGGAGCTCAGCCCCGCCCAGCCACACTAGTGATGAGGAGCTCAGCCCCGCCCAGCCACACTAGTGAGGAGCTCAGCCCCGCCCAGCCACACTAGTGATGAGGAGCTCAGCCCCGCCCAGCCACACTAGTGATGAGGAGCTCAGCCCCGCCCAGCCACACTAGTGATGAGGAGCTCAGCCCCGCCCAGCCACACTAGTGATGAAAGCTCAGCCCCCAACCAGCCGCACTAGTGATGAAAGCTCAGCCCCCAACCAGCCACACTAGTGATGAGGAGCTCAGCCCCGCCCAGCCACACTAGTGATGAAAGCTCAGCCCCGCCCAGCCGCACTAGTGATGAGGAGCTCAGCCCCGCCCAGCCACACTAGTGATGAGGAGCTCAGCCCCGCCCAGCCACACTAGTGACGAGAAGCTCAGCCCCGCCCAGCCGCACTAGTGATGAGGAGCTCAGCCCCGCCCAGCCACACTAGTGATGAGGAGCTCAGCCCCGCCCAGCCACACTAGTGATGAGGAGCTCAGCCCCCACCCAGCCACACTAGTGATGAGAGCTCAGCCCCAACCAGCCACACTAGTGAGGAGCTCAGCCCCGCCCAGCCACACTAGTGATGAGAGCTCAGCCCCAACCAGCCACACTAGTGATGAGGAGCTCAGCCCCCAACCAGCCACACTAGTGATGAGGAGCTCAGCCCCGCCCAGCCACACTAGTGATGAGGAGCTCAGCCCCGCCCAGCCACACTAGTGATGAGGAGCTCAGCCCCGCCCAGCCACACTAGTGAGGAGCTCAGCCCGCCAGCCACACTAGTGAGGAGCTCAGCCCCGCCCAGCCACACTAGTGATGAGGAGCTCAGCCCCGCCCAGCCACACTAGTGAGGAGCTCAGCCCCGCCCAGCCACACTAGTGATGAGGAGCTCAGCCCCGCCCAGCCACACTAGTGATGAGGAGCTCAGCCCCGCCCAGCCGCACTAGTGATGAGAGCTCAGCCCCCAACCAGCCACACTAGTGATGAGGAGCTCAGCCCCGCCCAGCCACACTAGTGATGAAAGCTCAGCCCCGCCCAGCCGCACTAGTGAGGAGCTCAGCCCCGCCCAGCCACACTAGTGATGAGGAGCTCAGCCCCGCCCAGCCACACTAGTGATGAGGAGCTCAGCCCCGCCCAGCCACACTAGTGAGGAGGAGCTCAGCCCCGCCCAGCCACACTAGTGATGAGGAGCTCGGCCCCCACCCAGCCACACTAGTGATGAGGAGCTCAGCCCCGCCCAGCCACACTAGTGATGAGGAGCTCGGCCCCCAACCAGCCACACTAGTGACCAGGAGCGCAGCCCCTGCCCAGCCTTGGCTCAGAGTGCCCGGCTCTCAGCCCGGCGAGTCCAGCAGCATCAGCTCACACCACAGAGCACCTTTCTCAAAACCCATCTCACAGCAGTTACTCAGGCCTCAGATCATCCTCTAGAATACGAGGTCCCTGTTTGCAAGGGAAAGGAGGGGCCACGAGAAAAATGTCCGCCCTGTCTCTGTCCCAGGGCAGCAAGAAGGGGGTCTGGCCCACCCACTCATCCATCTTGTTGGCTCTGGATGCTGCGGGGGTCTAGCCTTACCCTGCGTGTGGGAGACGGTGCTGTGTGGGAGGTGTAAAGTGAACACACAGACAGGAGATGGCTGAAGGTGGCTGACCACAGGTGGTCAGGAAGGCATTTAAACCACGGCCGGGGACAGGCTGGCACAGGGTTGGAACTGCCTGGCACAGGCAGGCTGAGGGCAGGAGCCCGACACGGTCCAGGACCAGTAGTGAGAGAAGGAAAGAGGAGTCCAAGGTCACAGGAGGAGATGCACGGGCAGGAAAGGACATGCGGCCTCATCCCAGAACAGGGTAAAGCTTGAAGCAGCCTGCTCAGGACAGTGCTCAGGACGGTGCCCAGGGCTGGTACCCAGGGCTGGTGCCCAGGGCTGGCCGCTGGCACAGGAGAGAGGAGGCTGGTGAGCCTGGGCTGCACACGGGGGGGGGGCAGGAGCCGGGAACCAGACAGGCACATGGGGGACGGGCAGACGCCTGAACGCCCACCAGGCATAGGCAGCTCACCTGAGAGGAAGCCCCGGACCTGCTGGATGAGCAGCCGCGTGCCCCTGACGTCTTCCTCCATCTTCGAGCGACTGGTGCTCACCTGGGTCTCTAGGCGCTGGGCATCGGACTGGACACGCAAGGCGGCTTCTTCGGCGGCCTTGATCTGTTGGCACGCATGTGGTCAGAAAGGGCTGAAGCATGAGAGACCGACTCCCCCTGGAGCTGTAAGCTGAATAAATCTCCCTTTCTTCCTTAAAAAAAGAAAGGGGTGAAGCCCCCAGGGCCCCTCCTGGCAGCTTCCAAGGGTTCGGCAGGCACCTTACACCTACCTGCCAAGCCCTGGTTTGCGCACACTGGATTTCAAGAAAACACCCAAAGTATCACTCTGAACTTCCTCTTGCACCCGTGGGGCACTAGGCAAGTCACCCCACATCTCTGGCTCTACCTCAGCTGTGAAATGGGAATTCTGAATTGCCCAGGGAGCCCCACGCCCCAGGCCCAGGACCCACCATCTGCCTAGTCTGCTGCAGCTGGGCGTTGAAGCCCCTCAGCTGCTCGGCCACCTGTCCCGCTGCGCGGAGGGCCCCTCCGGCCCTGGGGAGGGCCCCTCTGCAGTGGGAGCCACAGGCCGTGCCATTGTCCGGGGGGCACAGTCGTCCGGGGCACGCTCCTGGAGTGCAGGCCGTCTCCCTGGAGCCTCCGCACAGCTGAGGAGAGATGGGGTGTCAACGAGGTCCCTCGCAACTGCTCCATCCCACACCGGGAAACAGTCAGCTACGCATCTCCATGGCAACCAGGCACCAGACCGTGTTTCCCTGGTAACCCCGAGCACAGCCTCCCGCGTGGGTCAGGAGGAGCGCAAGGAGTTCTTGCTGGTGCTCGTTGCAGGACACGAGCGGCGTGGAGGACAGACGCCAGAAGGCGGGACCCCTGCCCCGTCACCTTGTTGATGGTGGGTGTCAGGTCAGGCAGGGAGGACATCTGCAGGCGTAGGGCCGCAAGCTGCGCCCTTCCGGCTCCTGCTCCTCCTGCCGCCTGGCTCTCCAGAGCCTCAGCCTCTCTGCGGTCCTCCCTGAGCCGGCTCAGCAGGCGCGCGCTGTCGGACACCTGCTGGGCCGCCTGCGAGGACCGCGCGTAGGCTTCACGCGTCATCTTGAGGGCTCCTGGGGAGGGGAGGGAGAAGTGAGAGGAAGGGAGGGGAGGGTGGGGAAGGGGAGGGGGGAGAGAGAAGTGAGGGGAAGGGAAGGGAGAGGAGAGGAGGGAGAGGGCTGATCTTGGAGGTCTGGGGTGGGGTGAGGGGAGGGCAGGGGGATGACCTGGGGGTTTGGGGTGGGGTGAGGGGAGGGCAGGGGGATAACCTGGGGGTCTGGGGTGGGATGAGGGGAGGGCAGGGGGATGACCTGGGGGTCTGGGGTGGGATGAAGGGAGGGCAGGGGGATGATCTGGGGGTCTGGCGTGGGATGAGGAGAGGGCAGGGGGATGACCTGGGGGGTCTGGGGGGGGATGAGGGGAGGGCAGGGGGATGACCTGGGGGTCTGGAGTGGGATGAAGGGAGGGCAGGGGGATGACCTGGGGGTCTGGGGTGGGATGAGGAGAGGGCAGGGGGATGACCCTGAGGGTCTGGCATGGGATGAGGAGAGGGCAGGGGGATGACCTGGGGGTCTGGGGTGGGATGAGGGGAGGGCAGGGGAGTGGTCTGCACCCATCCTCACCCGCAGGGTCAGCACTGCCCAGCTTCTCAAACTCCTCCCTTTTGCTCTGATACATGAGGAAGAGGTGACTGAAGCCCCTGTCCAGGGTCTGCAGGTCTCTCCGCAGGGACTCCACCTCTTCCTCCAGCGGCAGGTCCAGCTGCAGGCCCTCGAGAGTCCGTCTGAGACAGAGACAGAGACAGTCAGTCCCTAAGCTACAGGCTGGGGTGGAGCTTGCCACCCAGGGGGCCTGGGAGGGTCCCTGGGGGCAGCCGAGGGGGAAACTCAAGGGCTGCTAAGGATCCCGCCAGTGGGGACTGGGCAAGCCAGGGTGGGGCCTCCAGGCCCCTGCAGGCAGGCCAGGGACGGCTGTCCCTCCGCCTCCTCCTGCCGGCCTAGCGCCCACCTCGCCCCCATCTCCTCAGGCATCCCACCACTGCTGGCCCGCCTAGTCCTTAGTGCTGCGGGAGCCGACCTCAGCGGGCCCTCGATGTCCAACCCGGCTCCCAGTCTATCTTCTGCAGTCCACAGAAGGAGGCTCTGGATGTCGCCTCTGGCTCTGAGCCACTGAGCTTAGAGGGCTGGAGGGCGCCCTCCCCACCCCCCGCAGCACCCCCATGCGGCACACCTCCACCCCCAAACTTGCTGAAGCCTAGCCTGTCCAGGGTCCGGGGCTCCACACCGTAACCCAGGTTGACCACCTGGGGGCCACCTGCCCCTTTCTGCAGAGTCTGTCAGGCCCACCCGAGTCTCAGCTTGCTCATTCGCTCGCTGGCCTTGTTCATACGCCAAGCGCCCCACCTTGGCCCTGTGGGTGCAGGCCGTGCCACATCTGGCGATGTCCCCGGTTCCCCACACAAAGCTCGGCTCACGTGGGGTGAGGTGGGCAGATGGATGATGCCAACCTCGCCACAGCTCCTGCAAGCCCTGATGGGCCCAAGGCCCCCGGAGCAGCAGTGTCTGCCTTCTGTCTACCTGGGCTCAGTCCTGCCTGTCTGCCAGAGCTCAGAGCACGTGAGCTGATTACAGAAGCTTCCAGACCTGCACTCACAGAGGGTGCCTTTGCTGGTGGGGGGGCTGTGGGTGGGACCGCTTCCATTCCTAAGGCAAGTTCAGAGCTATTCTGAGCGCCTGTCTCTCTGAAGCCCTTCGCGGGGACGACGCGTCAGCGCCGACTGCCTGCCAGGCAGTGCCAGGCCTTGGGGCAGCACCGGGCAGGCTCCCAGCCGTGGCTGCACAGGTTGCACACATCACTTGCGCCTGTCTCCTCTCTGCAAACCAGAAGCCACACCTGCCACCTCTCCGCCCTGCCCAGACTCGCGCCACCGCTAAGAAAGCGTGTGTGACCTGTGCTGCAGACTGGATGGGCCAACGTGGGATCTTTCTGACGACCTGGCAGGAGAAGGAATCACCTGAGGGACAAGATGGCATTGGCCGCCCGGGTCACATCCTGTTCTGTGGCAGAGGCGCCCTCCAGAATGGCCTGGATCCGGCCCATCTTGCTCTTGGCGTCCAGCAGCCGGGCGGCTAGACCCCGGTCCTCCAGCCCAGGCCCTGTGCGCAGCGCGGCGGTGCCATTCCGGAGGCTGCCAAGGCGCCGCGCCTGCTCCTGGAGGTCCGTGTCATAGGTCTGGAAGCAAGGGTGGCAGGCCGCGCACACCGGGTAGCGGTCGCAGTAGCCGCGCTCACACTGGTCGCAGCGACGCCCCGTGAAGCCAGGGCGGCAGAGGCAGCGCCCCGAGATCCTGTCACAGCCGGGACCCTCTGTGCCCCGGAAGTCACAGTCGCAAGCTACAGTCGAGAGAAACGACAGTCAGCGTCCAGGGCCGCAGACAGGAGACCCCCCGGGACGCAGACCCTCGGTGCCAGAGCCAAAGTGTAGGGAGACAAGCGTGTCTTCCACACGGCACGCCAGGCAGCCCGTGGGCCACGCGCTCGCATGCAGTCAGGCGTGTGTGAGCTGCACACGCACCCTGCACGCTTGCACAGTCAGCTCGTGGGCTCCTGCACGGCACAGCCAGGAGGGACCCCCCCCCGTTGGAGTTGGAGAATATTCTCAGGGTGCCAACCCCCCACTCCCTGGGGCGGAAGGCAACGTGGGCTAGCCCCATCCAAGGACAGGGGGCCAGGCTGGCTCAGAGCTCACACGGCCGCTCAGGAAGCACGGCGCCCACCCAGGACCCAGGCCCCCCACCAGACCCACCCACACGTGGTGAGCGCACCTCGACAGCCCGCGGTCCCATCTCCATGCGTCCGGTCGGGGCACTGGCGCATGGCTGCAGAGCTGCATGTCCGGCCGCTGAAGCCTTCCCGGCAGGGACACTGCCCTGTGAACTGGAGGGAGACCGCAGATGAGAACCTTCCTCCTGGGGCTGCCCGGCCGCTGCTTTCAGGCCCCGGACTCTGCTCTGCAGAGCTGGTCCACCCCGAACACTAGGTCCTGCCCAAAGACCAGTGCACGGTCAGGCAGCACTGCACGGAGAAGGCGTGGCGCAGGCACGGCCCAAGGCTGACAGGAGGGCCATCGGGACCTACCCCACGGGCAAAGGGGACAGACGCTGCCTGCCCAGCTGTGGGAAGCCCAGAGGGCAGCGTCAAGGTGAAGGGTCCCTTCTGAGGATGGGGACCCCCCCAGCCTCCCTCCCTCATACCTGGTTGCACTGGGGGCTGAGGGAGTTGCGCATGTCACAGGCACAAGGCTCGCAGCCGAGGCCACTGGCCAATTTCCAGTGTGAGGGGGCGCACTGGTCACATTTAGGGCCCACCACGTTGGGCAGACACAGGCAGTGCCCAGTCTCCTCCTCACAGGGCATGTCCCGCCGGGCACCGAGGACACTGCAGTCACAGCCTGCGGAGGAAGCAGCTGAGCTGGAGCTCTCCGGAAGCCCTGCCCGAGGGCACGCACCTAGAACCTGCAGACAGGTGCCCGCCCCCTGCCTGACCTGCTTCTGGCGCCATGTGCAGACGCCTGCCCCGCAGCCCGCCTGCGTCCCCCAAACTAGGACTGCTCCTGGGAACCTGCCGCAGACCAGAGTCGCGTCCTCAAGACCAGGGCTCCCCAGGACCGGGTGGAGAACAGAACACACGCGACTCCCTCTCCTGTGAATTCTGAACCCATTTATTGAAACTTTCGTGACAGCTTTTATACAGAAAATTTTGGGGTAAAGAATGTTGTATATACAATAGATAATAATTTTCTAACCAGGAAAATCACCTTCAGGGTGGACCCTTTTTTTCAAGAACCTAACCCATTGCCTGAGGGTAAAGGCACTTAAGGGAATCATTCTCTTATCTAGTCTATAATGCTTCACCAGTTAGCTGTGAGGCTGAGCCCATATTTTAACAGACTGCTTTTTTAAAATACACAGAGGCAGAAGGATCTCTTTTTGATTTCAGCAAGGAACATATTTTACAATTAACTATAGGACTCCCAAACACCCCATAAGTCCCAGCGTGAGCTTTTGCTGTTGTCCTCTCTAGATTGATCCTCTCCAGGTTGATACTCTCAGACAGGCAGGTCGACATAGGCACCAGGCATGGCAGGAGATTCTAAGGAAGATGTATGCAGCTCATGCAGTGTCTACTATCCAAGCTTGAACCACATCTCTAAGGGGGCCATGGCTTGGATACTCAAAGGCCTATAAGCTATAGCTGGTTCTGTCAATGGAGCACTACTGAGATATACACTAAAGAAAACACTTAAGCAATATAATTATTAAAAGAATAACTTCTATAATAGCATCCTTCTATTCCTTTAATAGTAAGGTTGTTTATGTCTTCCTTTGAGGAATTCCAGAAGTGTATTGCCATCAGTTAGATGACCCATCTGTGAACCATGCATACTCCAAACCTGGGGTCCAGTCAGGCCCCATATGCCAAGGGTGTCTCTTTCGGGGCAGAGGCGATCATTGGTGGGAGTGCACTCGAATGGTCCATCTCTGTGATTTCTCATAAGAGTGCTGTTTGGGGTAGGAAAGACACGGCCCCCTTTGCTTCTGACATGGATTCTCCCAGTTTGGATTGCAAATACCATCTCCAAGGGACAGTCTTGGCATCTAGACTTTCTGGCATGATGGTCTCTTCCTTGGCCTTCAGCCAGGGTAAGAGCGTATCACAGTTTCTTTTAAGGTTCTAGTGGACTGATAGCATAGTCTTATACTTCTGGAATTTCTGAGTTAGTACATAGGTGGGAATTTTACCCACCTATGTTTTAAGACTCTAGAAGTTATTCTTTAATTTCCTTAAAATCAGTGCACACATTCTGGCTAACAAGTCTACTTACTGTAAGTGACTAGACATGAAATCTCTCTTTAGAATTTGACTAAAACTTAAAAAGCAGGCTTCTTCTCTAGAACAGAGAGTGGGAAGCTAGTTCCAAAAAAACTCTAAGAAAGGGCACTCCTAATTCCTAGAAGGATTCTTCCTGCCAGAGGCAAAACTTGAATTATCTCTATTGCCCCCCCAAAAAACCTAGGTGAAGGGCACTCCTAATTCCCAGAATTCTTCCTGCCAGAGGCAAAACCCGAATTATCTAGGAGAAAGTGTTTAGCCCCTGTTCATGGGCATTATCGTGACCTTCCCCAGGGAACAGGCTTTAGGCCTGAGCTGGGAAGAAACACCAAGGCCTGACAATTCCCATATTTTTCCTTATTTCTCTAAATAAAGCCATGTCCTTATCCCAAAAGATGTTTCTTTGAATCCATCTCTTCCAAACTGAGACATATTCTGCCAGATTAGTTGGACGGGGGCGCGGCAGGAACGGCCTGGAGTCACAAGGCCTGTCCCTGGGCGAGCAGGGCTGACTCACAAGGCCACTGCGCCTTCCCCGCCACCTGGCGGCCTGGCAGGAGCCCCCCCCTTGCTCCCACTCAGGCGCACCTCCCAACCTGGGCCTGTGCTGCCCCCTGCTGGAGGACAGGGGTGCAGCACCCTGCCCCTGGAGACTTGGCGTGCCGCCCAGGACAGCCCCCCACGCCACGCCCGGCCACCCTACTCACGGCGGCAGCCCTGCGGGTCGGCGAAGGTGAGTCCGGTGAAGCCAGGCTTACAGAGGTCGCAGCGCTCCCCCTGCACATGCTCCTTACACACGCACTGGCCGGTCGCGGGGTCGCAGGGAGCCCCAGGCACTGCCCCGTCTGGGTCACACTCACAAGCTGAGACCCCAAAATAAGCTCAGTCAGGCACAGGGCCGTACAGGTGGCCCCGCCCCCAGCCCCACACCCCCAGCACCACACCCCCAGCACCTGCCTGCGAGCCTCCCGGTAACCGAGGCTGCACAGGTGAGGAGCCTGAAGCTAGGTGACTAAGAACTTCCTGGCATTCGCTCTGCAGGCGCCGCAGCGGGGGCTAAGGAGTCCATTGCCCAGTGTGGTCTGTTGTCCACAGCCCCCCCCCCCCGCCTGTGCACCCAAGGCTCCTCGGTCCTGAGGTTCCTTCTCAGTCGTCTATTTGCCTGCTCCTGGGTGAGCGCGCTGACTACGGGCTCCTGCAAGTCCTTCCACTCATGCATTCAGTCAACAAACACTCCTTGACCGGCAGTGATTGGCCAGCCCTGGGCAGGGGCTGGAGGGCTGGGACGCAGTCGCCGCAGGGGGAGTTCTCAGAAGAACAAAGGGCCTTTGGCCCGTGGTGGTGGCACCGTGCAGGACACAGCGCTCATTCACCTCCCTTCAGGGCGCGGCCCCCAGGGCAGAAACTGCCTTCTCTAGACTGTGTCTCCTCTAGCCACGAGAGCCTGGGTTATGACGGACTCGTGATGGTTCAGAGAGGCTAAGTGACCAACACAGCAGTGCACAGCGCCCCCCCCCCCCCGCAATCCTGGCCCAGGACCGCCCTCACGGCCCCTGCATGGCCTCTGCGTCCTTGGCTGTGGCCAGAGCCTGGGGTGCAGCGGGCAAATGGCGCTCTGGCCGCACTCACGGATGCAGGTCTCCTGGATGGGGGCGCCTGGGCGTCGGTTCCGGAAGTAGTGGAGTTGGCAGCGCTCGCAGCTCCGGCCCTCCGTGTGGTCCCTGCAGTTGTCGCACACGCCCCCCTGCGTCCCCTGGCTTGCAGCAAACACAGCAGGGTCGAAGTGACAGGTTTCCGAGTGACCATTGCAATCGCATCCTGGGGAGGGGAGGGTGGAGGCTGAGTGACTGTGCCTGGCACCCCTGCAGTGTGCAGGGGGCACTGAGGTGGCACCTCGGGTAGCTACCGCCTCTGCAGGCGCTGGGCAGGGACGCTGGGGACAGTGCTGAGGGCAGCAGGAGCAGGAAGAAGCCTGGGCGGCCAGCACCTGGGCTCCCGCCTCAGAGTGGGGACGGGCCTGACTGCACGGTGAACCCCGGCTCCCACACACCACGGGCTTCTGGTGGTCTTAGCTTCTCGGTGGGCTACACAAAGCCTCCCACTGAGAGGAGCCCAGTGGGGATCCGGGTGTGGCTGGCCCAGGACGGGGAGGCTGGACACAGCACAGGACTCGGAGCAGCAGCTGCATCAGAGAACAGGGCTGGCTTCCCGGCTGGCCGAGGGTGGAGGCCTAGGGAACTGCTGTCCACGGCCTCAAACTGGACCACATGACTGGACCACGTGACTGGCCGCGGAACTGCAGAGCATCCACTGCTGCAGGAAAACTAGATCTGGTGACATGGGAGTCCGTGAGACAGAAAGGGTCAGCACCCGCCCCGTCACCACGGCAGGTGACCCCGGGCCCCTACTTTGGCACTCGTGAGGGTCCTGGCCCTCCGCAGGTTCCCAGGGCCGGTTGTTGTAGAAAGGGGCGCAGCGCTCACAGTTGGGGCCCGCGGTGTTGTGCTGGCAGACACAGACGTCGTGGACCTGGAGAGAAGTCAGAGGTCACCAGAATGATTGCAGGCAGGACCCTGACGTTGGGCCTGCCTGTGCCCCTCAGAACTGCCTGCCACCACCCAGCACCCTGTCCACAGTCCGAGTCTTCAAGACACCTTTCCTGAATGCTCCGGTCATGGCCCGCCCGCTCCTGAGGTGCCTGTATTGGCCCGTCTGTGTGTGAGCATAAGTGCTTGCGTGCCCCGCAGACCTGAGCGTGCACGTGTGTGACCCACCACAGTTCCATCTGCCAGCAATGCCCAGGCCCAGGGAAGGGAGGAGACACCGTGTGGGTGACCGTGGGGATTGAAGATAGAGCTCTCTGCAGTTATTCTAGCACCGGGTGAGTAAGTTTCTGGCTAGGTGGGACGTGACAACTGCCGCTAGACTCATTACCATGTAAAAATAGAACCACTATTGTATGCTAATTGCCTTCCCAGCTAAGCCACACCCCCACAGCCTGGCATTCAGGGCCCCCATGCTATGTTCGCCTCCCCCCTCAGCTGAACCTCCAGCTGCTCCTGGGCACACCCTAGCTTCCCATCCTCCCGTGAGCTGTGGGTTCTGATGTTTTTCCTCCTTCTAGAACTTGCACTGTGATAACCAGACCGATCCAGCCTGTGAACCCCAGGAGAAGAAGGACGCTTCCTTAAACACCCAGCACCTGTACCGTCATGAGTTCCAACCCTGGCTACACCTTGTGACCACCTGGATAGTGGTTTTATTTTTGCGTGTGTGTGTATGTGTGTGTGTGTGTGTGTGTGTGTGTGTGTGTGTGTGTGTGTACATGTGTACTCAGACATGTGTACAAAAGGGTAATTGAGTGTGTGTGCCTGTGAGATCTTGGACCACTCTACCTCACTACTACTTCGCTCTGGGGTTTCAGGCTCTGCCTTCCAGGGCCTGAATGGCAGGCCGCTGCCATATCTGCCTGGTATTTTAATGTGGGACCTGGAGATCCAAACCCAGGTCTTTCTACTTAAGAGGCAAAGGTTTTAACCCCTGAGCCATCTCCCCAGCCCCTGGACAGTAGTTTCAAAACACTAGAGTCTCAACTCCATCATTCCAAACCTCAGGGGATAGGCCCAGGAATGCGTGATCTCTGCTGAGATCAGGGTACCACACGGCTCCTTCGTCCACACCTCACACTGCTCCCCACGTGTCAGCCATCCCAGTGGACCTGACTCTCCTGATCGGCTCGGTTCACGCAGCCTGCCTGGGATCTCTTGAGATCTTTCAGGCCCGGAGAGATGGCACTGTGCTCTCTGCAGCCGGGGCAAGAGTTAGCCCACCAGAGGACAGACAGACAGGGCAGCCAGCCGCACGCAGCTCCCTCCCGGACCCTCCTGGGACCCTCTTCCCTGACCAGCGTTCCTTCTCGTCACGGGCTCCTGCGGCAGGGTCACAGAAAACCCCAGGAGCTTGTGGATTCCGCCGGGGTGGGTGGACTTGTGCTAGGCAAGCGTTGACCCCTTTGTTGGCTCTGACCTCACCACAGATGAACAGAATCCCTGGACCAAAGCGGCTGCCCCAGCAGGTGACTAGGACCCCCAGGCCAGAGGCCCCCACCAGGTGACTAGGACTCCCATGCCAGAGCCCCTCACCAGGTGACTAGGACGCCCAGGCCAGAGCCCCCCACCAGGTGACTAGGAACCCCAGGCCAGAGCCCCCCACCAGGTGACTAGGACCCCCAGGCCAGAGCCCCCACCAGGTGACAAGAATCCCCAGGCCAGAGCTCCCCACAAGGTGACTAGGACCCCCAAGCCAGAGCCCCCCACCAGGCGACAAGAACCCCCAGACAAGAGCTCCCCACTGAGTGACTAAGACCCTCCAAGTTAGAGCCCTCTCAACCAGGTGATAGGACCCCCCAGACTAGAGCCCCCCCACCAGGTGAATAGAACCCCCAGGCTCGAGCCCCCAAGCAAATAGAACCACATATCAGAGGGTTTCCCTCCAGCTGACTAGGACCCCCAGGCCAGAGATCTCCACGAGATGGCTAGGACCCAAGGATAGACTCCACCAAGTGACTAGGACCCAAGGACAGACCCCTACCAAGTGACTAGGACCCAAGGACAGACCCCTACCAAGTGACTAGGACCCAAGGACAGACCCCCACCAAGTGACTAGGACCCAAGAATAGACCCCCACCAAGTGACTAGGACCCAAGGATAGACCCCCACCAAGTGACTAGGACCCAAGGACAGACCCTCCCACCAAGTGACTAGGACCCAAGGATAGACCCCCATCAAGTAACTAGGACCCAAGGACAGACCCCCATCAAGTGACTAGGACCCAAGGATAGACCCTCCCACCAAGTAACTAGGACCCAAGGATAGACCCCCACCAAGTGACTAGGAGTCGCCAGACTAGAGCCCCCCACCAAATGACTGGGACCCCCCAGACCAAAGTCCCCATCAGGTGACTAGGACCACCCAGACCAGAGCCCCCCACCAGGTGAATAGAACCCCCAACAAAATACCTTCTGCCGGAAAGAATATTAGAATCACCAAGAGTTTTGAGCATCAGTAATAAAATCAGAATATCTGAGGGTGGAAGTTCAGGCAGATTATTTTATCTCTCAATGAAACTATAATTTCAAATAGTAGTTTCATATTTACGTGATTTCCATGTTATAATTACAGTAACGATCAGTCCAGGTTGAGAAGCTGCCTCAGCTCCCACACCCGTACGTGTCACTGGAACTGTGCCGACCATGAAACAAGATCTACCCTGCACATTCAGACCTTTGGACATGGGTCTGACTTTATTCTTGCGAAAGCGTTAAATATCCACGTGTTTTCTTTGCTGTGCGCATGTTCAGGGGGCTCTTTTGAAATAAGGCCTCATGTAGCACAGCTAGTCTCAAACCACATATGCACTTGACCATAGCCTTGAGATCCTGGTTTTTCAGCCTCTGCGGCCCAAGTGCTGGCATTACAAATAAGTTCCAACATGTCTAGCCAGGATATGCTGGGGGAGGGGACGACTAGCCAGAACAGATATGCACAGTGCTGGGGGGACTAGTCAGTACAGATATGCACAGTGCTGGGGGAGACTAGTCAGTACAGATATGTACAGTGCTGGGGGGACTAGTCAGTACAGATATGCACAGTGCTGGGGGAGACTAGTCAGTACAGATATGTACAGTGCTGGGGGGGGGACTAGCCAGTACAGATATGCACAGTGCTGGGGAAGACTAGCCAGTACAGATATGCACAGTGCTGGGGGAGACTAGCCAGTACAGATATGCACAGTGCTGGGGGAGACTAGTCAGTACAGATATGCACAGTGCTGGGGGGCGACTAGCCAGTACAGATATGCACAGTGCTGGGGGAGGGAGGGACTAGTCAGTACAGATATGCACAGTGCTGGGGGGGACTAGTAAGTACAGATATGCACAGTGCTGGGGGACTAGTCAGTACAGATATGCACAGTGCTGGGGGGACTAGTCAGTACAGATATGCACAGTGTTGGGGGGGACTAGTCAAGACAGATATGCACAGTGCTGGGGGGGGGACTAGTCAGTACAGATATGCACAGTGCTGGGGGGACTAGTCAGTACAGATATGCACAGTGTTGGGGGGGACTAGTCAAGACAGATATGCACAGTGCTGGGGGGGGGGACTAGTCAGTACAGATATGCACAGTGCTGGGGGAGGGGACAACTAGCCAGTACAGATATGCACAGTGCTGTGGGGGGGGACTAGTCAGTACAGATATGCACAGTGCTGGGGGACTAGTCAGTACAGATATGCACAGTGCTGGGGGGAGACTAGCCAGTACAGATATGCACAGTGCCGGGGGGACTATCCACTACAGATACGCACAGTGCTGGGGGGGGGGACTAGCCAGTACAGATATGCACAGTGCCGGGGGGACTATCCACTACAGATACGCAAAGTGCTGGGGGAGACTAGTCAGTACAGATATGCACAGTGCTGGGGGGGCTAGTCAGTACAGATATGCACAGTGCTGGGGGACTAGTCAGTACAGATATGCACAGTGCTGGGGGGGGACTAGTCAGGACAGATATGCACAGTGCTGGGGGGGGACTAGCCAATACAGATATGCACAGTGCTGGGGGGGGACTAGCCAGTACAGATATGCACAGTGCTGGGGGGGGAATAGCCAGTACAGATATGCACAGTGTTGGGGGGGACTAGTCAGCACAGATATGCACAGTGCTGGGGGGACTAGCCAGTACAGATATGCACAGTGCTGGGGGGACTAGTCAGTACAGATATGCATAGTGCTGGGGGAGGGGACGACTAGCCAGTACAGATGTGCACAGTGCTGGGGGGGACTAGTCAGTACAGATATGCACAGTGCTGGGGGAGACTAGTCAGTACAGATATGCACAGTGCTGGGGGGACTAGTCAGTACAGATATGCATAGTGCTGGGGGAGGGGACGACTAGCCAGTACAGATGTGCACAGTGCTGGGGGGGACTAGTCAGTACAGATATGCACAGTGCTGGGGGGACTAGTCAGTACAGATATGCACAGTGCTGGGGGGCGACTAGTCAGTACAGATATGCACAGTGCTGGGGGGACTAGTCAGTACAGATATGCACAGTGCTGGGGGGACTAGTCAGTACAGATATGCACAGTGCTGGGGGGGACTAGTCAGTACAGATATGCACAGTGCTGGGGGGGGACTAGCCAGTACAGATATGCACAGTGCTGGGGGGGGAATAGCCAGTACAGATATGCACAGTGTTGGGGGGGACTAGTCAGCACAGATATGCACAGTGCTGGGGGGACTAGCCAGTACAGATATGCACAGTGCTGGGGGGACTAGTCAGTACAGATATGCATAGTGCTGGGGGAGGGGACGACTAGCCAGTACAGATGTGCACAGTGCTGGGGGGGACTAGTCAGTACAGATATGCACAGTGCTGGGGGGACTAGTCAGTACAGATATGCACAGTGCTGGGGGGCGACTAGCCAGTACAGATATGCATAGTATTGGGGGGACTAGCCAGTACAGATGTGCACAGTGCTGGGGGAGACTAGCCAGTACAGATATGCACAGTGTTGGGGGGGACTAGTCAGCACAGATATGCACAGTGCTGGGGGGGACTAGCCAGTACAGATATGCACAGTGCTGGGGGGACTAGTCAGTACAGATATGCACAGTGCTGGGGGGACTAGTCAGTACAGATATGCACAGTGCTGGGGGGGGGACTAGCCAATACAGATATGCACAGTGCTGGGGGGACTAGTCAGTACAGATATGCACAGTGCTGGGGGGGGACTAGTCAGTACAGATATGCACAGTGGTGGGGGGACTAGTCAGTACAGATATGCACAGTGCTGGGGGGACTAGTCAGTACAGATATGCACAGTGCTGGGGGGACTAGCCAGAACAGATATGCACAGTGCTGGGGGAGACTAGTCAGTACAGATATGCACAGTGCTGGGGGGGACTAGTCAGTACAGATATGCACAGTGCTGGGGGGGGACTAGCCAGTACAGATATGCACAGTGTTGGGGGGGGAATAGCCAGGACAGATATGCACAGTGCTGGGGGGGGAATAGCCAGTACAGATATGCACAGTGTTGGGGGGGACTAGTCAGCACAGATATGCACAGTGCTGGGGGGACTAGCCAGTACAGATATGCACAGTGCTGGGGGGACTAGTCAGTACAGATATGCATAGTGCTGGGGGAGGGGACGACTAGCCAGTACAGATGTGCACAGTGCTGGGGGGGACTAGTCAGTACAGATATGCACAGTGCTGGGGGAGACTAGTCAGTACAGATATGCACAGTGCTGGGGGGACTAGTCAGTACAGATATGCATAGTGCTGGGGGAGGGGACGACTAGCCAGTACAGATGTGCACAGTGCTGGGGGGGACTAGCCAGTACAGATGTGCACAGTGCTGGGGGGGACTAGTCAGTACAGATATGCACAGTGCTGGGGGAGACTAGTCAGTACAGATATGCACAGTGCTGGGGGAGACTAGTCAGTACAGATATGCACAGTGCTGGGGGGACTAGTCAGTACAGATATGCACAGTGCTGGGGGGACTAGTCAGTACAGATATGCACAGTGCTGGGGGGGACTAGTCAGTACAGATATGCACAGTGCTGGGGGGGGGACTAGCCAGTACAGATATGCACAGTGTTGGGGGGGGAATAGCCAGTACAGATATGCACAGTGCTGGGGGGGGAATAGCCAGTACAGATATGCACAGTGTTGGGGGGGACTAGTCAGCACAGATATGCACAGTGCTGGGGGGACTAGCCAGTACAGATATGCACAGTGCTGGGGGGACTAGTCAGTACAGATATGCATAGTGCTGGGGGAGGGGACGACTAGCCAGTACAGATGTGCACAGTGCTGGGGGGGACTAGTCAGTACAGATATGCACAGTGCTGGGGGGACTAGTCAGTACAGATATGCACAGTGCTGGGGGGCGACTAGCCAGTACAGATATGCATAGTATTGGGGGGACTAGCCAGTACAGATGTGCACAGTGCTGGGGGAGACTAGCCAGTACAGATATGCACAGTGTTGGGGGGGACTAGTCAGCACAGATATGCACAGTGCTGGGGGGGACTAGCCAGTACAGATATGCACAGTGCTGGGGGGACTAGTCAGTACAGATATGCACAGTGCTGGGGGGACTAGTCAGTACAGATATGCACAGTGCTGGGGGGGGGACTAGCCAATACAGATATGCACAGTGCTGGGGGGACTAGTCAGTACAGATATGCACAGTGCTGGGGGGGGACTAGTCAGTACAGATATGCACAGTGGTGGGGGGACTAGTCAGTACAGATATGCACAGTGCTGGGGGGACTAGTCAGTACAGATATGCACAGTGCTGGGGGGGGGGACTAGCCAGTACAGATATGCACAGTGCTGGGGGGGGAATAGCCAGTACAGATATGCACAGTGCTGGGGGGGCGACTTGCCAGTACTGATATGCACAGTGCTGGGGGGACTAGTCAGTACAGATATGCATAGTGCTGGGGGGGGACTAGTCAGTACAGATATGCACAGTGTTGGGGGGGGCGACTTGCCAGTACTGATATGCACAGTGCTGGGGGGGGTGACTAGCCAGTACAGATGTGCACAGTGCTGGGGGGGCACTAGTCAGTACAGATATGCACAGTATTGGGGGGACTAGTCAGTACAGATATGCACAGTGCTGGGGCGACTAGCCAGTACAGATATGCACAGTGTTGGGGGAACTAGCCAGTACAGATATGCACTGTATTGGGGGGACTAGCCAGTACAGACTTCTACAGTATTGGGAGGACTAGCCAGTATATACATGTGTAATGCCCAAAGCCTTTCACATGTCAGGCAGGGTCCCCCTCTGAGTTCTGTCCCCAACAATACACTTCACAGACAGCAGCATCCCCACTGCGCGAAGGTTCTGCGCCGCCCCTGCCTGTCCCCTCTGCCCTCCCGCCCTGGGCTCTCACCTGTACTGCATTGGTGGGGCCTGCAGGTTCCCCAGGATTAGGGGCGCAGCGGTCAGCGTGGCCGTGGCAGAAGCAACTCCCCTGCAGGCGCAGCTGTGACACTGCAAAGTAGGCACTGGGCGGGTGGAAGCCCCTCTGAGGCAAAGGGGCCAGGTGGGTGAAGTTGATCCTCAGGTTTGTGATGTCCCCGAGCTCTGAGAGACGCCAGCCAGGAAGAAGTGGAAACAAAGACAGGCCGTGAGAGGCAGGTAGAGTCTCTGGGAACTGAGCCCCAGGAAGACTTCAAATCTCACCATCCCACTTCCCCCTTTCCAGTCCCCTTACCCAGAACTCCCAGGCCTCGGCCTTCCCCCTCCCCCACAGGAAGCTCACAGCCAGTGCCACTCCCAAGCACAGGGAAGGAGCAGTAAGGAACCCAACGTCCAGCCTGCTCCGCTGTGACTACACCCCCACCAGCAAGAGGGGGTCAAACCAACCTTGAATTTTTTGACTTTGAGATGCAGGAATCCTTGCGGCTAAATCCATGAGGTTAAGCTGGAGCTGCAGGGAGAAGACAGGACAGAAGGAAGGAGTGGGCGGGAGGGAGTCAGCGGGAGGGAGTCAGCAGTGCTCATGCGGCTTCCTCCCACTCCATGCCTGGGGATCCTCTGTGCTGAGACACATCACAGGGGTCAGGCTTGGGAGAGTAGCTGTGACTACAGCTTAAAACACCCCTCGTGTATGCTCACTGCATGCACGTGTGCGTGTGTTTGTGTGTGCATGGTGGGTATGGTGTGTGTGTGTGCACGGTATGCATGGTGTGTGTGCATGGTGTGTGTGCATGGTGTGTGTGCATGTTTGTGTGTGCATGGTGTGTATGGTATGGTGTGTGTGCATGGTGTGTATAGTATGGTGTATGTGTGTGCATGGTGTGCACGGTGTGTGTATGTGCCTATGCGTGTGTGCCTGTGTATGTGTGCACAGTGTGTATGGTGTTTGTATGTGCCTGTGCATGTGTGGGCGTGTGTGTATGCCTCTGTGTGTGTGTGTGTGTGTGTGTGTGTGTGCACGGTGTATGGTGTATGTGTCTGTGCATGTGTGTGTATGGTGTGTACAGTGCGTATATGTGCCTGTGCATGTGTGTGCATGTCTGTGTGTTGTGTGTGTGCGCAGTGTATATGGTGTATGTGCCTGTGCATGTATGTACGTGTGCGTGTGTATGTGTGTGTGCACGGTGTGTATGGTGTATGTGCCTGTGCGTGTGTGTGTGTGTGTGTGTGTGTGTATGGTGTATGTGCCTGTGCATGTATGTGTGTGTGTGTGTGTGCACGGTGTGTATTGTGTGTGTATGTGCCTGTGCATGTGTGTATGTGTGTATGCATGGTGTGTATGGTGTATATATGTGCCTGTGCATGTATGTGCATGTGTGTGTGTGTGCACAGTGTATACGGTGTATGTATGTGCCTGTGCGTGTGTGTGTGTGTGTGCATAGTGTGTATAGTGTATGTGCCTTGCGTGTGTGTGTGCGTGTGTGTGTGCACAGTGTATACGGTGTATGTATGTGCCTGTGCGTGTGTGTGTGTGTGTGCATGGTGTGTATGGTGCCTGTGCCTGTGCGTGTGCGTGTGTGTGTGTGCACAGTGTATACGGTGTGTGTATGTGCCTTGCATGGGCACGCTGGAGGACACTGTAGACCATAACCTCCTGGCATCTCCAGAGTTTGGGCAACACTCCTGACACAAGATCACGTTGGCATACAGAGCAATGGCCTCACTCTGGCGCTGCCATGCACGAGACACTGCACCTCTCTAAGGAGAGAGGAGCCGGCCCTGCTGACCACCTGCACGCCCATGGTTTGGTAGGTTGCAGCAGACGTGACGCCCCTTGCGTGCCCCCGACAGGCCTCACTTCAAACCTACACAAATGTAGCAGGATCCTGGGCTCTGCTCTGAGTCGCAGCAGTGGACACACAGACTGGTGGGGGTGGGGAGTGGAGGGGGGCGCAGCAGTGGACACACAGACTGGGGGGGTGGGGAGTGGAGGGGGGCGCAGCAGTGGACACACAGACTGGGGGGGGGGAGTGGAGGGGAGCGCAGCAGTGGACACACAGACTGGGGGGGTGGGGAGTGGAGGGGGGGCGCAGCAGTGGACACACAGACTGGGGGGGTGGGGAGTGGAGGGGGGCGCAGCAGTGGACACACAGACTGGTGGGGGTAGGGAGTGGAGGGGGGGGCAGCAGTGGACACACAGACTGGTGGGGGTGGGGAGTGGAGGGGGGTGGCTCCTAGCAAAGAAGCTGCTAAGCCGGTGCCAGGCAACTCTCGCCACGGGGGGGCAGCACTTAGTGGGTCTGCAGAATCTCTTCCAGGGGGAGAAGCAGGGTGCTACCTCTTCCCCAACAGGGAAGTGAGGGGCAGAGCCCTCACGGGGTGGAAGCATTCTGGGTGTCGTTCTGGTAGGTTCTCGGGCTAACTTGGGGTTTACATTCAGGAGCCCTTAGAGCTCTGAGTTTTATCCCTGCTGGACGAGTCTGGCAGGGGGCAGATTACACCAAAACCTTCATGGCGACAAAGTTAAACTCCTGTAATTTGCTCACAAGCGTGCAACCAGCCCCCAGAGCTCTCGTGGTGGAGCAAGGATGACGTCATCCTCTGCACAGAGGCGGCCAGTGGGTGGCATCGGGGAGGCTGTGGGAGAGGCTGGGCTGATGGTGGGGAAACTTCAAGGTGTTTCTGGGAGGTTCCAGCAAAAGACCTGACCATGGGTGTTCTAGCATCTTCCGCAGTCTGCGTGGCTGAGGAACCTGATTTCTCCTGGCGCCTGCTGGTCCAGGTCCTGGTACCTACCTTCCCCCCATTCTGATGCCCGCTAGGCCTCTGGGGCATGGGTCGGCACCGCGTGTCCTGCCAGGCCTGAGGCTGGCCTTGGCGGACCTGTGGGAAGGCGCTGGCACAGTCCGCGGCCAGGTACTGGTACACCCGCCAGGTCTTGCCAAAGTCAGAGGAGCGCTCGATCAGCATGCCGGCCGGCGGGGGACCCTGCGGAAATGGGGCGGGGAGGGCGGTGGTAGATGAGAGAGCTGGGGAGACCATGGAGACATCCACAGAAACCGACGGCCGCAGGAAGGGAGGGAGACAGGGACCCCCGGGGGGAAGGCGGGTTTGGGGTGCACGGGTCCAAGGCTCCTGGCAAGCACAGGGAATTTTTCTTCAGAGAGTGTGGAAAGAAGAGAAGCCGGTCCTATGCCCGAACAGGGGTCCTGCTTCAGCCTCACCCCCGGACTTCCGGGTCAGCCAGCCGTCCCTGCTAGACCCGGGTGCCCCCAGCCCCTCTCAAGCCCCTGTGACGTGAGCAGTTCCGCCCTCCCTTCCGTGACGCCAGCCTCTCCACATGCGGAGCCGCGGAACCGAACCCTGAACCGTGAGCCACATCAACGCCCTCCCTTCACCTCAGGCGTCTTGTCACAGTGATGGAAGCTGGCCAACAGATCCACTATGCTTCTCTAAACTCTAACTTCCAGAACATTCCCTCGGGGGCCCTGTGCCCCATCAGCCTCCTCACCTCGACCCGGCCCCATCTCTGCGAGTCCACCCCTCCTCAGCCTTCCCCGTCTCCTTCTGCCCCGCAAGCTCCTCCCCCGTCTCTCATTTGCTCTCCACCTAAATGTCACTTTCCTGTGCGATCGTTTTAACACCTGTGCAGCGCTAATTTCAGTCTGCTGCCCACAGCCCGCCCAGCGCTTGCTGCTTCGGCATGCACGTCCCTCAGAACTATCACCACGGCCGCCAACTGCTTGCTTTCTGTGTGGGCGCATGTGTGGGCATGTGACTGTGTGCTTGTGTGCACATGTATGAGCATGCATGTAGACACCAGAAGAAAAGGTATCAGTGACGTGTGTGTGTGTGTGTGTGTGTGTGTCATGTGTGTATGTGGCGTGTGCTTGTGTGCACGTGTGAGCATGTGGAGGAAATCAGTGTCTTCCTTCATTGCTGTCCGAAGGCGACAGTGCCGCTCCCTGAACCTGGGATTCATCCACCTGGCTGCACTAGCTGCCAGTGAATGCAGGGACCCGCCTGGGTCGTGCGGTCCCTGACGTGCTAAGAGCAGCGTGAGGATCGACTGGGTCACGCATGTTTCTGCCCCTGCCGTGTGGCGTCCAGACCGATCACACTCCCAGTGCTGTGTGTGCGGCTGGCTGCCGTGGGGGGCAGCAGGAGGCACTGCCCACAGCCCCCAGCAAACGCTGCCCACAGCTGTCACGCCGAGAGGCCAGCGTCCCGCCACACGATGCCACGTCTGGAAATACTTGTGACCTTTACAGAGGTTAGAACTCCTGGCCACGGAAGAAGCCGGGCATGTCGCGCTTTGCGCTACACACCCCTGAAAACCCCGGACGGTCAGGCTTCTCCCGTCATCTCACCCTGTTGCTAAGTCGCCTCTCAGACTTGACTACCTCTGCCAAAAGAATAAAATCAAATCTGAAAAAAAATAAAAGGACCCGTCCAGAAGAAGGAAACGATTCCCTCAGAGAGGAATTCTCTCCTAAGCGGGTCTAAGGCACGCGGAGAGGTGGGAGCCCAGCTCGCCCGCCCACCCGGAGGTCAGAGATCTTCTCATCTGCAGGGCTGTTAAAGCAGAGGTCAGCCGAGAGTGAGGATGCTGCCAGCTGCTCCATGAGACAAGCACCGGACAGACACAGGTGGAGGATGGAGGGCTTGTTCTGAGCTCAGGTTTCCAGACCGGCCGCGCTCCGTGGATGCAGGCTGAACTCTGCAGTAGGGAGCGCGTGACAGAGCGGAGCCGGGCCTTGCGGTGCGCGGGGAAGGAGAGGGAGACAGGCAAGGGAGAGGCACGCAGAGAGGGAACCCACGGGACGCGGCACAGGCCCCCAGGGACCTACTTCCCACAGCCTGGCCCAACCTTGAGAGCCCCCAGCTGAGCATTAACCCATCAGCGACTCCGTCCCCTGGTCACGTGTGCGGCTCACGAGCCAATCAGCAGCCCTGAGGGCTGGACCACCAGCCGGGACCAAATGCTCAGCGCAGGAGCTTTGCGTGACCCTCGCTCCATCCGGGAGAGCAGCCGAGGCCATCGGAACCGCAGGAGGCTGGCACGACAGTCGCACAGGATGGAGAAGTGAGCACCACAACGGAGGCGCCCGAGACAGGGGCGCGAAGGTGCCCCTTGCTGTCCAACCCAGTCCTCTGTCGTGGGGTCACAGAGAGGGTCTCCACTTGCAGAGGGGCCTCCAGCATGTGGTGCCAGCACAGCAGCCTGGGACATCGAGGGCACCTGCTCCCTCGAAGCCCGGGGTCCCTCTCCCCACACTGGAATCCCCCTCCCCACACTGGGGTCCCTCTCCCCACACTGAGGTCCCTCTCCCTCATGGGGACCTCACAGCGCACGGAGGTCCCTCTCTCTCCACCAGGGTCCTGCGTAGTGCACCTTGAAAGCCATCACGATGTCCTGGTCCCTTCTCTCCCCCAGATCCCCCCATGGTGTCCTGCGGAGTACATAGGGGTCCCCCATGGGGTTCCTCCCCCACTTGGGTCCTGTGTAGCACACTGTGGTTCCCCTCACACTGGGGTCCTGCATAGCGCACCTTGAAATCCATTGCGATGTCCTGCAGTTGCAGCCTTCTGTCCAGATCCAGCTGCAGAGAAACCGGGCTCACATCTGGAACGGTAAGAAGCAGTCAGGGCTGGTGCGCTCCATGCCAGCCCTGTCTGGGTCCAAAGCCTCCACTTAACCTTCCCCCCACTGGGGGCAAGGACCAGGGTGCTTCTGCCCACATCATCTTTTCAGGGTCCTCTCTGCCCTTGGTCAGATTTCCCCCCACCAACACCTAAAGTCTCTGATCCCGCAGAGGGTGTCAACCTTTGTGTTGCAGTCAGAGCCCAAGCCCCTCCCTCCGCGCCCACCATGGAGACCAGGCAGAGCGAAGCCAACATGTCCTCCCCTGACACGTCTTCCCCATCGCCCTCTTTCTGCAGCAGCCAACAGACCCCAGATATAGAGCTGGAAGATCCTGCCTCCCATCTTCCCCTCTGCACCTCTGTAGGAAAAGTCTAGAAAGCACGGCCATGCCAGCGCGGTCCTCACCGTTGCGTGACTGCCACCACCGCATGGGACCTGCCGCCGCCGCCACGTTCTCCACTCGGTGACTGTTGTAGCTGTGTGGCAGCCTGGAGTCGCACTTGCAGCATTTCATCTGCCACTGTGAGGGGAGAAGGGGCGCCAAGCTCAGAGACTGACTCCCACTGGGGCGCTAAGGTTTTGCTTCTTGGTGTTCTGAGACAGGGGGACTTCGAACTCAGGATCCTCCTGCCTCGGCCTCCCCAGAGCCAGAGCTCCTGCCACCAAGCCTGGCACTAGCGACCTACTTCTCCCGCAGCACAAACCATCACTTGGCCACCAGATCCTGCTGGCGTGCTGAGTTTCGAGGATCTGAGAGAGGTCACAGTTAAAGGGGACAAGAAAATCTGGGGTTCCGAGTGTGGTTACCCCACCTTGAAGGTTCAGTTTCTCCCTCTAACCAGAGTGAGGGTTAGACCCAGCATCCTCCATTCTGATCTCAGCGTGTCAGTGTCCTGCATTCTGATCTCAGTGTGTCAGCGTCCTGCACCCGCATCTCAGTGTGTCAGTGTCCTGCACCCCACATCTCAGCATGTGTCAGCGTCTTGCACCCGCATCTCAGCACGTCAGCATGCTGCACCCGCATCTCAGCACGTCAGCGTCTTGCACCCGCATCTCAGCGCATCAGCATGCTGCACCCGCATCTCGGTGTGTCAGCGTCCTGCACCCGCATCTCGGCGCATCAGCATCCTGCACCCGCATCTCGGCGCGTCAGCATGCTGCACCCGCATCTCAGCGCGTCAGCGTCCTGCACCCGCATCTCAGCGCGTCAGCGTCCTGCACCCGCATCTCGGCGCGTCAGCGTCCTGCACCCGCATCTCGGCGCGTCAGCATGCTGCACCCGCATCTCGGCGCGTCAGCGTCCTGCACCCGCATCTCGGCGCGTCAGCGTCCTGCACCCGCATCTCGGCGCGTCAGCGTCCTGCACCCGCATCTCGGCGCGTCAGCGTCCTGCACCCGCATCTCGGCGCGTCAGCGTCCTGCACCCGCATCTCGGCGCGTCAGCGTCCTGCACCCGCATCTCGGCGCGTCAGCGTCCTGCACCCGCATCTCGGCGCGTCAGCGTCCCGCATTCTGATCTCAGCCTGTCAGCGTCCCGCACCCGCATCTCAGCGCATCAGCGTCCCGCACCCGCATCTCAGCGCGTCAGCGTCCTGCATTCTGATCTCAGCCTGTCAGTGTCCTGCACCCACATCTCAGTGCATCTGCGTCCTGCACCCACATCTCAGTGCATCAGCGTCCTGCACCCGCATCTCAGTGCATCAGCGTCCTGCATCCTGCATCTCATAGTAGCCCTGTGATAAAAGTCACGTTTATCCACTTTACAGATGAGAAGGCTGAGTTCAAGGAAGCATGACCTTCCTGACTGATCACCAAAGTCAACTCCAGGCAGAGCGCTCTCGCTCTCTCTCTCTCGCTCTCGCTCTCCCCCCTTCCCTCCTATCCCCTTATTTACTCTAGGAAGCCAGCCAAGTGGCTGTTCCCATGGGAAACATGCTTAAGAATGGCCCCCTCTGTCTGGTCCACTGGGCCCCAAGTGGGTCGGTGCTGACCGGACGCTGACCTTGGAAAAGTCCAGACGTCAGGGAGTGTGTTGATAAGGACCAGCTTCTCCAGCGAGCCAGGCACAGACACCCTGGGGATGGAGCAGAGCCCTGGCATAGCACCTGAGCAGGGGCAGCCCCTCCTGGGCAGGAGCACGGTGCCCCTCTAGGTCTATTTTGGCTCTTGGCAGAGCGTGTCCCTGCTCCGTGCTCTGCCAGCTCCGTGGGCACACTCTCCACTCCTGTTCCGCCTGTCCTCGGCACACGTCCGGAGGAGGGACAAGGGCCAACTGCCTTCTGGCGACACTGTCAGCAGAACATCCCTGCTTGGCTGGGGGGCAGGGGGGAGCCCAGTCCCCGCCCAGCCGGGCAGCACCCAACACTGGGCTCTTTCTTCTCAGCATAGGCCACGGGGCAAGCAGCCTGGGGCGGCGGAAATGCCCGTGATACTCCCAATGATGGACTGTTATGTAACCACTTCAAGAAGTTTATAGTAAAAAAAAATTGCACGGGAAAGGGACTGCATTAGACTGCTTTGAAACACGGGCATAAGCTTGCATCGCATTGTGATCTCGGACACTTGTTTCAAGGAGTAGACAATGTCGGCAAGGAGCCACGCCTTTATGAGTGCCCCACTGCCGTTTCTGGCATGCGCCCACTTGGATCTAAACACGTGGCCACAGGCAGCTCAGCCTAATCCCTCCAGATAGCCACTCACAAGCGACTTCCTTAAATACACACTGACTTCATGCTTGGGACAAGAGCAAACGTTATAGAAAGTAGCTGGAGATGCTTGGAGAGAGGAGGGTGGACTGCGGCCCCCACACCCCCGCGTCATCGCAGGAACAGCGCGGGCTCCACCGAGTGTCCACGTGCGTGGGGTATCAGCTTGCCTCTCTAGCTCAGACACACTGCACAGGTGCCATAGCGACACAGCTGGGGGGCTGCCCCCCCTGCCCAGAAGGCGGGCCAAGGCCCAGCTTCAGGCAGGTATTTTAAGCTCTGCTTGTCCTCTCGCCAACAGGACAGAGACTGGAAATAGAACAGCCCAGGCAGGTCGGGTGGAGACGTGCCGTGTGCGGCTTCCTTCCCTCTGGGTCTCAGCTGATCTCTCGAGGGAGCAGGCATATGTGTTCCCATGTGTGCACGTATGAGAGCCTCTCCTCACGTGTGGCATGCGCCCACTCTCCCCAGCAATGCTGTCCTCGGCAGCAGCTGCCCCCCCCCGACTTCACGTGGCCGACGTGCTCCCCGCATGCTACCAGAGACAGAGACGCGCTATTCTTATCGATCCGGCCGTGAGGCCTCCAGCCAGTTGCGCCTGTCTGTTCTCCAGCTGGAGAGGTCGGGTCTTCTCGCCTGGAGATTTCTAGAAGCTCAGCAGTCTAGCTGGAAGATGATCCTCTCCAGAGAGCTAGAGGAATCCAAAGGACTTGGTGGGCATCAGCAAGGCCGAGCTCACCGTGCAGAACGGTGGAAAAAGAAGATGCGCGCTCTGGAAGACCCTGCGCATGCAGGAGAAGAGAACTCACTCCCTCCAGCCTGAGCCAGGCAGCCGCCCGTGGCCACCTAAGATGTTACAGCCAAACGCAACCCCAGCCACGCCCTCAGGGAGAAGCCAGGGCCAAAACAAGAAATCCAGCTCCCTTTAGGAAAAGGCATCCCAGGGGGCTGGAGAGATGGCTCAGGGGTTAAGACTCTGCCTGGCCAGCAGGAGGACCTGAGTTCTGATCCCAGGTCCCACATAAAAGTGCCAGGCAGAAATAGCCGCAGCCTGCACTTCCAGCCCTGGAAGGCAGGGCCTGGGAAACCCTAGAGCAAATCAAAGGTTATAGAGCAATCCAGAATGATTTCCAAAGTCAACTGAATCTCCAGAAGCATACACAGTGCCCTTACACACCCAGCACACGCACGCGCACGCACACACTCATGCACATACACAGAAAAAAGAAAAGGCATTCCTCCTGTGGGCTTCCTCGTTGGTCAATGCAGGCTGAGAGATCGCACGGCTCAGTGCTCAGGATGGGTGAGTGACAGACATGCGCAGGTCAGTCCTGCTGCAACATGTCACGACTCGCCCAAGTCCAGCTAATCAGCCCAGAGCCAAAGGCACTTCCAGCAAATCTACAAAGGAAACGAGGAGACACTGGCCGGACGCCGTGCCCGGAAACTCTGCTCCCAACAGAGCGGGTGGGAGGCGGGAGAAGGCCTCGGTCGGCAAGGGCTCCATGCACTCCCCAGAGCCGCAGCAGACAGAGCCAGCGGGCTGGTAACAGTCAGAAGTCACAGCTGCAGCGGGCGCTCGGTGGGCAGAGCCGGAGACCCTGCGCAGCCTCCTCTTCTCTCTCCTTTGGGCAGAGTTAACACAGCCCTGTCTCGTCCCCACTAGGCTGGAAGCTGATATTTCTGAAGCTGATTACAGAGGGACACGCCCACGGTCACGTTGCTGAGCACACAGCACACACTCGCCTCCTTTCAGACCTGAGGTCTCTGCGGTGGGCACATGTGCCGTGCACGGTGGGCTTCCCCTTCTGCAGGCCCGACAAGAGGGTCTCAGACAGCTTTGTGAGGCGTGCTAGCTCAAACCTGTGCAATCTGATTCAAGGAACGCACCTCCTCTGCCTCCACGCCAGCAGACCTTTCCAGAAACCCTGAGCACACAGAGATGGCTGGTGTCCCCTACACTGGTTCCACCCCACAGTGGCTTCCTGGGCTTCACTGCCTTGACCGAGGACAGAGGATGTTCCTGGCAAGGGGAGACCCTCCGACACTGCCTGAGGGTCTGCGGTAGGACGTGAATTCCCTTTAAAAGTGGGTCCTATGTCACAGATTCAAGGTGACTTCATGATGGTGGAGAGTGGGGATAGTGCAGCTCCGGGCCAAAACTGAGCTTGGGCCTTGGGTTGACCGCCATTTGTCAGCCTCTGTGCACTGTGCCTGGCGTCCCTGTGCCCGGGAAAGCTTCGGGATGCACTAACTTCGCAGGCTCCTCAGCTGCCACCCACCCCAGAGCTCAGCCTGTCGCCGCCACTCTTCTGAGACCCACCCACGCCCGTCCCAGCACCGCGAGGCCGGTAAGCCCAGGAATGTCTGCAGCTGGGGACCCCATTCGGCATGGGCGATGCACATGCTCCTCGTTTAGCAATGCACGTGGCTCCTTTCCACACCTGCTGCACTGTGCACAGTCCTCGCTGAGCTTGCATCCAGCGACCTGGACCCCACCTGTATCAGCCCCACACTCGCCCCCCCCCCACATGCCCCCCACCCCCCCCCACATGCTCCGCTCTAGACTCTGGATGGAAAGTGTCTTCTGCCCTCGTAACCAGCAAGTCCCAGGCACATCCTACTCTCCTATGTCTGGGTACAAACCAAGAACGCTGATCAGGCCTGAACTGCTTTCGAGTGCAAGCGCAGTTGACCAGAACTGTGCTCTTGGTAAACTGAGGGAAAGGCCCCTCTTCACCATCTCATATGCATAGTCGAATATGCATGTGATCAGAATCAGATGCACAGAAGGAAAAGTGACCAAAGGGTCTAATCCCCAGAAGCATAGCCAAACCACACCCCCAGCGACCCACCTCTCTCCCTCTACACGCCATAAAAAGAGGCTCAGGCAGCAGCACCCTGGGCCTTGAGAGCTTCACTGTGTGGTGGAGCCCTTGCCAGACACCCTGGCTTCTCTTCACTGCTCTGAATCAAAGCTTCCTCGCTACTGCTGCAGATCTGCGGGAACTATGATTTCATCCTTGAGCAAGAGTCCAAGGCCCTGCCAATACCTGTCCCTGACTCTGACCACTGTAAGTAGCTTTGTGTGTGTGTGTGTGTGTGACATGTGTCTGTGTGTACGTGTGTCTTTGTATATGCAAGTGTGCACATGTATATGTGTGTGCCTTTGTGTGTGCCTTTGTGCATGTGTGTGACAGATTGAGAGAGCGTGCTCATCTTCGCTATTACAGCTAGATTTAGAATCACCTGGCGACACACCTCTGGATATGTGGATGAAGGTGCTTCAGAGACATTCAGTGTGGAGGGAAGACCCCCCTGACTGCGGGAGCAGCGCCCCAGGGACGGGCTGAGAAGGCAGCTGAGCTCAGGATGCTCTGCTTCCTAAGTATGAACGCCTGTGTCCAGCTGCCTCACCCTCTGGCCGCCATGCCTCCACCATGACGGCCTGTACCCCAGGCTGTAAGCCAAAATAAACTTTCCACTTCTTATTGCTTTGTCAGGCATTTGTCACAACGAAAAGACAAGTAACCAGTGCAATATATGTTTCTGTATGTGATATAAATGATGTATACATAAGCATACATACACACAACATACACATATACACATACAACATACGCAACACATACAACTCACACACAACACACACAACACACACACATAACTTACAAACAACACATGCACATGCACACACACAACACATACACACACACACATACACACACATACACATACACACAACACACACACAACACACACACACATACACACACACACAACACACACACACATACACACACACACAACACACACACACACACACACACACACACACACACACACACACCCTTATGCTCAACTTTAACCTTCCTGAAGATCAGAAAATTGCCAAATAAAGAAAAGCAGTGGCTGCCAGTGTGGGCACAAGTGGGCGTGTGAACCCCCGTGCATGTGTGTGGCGAGCATGGGCTCATGTGCATGCAGGTGCCGGGGAGGGTGGACTCACATGAATGCATGCTCTCAGAGGAGAAGGCACTCATGCATGTGTGTGTCGGGGTTTATAGTCTCGTGTGCATGTGTGTGTCGGGGAGGAGGAGGCGAGTCTCATGTACATGTGCATGCTAGAAGTGACCCCACGTGCATGTGTGCTGGAGAGTGTGCACTCATGTGCGTAGGTGGGGAGAAGGCACTTACGCTGCATGCATGTGGGGGGCTCATGTGCTGAGAAAGTGGGATCTCCAACTAGCTATTGCTCCCCTCTTCTTTGCAACAGACGAACACAACACTGTGTAATTTATGCAGTCAGCTAACTTGGGAATGTGCTGCGTAAGCCTGTCAACTAGACAACGAGCCGGTTAGTTTCCCCCCAGGAAGGGAGGGACTGGCAAGTAGCGTCTGCAAGAGCAGAACAGACATAACGTTAGAGACCCTGTTGGGAGCAGAACCAGGGTTGGTCAGCTTCCAGACAAAACCCCAGACTGGTTCTTAAGGCCGGTGCACCTGCCAGACAGGCGGCGGCATGATTAGCCTGCGGCATGGCCCACGGAGGTCTCTGAGAAGCAGGTAGAGATGCCCGACCTGAGCAAATGGCCAAAGCCCATTAACCAGCGCCTTCAATTCCAGAAACATCAGCTCGCCGAGGAGCCGTGAATGTCACACCCATTCCAAGTGTCAGAGGTGGGACCAGAACCCCCAGAGGGAATGACTGTGCTGACCATGACAGCCCGTGGCTTCACGGACACACTGGCAGCGGGCACCTTGGTTGGCAGAGCAGGCGGGTCTGAGGTGGCTTGTCTTCCGTGGCTTCTGTGAGCAGAAGGTCTAAGACGGCTTGTCTTCAAAGACATGCTCAGGGAGATGTGCTCTGGGGCAGCCTCCCTGCATGTGGGCACGGTCCCTGGGGACAGGGAGGGAGGGAGGAGCCACCCAGGGAGTGTCGGCCTCGGCCAGCACCATATGGTCACTTTGCACGGGGTGCAAAGTGCTTCAAGGGGTTCCTTGAAGCAGGTACCCCCACCACCCTGATGTCTCAGTGGGATGCGGGGTGGCACAGAGGTGTGTCAGGAGGGACCGTAGCGTGAGCTGTAATGCAGACCTTGACTAAGACAATATCTGCACAGTGAGCTTACCCAGAAGACACCGGGGCGAGGAGGGAAGCAGGGCGACTGAGCCGCAGCCGGGGCCTCCCGCGAGGCTCAGATGAGGCCCAGGCCCCGGCGGCTAGCGGGTCAGGAAGGCGGGCACAGAGGGCACAGGGGAAGGGGAGGGAGGTGCCAAGTCCAGAGCCCATGGCGAAGGTTGCGACATGACTCCGCAATCCACAGAGGCAGCCTGGCAGCCCAGGGGCCTGGCGCGGAGGCAGGACTGAGAGGAGAGAACGTGCTTGCGATGGCCAGAGGCTTAGAGGACACTCTGGGAACTGGACAGAGTCCAGTGGTTCTGCAACTTCCATTCTGCTGAGTGTGTTGGGGGAGGGGTGGGGCAGAGAGAGACCCAGATCTCCAAGGTCACAGGTACAAAGTGACCCTATACCAGGCTCAGGCCCGCTATGCCACCCCGCCTGGAAATAGAACAGAGACAGCAAGACAGGCCTGGACTCTAGGGAGCTGAGGGCCAGTGAGTAGAGCAGGATTGAGGGCTGAGGGCCCAAGAGGTGCAGGACAGAGGACCCCAGAATTCCTAAACCCCAGTTAGCCACAGACTTGGAGCTGCATGCCACCCTAAGGAGCCCCCGTCTCTACTGCCCACAGAAAGCTTCCTGGGCTTATTTCCCTGGTAGAAGAAGAAACAGCGCTGCTCAGTCCTCTCTCCAAAATAGCTCCGACTCCTCCATCCCCAGGGCTGCAGCCGTCTAGACAGCTCTTTTACAAGCGCCCTGCTGTACTCTTGGGAGGGGCGGGAAAGGGGGCCACTCTGGGGTTGCTGAGAGAGGCAGAGGGCAGACCAGAGAGGTGCCAAGAGCCCAGGCCGAGTGTGGGGGAGGCTGTTTCCACCGGGCCTGGTACCTCTGACCACGGGACTCCCCATCTCTCTCTGACCCTCTTCAGGGAAGTCTGCCCAGGAAGGGGTAACGAAGTTCTCTCTGAAAATCAGGGTCCTGCTCAGCGGCCCATGACCGAGGGTTCCGTGGACGGAACCGCAGAGCTACTGTCTACATAGCTGCCGAGCGCCCTGATGCTGTGGCGCGTGGGCCGGCGGGGAGTCGGCTTTGCCCAACCTGCCTCAGCGGTTCCCTCATCCGAGTGGGCGGTGTGCGCACGGCACAGCCGTCCTGGCTTAACACCACCAAAGCCGTGAGAATGCTAGAGGGCAGTCCTGTGGGTGCTGAGGGCAGGGGCCCCGTGCAGTCCTGTGGGTGCTGAGGGCAGGGGCCCCGTGCAGTCCTGTGGGTGCTGAGGGCAGGGGCCCCGTGCAGTCCTGTGGTGCTGAGGGCAGGGGCCCCGTGCAGTCCTGTGGGTGCTGAGGACAGCAGGGCCCAGAAGAAGGAAATGCCAAGACCCGTCTAGGTCATGAAGGCAGAGCTTGCCGGCTTCCCTCCCTTTCTTTTTTCCTACGAAGGCTGCGACACTCTCAGACACCACTGCATACCACTCCCTTGTGCAAACTTTATGTGTGTCCCTGTGCATGTGTGTAGGAGTGTGTACATGCATGTGTAGGTGTGTGTACATGCATGTGCATGCATGTATATTCCCGTGCACGTGTGTGTGTGCATATGTACAGAGGGCTCTTGAGTGGGTGTCTGTGGAGGCCTGAGGATGACATCAGGAGCCATCCTGGATTGCTGCACCTCCTTATTGCTTTCTTCTAGGGTTTCCAGGGCTCCGCCTTGCAGGCTGGAGTTCCAGGCTGCTGCCATTTCTGGCTGGCATTTTCATGTGGGATCTGGTTCCGAATTCAGATCTTTTTGCTTTGGGGGCACAGCTTTAATCCTGAACCATCTCTCCAGCCCTGTGCAGAGAGAGTTCTGCTGATATCGCCAGACTTGGTTTCAGGTTACACTGTAGAGCCGGAACAACCCGAATGGCATCAAGCCATGGAGCGGGAGACCCAGACACAGGCCCGCACGCCGGCGGCAGCCTGGCTACTGACAAACATGCCAAACACACACATGGAGGAATCACCACCTCTTTAGCAAAGTGTTCTGGGAAAGCCGATACCCACACGTAGAAAATGTGACCCCTCCCTGTCTCTCACCGACCCCTGTCTATCAACTGTATTGCAGTGAACTGCAAAGGATGAGAGACCTCAAAGTAAGACCTGAAATTCTGAAACCGTACGAGGAAGCGCTCAAGGCCAAAGCCCAGGCAAAGGCATCCTGAGTAGGACTCCGCCGCTCAGGAGGTAACAACTGGGATCCCGGAAATAGTGATGCTTTGGCAAGGCAGAGGACACGTCAATCGAGTCAACATTAATCAGTTAATCAACTGGAATCAGCCTGAGGGGAGGGGAAAATCTTTACCAGCTCCACCCTGGACAGAGGACCATAATCTAGAATATACAGAGTTCAGAAAACTGAACAACGAGAAGTCAATAACTCAGCCAGGGGCTGGTGAGATGGCTCCGGGCGTAAGGTGCTTGCTTGTAAACCTGAAGATCCGCGTTCAATCCCCGGAAGTCCATGCGGCGCCTCTCTCTCTCTCTCTCTCTCTCTCTCTCTCTCTCTCTCTCTCTCTTTCTCTCTCTCTCTCTCTCACATAAGTCAATAAGCATTTAAAATAGAATAAATAAGTAGGTTGATAAGACGATCAGATAGCTCTTGGCAGAAGAAATCGGCAGCCCTAGAGAAATGCAAATCAAAGCTGCCACAGGGCGGGCTCATTGCACCCGTCAGAATGGTTGTCACCAAGACAACCACCGACAGACGCTGGCAAGGACATGGATGGGTACGAAATGGAACCTTATTCACTGCTGGTGGGAATACAAACTAGTGAAACCACAGCAGAAATCAACATGGAGGTTTCTCAAAACACTAACAAGAGACCTTCCATGTGGCCCAGATGCGGGAATTCACCAGAAGGACTCCAAGTCAACCTGTCAATCGCTGACGGACTCCAAGCCAGCCATACCGCAGAGACACTACGCATCAGTGTCCACTACTCTTCAGCCAGCCACGGAACCAGCCCAGGTGTCGGCCAACAGGGCAGATAAAGAAAACATGGCGTACACACAACATGGAATTTTTTTTACGGTCATAAAGAAGAACCAAGTTACGTCTTTAGTAGGAAAATGGAGATCATCATTTTAAGTTAATTAAACCAAGTCAGAGAGACAAACACCACATTTTTCTCTCACTTAGAATTCCCAGGTTTTATGGGGCATCATAACGTGCTTGCGTGACTAAGGCAGAAGTGGCATTATCTGCGGGGATGAAAGGGACGGATGGGAGGGAATGGGCGGGCAGGGGTATCGAGCAGGGAGGATGGATAGATAGATAGATAGATAGATAGATAGATAGATAGATAGATAGATAGATAGATGATTGATAGATAGATAGATGATAGATAGATAGATAGATGATAGATAGATAGATGATAGATAGATAGATGATTGATAGATAGATAGATAGATAGATAGATAGATAGATAGATAGATAGATAGATAGATGATTGATAGATAGATAGATAGATAGATGATAGATGGTTGATAGATAGATAGATGATAGATAGATAGATAGATAGATAGATACACACACACACACACACAGATGTGTGTATATAATAAATAAATAGATAGATAGATAGATAGATGATAGATAGATAGATAGATGATAGATTGATAGATAGATAGATAGATGATAGATAGATGATAGATGATAGATAGATGATAGATAGATAGATAGATGATAGATTGATAGATAGATAGATGATAGATAGATAGATGATAGATAGATAGATAGATAGATAGATAGATAGATAGATAGATAGATGATAGATAGATAGATAGATGATTGATAGATAGACAGATAGATAGACAGATAGATAGATAGATAGATAGATAGATAGATGATAGATAGATAGATGATTGATAGATAGATAGATGATAGATAGATAGATGATTGATAGATAGATAGATGATAGATAGATAGATGATAGATAGATAGATAGATGATAGATAGATAGATGATTGATAGATAGATAGATAGATAGATAGATAGATAGATAGATGATTGATAGATAGATAGATAGATAGTATATAGATAGATAGATTAGATGATAGATGATAGATAGATGATAGATAGATAGATGATAGATAGATTAGATAGATGATAGATTAGATAGATTGATAGATAGATGATAGATAGATAGCTGATAGATAGATGATAGATAGATAGATAGATAGATAGATAGATGATAGATGATAGATAGATGATAGATAGATAGATAGATAGATGATAGATTGATAGATTGATAGATAGATGATAGATAGATAGATGATAGATAGATGATAGATAGATAGATAGATAGATAGATAGATGATAGATGATAGATAGATGATAGATAGATAGATAGATAGATGATAGATTGATAGATAGATAGATAGATGATAGATAGATAGATGATAGATAGATAGATGATAGATAGATAGATAGATAGATAGATAGATAGATAGATAGATAGATAGATAGATAGATAGATAGATAGATAATAGATGGTAGGTAGGTAGGTAGGTAGGTAATGTCAGATCAACCCTTGCTTTGTGCAGCTGACCCCCACTGATGACACTCTATATTAAGTAAAGATGCTAGAAAGGTAAAAGAAAAGGCACTTGCCTAACAGGCCTATTAATGACCACAGCTCAACACTAAGCTCTGGGGTTTGTTCAGCTATTTTCCAAACTGTCAGTAGAGACTCTGCTTCTCTCGTAACCCAAGCCTCTTCCTGGTTTTCCGCCAGTGCACATGCTACAACCAGGGTCACGTCACAGTTCCCAGGCTTCACCAGCCTGGCCTTCCTCACCCAGAGAGGGCGTGTAGACTCCTGACCCAAGGGGTCACCGTGTGTCCACGGCCCATTGCTAAGGCTCGTGTGGCCAGCCCGCACCTGTGCCCACCGGCTCGGGGACTCCAGCTTGACCCACGGAGCCAAAGGGCTGCTCTCTGGAGTCTGGGGTGGTCTTGTCCCGGGTGTAATGCCTTGGAGGGAGGAGTCCTGCATCTTTTATCCGCTGCCCCCGATCCCCAGGCCTGTACCTGGCCCACCTCGTCAGTGACCTCATCCCACCTCTCCCAGCCCTGAAAGCTCAGGAAGGGGGGCCTACCTCTCCGTAGTGGGTGCAGTAGGTCTCAGGCTTGGTCAGTCCACAAGTAGATGACGCTCGAAGAAGCCGGGTCCTCCCCACAAGCAAGTCCCCGACCGGTGGGTAGCAGGCCCCGCGGGAGCAGGCTTGCTGCGCACACAGGAGGCCAGGCAAGGCTGAAATTACAGGGGAGTCTTAGGGTGCAGATGAAGAAGACAGAAAGACTGGCACCCCAAAATTCCTCAGGAGGACTTTGCTGACACCCATAAAACTGGACTTCCCTTGCGTGAAGACTGGTTCTGACATTGGGACAAACAGCTGGTGTCACAGCCTATGACCTCAGACTTGAAAATAAGACTCGGAGGAGGCCTGGGGATGGGGCTCGCTTGCTTGAGGGTCTGCCTGCATGCTTGAAGCCCCGACTGATCCGCAGCACCCCAGAATGCCAAGGGCGTTGGCGTTTGTCTGTGCTCTCAGCACTTGGGAGGTAGAGGCAGGAGTCCCAGGTGGAGACACACATTTGGCCACGTGAGCACAGGACAGTTGCGTGTCCTGCCTCTTGTCCTGCATCCCGGCCCGCGCGATCCCGGCCAGCCACTGAGACACTAGGGAGACGCAGCGAGCCAGCCCCGCCCGAAAGATCTGACTCCTCAGAAGACGGAGAACCAAGCCGCGGGGCTGAGGGCCGGCCTGGGAGCCGGAGGGTGAGAAACAAATTGTGCAGCGTCCTGGAGACACGCCTCGGCAGCGAGAAGCTGCTGACAGCAAGGGGGGAGCTCACACGGGGTTCCAGACTCCAGGGGGCAGGGGCGGGGCTGCTCACGCGCGCCCCCCTTTACCGCTGGCCACCGTCTCCCTGCTGTGTGGGGGGCAGGAGGAAGGCAAGGGTACTCACCAAGGCACAGGAGCAGCAGTGGTACCATCGCGGCCAGGGGGCGGTCCCCAGAGACGATGTCACCTGGGACGGGGAACAAAGCAGCTTGGTGAACAGTCCACCGCGCCCAGGACCACCCCTGGCTACAGGAGTTCTTCCAGGGTCTTGCATCCCAGACTTAAGCCTGAAGTTAGAACACCACTGAAGGGTTTAAGCAAATTCACTGACAAGAGGGACAAGGGATGGCTGATTGCTCGGGAGAATTGGGGGGTGGAGAAGTCGTCTCTGGCTGGTCAGGGAGCCAGAGGGGAAGCAAGATCACTCCAAGGCTCACTCCAAAGCTCTGGACCCTGGTGCCCCTTTTATGAACTTTTAGGGGATCAAAAATGGAAAGTTTCTATTGATTTCCTCTCTGACCTTTGACTGGTGGTCCCCGGTGGGGCCAGGTTTGAAAGTCCCACCGGTGGGCTCCGTGGCGGACCCCTGGGGGGGTGAGCACGTGCTGAATGTGGTGCAGCTTCGGGTGGGCTTTCCCAGTACGCACTGCTGCCCGCACACGGCTTGTGGGCTTGTTTCTCGGGACCCTCAGCTCACTGCCTAGAGAAGTCACCTCCACTCCACCGAGCCTGACCGCCACCCTAGCGACGTCTTCACCAAGGCACTTCTGGGCAGAAGGCTCGTGTGTAGCCAAACTCTTGGCGAAGAGCCAGAGACCCCGGTCTTAGCTGGCAGGCGACCGCAGGGTAGCCTGGGAACCTCGTCACCTCTCCGACCTCAGCTCCTTCCCAAAAATGGCTGAAAAGCATCTCTCTTATCCACCCAGAGGGCGCCCAGGAACTGTGAGAGGAAGAGGAAGGCGGGACCCCCGGCAGGAGCGATAGCGGAGAGTCCACAGCTTTGCTTCTGCTCTGGCCCCAACTCAGTCCCGTTTTCAGGCGCAAAGGCACTTGGGCAAACGGGGCTGAGGGTCTGGAGGCGGCTGCATGCTGGGGGCTTCATATCGCAGGGCCACAGTGAAGCTGTGACCACAGCTCTGAGCTGGCAGGATGCTGGGGGCGTCATGGGGGAGCAGATGCTCTGGGAGAGGCGGGGTGCACAGGAGAGATACACAGGGAAAGATGGGATCCCTGGGAGAGCTGGGGGTCCCATGGCCTGGGAGAGAAGTAGGCCTCACAGCTTTAAAGAAAAAAAAGGGCGTGATCTGAGCTGAAAGCAACTCAAATTGTTTCCACTTGGGGGGGTGTTCTGGGCCTGCCTCCTGGAGGCCTGGGCACCCCAGCCCTGCTGGGAAGGACGCGAGCTCTGTCCAGTGGCAGCCACACTCCTTCAGCTGAAGTGGAGGGACAGGGACGGCGCAGCAGGCAGAGGGGACCACGCGGCCTTTGTCCATCTCACATCCTAGTCCTACAAACTCAGCCTTTCTGCCCCTTTCCCGGGAGAGTTGTAGCCTGGCTGCAGGTGTGAGGCCCGAGAATCCAGGCTCCTCTGACTCGCTCACCTGTGCCCGCCAGCACTGCGCTTACCCAGGGTCTAAACCCAGGAAAGAGCCCCGCCGCCCAGGCCTCGGGGCCCAACCCTCCTGTCTCGCCTTTGTGCTGGGCCCAGAGCTGGGCTGTGTTCTTATCAGGAGCGAGAAGCTACCCAGACAGCAGCAGCAGTAAACCCAGCCCCACGCTCAACTCCAGAAGGACCCCGCCCCACAGTCAGGTCCCAGGCACCCCCAAACACAGCCCTTTTCCTCCCCACAGAGCAAGACATGCAGGCGACCTACCTCACCCCACGTTCCCTTCCTCCAGCTCCCTCTTGGAGAGCTCCCTGGGAATGTGGGGGTCCCCTCTCTTGGCTCCGGGTTTTTAACAACAGCCTCACCTCTGGAGACTCCCAGCAGGGCGTAGCCCCACAAAGGGCGGCCTCAGGAATCTGGCAGCCGCCACGCCCCTCCTTCCTCAGGCACCCCCACCCTCAGGACAGGACTGGGCAAGTGGGTTGGTCCTGGGTTTGCATAGCAGGCTCAGTGCCCGTCTGCCCGAGGTGTCTGCAGGGCAGGATGGGCCTGCGGACAGAGCCTTGCAGTCCTTGGAGTCCAGGGTCCTGGGGTGGGGAAAGGCACTCCTCGCAGCTGTTCCTGGCATTTCCCAAGGCCGCAGGGATCGGCTTCCTCCCGCGTCCCACCCGAGCAAGGGACGAGGCTGGGGACACAGCAGGCTACGTGTGAAAGCCCAGGACACTTCGCCAAGCTGGACAGCGGAGACCCAAATAGCTAGAACCCTGGAAAGTACCAGGCCCATCCCAAGGAGAAAAGGTGGAAAATCCCAGCTTCCTGGGGAATTTGGAGAGTCCTCCGAGGGATCAGGAAGTGGTCAAAGCTCAGCTGGCCCCAGGGAAGCTGAACGCACGCCGCGGGCTACCTTGGCAGCCTGGCAAAGAGCCCTGGGACAGGTAACTGCCTGTGAGTCACAGCCCGGCCGCTCCCGAGCCCCGCCCTCCCAGGCAGGAATGCCAGCCTGCAGGGCCAGAAAACAGACTGAGCACAGTGGTAGCAGGCAGAGGCAGCCCTGGGCCAGGGGCGCCAAAGCAGAGCCCCCCAGACCGGGGACACAGCTCCCACAGCGGGGTCTCTCAGGCTTTGTGCTGCCTAGACAACGACCTCTAGAAGAGGCCGGAACAGGTCTAGGGAAAAGACTGGGTTCAAGGCACTCCCGTTGTGTGGGACAGAGGTCACACAGCCGGGTTCCGCGAGCCTGCACAGCCGCGTTGAGTTGGACTGCTCTTGCCTCCACGCTGCATTTCAAAGACAGGGTTTCATGCAGGCCAGACTGGCCTCTAGTTTGCTATGTGGCTAAGCGTGACCTTGAGCCTCTGGTCTTCATTCTCCAGTTCCAGACCAAGCACCACCCACCACCTGGGGTCTGCACAGTGCTGGCAAGCGAATGGAAGACACGCATGCTGGACAAACAGCTACCTGCTGAGCCCCAGCCGTAGACCTTAGGAGACGCTCCACTACTCATTGCAGTAGGCCAAGTGCTATTGAGGAAAATGCCCTCTATCATAGGAGGGAAACACCCGAGAAAGGGATCTGCGATCCCTTTCAGGAGAGATGGAGAGTTCTACAGGTTAAGACTAGAACATCTCGTCCCCACCAGCAAATGCAGCTCAACTCCAAAAGGCCACAGAAACGCCGAAACAAACAAATAGGCAAGGAGCTGTTTAGATGCTTAATGGGTTCTGCGGCAAACATTTATCCCCTGTTAACCCCCCAGTGAACACTGTTCACACCACAGGTAGCGCTGGCACTATGGAGTGCAGAGAGACCCCCATCAACCCCACAGAGCAGGGTCACCGTGGAGGCTGCTGTTTGAACCCGCCCAAATGTTCCCTCGCCCCTTTTCCACTCCTGAAGTCAAGGTGCTCCGGAAACTCTCACCCTCTATCCCCACCAGAGGACTGAGGAAGAGCCGGATAATGATTAACTCAGCCGACAAAGAGTGGGTGTCGCAACCCCAGCCCAGAGGAGACAGCGGGGTGGAGCCACTGGGTTGCACTGTGAGCGGCTAGGACCCTTTAATTCTCCACCCCGCCCCCCCTCCCCAGCTTCTGAACTCAGGTAAATAAGCATTTGGCATCTCCGCCTCTGCAAGCTGGGGCAGGCCCCGAGTTAGCTTCACAAGAGGCAAGCTGTCAGCTGCTCTGCTGAGGCCTCCTACACACTCCCCAGGAAAGTTCCAGAAGCTGTTCACGCAGACCTCTAAAAGTAGCCCACGCTTCAGGACACCAACCATTCCAAAGCCTCCTCCCCCCACCAGAACGCCAGGCTATCTGAACACAGGCTACGTATGGGGTGTCAGACCCCAACGTGTCTGAAGATGAATAGCATTCCTTATGCCTGGCTTCCCCTGTGCCCCACCAGCCAGCTCGTGCTCCCAACGCGGCACCCTGAGCCTTGGCTGCACAGCTCCTGCACAGGACGGCCTCCATGAAGCCACCCTGGATTCCTGTTTTCTTCTGCGCAGTCAGCCCACCAGCTCTGCATCTGAAAGTAACCAGATCACATTTCCTCCCTCCCGCCCATCTGCTCCTTCCTTCGTCCACACTCAGAGTCAAACATAGGAGGTCTCTGAGCTCCCTGCCCAGAATCCCACTGATCTCTCGACTCCAGGGCCAAAAAGTTCCAGGACCACTATGGTCAGAAACACTCCAGACGACCTCCTTCCCCTCCCTGCCCCCAGCTCCCCAGCCAGGCCTGTGAACTGCTGGGCCTCTGCCTCCAGCCTCCTCTTAGGCCTTTGCTGCAGCGGCTCCCAGAGCTTGGAAAGCTAGTCCTCAGGCACCCGCAGTGGGCTCTGCACTGCGTCCCAAGACACCTGCAGTGGGCTCCATCCTGCATCCCAGACACCTGCAGTAGGTCCTGTGCTGTGTCCCCAGACACCTGCAGTGGGCTGTGTGTTGCTTTCAAGTTCCAATCTCAACCTCTCAGCACAGCTACTCCGACCCTCGCAGTTGCCAGTCCTGCAAACCTGCCTCATTAGGGTCTTTTGAAATATTTTGGCAGCACTTTTAATCAACAGTACAATGTACTCATCAGTCATGTTCATGTCTAGGGCCTGAGGTCCGAGGAGACTGGGAGTTGGTTGGCCTGTCAGCGCAGGTCTCTCTTGTCTTCCTGGGGCCTGACACGCAGGGGGCTCCTGGCACACGGGTGACACACGGTGTCCACAGAATGTCACGGTGTCACACTGCAGAAGAAGTACTCAAACCACTTTCCGAGTCTTCACCGCCCGTTTCAGGTCGATGCATCATCCTCAGAGACCAGTCCAGACTTTCTGGACGTGCTGCATTGGCGCTAGATGCAGGGTGCTGGGGAGTCTCCTGCTCTAGGGAGTCAAGATGTCACATACCAACCGATGGGGAGCTACCCCTGCTCCTGCAGAGCAGCCACCACAGCAAGGACCGTGATGGGCGAGGGTGGCTCCGGAAGTTCCCGCCCCATTATCCATCTGCTGGGCTCAACCATGCAGGTTGCCAGGAGACCAGCCAGGATGTGACGGATGAACAATGGAGGGATGGAGAGCGAGGGAAGGGAGAGAAGGGGAGAGGGAGGAAAGAGATGGAGACAGAAAACTCTGATCCCGGATGCGCAGACGCGCAGCGCCTGGTGACTAAGGCTGCGGCCCCGCTGGAGAACGTGAGTCACCGCTGAGTCCTCGTCTCTGGCACAGGGTGGGCTCCAGCAATGGTCCTGGAAATATACCATGTGACTAAAACTGGCGTGGCTCTGCCTGCCAGCCGCCCAGATGGTGGGTCACCTGTCTGTGTCCTCTGAGGACTCGAGAAGGGCCTAGGAAGTTACCGAGCAAACCTCAGACAGAGGTGAGCAAGGAGCAGAGAGGACACTGGGCAAGCCAGCCAGCTGCCTGGAACTCCACGCGCCCGCCCTCCCCTCCCCACCCGACCAGACCCCGCCCTCCCCTCCCCACCCGACCAGACCCCGCCCTTCCCTCCCCACCCGACCAGACCCCGCCCACCCTCTCCACCTGACCAGACCCCACCCACCCTCTCCACCTGACCAGCACCCTTACACGGCCACACCCAACCAGTACCCAGTACCCTAGCAGCCACACCTGACCAGTACCCAGTACCTTAGCAGTGGCCACACCTGACCAGTACCCAGTACTCTAGCAGTGGCCACACCTGACCAGTACCCAGTACTCTAGCAGTGGCCACACCTGACCAGTACCCAGTACTCTAGCAGCCACACTTGACCAGTACCCAGTACCTTAGCAATGGCCACACCTGACCAGTACCCAGTACTCTAGCAGTGGCCACACCTGACCAGTACCCAGTACTCTAGCAGTGGTCACACCTGACTAGTACCCAGTACCCTATCAGTGGCACATCTGACTGGCACTCCAGCAGACTGATACGCACCAGCTTGGCCTGAGGTCTCGGGCAACCACAGCTAATGGACTCACATCCTTACCCTAAGGCTGGGGTCTTCATCAGCATGTAGGGTTGTGCACAGACTGGGCCTAGCTCCTGGGCAACCCTGGGGCTGGGGTGTAGCTCAGAAGTAGCGCAGTGCTCAGCACACAGGAGGCCCTGAATTCAGTAGCCAGCACGGACAGGCACTAGTGCGTGCGCGTGCACACACAGGCACACACAGGCACACACACGCGCGCACACAAACACATGCACACACAGGCACGCACACACGCACACACAAACACATACAACTTTGGGAAAAAACCCTCTAAACATCCAGTTTCGTCCTGTGACAGGCTCCACTGTTTCGCCCCGAGGCTCGCTATCCCTCAGAATCACTCAAGGAACTGAGCCGGTCACGCCCCTAGATCAACTTGGCTTGAAAATGGGCAGGATCACCCCCAGCTCCCCAGAGCGTCAGGGGCAGCAGAAGTCAAAGCTCTTCAGCTCCAGGGTGCGCTGTCCTCCGAGCCGATGGCTCAGGGCACTTGATAAAGACCCGTGGGGGGGTAGAGGGGGGGCCTCAAGTTCCACCTCTGTCCTCGCCACAGAATAAGGGCACTGAGCACCCCATTGCACTCCTGACACCCCCATCCAGCAGCGGGCCCTGTGAGAAGGACGAGCCACCCGGGCGGGGCTCCCCGAGCCTGGCGGGGCTCCCCAGCCGGGCAGTGCTCCAGCAAGACTGTTCTTCCCGCAGCCCTCAGGGTGCAGCCCTCGGGGCGCTGTGGCCGCAGCCTTAGCAGGAGCAAAGCAAACAGCACCCCACCCCGGGAGGTTCCCAGCACCCTGCCTGGTAGTGACTGGCTGCAGCTTTGAGTCTCCCTGCACTGCCTGTGGGTGCCCTGTGTGTTCCCCCAACTCCTCCTCGGGGACCCGCCCGCCCCTGAAGGGCAGGGCGCCCTGGGGTGCTCTGGGTGCTGGGCAGAGGCTACTGGAGCAAGGTTAGGCCTCTGGCTTCCCCATAGGACAGGACAAAGGGTGGCGGCAGGGGCGGGAATATTTACAAACACAAAGGGCAGAGGAGCAAGTGCAAAGTGAGGGACTCTGCGGCCTTCTAGGGAGAAAAGCCAGAGCGAGACACGTGGGTGGGAACTGTGTGCGGCCCCGCCCACCTGTCCTGCGCGTCTCAGGCAGCCCAGATCAAAGTTCACTCAACCCCAGGTCAGACAAGGCCCAACTGTTTTTATTCGGACTCTTACAGCGTTGGGGAGTGTGTCCTCATGCTCTGCGTCAGGGTCGACTGCTCTAGAGAAGAAAAGCCCACATGTCGACACTTCCTCTCTGGCGTCACCTTCTCAAAGAGCAGAGATCCAGGAAAGGGGACCCCGGCATCAGAGAAGAGCCCAGGGACGTTACTCTGAAGGGACCTTTCCCTCTGCCTCCCTGTGCCAGCCTCACTGGAACCCCTTCCCCGGAACCCCTTCCCCGGAACCCCAACCCCCGTCCCGGAACCCCAAACTGCCCAGGAGTTTCCTATACGTAGGTTTCCTATACGATGGCAGATTTTGTAAGATGTGCATTTCCCTTGTTATGAAATACTGCTTTTCAGGGAGACGTGTTAGTCAGCCTCGCATTGATACCCTTCCACAGTATCAGGAGAGACAAGGAGGGAGGGAGGAGGGAGGAGGAAGGAGGGAGGAAGGATGGAGGGAGGAAAGAGGAAGGAAGGAGGGAGGAGGGACAGAGGAAAGGAGGGACAGAGGGAGAAAGGAGGGAGGAGGGACAGAGGAGGGAGGAGGAGGGAGGAGGGAAGAGGGAGAAGGAGGGAGAGAGGAAAGGATGGAGGGAGAGAGGGAGGGAGGGACCGAGGGAGGAGGGGAGCTGACCGCCCCATCAGCACCCCCTGAGAGCTGCCCCTACGAAGAGAGCAGACCACAGACGGGACTCAATTCTCCTTGACCTGCACTCGCGAAAGAAACGAAGGAAGCAAGTCACTGCCTCATCCACCCCCCAAACGCAAGGGTCCCCAACTGGTGTTTAGATGTCTACGTGTATGTCTGTTCTCTCTCTCTCTCTCTCCCCCTCCCTCTCTCTCCCTCCAACCCCCACCCACTCCTATGCACCACCTCTAACAAGACCTGATAAATTGTCCCCCTAACTTGAGCTGCTAACGAGACAGGAGCCCGTCACAACGGAATTCCGTGCGCCGCAGCATGCTTCGGCTGTTCGGTAGGTTCCGTCCTGCACGGCTTCCTTTCCTGTTCTTTGCGGACTCCGCAGCTCATGCTGTGGACTGTCCACTACACTTGCTGGGCTTCTTCTAATCTGGTCATCTTTCTGCAGAAGGTCACCCGTCTGTCAACATAGACGATTCAGAAGCACCCCAGTTTCCTGATGCCGTGATGTCACGGCAGCATCCTGGGGAGGGGCCTGAACCCTCGGTCACGAGCACACTGGGTAGAGAACCCAGAGCTAAGGCAGCGGTGTGGAGACCCCTCCCATCCCCTGGAGGCCACGTGCACCCTACGGGCTGGGCCCCAGGCCAGCATCTCCAAGGCCTCGGTAGTTGAGGCAGCTAATACAGTGACAAAGTCGCCCTGTTAGGCAGCTGCACAGAATGCGGCTTGGGGGCTACAAAACACCCCGAAGCCATAAGGTCTCTGCCGTTTCATTCCGCAGAGGTCTGTTTGCCAGAGCAGATCACGTGGGAGGGGGTGCAGCCACCGTCACGGGGGCTTTGCCACCTCGAGCAGCACCGGCTAAGGCACGTGACCCTAGTGCTGTGGCCACAAGCAGACAGAGGTCTGTCTCCCCGTTTCTACACTGGGCCCTGCAGAGGTGGGATATGTCATCTCCCCCCACCAGCCAAACTCCCTAGCTTCTGGGTAAGTCTCCCCATGTGCCCAGAGAGGAAGCAAGCGGGCTTTGGTAGCCCCGTCTAGCAGAGCCAAAATGCCCAGGACCAGAACCAAACACAGGTCCCAAAATGCCCAGGACCAGAACCAAACACAGGTCCCAAAATGCCCAGGACCAGAACCAAACACAGGTCCCAAAATGCCCAGGACCAGAACCAAACACAGGTCCCAAAATGCCCAGGACCAGAACCAAACACAGGTCCCAAAATGCCCAGGACCAGAACCAAACACAGGTCCCCGCCTTCCCAAGACTCTTCCCTCCTCACATGAGCCTCCTGAGAGTCAGGCGGTGGTTTCAGACGGTACCACACGGGGCAATATGCAGACTGTAACAAATACCTCAGTAAACCTGGAAGACAGGAGATTGCAAGCTACAGCCGGTCCGGTCCCTGCAAACCTGCACGCCTCCCAGGAGGAAGGCTGCGGGCGCAGACCCAGAGTCTGGGTGTTTCTAGAATCCACAGCACTGTGCTCAAGAGCGCGTGAAGTTCAGGCCTCGGCTCATTGCAACAGTGGCTCCCTCTGTCATACATGAGCACCCCTGGATAGCTGCTGAGGGGTCCCCTAAAGCAATCAGTAGACTAGAACCTGAACCAGTAAAGTGGTTAAGAAAAGCCAGATGGAAACAGCCCATGGGAAGTCAGGGTGACGACTCGCGCCTGTAGTTCCCACACTCGGGAAGCTGGGCAGGAGCAGTGACGAGTTCAGGTCTAACCTGGCTACAGAGCGAGACTGTGGCAAACAACCACACCACAGATGCAATTAAGGGAAAAAGGAGGAGAAAGAAAGGGAGGGGGGAAAAGAAAAGAAGAAAGGAAGGGAAGAAAGGAAAAGAAGATAAGAAAGGAAGACAGGAAAAGAAGAAAGGAAGGGAAGGAAAAAAGAGGGATGGGAAGGGGAAAGGGAAGGGAAAGAAGGGATGGTAAGAAGGAAAAATAGCCTATGGGAATCAAACTTCCCAACAGGAGGCAGCTCTGAGCCCCCAGGATGGGGGAGTGATCTCCGAGATGGGGGCAGGGTCTCTGGTTCGGGGCGTGGTCTCTGGAATGGGGCGTGGACTCTGGTTCGGGGCGTGGTCTCTGGGTGAGGGCGTGGTCCCTGGAATGGGTCGTGGTCTCTGGGGTGGGGGCGGAGTCTCTGGGTGGGTGTGGTCTCTGGGTGGGTGTGGTCTCTGGGCAAGGGCGTGGTCTCCCACGTGGGAGCGGAAATCTCCCCACTGCTCAGCTTGGCTGAGCTCACAGAAACACCAGCAACTGTGTGTTTGGAGATGGCATCAAAGCTGCCTTGTCTTGAGCGCGTGCCACCCTTCCGCCGTGGGAGCGCACGTGTGCACAGACCTTCGCCCCTTCCCCGCTGTCCTGTCGGTTTTGGCTGGCGCTCCGGGTGTTGTGAGCTGGCCCCCAGGAGTGGACTCTGTCCCGCACACCTCCATGTCTCCAGGGTCCCATCCACACAGTCCCCAGCCAGGCACCCCGGGTCCAGCTGAACAGCCGCCCCGAGTCACGTGGTCCCCTTCTCTCCTGCACGCTGTGCCTGTCCATGCTGCCCTCCCAGCTCCTAGGCTCAGCTCTGACCCCTGGGTTTTCTGACCACCGGCGGCAGCAGCCCACACCATCCGACAGTCCCAGCAGCAGCCCATCTGCCCCGGCAGTTATCCCGGCCTTGCACTTACTGTGCGACTTCCCCTCCCGGGGGCCAGGGCATCCCTGAGCGCTCAGCCCACTGTCCTGTCAGCAAGCAGCTGCGGCACAGACCTCGCTGCATCAGGATGGAACGTGGGACAAGAGAAAATAAAAACTGCATGAATGTTATGCCTCGATCCCGCTGGGATCTCCCTCTCCTGTGGAAAGCAAGCTGCCCTACCCCTGGGGGCGGGTCGGAGCAGAGACAGGAGAATTGCCCAGAAACTTGAAAGCCAGCTAACCCAGACATGCGCAGCAGCAGAAACAAGGAGAGAACCACGCGCAAAAGTTGTCCTTTGACCTTCAGGTGTGCCCCATGGTGGAGCTCACGCATACACGCGTACGCACAATAGTGACAGTGAAACAATGAAGGCTTGAAGCAAGAAATGACAATGTCCCTCAAGAGCTGATGAGCAGGTCCACTGCCAGCAGCTCCCAGCCAGTGCGGTGGTCAGCGTGGCCGCCTTCCCTGGGGTTCAGAGGAGGGAGGACCAGGACGCAGCCACCGCTCTGCAGGAAGTGACGCTGCCTGCGGGTGGAACGCAGACACTCTCGGGGCCAGGCCATGGGTCTAGCCACCCAAACCCTCAGAGAGAGCAGATGTGTGAGTCTGGAGGCACAGGTGAGGGAGGGTCTCAGGGTTCCTGCTTGTACTTTCCGGGACTCTGTTCCCCACAAGCACACTCGGGAAAGGGACCAAGGAAACTATGTATTCCTGGCATTACGATGCGTCCTGTGGGCCAGAGTTCAGATTCAAGTGCACGGCCGATGGGTCTGGGACAGTTATTCTCTAAGTCCGCAGCAGCGGGATGCAGTTTTCCGAGAGGAGCAGGGAATCCTGAGCAGACGCGCCTGTCTTCCACAGACCGTTTGTGTCTGATCTGCGGCCCTGTCCCTCTGGGTCTTTGACAAGGCGCTACCTGCTGATGTTCTGGAAGTCTGCAGATGGGCTCTTTGACCTCCTAGAGACACACAGTCCCTCTGCCCCCAGCTTCTGGCACCCCCGAGCCTTCATTTCTCTCCAGGTTATCATGTTAACATCCACTTATGATATTTAACCCAGAAACACGGAAACATTCAGAGCCACCCATTCGCTAGTCAAATATTCGTTGAGCACCCCTCCCCCCACCCAGGGCCAGGCACCCAGAGACACAGCCACGAACAAGCCGGGCCGTTGCTGTTCAGGGGAAGATCTGTTTCAGACATTGCACACGTAGTTACCAAATAGTTCGCCGATTTTGCAACCGCAGTTTCTCCAACTCTCCAGCCATCCAAGAGTCAGAAATAGCAGCCCCGAGAACTCTACGTCTAGATGCTCATGTACCGGTCCAGGCTCACTGCCCCTCCCGGGCTCTTCTAGCTCCCTTCCAGGTGGTCCCTCCAGCCCACCATAAAGCATGTGCCGTGGCTCTTCCTCCGCTGCCCAGAGAACAAGACCCACAGCGACCATGCAGAGGTCACTCAGGGCATCAGCAACCTGGGGGAACACAGAGCCCATCACCATCACCATCACCAGCAGCAGCTAGGAGGCCTTTGGCAACCGGAGTCTAGCACCTTCTCCCTCGGTGCAAGCCTCGCCTCTGTGAAGCACCTTCCACTGACTCGGGCAGCCTCTTGCAGCAGACCCCGTGTAGGTGACTTTTCATAACACCAAGACAAAAATACCAGACCAAAGCAAAGTTCAGAGAAGAAAGGTTCATTCTGGCTTGAGTTCCAGGGACAGGTTCCGCTGTGATAGGGGATGGGGGGAGCATGGCGGGGGGCAGCTCGCAGCTGGACACCTCGGGAAGAAGAGAGGAGAAGGCTGCCGCTCCCTGTCTCCCTGGTGGGAGGGTGCCGCCCACAGTCGGGCAGACACAGCACTGAGTGTCCTGCTTCCTCCTCAGCTAAGCCTCCCAGGGGTGTGGCCCAGGGTGACTCGAGGCGCTCGGGTTGACAGAGGGGTGAGCTGTCTCTCTGGAGAGGAGTCTGCGCCTTCCGCCAGGTCACAGGGCCGTCCCCGGGGACTGAAGGAGCGGTCCAGACCTGGTCCGGGGCCAACACACGCGCTCTGCCTCACGCGAACTCAAGTAGCGAATAGTAAACTAGGAAGCAAACCTGCCGTGCGCTTCCACGCCATGAAGCACTTGTAAACACAGCGATATGTCACTTAGGAAGTTGTCTGTCAGGAAGACGGAGATGAGAAGTCTCTCTGGGGAGGGGCTTGGGGCAACGAAGACTCGAGCCAGCTAAACCTGTACTGCACGGAGCAGCTAAGAAAGGCTCCGACATTCTTTCCTCCAGAACCTTCTCTGCAGTATGTCAAACCAGTCTGGCGGTCAATTTACCTTAAGAAAATTTAGATGCTCTTGGTCCCTCCCCGTGCGTACTTTAAGTCGCAAGCTCTTGCCTGGGCAGGCGGGAGGGCTCGGTCTGTCGGCAGACCCGCGACTCACGTGCTGGGAAGAGTTGCTCTAGACGGGGCGCTGCGGAGCAAAGGGCCTGGCCTTCTCTGGGGCAGGAATGGGGAGACCAGGGCGAAGGAGGGGGACGGCGTGTCAGACCCCAGGAGCTGAGGACCCTGGGATGTTCACAGGCTTCTGGTGAGTCTTGCTCCTGGGTGGGGTCCGGGATGGGGCGGGAGACGTGGTCTTTCCCAGTCTTTTAAAGATTTTAGCATGCACTCTGAATGAAGACCCACTGACTCGGGGCCTCGCGACCAGCCGTGCACAGTGAGGAACACAGGCCGGGGACCTGCTTGGAAGGCCACCTCTGCACTGACTGCTCTGTGGTCCAGCTCTCCCCGTGCCACAGAGCCATGTTTGGGGTCGGTGGTGACCGACGCACAGGGTCTGAGGTACAAGGGTCGGTGGTGTCCAGCTTGGCCCCCGGTGCAGCCCTCAAGTGCACTGGGCCTGACTTCAGGCAGAGGAGCTGAAGCCAAGTGGGCAGACTTGAACTCTGACCTGCTGGGAAACCACGCACAGGGGTGGGGGTGGGGGGAGGAGACAGGGAAAGAACGAATCAAAGATGGCTTCCGTGTATGAACTCTCACGCCCGGGCACCAACTGCCCCTTGTCACCCCAAAATGGGGAGACTAGAAGATCAAGTTTTGAAAAAGGAAAAAATCAAGACTACCCTTTGTGCTCGTATGTGAACATGAAAGACTTTTCTCTGTGCTCTGACAAAAAAAGGCCTAGGGAAAGTGATTGAAGGAATGAGGGCTTGTAGGGCTCATGTGAGGAGATATGGTCCATCGCCTCTGGAAGGCCCGAGGCAGCTGGTCACGTAGCTTCTGCATCAGGAGGCAGAGAACAGACAGGAAGTAGAGCAGCTATGAAGCCTCAAGGGTCACCCCAGGGACCCACTTCCTCCAGAGAAACTCTGCTCCTAAAGGCTCCAAACCTTCTAGAGCAGCCACCAGCTGGAGACGGAGCGCTCCAACGCTCAAGCCTGCAGGGTCTCACATTCAAACCATGACACCTGTCAGATATCAAAAGCTCATGCCCTCTTCCTCATCCTCTTCCTCTTCCCCACCATGTGAGTTTGCAGCCGGAAGGTGGCCATGGCTAGCTGGAAGGACCCTCATTAACCTCAAACCGGCCAGCGCCTGGGTCTTAGCCTTCCAGCCTGCAGAACGCAAAAACAACAGACTTCTTTGTCCTCCTCTTCCAGCACCCAGGCCAGCACCCAGGCCTCGGTACTGGGCTGAATTCCAAGAAGCCCAGTGTGCCTGCCTACCTTCTTCTTCCTCACTGAAGGACTCTGACTGCTCCTGAGTCTTCAGAGCTGCCACCCCATCCCCTGCTCAAAACTAAACCCTGGTCAGTCTGTGCCCTCCGTCTCGGTGGGCTCTGAGCTGCGACAACATGATTTATAACCTGGATAACTGAAGAACAGGAACTTTTTTGCTCACAGTTTAAGTGGTTGAGAATTCCAAGATAAGACTCTGCTTGGTGGAGGGAGTGGGGGAGAATGGGGAAGGAACGTGCATACCAGAAGCATTTGAGTGTGTGCCTGAAATGCCCAGGGGTGGCATCAGGGGCCATCCTGGATTGTTCTACAGCCTCATTGCTTTGGTCTGGGGTTTCCCAGGTTCCATCTTCCAGGGTCAGAACTGTCGGCTACCATCCTATCCACCCAACATTTTGTACATGGGATCTTGTGTAGGAATTCAGGTCCTTTGTCTTGGGCAAAAGCCCAGTCCTAAGACCATTTCATTTGGCCCCTGGCTTTCCCCTGCCTCATGAGGGGTGTTTCCTGCTTAACCCACACAAGGCAGAAGAGGCACCCGAGGTCCTGGCTCCAGGGCTTGATCTCTGGTGCAATCACCTCCAAAACCTTCCATCTATTGATCCCATGGCACAGGGATGAGGTAGATTTCAACAGGTAAAGGGGAAAGGTGAACATAGGCGTTCTTAAAATTGACCACTTGAACGTGCGTCACACTTGAGGAGGGACTTTTTAAAGTTCAGATGGCTCATCCTCTGTGCAGAATTTCTGACCCGTGGGTTTAGGGCAGAACTCAGGAATGTGCATTAACAACAAGTTCTCAGGTGTCGCTACTGCTGATGATTTCAGAGAGAACAGTCAGATTCCGCGGTGTAGTGTGAGATGTTTGTGCAGGTTCTGTAGTCTGTGGATAAGATGCCAATCCTTCCCTTCACGAATTATCTCAAGGATGGGCCTTACTGAATGCTGACCAGTACAGAGGAGTCTCCGGTGGATTCCACGTGTTGAAGGACAGAGTCACAATTTTTTTTTGGTAGCAAACTTTTATTTAAATCTTACATAACTCAAGCTTTATAAAAAGCCAACATAATTGAAAATTGGGTCTTCCCTCTAAAGCCTGAAGTATCCAAAGTTTGAGACAGTTAATTTAAAAATAAGCAAACAAACAAAACCCCTGCAGCAGATCCTGCTGAAATACTTATTAAAAAAAATCTAAATGAGCTTAATCTTTACAAAAGTTATTTTAGCGCAAAAGCTATAGAGTCACAATTTAGTAGGAAGATCTTCATTGGCTTCTATTTCCATGCGAGGCTTTGGCGACACTTCTTTCTGAATACAGGTGGGGTGGCCGACGGGCCTGTCGGGGGTGGGCTCTCCAGGCAGAGAAAGGCAGACACAAGAACAAAGCGCATGAGGGAAGGTGAGGGCAGAGGAGCAGCGCAGAGCTCCCGCTGCACTGCTTCCGGCTCCCTGGAAAGGCCCGCAGCAGAGGAAAGGTCGGCTATGCCAGCTGAGACAGGCTGGGGGAAGAGTGGCGCTCTCGGTAGTCCTGAGTTCTCAGAAGGCCGATGTGCAGCCTGCTGTCTGCCAGGTGACGCGGAACCGTGGCAAAACGGACTCATCCATTCCGTTCTCGGCCTGTTCTACTGGGGCCCAGAGCGGGAGGCCAAGCTCGTGACTTTCGTTCAACGTCGGAAGTTTTGCTTTCTGATAAAGAACAATCTCTCTTCTTTCATTGGATGTTGTCATCTTGAATGTCACACCTGGTATCGTGGCTCCACGCTGAGGTGTTGGGAGCTGGGCCGCAGCAAGATGACAGGGACCCTGCTGAACACAGAGTCTAGGCGGTCCCTCTATTGAGTTGCCAACCCTAGAATCCACACTCAAAATACTTGTCTCGTTCTTGAAGCCATTTTGAACAGCCTTATCCACGGCCTCCCTAAACCTCCTGCAAATGAACAAGGCAGAGACTGTATGAGCGGCAGTACCTCCCCAGGTCAGCCGGAGACAGGGGGGCACACAGGGGGGCACACAGGGGTGGGCACACAGGGGGGCACACAGGGGCACACAGGGGGGCACATAGGGGGGCACACAGGGGGGCACAGGGGGGCACAGGGGGGCACACAGGGGGGCACAGGGGGGCACACAGGGGCACACAGGGGGGCACATAGGGGGGCACACAGGGGTGGGCACACAGGGGGGCACACAGGGGGGCACAGGGGGGCACACAGGGGGGCACAGGGGGCACACAGGGGGGCACGCAGGGGGGCACAGGGGTGGGTACAATCCATTTGGTGGGGAGAAAGTGCAGCAGGTCCTGTCAGAGTCCTTGAATTGTACCGATTCTTTGAGAAACAGAGGGAAAGATGTTGCAGTTGGGAAGAGGGAAAAAGGCATGGGCAAAAGTCTTTTTGGAAAATAGTTAAAGTTCAAAGAATTAGGAACTTAATAAATTATGGTTAAGCTGGAAAGATGGTGCAGGGTTAAAGTTTGCCTTGCAAACCAAAGGACCTGAATTCAGAACCTAGAGCCCACGTAAAAATGGACCTGAATTCAGAACCTAGAGCCCACGTAAAAATGCCGGGTGAACATGGCAGCAGCCTGAGCGCCCAGCAGGGCGATTCCTGACGTCACCCTTGGGCCTCCACAGCACAACTAAATGTCCTCTTGTGTGTGCGCGCGCACGCACACACACACGCACACACCTGCACACGCGCGCGCACGCACACACGCATGCACACACGCACACGCACGCACACACTCGCACACACATGCACACACATGCATACGCACGCACACGCGCACGCGCACACACACACGCATGCACACACTCGCACACACACGCATGCACACACACGCATGCACATGCACGCACGCACACGCACACACACGCGCATGCACCACTCGCGCACACACATGCACACACTCGCACACACGCGCACACACACGCGCGAGCACACGCATGCACACACTCGCGCACGCACACGCACACACACGCATGCACACACTCACACACGCGCATGCACACACTCGCACACACACGCATGCACACACACTCATGCACACATGCACACACACGCATGCACACACTCGCACACACACATGCACGCACGCACACACGCGCACACACACACAGGCGCACACACACACACACACTTCCTTATCTGCAGCTGCTATTTTTGCAGATAAAATCTCTGAACCAGATAATCATCTCTGGACTCTTGACCCACAAATCCAATCACCCCCAAACACTGTCCTAAGCATTTCCCTCATCCCTGACCTCCATTCCTTCAAAGTCCTATAGAAGACTCACCTTCCCCAACCTTCCCTGGAGGCTCTTTCCCATAGAAGAACTGCATATGCTTCACTCCAATGAAAGGCAAATTCATTCTGCCGAGATCCTCTCTGTTTCTGTTCTGTCTCCTTCTCTCTTGTCTCTCTCTGTCTCTCTGTCTCTCTCTCTCTCCTTCTCTCTTGTCTTTCTCTGTCTCTGTGTGTGTGTGTGACTCTCTCTCTTTCTCCCCCCAACTATCCTGTTGGAACCCAAAACCAGGCCCAGTATTAGAAGTTCAAGGTCATCCTTGGCTATATATAGAGTTTGAGACTAGCATGAAGTGAGATCGTCTCTCAAAAAAAAAGAAGAGGAAGAAAGAAGAAGGGAAGGAAGGAAGGAACGAACGAAGGAACAAAGGAAGGAACGAAGGAATGAAGGAACGAAGGAACAAAGGAAGGAACGAAGGAAGGGAGAGAGAGAAGGGATTTGCGTCTTCAAATACAAGCAGGCAGTTTGGTTGGGTGATAGACCACTGACCACTACTTCGGCAAGGTGTCTATATCTTATGGAGGCAGATCTGCTATAAACAGCAAAGTGGAGAGAGCTGGATGTCTGCAAGGACCTGCTTGGTGCGAGGGGCTGGCAAGTCTCCGTCATGCTCGCCCCACCCAATCACTTCCCTGGTCAGGCCTCGCCAGCCTGGAATTGGGTTTCTTCTGTAGTCTGATCGCCACACAGCAAACGCCCACAGATTTAACAGTTTCCCATCCGGTGTCCTTCCCTAGGTAGCAGGGGGTGGGAGGCTTGGTTGACCCCAGGTTGGCTCTATTCCAGAATCCCGAGCTCTTACATCCAACGTGCAGACTTGGAGGAGCTGCTTGCACCCATCTGGACTTACGAAGCAAGCTACTGACATGCACGGTGGACCACCAGCGGCAGGGACCAGTGTGAGGGTCCCAGCCCACCCGGACGGTTCAGGCAGCCGGAGACTGGAGCCAAGAGAAACCAAAGCCTGGTGCCTGCGAATGTCCCAGGGGAGGGCTGGAGGGTGCCCCAGAGCGTGCCAGCATCTCTGATGCCAGGGGTGGAAGGGAAAGGTGAGCAGGCCAGAGTTGAGGGAATTAAGCCAAGTTCCAGGTCTTGGGCAATTTCAACCTGAAGACTTTGAGCCAGGAACGGGCCACTGGACTTAAAATAGCCTCCCAGGGGAGTCTGAATGGGTCACTTTGCAATTGCTATCCCAGCGCTGGCTTGTAGGTCAATGTAACTAATATTGTCTAAGCCCTGTTACAGGTTAACACCACGAGAAACACAAAGACTGGTCTTCCATAGAGATAAGGTGGGCCATGGAAACAAAGAGACCACTGTGTGTGTGTCAGTCAGCGCTGGACTGGGGCCAACCTGGGCGGCAGGAACCACACAGGCCAATGGGTTCACGGAAAAGAAGATCGAGGTGTGCTGGCACTGGAGTGGTGGCTTCTGGGAGCTCGTGAGCTGGAACTGGGTCTCCAGGAAAGCAGGCAGGAAAGAGCTGGCTCTTCAGGAAAAGAGCCCCGAGCAGAGGGAGCCAGGCGCGGGCAGGACGCTGCCCTCGGCAGCCAGGAAGAAAGTCCATGGGGTCCAAAGGGAACTTGTGGGAGAGCAGGGGTGAGATTAGATGAACAAGTAGTTCACATCCAAAAGGTTTAGGACAAGTAGTCGCACAACCCGACATGCAGAATCTAGGAGTTCACCCCCTGACCCTTTCATCCACAACCAATGCTAATAAAAGGGAAGCCTCTTCGAAGATTCACAGGTGGGCTGAGAGAGAGTAGTGCAGACCAGCGGCCAAGAGCCATGCCACAAAACCCAAATGGTTCTGCGGTTCCTCAAAGTCTGACTGAGTGAGCTCAATAAAAATAGTCCCTCCCTTAAGTTTCATAGTCCAGTGGCCAGGCTAGTCACTGGGGACCTACTGTGCGCAGAGGACTGTGCTGAGTACTGGGGACACGGTGACGAGCACAGCGAAGCTCCTACTCTCGTGAAATCTATCCTCAAGGGGCACAAAAGACCCCACAAAACCGGACCAGAAATTCCTTCAGCACAAGGGCTGTAGAGACAAAGAGCGCGTGAGGAGGTGGAGAGATGAAGGCCAGGCAAGAACCTGATGCAACCCGCAGGAGAAGAAGATGGCGATGCTCAGCCAGGTGACACTGGAGGAGGGGCAGAGAGGGTGAGGACTCTGGGTCACATGACCACAGGGAACAGTGACCTCAGAGGCCAGCAAGACCAGACCCGCGCCAGGCATATCCCTGTTAATCTCACTAGAAGGCGTGGCTCCGTCCTAGAGCACGCGTGCAGCCCATAGAAGCCTGGTCCAGCCCCTGCACTTCAAAATAAGTCTCACGTTATCAAGTAAGGCTTCTGGACTTGCATGCAGGAGGAACCCAGAGCCCACGTTTAAAAAAAAATCTAGGGGGCTGGAGAGGTGGCTCAGGGGTTAACCCTCCGCCTTGCAGGCGGAAGGTCCCGAGTTCGGATCCCAGATGCCACGTATAGACGCCAGGCGGAAGCGGGGGCGGCCTGCGTTTCTGGTCCTGGTAGGGCGGAGCCTGTGAATCCCGGGGCAGAAGGAGGTGGAGGCGTCCATGGTGGTTCGCGAATTCGTCCGTGGTTCTACACACACACAGACACAGACACACACATACATACACGCGCGAGCGAGCACATACACACACACATGTACACAGTTGACTAAATAATAATAATAAAAAAAATTTAAAAAAATCTAGGGATAGGGATGATGGCGAGGTGGTTCAAACACTTGCTGCACAGCTGAAGGAGCAGAGTTCAGATCCCCGGATCCCCCGTGAGTGCTGGGTGGGCACAGGGCCGCCTGTAATTCCAGGCAAACACTGGGAATCCCAGAGCAAACTGCCCAGCCGGACTAGCCCCGGCAGCAAGTCTGTGCTTGATTCAGAGACCCCGCCTCAAAAGAGTAAGGTGGAAGAGTGATTGAGGGGGATTCCTAACATCAGCCTCAACTTCCACACGCACACACGTGCACGCACATACACATACACACACGCTTACACGGAAAAAGAAAAAAAAGTCAGTCAAAGTGGTTCATACCTTTAATCTCAGAGCTGGTGATGTGGAGACAGGTGGACTGTCAGCAAATCTGTGCACAAATGAGAGACGCTGCCTTAAAGAAGCGAGGTGCACCGATCCTGAGACTGAACCCAGACCTGCACAGGTAGGTGTGCACACAACTGCACATGTCCAGAGAGAGAGAGAGACTCGGGGCTACAGGTGTGGGGCCCCGTGCTCGCTCTGACGCCCAAGGCAGTGGAGGGCCACACTTCCTCTTCCGCACTCACCCTTGGGCCACACGACGCCCTTTGCTGCTTTTCTCTCAGCAGGCGCAGCGCGACTTCAACAGGCAGGAAAGGGGTATTTGGAAAACAAGCTAAATAGATCTTAAGCTGACCAGCATTCCTAGAAAGGACGAGAATTAAACATCTTAACTGTCGGGATAGATCCGAGGGCCGTACTATGGTTGACTGTGGTTTGAGTTTCCTCCAGGATTTTAGGTGCTGAAACATAATCCCCATTTTGAGGGATTAAAGGAGCACGGTATTTAAAGCCCGGGCCTTTGGGGAGTAATTAGGCTTGGATAAGGGGAAGAAACCAAACCATTCATACCAAGATGCATGCCCTGTTCTCAGATTCACACACACACACACACACACACACACACACACACACACACACGTGTGCACAAACCTGACCCTTGCCATATGACACCCTGGAATCTACCAGATAAAGGCAATAGCCAAGTGGGCCAGATGCACCTCTTATCTCTGTGGCCCACCCAAGCTAGGTGCACTAACAGAGGAAACGGACCCCTTTGGGTAGATGGCTCACTGTCCCTCCACTCAACACGACCTAAGCCTCGCAAGACGTCCTCAGGCGGACAGCCGCTCACCTGCGCTTGGGCTGAGCTTCCTAGCGGAACCTACGTCTCACCGCCTGCAACACGGTCCTGGACTCCTCTACTAGAAGTGACGTCAACACAGCCAAGTGCCCATCCCAAGTCCTGCCTGGCCTCCTCACCCGCCACCCCAGGGACTCGGTGGTCTTTCCCACCCGGCAGAGGAGCTGCTATGTTCAATTTCTCAGCTGTAACTGACTCCTTGCTTTCTTGTGCCCACGACCCGGTCAGCCCCAGCCACCGCCTTGACAGGCACCATCAAAGCTACTGCCACCTCAGTCTCTGACACCCGCTGCCCACACAGTAGCAAGCTGATGGGGCTAAGGGGGCAGAGGTCAAGGCCAGATGCTACTGCTCATCCGAGCTAGCTGTGTGCGCCTAACGCAATCCTGGGGAAGGAGACGACCCCTGGGGAAGGAGCCCCCCGTGAAGGAGACCTGCCCCCGCCAGTGTATTATAGCCAAGAGAATCAGAGTCTGTGTCTTTGGGTTACAGATACAGGAAATGTTTGCTGACTGGTGAGGTTTGCAGTTTGGGTTCCGAAACTGGACTGACTCACCTTCTGGGGGGGACAGCTGACCAAGACCTTTGCTCTAAGGCCCACTTCACAGCCCCCTGCCCCAGGAGCCACCAAGCCTAGAACACTCTGAGGCGTTGGAAACCCGCCAGGATTATTAAGGAGTCCTCCAAAGTTATCTGGAAGATTCGAAGACAATGCCAAGGTTGAGTCACACTTGGCTTGGACCTTGCTCATTGAATCTTCCTGCCTGACAAGGTCAAAAGAGTAATAATCCAAGGCACAGTCCTCCGAGAATAATCCCCACTTGGCCCTTGGTCACCTTAAGAGTGGAATCTGAAGCCGCCAGGTGGCCATGACCAGCTGCTACCTCCAGCAAGTCCTTACCGACGGACGCAACTGGATCAGAGCAGTACTGCTGCCTCGTAGGCTGTACAGCTGGGCCGTGACCTCAGGCCCCCAAGACAGGTGCCCTCCCCCGCGGCCTGCGCAGTGTTCTCAGACCCCCAAGACAGGCGCCCTTCCCCCACGGCCTGCGCAGTGTTCTCAGACCCCCAAGACAGGCGCCCTCCCCCCGCAGCCTGCGCAGTGTTCTCAGACCCCCAAGACAGGCGCCCTCCCCCCGCAGCCTGCGCAGTGTTCTCAGACCCCCAAAACAGGCGCCCTCCCCCATGGCCTGGACCAGCCCAGGAGCTGTTGCAAGATTGCGTCAGCGACCTTTTCGATTTTCTGGCCAGCTGGTTCTCCTTTCCCCCACCCTGCCCCCCACTTCAGCCCTTTGGCCTACCTACTCCTGCTCCCCTCTCCCACTTTAACTCGGGTGTATCAATAACGAAGAGAAATTAGAGCCGCACACCAGAGGATTAGGTTTAATCCTAGTCGTGACAATTTCCATGAGTCCCCTCCACCCCAGCTTCTGCCCCCAGCTTCTGCCCCCAGCTTCTGCCCCCAGCTTCTGCCCCCAGCTTCTGCCCCCAGCTTCTCCCCACAGCGGTCTACAACACCAGGCTGCTGCCCCCCCAATGGCGACACCACTGCTGTCTGCACACAAGCCAGTGGCACCCCAAACTAGAGGCTTACTGAGACAGCATGAAATACTTCTATTCTAGATGAACTGACCCTCGGGACTTGCCTCCTGCCAACCCCAACTCCACCCAGGAGGGGGGGCCATTCAGGGACTCGCCCGCCAGGCCGGCGTCCACCACGGAGCTTTGTCCCAGATCCTGTTTAATTTTTGGTTTTGACCCAAAGCCTCACAGAATTACCCAGGCTGGGCTTGAACTGGCGATCTTCTGCCTCGGCAGCTGGTTCAGAGACCTGAGCCGAGGTTTGTTCTGCCTGTTGTATGAAGCCCGTTCTCAGAAACACAGACCCGTCTATGGAGACCCCTTGCAATCTTTGTTCTCCGACTCATAGTCTCAACAGTTTTCTGTTGAGAGACTTGCAATGCAGGTGAACAAAACCACCGGGCACACAAGAATGGAACTTCTGGGGTTCCTCTGGGCACTGAAGGTCAGTTCTGCTCTGCTCCTGCGTGCCCACCTCTCCTGGCCCTCTCACCCTCTCTCCCACCCAGGGAGGTAGCAATCGTTTCTAAGTGAAACTGAAAGCTCTCTCCATAGAGGGAACCCAGAGTTCCTGCTTAAGGCTCTTCTCGGGGTGGCCCAGGACTGGACTAGAATGTGGGCACCTTGGGACAGAGATACCACGTTTGTCACCTTGGAAGGGCACCCCGACCCGGGCTGGCTCCAGGGCCCCCAGCACTAGGTGAGGGCATGCACAGCTCGTGGCCTCCTGCTCCCCGCGCCCCTCCTCCTCTTCCTGCTCCTCTGCCCCAAGTCTTCCTCCTCCCCCTCCAGCCCCCTCCTTTCCCTGGCCCGTGGGGAGCCCAGCTGGGCCAAGTGAACCAGGAGGCGGGTCTCGGGCAAAAGATATAAGCGGCTGGGAGCTGCAGACAGCTGCAGAGTTTGCACCCGGAGGGAAGAGCTGCCACTGAGGGGAGAATACCGAATACGAGACCCCGACACACAGCGCCGACCAAGGCTAGCTTGGGCTGCCGAGCCTCGCTCCTGGTGAGTCTCCTGCCTATTCGCCAGGCGTCCTTCCCCGCCCCTGTCTCCCCCGACGCAGGGTCCCCTCCTTACCAGAGTCTCCCCAGGTTCAGGGTCCCCTCCCCATTCCTATCTCTCCGGGACTCAGGGTCCTCTCCTCACCCTTGTCTCCCCGGGGCTCAGGGTCCTCTCCTCGCCCTTGTCTCCCCGGGGCTCAGGGTCCCCTTCTCGCCCTTGTCTCCCCGGGGCTCAGGGTCCCCTCCATAGCCTCGTTCAGGGGCTCAACCCCCTGTCCTTTCCTCTGCAGCCACAGGTCCCTCCGCCCCGCCCAGCGCGCGATGGAAACCGTCCACGAGCTGATCCCCCTGGCCAAGGAGGTGCTGGCGCAGAAGCCCCGCGGGAAGCTGGCCAAGCTGTACGTGCTGGGCGGCGTGCTGGCGCTGTTCGGCGCGGTGATCGGCCTGGTGGAGACGGTGTGCAGCCCCTTCACCGCCGCCAGCCGCCTGCGGGAGCAGCGGGCCGCGGCGGCCGAGCTGCGGGATGCCCGCGAGCGGCAGGCCCTGCTGGAGAAGGGCAAGGCGCCGGAGCCCGCGCCCGGTGGCCGGGCCCTGTCCCTGCGGCAGCACGCCTCCTAGGACCCAGGCAGAGCGCGGGGGACAGAGGCAGAGACAGAGAGACATCCTGGCTCCGCTGGAGAGCCGCCGCGTCTCCCGGAAACTGGGGGATCCAGAACTGAGCCCCTGGCAGATCCACCCGAGGGGTCTGGGGTCGACTTGCTGCTGTGCAGCTGGAGTTGTGATTTGTCCATAGCTGTGTGCCTGCGAGCTGCGGGGAACCTATCCCTTTGCACTAGAAGAATTGCTTTTGTACTGTTATTATTGTTAATATTATTATTATTACAAGGAACACTGTTTTTGCATTTTGAAATAAAAAAACCTTTTATACTCTACCTCCTTGTCTGAGTCCTGGGAGGCACTGTGGCCAGACGTGGGTCTCAGAGACGGCGTGGGGGGAGGACCCCTCACCCAAGCAGTGCGGGAGCGCACTCCAGGGAGCACCGCCCCTCCACAGGCTCTGAGCTGGGTCAGGGCTCGGCTTGCAAGGCCCACCTGGCATGGTAGGAACAGAGGGTAAATCAATGTCTAACCTAGTAGAATAAGTAAACAAGAAATATTTTTCTGGGGCAAAGAAAAAGCTATTTCTCACCCAACATGCTAGAGGCTCCCATAGCTAATACTTCTTTCTTAACCATATTCAAGAGAGGGGGGAAGGGAAGGAAGAAAGGACGAAGGCAGGAAAAGTCGAGGGGGAAGAAGTGGGAGGAAAAGAAAACCAGCAGTCTGGAGGGATTGGAGGCTTGCTGGAAATCGCCCAATCAGATGCAGGGGCCAGACCCGGCCTTCCTGGCCAGGAACCCAAATTTATTATTATCTTTTAATGTGTCATGCATGAATATAGTGAATTTATGAGACTGAAACGCCATGATCCCTAATCCCATCTCCCTCCTCTTCCTGTCACAACTCCTCTCTCCCCTCCAAACCCCCCCTATTTTCATGTCTTGCCACATGTGTGGCACACTGTGTTTCTTTCCTCTGAGTTGCCTTTAATGGCTTGTGTCTGCACACTTGCTGGAGCAAGAATCACGCGTCGGTGGTGCACACTGCGGAAAGCATCTTGAGAGCCCTAGTGACAAGCTCAGGGTGCAAAGAGAAGGCGGGAGGCGCAGACCCAGCCCTCTTCCTGCGGCCAAGCCTGTCCTGCTAATGACCGGGTCAGTATCCCTGTCGCTCCCTGAGGACGCGGCCTAATGACCCCCTGGAATGCTGGGGTCGCCAGCCCTAACCAAGTACAAGCAGCTCCTCCTGCGGCTTCCCACCCTTCCAGATCACCCCTCCATGCATGGAGACCTCCATTTCACGCAGGCAGCCGCACAAACCTTCCCCAGCTGACCGGCTCGATGAAATGCCAGCCCCCTGGCCTCGCTCTCCTCGCCCAAGGGGAAAACATACGCGAGGGGGCTGCGAGATTAAGGCAGGAAAAGACACTCAGCCAACAGTCCCAGACACCCCAGTGTCTCCTGCTGCCCACTTCAGACGCTGGCCCGCGTGGCCCACAGAGCTCCGGGGCTCCTAACCACACCCCACCCTCAGCCTTCAAATGGCTTTTCCACAACGCACCCTGCTCCCTGCCCTAACCATCACCTCCTCCAGCCTTTGGCTGGCATGAGCCAAGCCCCACTGCCCATCTTCTCTCTGTGCCCTCACCTTGTTCCTCCTCCACTCAAACCACCAGAGACTACACCCCGCATGGACTCACGTGTGTTGTCTGCGTGTGCAAGCTGCGCAGCATGACGGGTGCCCTGCTGACCCCCCCCCTAACTCTGCGCCTTTGCGTACATTGCTTCTCGCACCCAGTGGCCTCCTGCCCATGTTCTCTGTAGTGGTGAGAGAGATGCTTCTGGAATTCTCCAAAGGACTTCAAATATTAAACTGCACATGCTCCTATTGTTTATGCAGAGGAGAAGGTCTGTATTTGAGGCGTTTGCCAGTATATAAAAATGCCCGAGTACACATGTGATGCTTACACATTCCTGCTTGGAGGGTGTCAACCTGACAGGGGCTAGAGTTACCCAGGAGACAAGCCTCCGGCACCCCTGTGGGGATCATCTAGATCAGGTTCCCTGAGGTGGGAAGACCTGCCTCAACTGTAGGTCCATCCACGGGCCTGGACTGAACGGAAGGAGCAGTCGGGCTGAGCGCCAGCATGCACCTCTGCTTTCTGACCACGACCGCCATGTGCCGCCACCTCGTGCTCCTGCCACGGCGCCTTCCTCGCCATGATGGACAGGTTCCCTGGGATATTGTGTCACGGCAGTAACACACGTAACTAACACGCAGGCACCGCCCCTCCCTGCCGGTCATGCAGTAACACACGTAACTAACACGAGGCACCGCCCCTCCCTGCCGGTCACTGCCCAGCCCACCAGGCAGAGTTGTTCTCTGCTTTAACTGCTCTCATCCCTCGGCCTTGCAGGGACAGTACGGGCTTCACGCTGGGCCGCTCTGGGGACTTTTTCTTTAGCTTCGAGGGGCTGGCTAGGCCTTTCACAGTCTCATCTTGCTGAGGAAAAACCAGGCTTCCCTCTGCTCAGACACCACCAGCGACTCCTCATAAATAGTTTAAGCCTTGACAGCACTCAGAAGGGGCCGCAATTTGGCCCCTCGGGAAGCATCCTGCAGAGTCCGGAGATGCTTCAGGTCGCTGGGGGAGAGGTGAACTCGGGCACCTGGCAAGCAGAACCCAGGGTGCTGCTCAAGAACTTGCCAGCCGGGGCACAGGACGGCCCCTGCGGCAAAGAGCGTGCCAGTCCCAAATGTCAGTAGGGCTGAGGCTGAAGCACTCTCGGGGGACGCAGTGCAGGGAAGGGGTTTGCGCATGAGCTCTGGGCCAAGTTTCGAGTTGGGCTCACAAGGCAAGGCTTGCTCTCACGTAGCAAGGCCTCTCCTGACGCGGGAGCGTGATCCGGCGGCCATGTCGCTCCTAGCCCAGGAGAGCGACGTGCCTATCCTGGTGGTGGCAGAGCAGAGCTACAAGTCAGGCAAACACCTCACCGGGCTCAGCCGATAGTCAGGCAAACTGAGAGCCAGCGGGGAAGAAGCCGGAGGCCGGAACTCCTGCCCAGCAAGCTGGTTCCGCAGCCACAGATCTAGGAAGGGTTACGCTGGCTGCAGATGCTCAGTTCCAAGCATTAAGCGCCACCAGGAGCCCTGGCCAGGTGTCACAGGTATAGCAATGCCACACAGTGGCACTTCCAGAAGGAAGAGAGCCAGGGGTTCCTCACAGAGTGCATCTGTTGGGGTGGAAACAAGTCAAGTCAGCCACCCGGTCTGACAGCATCTGACCCACTCCTGTCCCTGATCTGCTGGGGTCTGACCCCACTCAGCCCTGAGTTCCAGCTCCAACCCCTTGCAGCTCTGCCTCAAGTTGCTAAGTCTCTCCCGCCTGTAGGGTGACCCTCCCCCTTAAATGAGATAATGCGTGTGATTCTCCCAGCAGCACTGCACATATTCATCAGCGCTAGTTACTGCTGGTTTCACACTGTTTATCACACCATAGGGACGGTTTGGCAGGTAACACGGCTGTCTTGCAAACACAAGACTGCAGAGCTTCAGAACAAAACAGAAAAACCACATGTGGTCTCAGCACTGGGGATCTGGAGACAGGGGGATCCCTGGGGCTCCCTGACCAGCCAGTCAGCCTCGCCATCTTGCCAAGCTCCCGCCCACCGAGAAACCCCATCACCAGGGAAAGGTGGATAGTGCCCGAGGAGCACGGCCAAGGCTATCCCTGGCCTCCACATGCCTGTGAACATGTGCACCTGTGTGCGTGCACACACACACACACACACACACACACACACACACACACACATGCACACTGAACTAACATGCATACTTGGGTAACACTTGGCTATTGACATCTGTCTGCTACACAGTCCTGCACGGTGTTTTTTGTCTACCCCGGGCTGTCTTCCATCTAGTATAAGAATAAGTGTTCCACTTCCACAGATGCTTAGAGATAAATGAATCGCTGATCCCATCCAAACCTGTCCTTGGGTACAGCCGGGGTCCTGGACACTGGGGACCAACTCGGGAAAAGCTGTGGATCAAACTCATCCTCATGTACCACAGAGCTCCCCTGAGAACACTCATGTCCGTATGGATCCCACGGTCCCTTGCAGCTCTTTGCTCAGAAAGGAAAGTCAAGGCGAGTCAGACATGCAGCCGCCCAGGCGCACAGCTGCGCACGTTGTCTCTGCTCATCCTGGGCTCCTTCCCTAGAGGACTCTCAGCCCCACAGTCCCCACTCTGCCCCTTGCCGCCCTCTCTCTCTGGGTCAAAATCCATCATTCACCTCGAGCCAGAGCTGAGCCGGGGGCAGCAGTGCGCGGCTACAAGCCCACTCTTGGGTAGAAGTTGGAGGATCCAAAGTCATGGCCAGCTTCAGCTGGGGCCAGTGTGGCACGATTCTCAAAGAGGCACTTGGCGCCAACCAAGAAGGACCCGTGCGCGATAGAAGATGAGGACGGCCGAGACACGCAAGTGGCCATAATACAGAATCGAGGCACCTGTGGACACTCTGCGCTAGTCGGACATCAAAGTCCCATCCCAAGGCTCAGGGAACCGCGCGGAAGAGGAGGCAGGAGAGTGTAAGAGCCAAGGAGGAAGAGGCAACGTCAGACAGCAGCCGCCACTCACGCAGGGTGATGGTACCCACGGTGCAACAGTCCTGCTTCCTCTAGATCTCTGCAGCTACGGAACAACACGGCGTGGTGGAGAAGAGGCGATCCCCAGACATGACACTACTGGAGGGACGGTGTGGGACTGGGGGGGCTGTATATTCTACAGTCTCCCCCGGTGGGTCATTTGTGCCCTAACAGATGCCCAAGCACTAACCAGTGTCTGAATCTAGAGGTAGCCCAGTGGCATGTAGGGAGACATGAGAGAGGAAGAAACATGGGTGGGCAGGAGAACGGGAAGGTGGAGGGGATGCGGGGTTGGGGTAGAGAATGAAAACATGTAAATTCATGGTTAGTACAATTTAAAGATAAATGAAGTTAATACATAAAGAAATTAAAAAAACCAAACCTAGAATCATCAGGAAGAGACAAATCCCGATCGTGGTCGAAATTTGACTTCCTTTCCTTCTTGGTTCCTGCTTGAGCCAGGGTCTTGCTTTGTAGCCTAAGCTGGGCAGATCCCCCGCTGCACTGGCCTCAAACTCACACAGACGCCTCCGCTCCACCTGAGGACTGGGGTTCTGGGCTACTCCTCTACCCAGCTGAGCGTTTGCTTCTACAGTTGCTTTGTGGAGCCCCAAGGAAAGACTCTGAGGTCTTGGTGCTATGGGGTCACCTGACCTTCCATCCAAAACCTCCTCGGAAATGAGCACTCTCATCCCAGAAACGCCCCTAGGCCAGAAATAGCCTGAGGAGGGGAAGGGGCAAAGGTGAAGTTAAGACAAGCCTCGGAGGTGAGCAATTGCATCAGAGGCCACAAGACCAGAAAACAGCCCCAGGAGGAGCCGGGGGCACAGCGACACAAAGTCCCTACAGTGTCACATGTGATCACCTACCTGCAAAGCATTCAGCCGTGAGGAGTCACATAGGCCAGGCGGTCGGAGCCGATAGTTCTGCCAGCGATGAAATGTCTGTCGTGAAAAGCAGCAGGTGGGACACTCGGCTCTGTGCAATGCTGGGGAAGTAGGCGGAAGGCCTGTCACGAGGAGCGGAAGGCTGTCCTCATGTTGTTGTTTTAGAGCACACACCTTCACAGGCCGATTGCAAGACAGCACGTCCCATGTCACCAGTCCAGCCTCGGGCATTGCCTTCTCTCTGCACCGCATGGAGGGGTCTCATCACGGTCTGCAAGGCCTAGACTCCTGGCAATGCACTCCAGGACCCTTGAAAATGTCCGTCACCTGCCGTCAGTCACCTGTCTCACAACTGTCCCCACTGCTGAGTGGCTGGGCCTAAGCTGCACCAATAGCTCAGTTTGCTGCTGGTCTCCCAACTCCTGAAGAAACACATGCAGCGGAGTAAGAAAGGAGACATTAGGGGGCGGGCTCAGCGCACGGGCTCCCCACAAGCGCATCCCCTGCCCCAGCGGGGACCTCGGACTTCAGGGGCCACGGGGTCACCTCTGCTTAGAGAATTATGGACATCGAAGCGCCTGGGATGTGCTGCAGCCAGACTCCTCCTAGTGGAGAAGAAAATTCTCCCCAAAGCTGAGTCTAGTTTCATAACTTCTTTGGAGGAAACCAATGCTCCGACAGTGAGCAAAACCCTTGGAAGGTTTTGGGACAGGGCTGGGGCCACCTGCAGGAGCCTCCAGGACCAGCGAGAGTAACGGAGACGTCTTCAGAGTGACTTGCTTGCAACGCTCCTGTGTGGACTCCTAGAGTCTGTCTGTCCTTGGGGGAGCCGGATGTCCAGCCCAGGACGGGATCCGTGAGGAGGCGTCTCCTGGCTGCCGGCTCCTCGCACGAGGTCCTTCTCCCGGCCCGGTTTCACCTACTTGTATCAGGTGGCAACCCAGCTGGTTTCTGTCCCAAATCAGGTCTTCTGACTCCTCCCAGAAACCAGCCAACTTGTGAGCAGGAGATCCTGCCCCACCCCACGGAGAGGGAACGGGCAGAGCCAGGGAACCGGACGGAAGGACCAGGCGGAGGAGGGAGAGAGGAAAAGAGCAAGTCACACCAGCCCGAACTCAAGGTAAGACTTTCTAAAATCACCCTGCGCGGGCTAGTAAGTACCACCCGGGGCCTAACGAGACACACCCTGCCACCAGAGTAGCGGGTGTGCTAACAAACGCAGAGTTGGGTGACAAGAAAACTACTTCAATGTCAAATGCTGGTGGAAAAGCTGGAAGAAATGCCCAGAGAGGTTGGGATGTGGGGTGGAAGGCAGACGGGTCCCAGTGGACCAGTGTTTGGTACTAGCTGTGTTCCCCTCATCCTGCAATGGAGTTAAGTTGGGGGGAAAAAAAGGGTTACAAAGATAGTGTAGGAAAAACCACGTGTGGCTCCTGCGGGGCGAGCCCAGCGAGCACTTGCGCAGGGATGACAGATGAGCGCCGGCCTCGGCCCCCGGGGAGCTGCAGCGGCCCCCGAATCCAGAGCTCCACGGCGCCTGTTTCCCAGGAGTCCGTGCCTGCCCACAGGAGGCATGGCCAGGCCCATCCGTTCTCCTGGAGCCGTGGCTTGCCCGGGCGGGCGGCCGCTGGGGAGGCCGCTCACAACCTGAGCATCGTTCAGTGAGACTCCAAGCCTCCGGGCAGTTCTCCCAGACAGGGCTAGAGAAGCCCTGACAGGAAACAGAAATGCCCTCCTGCCTTCCAGCACCCACGCTCGCTTGGCATCAGTGAGCAGAACCATCCTGAGGACTGTGGCCCTGGGTTCTGATCACTGGACTCCAGCAGGCGTGTGCTTTCACAGCAATCAGCGCTTCCAGGAGCGTGAGGGGATCCGAAGGACGCGCCTGAAGGGGGTGTGCTGCGTGTGCGTGCTGACACATATATGTTGTGTGTGCTGCGTGCGCGTGCTGACATGCGTGTACTGCGTGTGGATGCTGACACATATGTGCTGGGTATGCTGCATGCGTGTGCTGACGTGTGTGCTACATGTGCATGCTGACATGTGAGACTGATCTGGCCTGGCAGAAGCCGAAGAAAGGTCTGCTGGAGACCGGAGGGTGTGCGTGGTATGTCTCAGGAAAACCATGTGTGTAACTCCCGCCCTCATCAGCATGCCACACGCTTCCTCTCTTCTGAGACCGCAGACAATCCTCACCTTGCACATGTCGAGTGGGCTCTAAGTCACGCTGTTTCTGGACTGGTGTTGGTGGGCCGGGCTTCTGGGCCCTTCCCAGGCAGACACCCCTGGCCATGTCTCTGGACCCCTGCTCGGCATGCATGGCTCTCTGCTTAGCCCGGGCTCTGCTCTCTCCTGTCTCGCCAGCAGAACCCATGCTTCGTCTTCCAAGCTTAATTCCAGCCACTCTCTCGCCACCCCACAGAAGCTCTTCCTGCCCCCCCACGAGGCTCCACATAGTTCCACCCAGAGCTCTTGCAGCCTCCAGACACACCGTACAGGAGGTCACTCAGCCTCCTGCCTCTTCACTGGACTGCAGACCCAGAGGGCGACACCGCACGCCCCTCCCCACGCTCCCCGCAGCATGGTGAGGACAGATCACACACTTCAAAATGCTTCGGAAAAAGAATGGGTGGAAGCCGGAGGGCTGCAGCGGTGCTTGGGGTTGCAGCCTTTGCCTCACAAGCAAAAGGACCTGAGTTCAGATCCCACGTCAAAACACCAGGGGAAATGGCGGTGGCCTGTACTTCCAGCCCTGGAAGACGCAGCCTGGGAAACCCCAGAGCCAAGCGATAAGGAGGCAGAATAATCCAGAACGATTCCCAAAGTCACCTTTGGGCCTCCATAGTTGCACACAATGCCCTCTTCTACACACACACACACACACACACACACACAATGGATGGGTGAACAAATGAAATATTCCTTTTCTTCCATGAAAATCATTTAACAAAGTCTCATTTCACACTCTTGGCTGGTAGCTTGAAAATATCGCTGTAACCACCTTTCCTCCTCCTCCTGAGCTGAACGGGCCTCTCAGAAGGCCCACAGGGTTAAATGTGGCCTCTCCAGCAGACAGACGGGCTTCTGTCCCCCGCGCCCCCCCAGACGAGGGGGAGGAGTGGTCGGAGGTGACAGCAGCTGAGAAGTGTCAGCGCCTTTCCAGAGACGGCGGGTGGATGGACCAGGGAGAGTGACAGGGATCCTGTGACAGGGCATAGATGGAAGCCAGAACCCAAGACAGTCCTGGGGGTCGGGGCACCAGAAACCTCACTGGACAACAGGAGGGACAGAGGGACTCCCCCCCTCAGCCACTCTGCCTGCGAGGACAAAGCTGACCTTCTAGAGAACCCAGCAAGGAGCAGAGGAAAAGCCGTGGGTTAGAAAAAGCCCTCATGAAAGACGAGCCTGTGGGCCCCTCTGCCCAGCCCCCAGAGCAAGCGCCCCCAGAGCAAGAGCCCCCAGAGCAAGAGCCCCCAGAGCAAGAGCAGCCTGCTTTCCTCCAGCCCACAGCAGCACAGAACTCAGAAGCCACGGCTGGGACACGGTGCAGGACACGGCGCGGGACACGGCGCAGGACTTACAGTCTTTGCCTCGCAAGCAAAAGGGCCTGAGTTCAGATCCCAGATTCCCTACACACACACGCACGCACACACGCACGCATGCACGCATGCACACGCACACACGCACGCATGCATGCATGCACACGCACACACGCACGCACACGCATGCACACATGCATGCATGCATGCACACGCACACGCACACGCACCAAGCTTGGTAGAAATGGCAGAGGCTTCACTTCTGGCCCTGGAAGAGAGGGCCTGGGACTTCCCCAGAGCAAAGCAGCAAGAAGGTAAAGCAGCAAGAAGGCAAAGCAGCAAGAAGGCAAAGCAGCAAGAAGGTAAAGCAGCAAGAAGGCAAAGCAGCAAGAAGGCAAAGCAGCAAGAAGGCAAAGCAGCAAGAAGGCAAAGCAGCAAGAAGGTAAAGCGATCCAGGATAATGGCCAGGGCCACTCGTGGACCTCCACAGGCACGCATAGCACCTCTTTAACATACACACACCCACGCACATATGCAAGCACACTTGCAAAAGAAAGAAAAAGCATTAAGTAGTCATCCAAGCGAGGCCCAGTGAAGGAGAAGCATGCGGAGCAGGCAGCGTGGGAAGTTCTGAGAGCAGGAAGAAGCTCAGTGGAATGAAAGTACAGTCGGAAGCGTTAACTGTGATGATGAAGCTGAAGAGGTGGCTTGCTGCTTTGTGCCTGTGCCACGAGCATGGAGCCCGAGTTCAAGCCCCAGCACCCGCTGAAGAGCAGCGCCCACCTGAAGAGCAGCGCCCACCTGAAAGCAGCGCCCACCTGAAGAGCAGCGCCCACCTGAAGACAGTGCCCACCTGAAGAGCAGCGCCCACCTGAAGAGCAGCGCCCACCTGAAGAGCAGCGCCCACCTGAAGACAGTGCCCACCTGAAGACAGTGCCCACCTGAAGACAGTGCCCACCTGAAGAGCAGCGCCCACCTGAAGACAGTGCCCATCTGAAGAGCAGCGCCCACCTGAAGACAGTGCCCACCTGAAGACAGTGCCCACCTGAAGAGCAGCGCCCACCTGAAGAGCAGCGCCCACCTGAAGAGCAGCACCCACCTGAAGAGCAGCGCCCACCTGAAGACAGTGCCCACCTGAAGACAGTGCCCACCTGAAGACAGTGCCCATCTGTTATCTCTGACGAGAGCGGCAGAGACGGAAGGCTCCTGAGCTCTGGCCGGTGCACGCCCAGTTCAGTGAGCCACCTCTGACCTCTGCATGCGCCTGCGTGCACATGGCACACGCAACCCACAGGCATGCGCACATGCACGCATGCGCACACATGCAAAGTACACACAGGATGAAGCGCCAGAAGCTAAAATTGTAAAATGCTCCCAGAAAGTAAGGCAAAGAGGGAAAAGAGAGAACAAGGAACAAAAACAGATAAAGAACATAAAATATCAGCCGGAAGCTCTGAAATCTTCCATGAAGTTAAAAACAAAAAAAGAGCGTGCAGAGAAAATGGAAGGAATGCACTAACCAAGAAATATTTTATCCAAAGTTTCCCAAAGAAGAAAAACAGACCTTGAAAACCCTAATTGAACAGACCATGGGTACGCAGCACCATGAACAAAATAAGCACCGGGAATACTGGGTTTCCAAGGATAAGTGGATCTGAGAAGTTCTGGAGAGAGAAACTAGTCACGAACCACAGAACAGGCCGGAACAGCATCAGACTTGCCCGTGTCAGCACCTGAAGTCAGAAGCTAAGGCAGCAACGCATCCTCCAGCTCGGAGAGAAAATCATCTTCCGTCTAGACATCCTCGTTCAGCCAAAATGAGGAGGAGGAGGAGGAGGAGGTGAGGACAGGACAAGAGACTGGCACGCTGGGTTCCTGCGCCATGGCGCCATGGGGTGCATAGGGAGAGCCCCGGGGTCCAAGCACGGGTGGTGCTCTAAGGGGCAAGAGCCGGGGTCCCCAAGCCACGTGGTGGTGCTCTAAGGGGGCAGAGTCCGGGGTCCAGCCACGGGGTGGTGCCTCTAAGGGGCAGAGCCGGGGGTCCAAGCACGGGGTGGGTGCTCTAAGGGGCAGAGCCGGGGGTCCAAGCCACGGGGGTGGGGTGGCTCTAAGGGGCAGAGCCGGGGGTCCAAGCCATGGGGTGGTGCTCTAAGGGGAGAGCCGGGGTCCAAGCCACGGGGTGGTGCTCTAAGGGGCAGAGCCGGGGGTCCAAGCCACGGGGTGGTGCTCTAAGGGGCAGAGCCGGGGGTCCAAGCCATGGGGTGGTGCTCTAAGGGGCAGAACCGGGGGTCCAAGCCACAGGGTGGTGCTCTAAGGGGCAGAGCCGGGGGTCCAAGCCACACAGTGAGGTTCAAAGGGAGAAAGTGGGGGGGTCTGTGCCGCATGGTGGTGCTCTAAGGGGAAGGCTCTCCTGCTGTTCATGAGGAAGGACACTGAGAAAGAAAACAAAGGACTCCAGGCAACAGCAAAGGGGCCCCCAAATAGACAAGCCCCCGGCCCAGGTTGGAAGAGAATGGTAAAGCCTATTATTTAGCACACAGGGAGTTGACTGCCCCGAAGAGGTAACAGGGGTTTGAAATCATTTCTGGGTGGGTCTGGGGTTGGGGTCTGGGACCAGGAATCAGGAGTCTGGGTCTGGAGTCAGGAGTTGGGGGTTGGGGTCAGGGGTCAGTTCAGGGGTCAGGGGTCAGGAGGTCAGGCCTGCAAGAACAAAAGCTGCTTTCATCATCCCAGGGCATGGGTATCACAAGGCTATTTAGTCGTTCTCCTGCATTGTGTTACTAGTCAAAATATCTATTGCACTACAAAAAGGTATGTGTATGTTCGTGGGCATGAGTGCACGTGTCCACTGCGCGTGGCGGGCAGGAGGGCACGTGTCCACTGCGCATAGCGGGCAGGAGGGCACGTGTCCACTGCGTGTGGCGGGCAGGAGGGCACGTGTCCACTGTGCATGGCGGGTAGGAGGGCACGTGTCCACTGTGCATGGCGGGTAGGAGGGCACGTGTCCACTGTGCATGGCGGGTAGGAGGGCACGTGTCCACTGTGCATGGCGGGTAGGAGGGCACGTGTCCACTGTGCATGGCGGGTAGGAGGGCACGTGTCCACTGTGCATGGCGGGCATGAGGGCACGTGTCCACTGTGCATGGCGGGCATGAGTGCACGTGTCCACTGCGCGTAGCAGGCAGGAGTGCACGTGTCCACTGCGCGTAGCGGGTAGGAGGGCACGTGTCCACTGTGCATGGCGGGCAGGAGGGCACGTGTCCACTGTGCATGGCGGGCAGGAGGGCACGTGTCCACCATGTGTGGCGGGCATGAGTGCACGTGTCCACTGCACGTGGCGGGCAGGAGGGCACGTGTCCACTGCGTGTGGCGGGCAGGAGGGCACGTGTCCACCGCGCGTGGTGGGCAGAAGCGCGTGGCGGGCAGGAGGGCACGTGTCCACTGCGTGTGGCGGGCAGGAGGGCACGTGTCCACCGCGCGTGGTGGGCAGAAGCGCGTGGCGGGCAGGAGGGCACGTGTCCACTGCGTGTGGCGGGCAGGAGGGCACGTGTCCACCGCGCGTGGTGGGCAGAAGCACATGGCGGGCAGGAGGGCACGTGTGCACCGCGCGTGGCGGGCAGGAGCACGTGTGCACTGTGTGGGGGGCATAGTGGTCAGCTAGCCCACACTCCTCAGGAGCCATAAGCAATATTTTTTGAATCGGGGTTTCCCACTGGGACCTGCACCGATAAGACTGGCCTTGCCGGCCAGCCCAGTCCTCCTCAGCACTGGGGGTAAAGACACATTCACCCCGCTTTTCATGTGGGCGCTAGAGCGCCATCTCAGCCCTCACGCATGCTCAGCAAGCGCTTTTCCGACAGAGCCATGTCCCTGGCCCGTGACTAGCTTCCAAGGGGCTCGTCACAGCACGGCAGCCTCCCGACTTGCTCCGTCCATCAGCCTACGCTGGCTGGAGCCTCAAGTAGGCCCTAAGTAAGGCATTGGTCACTCGGTGCAGAACCATCTGGGCAGAGTCCAAGGTCGTCAGAGCTGGGCTGTGCTTGAAAGGGGCAGACTACACTCAGGACGCTTGCAGAGCGAGGCTCGGTTCCAAACACAGCCAAGATAAGCCCGGAGTCGTAGCCAAACTGCAGGATGGGGGTGGAGAGTGGAAAATTACTAAGAGGAAGCACTGGATGAGAGAGAAAAGACGTTCTGACAGGACCAACTGACCCATCAGGGTTCACACTGAAGGCTGCCAGGGCCGTGCTCGGCACCCGGGGAGGAGGAAGTGGGGTACTGGCTAGTCGGGGTTCTTACTAAAGCTGTTTTACAGAAGGTCCTGCAGGGCCCTCGGAAGACTCCCTCAGGGACTCCGGGATGTTCATTCCCAGGTTCCACCCACAAACATGTGACTCAGCAGAGGTGTGTGTGGGGGTGTGTTTATGTGTGTGTGTCTGTGTGTACATTTGTGTGTCCATGTGTGCATATGTGTTTGGGTGTGCATGTATGCGTGTGTGTATGTATGCATGCGCATGCATGTGTGCGTGTCTGTGTGTACATGTGTATGTTTGTGTGTATTTGGGTGTGCATGCATGTATGAGTGTGTGCTTGTGTGTACATGTATGCGTGTGTGTGTGTGTGTGTGTGTGTGTGCGCGCGTGCAAGCATGCGCGCAGGGGGCCAAAGAAGTCAGGGGCATCCATCTTCTGGTGTGTCTTGAGTCTGTCTTTCTCCTCCCTCTTTCTCTTACCTTTGTCTTAACCCACAAATCCCCCTGGACAAATCCCCCTGGATGGGGGAAACCATGCTGGAAGTCCCATCCCGGCCCCTCCCAGGTATTAACACACCCCAAACATTTTCTTTTTCAACCCTTGGGCGCCCTCTCCTGGAAGAAGCTTGTTAAATCTTTCAGCAGCACCACACACCAACCGGGAGTTTTTCTGTGTAAGAACTTGCTGAAAATGTTTCCAAACATAAAATACCAGGAATAAACCTGACCAAAGAGGAGAAGAATACCTACACTGAAAACTTTTATAACACTGACGAAAGCAGCTACCAGAAAATGGAAAGAACTCCATGCTCATAAATGGTAGGATCGATATTGTGACAATCGCCATATAGCCCAAAAATAAATAAATATTCAAAGCCACCTCCATCGAATCCCAGTGGTGCTCTTTGTGGAACTCAGAGAAACCCTAAGATGTCTATGAAGCACAAAGACTTCAGGAGGCAGCCCCCCCCCGAAAAAGCGATGCAGAGAGTCGGGGGCCCTCAGCAGAAAGAGCAAGGCATCACAGAGTCTGCCCGAATTGCACTACAGAACCAGTCACGAAACCAGCAGGAAGCAGATACAGGCCCACGAAACAGAAAGCTGACACAGAACTCCACAGAGCTAGACACAATAGTGTCCTCAACACACACGCTGGAAAGCTGGACACCCCTACGCACAGCACTCAATGCAAATGAATCAAAGACCCATAGGTGCAACATAAGACCCAAGACTCTGAAGCCGCTAGAGAAAAAGGTAGATAAAGCATTCAAGGTACAGGCATAGGCAAGAAATTCTGGAAAGAACTCGAACGCACTCAGGAAATAATCCCACTATTGACAAATTCGATTTTGTGAAATTAAGGAGTTTTCCACACAGCAATGACCCAGTCCGCAGAGCAGAGATAATCCAAAGCTGCGCCAACCACACATCAGACAGGGGCCAATATCCAAAGCCTGCCACCCCGTCAACAGGGGCTGGCAGGAGGAATAAAGTATCATGGCACCCCCCCATGCCCATCCCTCCTATCAGGGCTGTGGGCAGGATTGCAGGATCCACGCGCAGGTCACACGGAGCAGAGGAGGCACTAGAGGAATTTCCCTGCCCACCCTCTTCTTCACTCTCTCGCTGGGTAGACGGGGAAGTCACGTCCATCTGCCTCCCAAAAGCAGAAGGAAGAAGCCAAGTCAAGACCTCAAGCCTGGGAACAGAAGCCAACAATCTCCTCGCTCTTTCCCTGGACGTTCAGAAGTGGATTCCTTTGCCAGAGCACTGTGTTGCGTCATCTCACACCCACCCTATAGCCATGTCCCTCCGATGGCCTCCGCTGCACACTCCACGGGGTTTTCCTGTGGGAAAGATGGGGAGATACCCACTCAAGCAATGTCTGGCCCAGAGACATCGGAATAAAACTCAAAGCTGAACTTTGCTTTTGAAACTGTCTTAAGGGATTGATTCACATTCACATACAGCTACACACTTACACACACTCACACATAGTTACGCACTCACACTGATGCATGCATGCATGCTCACGCATACACATACACACACACTGTGCTCATTCACACTCATCATACATACACCACATATTCACACTCACGGGTCCACACATTTGCACACTCACACATAGTCACACATTCACACTGACATATGCACACATGCTCACACACACACTGTGCTCGTTCACACTCATACATACACCACATGTTCACACTCACGGATCCACACATTTGCACACCCACACATAGCCACACATTCACACTGATACATGCACACATGTTCACACGCACACACTGTGCTCGTTCACACTCATCATACATACACCACATGTTCACACTCACGGATCCACACATTTGCACACCCACACATAGGCACACATTCACACTGACACATGCACACATGCTCACACACACACACAGAGTACTCGTTCACACTCATACATACACCACATGTTCACACTCACGGATCCACACATTTGCACACCCACACATAGCCACACATTCACACTGATACATGCACACATGCTCACACACACACACTGTGCTCGTTCACACTCATCATACATACACTGCATATTCACACTCACGGATCCACACATTTGCACACACTCACACATAGTCACACATTCACACTGACATATGCACTCATGCTCACACACACACACAGAGTACTCGTTCACACTCATTATACATACATCACATGTTCACACTCACAGATCCACACATTTGCACACACATACATAGTCACACATTCACACTGACACATGCACACATGTTCACACGCACACACTGTGCTCGTTCACACTCATCATACATACACCACATGTTCACACTCACGGATCCACACATTTGCACACCCACACATAGCCACACATTCACACTGACACATGCACACATGCTCACACACACACACTGTGCTCGTTCACACTCATCATACATACACATGTTCACATTCACGGATCCACACATTTGCACACTCACACGTAGCCACACATTCACACTGACACATGCACACATGCTCACACACACACTGTGCTCGTTCACACTCATCATACATACACATGTTCACGCTCACACATGTATTCACAAACACATGCTCACTCCTCACGGTCACACTAAGCACATGTTCTGCCATGCCCCGTCTCTCTTCAGCTCACCTGCCCGCTTCGATGCCCTCGGCAGCCCTAGCACAGGTGTTCGGCATCCTGCAGGCTGCCCCTGTGTGTCCTCTCCACCCGGCCTGCCCCTGCCATCTCCTCAGTCTCCCATTGGCCTGCCACCTCTGCTTTCTCCGCTCGCTCTCCTCTTCTCCCCAACTTTGAGGCATCCACGTGCCACCCCTGCCAGCCTTCTCTCTTCCTGTTCACCACGGCGTGCCTGTGCCTTCCATCCGAGATCCTGCCAGACCTCTACGTGCACTCGGGAGATGCGAGTGAGCACCTGCCAGGCCCAACCGGTGCAAACATCAGATGTGTGTGATGCACCCGACACTCCCCCCCCCCGAGCTCTGGCTAGCGGGTAGAGCTAGGAAGCAGCAGGGTGTGGCAGTGCTGGTCCCAGCCAAGGTGGGCAGGTCTGCCCACAGCACCAAAGACGCCACCTAAGGATGGCTGGGCTGGCCCAGGAAGACAGGGAGGGGCAGGCCATGAACGTGCACACAGAAGTGGGATTGGACGCAGTCCTAGGAACCACTGTGTCTGAGACTCGGTGAGAAATGAGTACATCTGTTGCATGTGCACTGGACGGACCAGCGCCACGCTAACGGTACCCGTCTCCAGCTGGGTGGCGACCATGGTTTTCTCCAGTGTGCTGTGCTTCAAAATTATGTCTTCAATGCCTGCAAATTATTCCACAATCACTTTTTAAATTCTCTTTTACTCAGTGTGTAATGTCTGTGATGTGTGTGAGGCATGTGTGATGTGTTTATGATGCATATATGTGATGTGTGTGTGATGCCTGTGTAATGCATATGTGTGATGCATGTGATGTGTGTATGATGTGTTTGTATGGTGCATATGTATGATGCATGTGTGATGTATGTGATGTGTGTGTGATATGTCTGTGTGATGAGTATGTGCAGTGTACTCATATGCATATGTGTGATGTGTGTATGATGCATATGTGTGGTGTGTGTGAGATGCATATGTGTGGTGTGTGGGAGATGCATATGTGTGGTGTGTGTGTGTGATGCATGTGTAATGCATATGTGTGATGTGTGTATGATGCATATGTGTGATGTGTGTATGATGCATATGTGTGGTGTGTGTGAGATGCATATGTGTGGTGTGTGGGAGATGCATATGTGTGATGTGTGTGTGTGATGCATGTGTAATGCATATGTGGTATGTGTATGATGTATGTCCAGTGTGTGTGATGCATATGTGTGATGTGTGTGTGATGCATGTGTAATGCATATGTGGTATGTGTATGATGTATGTGCAGTGTGTGTGATGCACATGTGTGATATGAATATGGTGTGTGTGATTCGTATGCGTGATGTGTACACGTGTGGTGCTGTGTGATGTGTGTGATGCATATGTGTGATGCATGTGCGATGCACGTGTGTGACATGTATGTGTGATATTTGTGTGATGAGTATGTGTGCTGCCTGTGTGATGCATATGTGATGCGTGCATGATGAGTGTGTGATGTGTGTGTGCTTCCTAACTAGATAGAAATGGCCAGAGTGCAGGCTCCAAGCAGTGGCCGGCTCACTTCTCCAGGATCACTTTTCAACTTAATCATTGTGGGAAATTCCGTGGTCCAGCCCTGGGATGCTGCCGTTCTCTCTCACGTTTCCATTTTCTCACACACAGCTCCCCTGCGCGGAATGTTCCCCCACGCTCGGGGAACTCGCCGGGGCTCCCGGTTCCCCACAGCACTCCTGCCCACAGCTCAGCAGCGTGGGTGACCATGGGATGGGCTCTCCTTCCTAGCAGCCACCCGCTGAGCACGCCCCGTCTCTCGCTGCACTTCCCTGGTTCTACATGTCCTCTGTCGGCCTGGGGGACGAAGAGCCTGTCCACAGTAGACACCGAACTAAGTAAATGTGGCAGATGCCCCCTCAGCCACCACAGCAACATGCCCACTGCTGCACATGCTGGTCTGTGGCCAAGATGCTGGGCGCCTCTGAGCCGAAGGTCTGAGATGCCCTCGTGCGCAGAGTCATCGTGTTCCAGCCATGTCTCGGGCAGAACTTCTTGGCATGTCCATACTGGTGCTTCTAGTTGCCAAACACAGTATAGGACACCCAGGTAAAATACAAGCTTCAGAGCCTCAGCGGTTAGTGCTAAAGATGTCTCTTTCAATAGCTGACATGCTGAATGATGATGACAGATATGCAGTCAATAGCTAAATATAAATGACAGATTAATAGATGAAAGCTAAATAAATGATAAATGATGCTAGATAGATGATATTTAGAGATCAATGATAGGAAGATAGTAGATGATAGATTAGATAGAGATGATTGATAAATGATGGACAAATAGTAGATTGATAGATGACTGATAGCTAAATAAAAGATATAGATAGATGACTGATAAATGACAGATGATGATTAAAAGATGGATGAGTAGATGATAGATTGACAGATTAGGCAAATAGATGATAGACATAGAAGATAGGCACATGATAGACAGACAGATAGACAGACAGACAGACAGACAGACAGATAGATAGATAGACAGATAAATAGATGATAGATAGAGAGATAGATGATAGATAGACACATGATAGACATACAGACAGATAGACAGACAGACAGATAGATAGATGGATAGATAGACACATGATAGACAGACAGACAGACAGACAGATAGATAGATAGATAGATAGATAGGCAGGCAGGCAGACAGATAGACAGGCAGGCAGCCACTGTGATGAGACAACTGTAATCCTATGCATCAGGTCCAAGGCACCCTAGCTACACGGCAGGTCAAAGCAAGCCTGAGCTATATGTGATGTGTCAAAAGCAGCAGAGAGTCATCATTCAGCTGAAATTCAAATCTAAGTGGGCTGCCTGTGTTTCTGTTATTACCCTGACACCTGTTGCTCCCCAAGGGACGTGCATGGCTTTCAGCTGAAGCCCTCCTTCCTTAGATACTCCTGACCTGAGACTCCTCACCGCCCCGCTCGTCCCCTGAGAGCTGCGCTGAGCAAAGGCCGAGCTGGCCAGCTGGAGGGGGTCTCAGCGGCGTGGGGCTCTCCTTCCCTCCTTCTGAGGAATCATCTTTCAGACCCTCTTCCTTTGTGCTACACCTTGAGTCCTCAGAGCCAGGCCAGCAAGGTAGGCAGCTGTCCTGTGTCCCAACAATGCCGCCTCCTCCGAGCCCTCCTCTCCCAGGTGAGGGACATGGGTCACTTGGGCTGACCTCTGCTGTGGCCTCCCAGACCCGGGGTACCACTGAGAAGTGAGTCAGCCTGCCCCGCGGAGCGGCTCTCGTGGACCCACACACAGAAACTCCTCCCTGAGCTATTTGGGAGGAAGCGGAGGAGGGCGGAATCTGTTATTGGCAAAAATTATATAAGATGCTAATTTCTCTATTGTGGGGAACAGATCCGGCAGCCGTGCCAGGGACTCAAGTTCCTAAAACCAGGCCTGAGAGGGGGAAGTGGGGCAGGTGGCAGGGAAGGGAGAAGACGCCGCAGCGTGCCACATGGTGTCCTGTCCTGGCCAGGAAGACCCTCCAGCCCCACCTTGGTGGCAGAGACCCCCGCTGCACCCCCACTCTCAGCAGAGTCCCTGATGCACCCCCACTCTCAGCAGAGCCCCCGCTGCACCCCCTCTCAGCAGAGCCCCCGCTGCACTCCCTCTCAGCAGAGCCCCCGCTGCACCCCCTCTCAGCAGAGCCCCCGTTGCACCCTCACTCAGCAGAGCCCCCGCTGCACCCCCACTCTCAGCAGAGCCCCCGCTGCACCCCCTCTCAGCAGGGCTGCTGACCACACGGGTTTCTGCAGCGGCCTCCAGAAAAACAGATGCTCCTTTCGCAGTTCAGTGGTGTCAAAGACACAGGAACGCACCCTGTGGGCTTCTCCTGCCCGCCACCTCCCTGGGGTGATCTCTGCCCTCCTTCCTGGCGATTCTCCTTTACCGCCTGCTGCTTGTGCGGCCTCCGTTTATTCCAGTGGGGGCAACTGGTGGGCGTGCTGACTGGCGCCTCCTGCTGGATATTCTGTGGGGTGAGAGGACCAAGGATTTGAAGCCTGAGCTGCACAGACCACCAAAGAAGAAAGAATATGGGGGGGAGAGAGAGACAGAAAGAGGCAGGCAGGGAGGGAGGGAGGGAAGGAAGGAGGGAGGAGGGAGGGAGGGAGGGAGGGAGGGAGGGAGGGAGGGAGGGAGGCAGGGAGGGAGGCAGGGAGGGAGGGAGGGAGGGAGGGAGGCAGAGAAGGAGGGAGGGAGGGAGGGAGGGAGGGAGGCAGGGAGGGAGGCAGGGAGGAGGCAGGAGGGAGGGAGGGAGGGAGGGAGGGAGGGAGAGAGGGAGGGAGGGAGGGAGGCAGGGAGGGAGGCAGGGAGGGAGGGAGGGAGGGAGGGAGGGAGGGAGGGAGGGAGAGAAGGAGGGAGGGAGGGAGGGAAGGAAGGAGGGAGGGAGGGAGGGAGGGAGGGAGGCAGGGAGGGAGGCAGGGAGGGAGGTAGGGAGGGAGGCAGGGAGGGAGGCAGAGAGGGAGGCAGGGAGGGAGGGAGGGAGGGAGGCAGGGAGGGAGGCAGGGAGGGAGGGAGGGAGGGAGGGAGGCAGAGAAGGAGGGAGGGAGGGAGGCAGGGAGGGAGGCAGGGAGGGAGGCAGGGAGGGAGGGAGGGAGGGAGGGAGGCTTTGTCCCATGTCGCCGCAGAAACTCTCTGCAGACTTGTACAGGAGCACAGACCGACAGCCTGGGTCCTGCTCACCCTCGTTCTTGATCTGTGCTGTTCCCAGACTAGACCCCACAGCTGTTGGCAAATGCTTGTCTCCTCTGGATCTAAATTGTTCTCTCGTACCAGAAGCTGCTCGGCTTCCCTCAGCCCGTCCACTCCAACAATCTGTCCCCTGAGTGTGTGTTCACACTCCCTCACACTTCAGGCTGCCCTGCTATTTGCATTCAGGTCTCTCCTGCGTGGGTCTCCTATCCTGGTGCCCCTCACTTCTCTTCCCTGCGGGTCTCCTACCCCCGGAGCCTCCCGTTTCTCTTTCCTGCAGCATTTAATGACCTACTTTAATCCCTCTTGCCTTCTTCCCTTTTTGGCCACCATCGCCCCTCTTTATTCTCTGCTAAAGCAATAACTGTGGGGGCTTCTTGAGCGGGTCTCGGGTTTCCCACCATCCAGGCGGAGGCTGGTCTGCAGTCTTGTCGAGTTGTAACGCTTCCTTCCTTCAGCTCCAGTGTGAGGTTTATGTGGATCATTTGCTTTTATTTATTTATTGTTCCCAAGATGTGCACTTTTCCCCCTTTGAGTTTATGTTGCTGTTGTTTGTAATTGCTTCCGACTGGGGGCGGGACCTAGAGTGTGATTTGGCCAAGGTTGGCTTGGCTCTCCTCGGTATTACTCACACCTCCTCAAAGCCCCGCATGCTCGCTCTCTCTCTCTCTCTCTCTCTCTCTCTCTCTCTCTCTCTCTCTCTGTTTTGTCGGTCCCAGTGTAAATGGTGCTCAGAGGAGGGTGTCCGGGCAGGGATGCTTGGGAATCCAATCCTCCACTCATGAGCCGGGCCATCTGGAAGTCGCCTCTTGCTCAATGGACCGGAGTAAACATTGTCCATTATGAAATCCACCACGTGGGCTGCCAGGGCGAATGGGATCCCACCCAAAACCGATCGCAGCTCTGACAGGGAAGTTGGCTCACGCTGCCTGGTCTACTCCAGACTCCCCCGTCCCTGATGTCACAACTCAGAGCGCCCGCCCGCCTGCCTCCAGCTCATAGGAAGCTCTGAAGATTTTCTCCGTGTGCCCTACAGGCGGCCCAAGCCGTCACTGATGGCGTTCATGAAAGTCTTCCTCCTCCCCGTCATGGTGATTTTCTTGGCCTACTACTACTCTTCAGTTGAAGAGTTCAGACCAGGTGAGTGGAGCGCTTCTTGATGGGAATTCTAGGTGCGAAGGACGGGGTAGCAGGCGAGTGCAGCGCATCTCGTTAGAAGGACTGGGCTTAAAATCCGGGGTGCTGAAGTATCCTGAGGGTCAGGATGTCCCCCCGGATCCTTCAGTCACTGAAACAGAAGGGCCCCGAAGTGGGACTGCACCTCCACATGCTCCAGCCGCAAGCTGTGGGCAGGAAGGGACCCACGCAGCCGGGAGCTGGCCAAAGGGGCTGTGCGTCACTTGGCTTCCGCCACGCAATCCACTCCAGATCCCCTAGAAACCAAACGTAAGACCCAGACAGCGAGCGCCGCAGAGCCCAAGGCTCTGCTTGCTTCTGCACTTCCTTTCGGTCCGGCAGATGCAACCCGAGGAGTCGAAGGCCAGGCGTTAGCTGAACCATGACCCTCCTGGCCATCGGCTCTGTGACCTCTGAAGCAGGAAGGTTTGGCGTTCACAGCTAGACCAAAGCTGCTGAGGACTCGGGCGTTTCCGCACTTACCACGACTAGCTAGTCTGGATCATCACCTTCAAAGCTGAAGGTGAAGCAAGGGGGCCTGTGTCCCCGGAGGGAGAAAGAGCCCTGCCACCAAGTCGGGTGCCCGTCTGACCCTCCTTGTGGTCCCCCAGAGATGCTCCGAGGAAAGAGAGTGATCGTCACTGGCGCCAGCAAAGGGATTGGGAGAGAAATGGCGTATCATCTGGCACGGATGGGAGCCCATGTGGTCCTGACAGCAAGGTCTCGGGAAGAACTGAAGAAGGTGAGGGGCTTATGCCCACCCTCATGTGCCCAGATAGGGCCTGCGCACGTGTACGCATGCACGCACGTGTACGCATGCACGCACACCCACGCAAGGGCCAGCCTTGTCCCTGCTCTCACCTTGTTCCCTCACTCTCTTGTCTTCCAAAGGCCAGCAGAAATACACAAGCACATACTTCTAAGCATTCAGTGGACACACACTGTATATCTGGCCACAAAGCTCTCAAGTTATAGCTGTTTCTGACCATGCTTGTTCACCCATGGGACCCACATGGGCAGGTCTGTTTCCAGGAACCGAAGCTTCAGCCCCGGCTCATGCATGCAGTGCACCCCCATAGATTCACAAGCCCAAGGGTCTGCTTATGCTTTCAGATCTATCCATCCGCACCCATGTGTGTTCAGACCTACCCATGTGCGTTCAGACCTATCCATGTGCGTTCAGACCTACCCATGTGCGTTCAGACGCACCTGTTCACAGACCCCATGAGTCTGAAGCATGGCCGCGAACCCCAACGCCACAGTCATTTTAACCATTTAAACCTCACCACGTTCCAGAAGGACGAGGACTATGAAAGCGGTCCTGGGAACACTCAAGCCGCGCTCGCAGAACGAGCATTCGCACACATGCATGCACATGCAGATGCACAAACATCTCTGCGCAAACTCTCCCCTAAGCCCCGATCACTTCAGAGACGACACACAGGCGTGGCCGGCTGAGAAGACGCTGTTTCCTGCCGGGTCTTTGCAGGTAGTTTCTCACTTTCCTGCCGGGTCTTTGCAGGTAGTTTCTCACTTTCCTGCCATGTCTTTGCAGGTAGTTTCCCACTGCCAAAAACTCGGAGCAGCTTCAGCGCACTACGTTGCAGGGACCATGGAAGACGCGGCCTTCGCGGAGCAGTTTGTTGCCAAAGCAGGAAAGCTCATGGGTAAGGCTCTGTCTCCCTCGGCTCCCGGCGCTCCGGCATCGCGGGGGGAGGGAACCAAGCCCCGACGGTTCCCTCACCTCCACCATCCTGCAGGGGGACTGGACATGCTCATCCTCAACCACATCACCTCGACGTCTATGACCCCCTTCCACGACGACCTGCACGTCGTGCACAAAGCCATGGAGGTCAACTTCTTCAGCTACGTGGTGCTGAGTGCGGCCGCCCTCCCCCTGCTGAAGCAGAGCAACGGTAGCATCGTGGTCGTCTCCTCCTTAGCTGGTGAGCAGGGAGAGGGACGGGACGAAGCACATCTGGGGACTGTGCTGCGCGAATGAACCTGAAGGGACGGGGGACAAAAGCTTACAACAGATACACGGCCGTTCTCAGGCGGCGCTCCTGTGAGGGACCGTGACGTGCGTGACAGCTGCTTTGGGAAGAGCTAGAAGGTGGGCGAGGCCAGGCCAGAGAGGGCGGCAAAGTCTCTGAAAGGACAGAGGGGGGTGAATACAGCTCAGGCACAGGGAACCTGGTGCCGTGATCTAAACGTGGAAACTCAAAGGGGCATCGGGAGCTGCCGAGCTCAGCCTGTCCTGCTCCTTCTGATGGAGAGACAGGATTGCAGCCGCAACAGGTGGAAAGGCCACTTCCATCCAACCACGAGCCACAGGTTAGTGGGTTCAGAAATGGAACAGAAATGCTCTATTGAGACACCATGAACAGCAGCAGCGAGGAGAGAGTGAAACGTGCAATAACAAAAATAACAACTGAGAAAAGAGTCAGGCTGGAGACGTGACACAGAGCCGGGGCCCTCGCCCCACACCAGTCTCCAACACTGAAAAGGAAAATGTGACCCAAACTGTGTAGGCTGAGGGTAGCACACCACATGCCAGCCTACTACATGGAAAGAGACTTAAATAGCCAGTATGGAAGGAAAACTATGCGCCAAGTAATGTTGGTGGGGAAATCGATGTGGCTGAGGGAGAGGGCTCTGTGCATCAAGGGAGAGATCTCTGTGGCATACAGAGAGATCTCTGTGCATCAAGGGAGAGATCTCTGTGCATCAAGGGGGAGATCTCTGTGGTATACAGAGAGATCTCTGTGCATCAACGGGGAGATGTCTGTGGCATAGAGGTCCCTTATTTTGCATGGTGGCAATAGCCTAGGTCATCACCAAGAAAAAGCCTGGGCGCCCAGCACGGGCATTCCTGGGCCCTTCAGTCACGCCATCGGAGGCTGGCTAGGATGGGCTGGAAGGTCTGCAGAGGAGGGTGGAAATCAGCCACTCATAGGAATGCTTAGGAATGCAGAGGAGGGCGGAAATCAGTCATTCCTACAAATGCTTAGGAATGCAAAAACAGATGACAAGGAGACTTTGACACACTCAGCAGCGTGAAAGCCAGTTCATGAAGCTAATCACACCATCCATGTGATAAAACCTTCTTTTTTCAGGCCCGGGAAGGGCTAGTGTAGAGCCTGGATAAATGGGCAGGGTGCCCGCGCTGCCCGCCGGCAGTGATTGATATGCACCCAGTGCTTCCAGCCAGCACAGCGTGCCAGGCTGAAGGGAAGTGAGTGTCTTCAGATGCATACTGAGTTGGGTGTGGGGGGTGCTGGGCACATCCCCAGTGAATCCGGCCAAAGCGGCCACATCAATCATGGTGTAGGTGGCTTTACCAGTTTCAGTAGCTGAGCTAACACATTCAAGGAAGGTCATCTTTGCTGAGAGAACTTAACTTTTAAAATGTCTACAACCTAAATGGGGTGGGGGTAGCCCCGGAGGGCGGGATGGAATGCTGATAGCCTGTTTCTGTAGAAACGCCCGTGCTGACCTCGAGGTCAGCAAATGCATGCTGGCATGGAGTTCGAACCACATCTACTACGGGACACACAAATTTTTACTGACTTGTAGTGATCCCTTTTATTCCTAATGCATCCAGATGTTGCACCTCATAAATTTCTCACTCACCTTCTTAAAAGCCCGGCTACTTCCTCTGCATCAGCAGAGACAACACCAGTGCTTCCAGAAGCCTCCTAACAGCACATCTGAGCACAAGTCGACACCTTCCCTGGCTCCTTCTGAGTCACATCCTGTCACACAGTTAGTCTGCCCTCCTCCACCTCGGGATAGCAGAACATACATTTAGCCACTGTGACAAGGACTCAATACAGCCTTAAGCAACCCTAAGTGTCATCTTGTATAGCAACCTAGGCAGCCAGGGTTACAATAGGTTTGTGCCCACAAGGCATGATGATCCCTCCTGTCTCAACACTGCCAACCCCAAGATGTTACCTTCGTGTGCATGGCTTCCTATCGGGTCTGAAGTCTAGCTTCAGGAAACCAAGAAGGATCGGTCCTGAGAGCTCAGCTCCTCGCCAGGGCTGTGCACATGCAGGCGGTGTTCAGAGCTAAAGACAAGACAGGCGTGGCTGACCCCACCCACCTGCACACTAAAAGCCAAGAAACACTGAAGACTAGGATAAAATGAGTAAGCATGGCGGCTCATGCTATAGTCACGGCACTAAGGAGGCTGAGGCAGGAGGATTGCCATGAGTTCCAGGTGCCCACCCCATCCACTCAGACTCACAGACGGGGGTGGCAGGCAGAGGGGAGGAAGGACAGAAACGGGCCCCTCAGGTGTTGCCGGAACCCAGAGTCGGGTATGCGGGTGCTTGGATTTCCCTTCCTTGTAATGAGTTCCGTAGAGGAAGATGTCAGAACACTGTGCTGCACACCTCGAGTCCCAGAAGGCCAAGCCCGGGCGCCCCGGAGCGCCAGCAAGCACGTGTTCCTTTGGTGAGCTCTGGCTTCACCTGGCAACCCAGTCTCCAAGGAGGAAGAGGAGGATTAACCAGGATGACTCCTGATAAGAGCCCTGCGCCTTACGTGAACACGCATACACGCACACAGGCCTGCACTCGAACACACATACACACACACACAGATCTGCACTCGAACACACATACATACATGTGCACACAGGCCTGCACACAAACACACATACACACACACACAGGCCTGCACGTGAACACACATACATACATGTGCACACAGGCCTGCACACAAACACACATATACACACACACAGGCCTGCACTCGAACACACATACATATATGTGCACACAGGCCTGCACACAAACACACATACACACACACACAGGCCTGCACTCGAACACACATACATACATGTGCACACAGGCCTGCACGTGAACACACATACATACACACACAGGTCTGCACTCGAACACACATACATATATGTGCACACAGGCCTGCACAGGAACATGCATACATACGCACACAGGCCTGCACGTGAACACGCATACATACATGTGCATGTGCACACAGGCCTGCACACATACATACACACACAGGCCTGCACAGGAACACGCATACATATGCACACAGGCCTGCACTCGAACACACATACATACGTGTGCACACAGGCCTGCACGTGAACACACATACATGTGCACACAGGCCTGCACGGGAACACGCATACATATGCACACAGGCCTGCACGGGAACACGCATACATATACACACAGGCCTGCATGGACACGTGTACCTCTCCGAAGCAAACAGGAATACATGCACAAATAGCACACACGCACAGACACCCCACACACCACACAAAGAAGAGCCGTCTGTTAACTGCTAAGATTCCTGTTCCTCTGCTGGCCAGAGACGTCGCCCGCACGCCACGGGGAGGGCTTCTTTCCCTAGCTCCATGCAGCGGTTAGACACAGGTGTCAATTTGACAACTGAAAGCTGAGCCTTAGGTCACATTTGTGAAGAGTTTGGTTTAGGCAACCCCACTCCATGCCCAGCAAGCCTGCAGGAGATTATCTCCTGGATGTCAGATTACCCACCCATAGTGTGTAGGACCATCCCTTGGCAGTAGACCAGAGAGAGGAATGGCTGGAAATGGACGCACAGGCATTACCTTCCTCTCACAGCTCTGTGTGGACATGGCGTGGGTCCTGATATTGGTATGAACTCTCCTGTCATGTGGATGGAGTACAACCAAGAATCACAAGCAAGAATAAACCTCTCATTCCCCAAAGTAGTTTGCTTATGTATTCATGCATTTCAGCCGGACAGGAGAAACTGGCATAGAATCTGGTACCAGAGAAGTGGGTGTTTCTGATACATCTGGCTGTGTGGCCTTTGTGGCTTTTGAACTGTTTCGTTGGAGACCTATGGAAATGTTTGGAGACTTGGAGGCTGTGGGCTAGAAAGCCACTGAATGGAGCTTAGGGGCCACTGGAGAATATTAATGCTGAAACGTGAATCGTTTGGGCTCAACTCATGGCTTTCCGAAAGGGACAAGGACGTGGGTGAGGTTGACTTTAAAGACGGTGGACTGGAGAAGAGCTGGCCCCTTGGGGTTTCAGACGGGGATGCAGACAGCGGAGCAGCAGGGCCGCTGGAGAAATGAATGGCAAGGAAGAACTTAGTGCTTTGCATGGGCGGCGGCAGAGGTGAGCGCTGCGCTTTGGAGTTATGGGGTGTGAAAACTCAGACTCCTGCAGGGAAAGAAGGCCGAGGCTGAAGCAGTCCCCTGCTCTTCTGAGGCTGCTGCCCAGAGAGGGTTCTCCGGGTCACACCCGGAGCTGGTACGGCTGTGGGCCAGCAGGCCAAGCTGCATCTCCACCTCATGGCAGGTGTGGGAGCTCGCCCAGCTGGCACTGGTTTTGATGCAGGACTGAGGGTGCATGAGAGGCAAGCGAGGCTTGGTGGCATGTGACTGGTTTGAAGTTCTGCAAGGAAAGTGAAGTTCGCAGACGTGGTAGAAAACCAGGAGACTGGAGAGGCAGAGCCACGCTCTGAAGGCGGCTGTGAGCGCAGACTGGAGCTGCGTGGGAATCAAGCCCTCTGTGAGCAGCAAGCAGGATGAGGGATTTGCCCAGCATCTTTGTGCAAGCCTGACTACGTGACAAGGGACAGGAGATGGAGATTGCACTGCAGGATGTGGACTTTACCTGCATTAATCAGTGCTCTGTGGAGGAACAGAACCAAAAGAATGGAGAGAGATAGGAATTTGCCAGATTAACTTACAAAGTAAAATCAGAGTTGTCCGACAATAGCTGCTTGTAGCTGCTCAGCTCTTGAGCTGAGCATCTCAGGAGACAGACGGATCCCAGGAAAGTCTCGAACCTCAGAAACGCTGCAGGCTGCACAGGGGGACCTGACATCAGCGAGGACCACACAGGGCAAGACGGGACAAGTCCCTCCCCCTGGTAATTGCTTTTATGGGATCCACCCCTGGAAAGCACCATCGTGGGCTGGGTCTTCCTGTCAATTAAATAATCCCAGACTTGCTCAGGACTCGCCTGAGCCACAGGTCTTCAAGCTGTGCCCAGGCGCGGCCTACAACTGTCAAGTGACATCTGAATCTAACTATCGAATCAGACTCAAGTCTTAATTTTGATCTGCTATTTTCCTGCTGCGTCCTGGTGCCTTCATTTTAAAATGAGGATGTTTGTTCTGGGCTATTAAATTTTGTTAGTATTTGGCTTGCTGTTGATTTTACAGGGACTTACAGCGAAGGGACCTAGGACCTTGAAAAGGAGACTTTGGACTTTTAAAATGACTTTTAAAATGGTTAGAACTGAACCATTACTGACTTTCATGACTATTAACACTTTAAGATGGAAGACCATTTCTAGTAGTTACTTCTGTTTTGCTGTTCCGTGAGACAGCACTCACACACGAGTGAAAGGGGAGGGGAGACTTAGCGTCTGGTTGCAGCGGGGAGATACGGTCCACTGGGGAGGGAACCCACAGCAGAAGGCACGACCGCAGAAGGCAATTCAGATGTAACTGTCATCGTGGAGCCAGAGAAAGCTGCAAGAGGAAGCCCACCAAGGCCCACCCCCTGTGGTGTGCCTTCCTCCAGCAAGGCTCCACCTCTTAAAGTGCCCCCACCTCCCCACATTAACAACAAGCAGGACTTAGCACATGAGCCTGTGCGGCAACTCGCATCCTGACCATGACACTGTCCCTCGACCCCATGTGCAGACGACATTCAGTCCAACTCTAAAAGTCCCGTACACTACAGCAGTCCCAACACAGTCCAAAAGCTTCTTTTACAACTCAAGGATTCTCTTGTGAATCCTTGAACGAACAAGTTAAAAGGAAGGAACAGGAGCACCCAGGAAAGATTGGTCCCCAACAAGACCAAAGAGCAGCAGAGCCAGCTCCAAATCCTGCAGCTCCAAGTCCAGATGTTGAAATCATCTCAATCCAAAGTGCAGTTGCCTGTAGCACATGTTTCTCTGTCTTGACTGGTTCCTCCCCTGGTGCACAGCTTTCCTTGACAAATATCTCACGTGAACTCTGGCATCTCTAGCATCCTCCTGTCTCAGAGGCAATACGAGCTTTAGCCTCACCTCATACAATGTTCCCCCCGGGCTTCTTTGCAAGTATTCTAACCCTGTCACACTTCCTGCCCTTAGCTGCCGTCTGAAACTACAGAAGAGGCATCCATGACCTCCTCACTGTTACATCTTTCATGTCTTTAAAATCAGGACCATGTGGACCATGTTGCCAGGTCCTGCTATAACCTCCGGTAGAGGTTCACAGCTGGTTTGGTTTCTTTGTGCCGACACTGGGGAGAATCTCCTCCCTTGGGTAGTTGCTTTGATGGAGGAAAACACAGCTTCTTTGGACCTCTGGCCTTTGGCTCTTTACTTCCAGAAGAATTTGCATTCTTATGGGTGGGGACCTGCCCAGAATATCTTGCCCATAGAGTACAGCCTTTTCTACTGCCCCAATAACCGGCAGGCTTTGTTTCACTAATGGAACTAATCTTGTTAATAATAACCAGTCATTTGCTGTCTGTGTTCTGGTTTAATGGTTTAACTTAAGTTTGGCCTCACATTTTTTTCTCATCAGATTTCACAGGGTTTTTTTTTTTTTTTTTTCTGCCTGATCTGCTGTTCTTTTTCTTTATAAATCTGAATAAGAGCACTAGGATGTACCTATGCCACAGTTTCAAGGTTATGCTGTTTGAAATTTCCTCCACTAAACACCTTAATTTAACTTCAGGCAAGGTTTAATGACAAGAACAAAACTCAGTCGAGCTCTCTCTCCAAATTGTCGCTCCATTTGCCCCTAGTCCAGTTCCCAAAACAGTCTCTGACCATCTTGGATCGTCATAAGCTGGTCTTCCACTGTCAGCATCTCTCACAGCCGTACTCTCTTCCAAGCTCTTTCAAGAATGGCTCTTTAAGCTCTGCCTCCAAGACTCAAAGGTTTTCTCAATCCAAAGTTCCAAAGTTCTCCACATTTCCACCACAAAGAGTTCCAAAGGTTCATCACAGCAATGACCGTACTTCTCAGTGCTGAACTCTCTGAGCTTCAGAGAAAACTCCACGCTTTACTCTCGGATCCTCTTAGTCTCACAGCAACACCCCACTTTCTGCCACAGTCACTGTCCTCTTCCCCAATGCTATGAGAACTAATGCGTGAGTTAAGGGAGATTTATGTAGCTTGATTCCAAAGGGGAGATAGAGTTCATTGCATGGGAATCTCAGGGCAGAAGCAGAAAGACAGCCTAGCTCCAGTTGTCACCAAGATACAAAGACAGCCAGGAGCTCCTCAAGGTCCACACCCTGGCAGGCCTCCCTCCAGGGATGGTCCACCTCCCAGCATTCCTAACATGAGCAATGGCTGTGGATACCAGCACGTGAGCCGGCGGGGGCATGAGCAGCTCACATCAAGCCATGACGTGGATTTAATATAGCTCATACTATAAGGCAGCATCTATGGGGACACGGGATGAGGATTATGTTTTGAAAGAAATGTGCTGTGGGTCAAGCGGCAGAGTGGAATGTGACCATTTAGACCAGTCTCAACTTGACAATTAAGTCTGAGCCTTTAGGTAGATTTGTGAAAAGTTTAGGTAACAGAAGCCCTGAGCAAGCCCACGGGAGACTGTCTAATTGATGTGGGAGGAGCCAGCCCATAATGAGGGGAGCCATTTCCCACACGAGTGGATAAAGATAGGGAGAACTGCTTCAGTGTTGTGACATGTAGACACACAGGTCTGCTAGCAAGTGAGAAAGGGCGTCGTCCCTCTCTAGTTCTTCCTGTGGTATGATGTCGTGGGCTCCCTCGGCTCCTGCATTGGTCTGACGCTTCTGCTGCGCTGACAAATGTAGTGAAGAGCCTCGAGGATGAGTGAGCCGCCTACTCGGCTGAGCTGTTGGGTCACGTGCTTACATCAGCACGGAAAGAAACCGGAACGCTTGGTGACTCTTCACTGCACTCAAAAAAAAAATCTTCCAAAAATATGTTTTAGCGCATCTGTGGATGGATGATAACCGGATGAACGGACAGACAGGCCTGAGTCCCTGCTGGACGAGCGGGGGGGGGGGGGGGCCTGAGTCCCTGCTGGACGGGCGGGGGGCAGCCTGAGTCCCTGCTGGAGGGGCGGGGGGCGGCCTGAGTCCCTGTCCTAGTCAGGCACGCTCACCTTCTCGAGAGCACACTGTCTCATTCATGTAACTGGACAGTACTTTAGCTTCTCAGCTAACTGAGCTGACTAGTCAGACTAATATTCCAAGACAGTACGTTATGGGAGAGCGCAGACCAAGAAGTGAGGTCAACTGCTGGACTTGGATCCGCGCACATGCCAGCTACAGGCAGCTTGTGTGGTCCGATCCCACCCCAAGAATTCATCATTGCAAAGCGGAAACGCAGAGCTTCTCAAACACACATAGCAACTAACAGGACTTGGAACGTCCCTGATGTAAAGACGAGAATGTACAGATGTTAATCTCATTCAGTGCTGGCATCCACAGCTGCCTGAGGTGAGCTAACTCCCCCACACGGCTGTGCCTCCGTGTGTGGCACCAGAGTGAAGGAGTCCACGAGGGGCTGGGAAAGGCCTGGGGACAAGAGTGGAGGGCAGCGACCTGCCCCCACCGAAGCGATCAACTGTTGTAAGAAAATGTGCCACTTGGCCCTTAAGTCCGATCAACTTCATAGGAATGATTTTCAAGGGGAGGGAGGCACTGAGCATGGCGAGCAGTGGATGGGCAGAGGCACACGGGGTCAGCCATGTGAGCAGCGACGCGCCCACTCTAGACCTGGGGGGAGCCACGGAGGACGCCGGAGCACACGGTACAAACCCGGCGGCGGCGGCTACGCTCAGGACTGCACCTGGGCACAGTCCAGAGGACGGAGGCAGTGGCCGCCCGTGTGTCTGATGTTGTGTCTGCCCTGAAAAGAGAGTGGGAGATTCGAAAGCAAAGGAAGATGCAGTGGGGGACACGAAGGTGAAGGACGATGCAGCAGGAGACGTGAAGATGCAGCGGGGAGAATGAAGGCGAAGGAGGCGGCAGGGGTTTCATGCGTGTTGAGCACAGAGGTGCAGCCCCTCAGCAATCACCCCCACCCCCCCGTCCCTGGGGGCTGGGTAGACACACTCCTATCACCAGCACTTGAGAGGAGGAAGGAAGAGGATGGGGGTCCAGAGTAGAACATATCATCAAAAGCCAGGGCAACGCAAACAAGCCAATAAAAGGCTGAGGTGACCCAGCTGTCCACGGCTCAGCGGGAGTTTGATCCAAGGCACTTCAGGTGGACATTCCAGCTTCCTCCATGGTGCGGGCTGTTCCCTCAGCAAGGAGTCCGAGAAGACATGCTGCAAACACCCCGTGTTGGACCTGCACAAACAGAAGAGAGACATGCACTCAGAGCGGGCCGTGCCAGAGTTAACCTAGAACGAGGTTTATCCTACAGCACCCAGCGCTCACGGTCAGCGGTATTCAAGCAAGGCTCTCCTTCCACTTACTCACTTCCAGAGCATCTATTGCACCGCGAACTTGCTACCAATGTCGGGGTGATTGTTTAAGTAAGAAGCAGGATACTGTGATGGAAACAAAACGAAGACGATCTTAGGACAGCCGAGATTACAGAGATTACAGCCAACCTCATGAGCAGACAGTTAACCCAGCCGAAGCCCCGGACCACGGCCAGAGCTGGAGAAGCTGGTACTGGTATGGTTTTACTGAGGTCCATTGTTTGCCTAAACACTGTCGCTTGGTGGAAAAATCCTTAACGCTGCCAGTAGATGTGGCGCAGGCAACTCTTGGCGTGACGGCCGCAGGCTCCGCTGCGTTACCCTTCTTCCTGCTGAACTTGGCGGCTCTGCTGACCAAACCCAGGACTTTGCACACGCCATGCAAGTGCCCTGCGAAGCAGCTGCGCCTGCAGTCCTTCTTGTTAGTTCTCACGGACTTTCCGTAACGATTTTTAAAAACATATTTCTCATTTTGCCTTACGTAGTAGGGCAAAAAATGTACTGGTTGCCTTGAAAGTGTTCCTCTAGTTTCACTCAGCAAATGCAATGCTAAGAACTCAGCACAACGGTGTCTGTTTCCAGCAGACCTCGACCATAGCTGCCTAACGGCACTGCATGGAGCAGAGAAGAGCCCCGCGGACACGGCGCTGCTCTGCGGAACGAGTGATTCTCTCCTCCTGCCATGGGGCAAGGTCCCTGCCCCAAGAGAGCTTCTCCTGTCTCGCCTCCCCTCACTGCGGGTGCTGGGATCGCAGATGTGTGTCAATACACCTGGCCTCCAGGCTCGCAAAGCCAGGAGTTTTACCTACAGAGTCAACTTGCCAGTCGGAAAAAAAAATTATTTTAAGAAATAATACCATGACTCACGAATGTAGAGAAAAACTGGGATTGGGTGTACCGCTGGAGCAGAAGGGGATCGGCCGCGCCACGCTCCTTGCACAAGCAACCGCAGTCCTAACTCAGCAGATGTCGTAGAGAATAAAGGTGCTGGGGTTTCCCCACAGCGTGCGATATGTTGTGTAGAAAGGCCAAATGTGCACAAATGGCTAGGCGGACAGGGCAGTAGAATGTGTCCTGCAAAGGTCACAGCAACGCTTGCTCAGCCACCCTCAGCCACCTCGGGCTCTGGCCTTATAGCCCAGAATCTGCCATAACGTGGCCGCATGCCAGTCGTCTGCAGTCACCACGGGAAGCAGAGCGGCGTCCACAGGCTTAGCCAGCGAGCGGCTTCGGCTAGAGAGAGGCGGGCACTGTCGGTCTGTGGGTGTTGAGTTTTGCAACATGGACACATGCCGCAGACCAGAGTCGCGGCCTCGAGACCAGGGCTCCCCAGGACCGGGCGGAGAACAGAACCCACGCGGCTCCCTCTCGTCCGAGTGAATCCTGAACCCGTTTATTGAAACTTTCGTGACAACTTTTATACAGAAAATTTTGGGGTAAAGAATGTTGCATATACAATAGATAATCAGCAAAGTCACCTTCAGGGCGGACCCTTTTTTCAAGAACCTAACCCATTGCTTCAGGGCAAAGGCACTTAAAAGAAACATTCTCTCAGTATTTAAAAACTTATCTAATCTATAATGCTTCACCAGATAGCTATGGGGCTGAGCCCACATTTTAACAGAGACTGCTTTCTTTTAAAATACAGAGGCAGAATGTTCTCCTATTGATTTTAGCAAGGAACATATTTTACAATTAACTGTAGGAATCCTCAACACCCCATAAATCCCAGCGTGAGCTTTGGCTGTTGTCCTCTCCAGGTTGATACTCTCAGTCAGGCAGGTCGACATAGGCACCAGGCATGGCAGCAGGTTCTAACTTGGGAAGATGCATGCGGCTCATGTAGTCTCTACTATCCAAGCTTAAACCACATCTCTAAGGGGGGGCCTTGACTTGAATACTCAAGGCCCATAAGCTATAGCTGGTTCTGTCGATGGAACACTGAGGTATGCACTGAAGAAAAACACTTAAGCAATATAACTAAAAAGAATAACTTCTATAATAGCATCCTTCTATTCCTTTAATAGTAAGGTTGCTTATGTCTTCCTTTGAGGAATTCCAGAAGTGTATTGCCATCAGTTAGATGACCCATCTGTGAACCATGCATACTCCAAACCTGGGGTCCAGTCAGGCCCCATATGAATGGTCCATCTCTGTGATTTCTCATAAGAGTGCTGTTTGGGGTAGGAAAGACACGGCCCCCTTTGCTTCTGACATGGATTCTCCCAGTTTGGATTGCAAATACCATCTCCAGGGGCAGTCTTGGCATCTAGACTTTCTGGCATGATGGTCTCTTCCTTGGCCTTCAGCCAGGGTAAGAGGGTATCACAGCTTCTTTTAAGGTTCCAGTGGACTGAGATGAGAGCATAGTCTTGTACTTCTGGAATTTCTGAGTTAGTACATAGGTGGGAATCTTACCCAACCTATGTTTTAAGACTCTAGAAGTTATTCTCTAATTTCCTTAAAATCAGTGCACACATTTTGGCTAACAAGTCTACTTATTATAAATGACTAGACATGAAATTTCCATTTAGTATTTGACTAAACTTAAAAAGCAGGCTTCTTCTCTAGAACAGAGAGCAGGAAGCTAGTTCCAAAAAACCCTAAGAAAGGGCACTCCTAATTCCCAGAAGAATTCCTGCCAGAGGCAAAACTTGAATTGTCCCAAAAAAACCAAAACCTAGGTGAAGGGCACTCCTAATTCCCAGAATTCTTCCTGCCTGAGGCAAAACCCGAATTATCTAGGAAGAGAGTGCCCAGCCCCTGTTCATGGGCGTTACTGTGACCTTCCTCAGGGGACAGGCTTTAGGCCTGTGCTGGGAAGAAACACCAAGGCCTGACAATTCCCATATTTTTCCTTATTTCTCTAAAATAAAGCCATGTCCTTATCCCAAAACATGTTACTTTGAATCCACCTTTTCCAAACTGAGACATATTCTGCCAGATTAGTTGGATAGGGACGCGGCAGACACAGTTCTGAAGTCAGGTGGAAGCACTTGTGCAACAATGTGCGCGTGTTCAGTGCACTCACCGCGTGTTTAGCGGGACTGAGATCGTTCCTTTAAATAGTCATGTTACTCATTACTCAGTGCAACCTGAATCGGATGACTCATGGGTCATCGATTTCACCTGCCCAAACTGAAATCTGCATGACCTGGGTGTGTGGGCAGGGAGAATACAGAAGGACACCTGGGGGGCGGGGGGAGCAAGCAGGGAGGTGCACACCTGTAGCCCAGCACCTAGGGGGGCAGGCATGGGGGTGCACACCTGTAGCGCAGGGCTTGGGGGGCATGGGGTGCACACCTGTAGCGCAGGGCTTGGGGGGCATGGGGTGCACACCTGTGGCCCGGCACCTGGCGGGGAAGGTGGAAGGAGTTCAAGTCATCTTGGCTACATGGTGAGTTTGAGGGCAAACGTCTAACTAGTTGGTTGAGGAGATCCTGGGGCTCCTTGGAAGCCACGGGGCTCTTTCCTTCCACCAGATCAAACCTGCTCCGTGGGAGCCTCCGCTGTCATAGCCAGCTTGTGACCTGCGAGAGGCGGCCAAGAACCCCATCCTGGCCACACATGTGTGTAAAATGTGGAGTCCGTGACCTAGCTTTAGTAAAAGCCTTTCCCTGTGTCGAGCTGCAACCAGAAAGCTATGGGGGGAAGAGCTGAAAGGTAGGCTCCCTTAGTTCCTTATGGTAAACGGCCGCCAGGCCTTTCCATCGCTGGGAGCTTCCTGGTTCACGCAGGAAGTAGCTCCCGGCCCTTCTGAGTGCGCATGTGGCATCAGCATGCGCCCGACGCCCCCTGCAAGCCAGAAGCTTTGCTGGTTTTCATGAGGCAGCGGCCCAAGTGCTGCACGACTGCACGTGCTGGCGAAGGAGTGAATCTGAGGGCTGCTGCGCCCCGTTGTCCATCCAGCTGCACTCTCTCCCCTTCCCTAGCTCCTGGTTGTTGTTTTTAACTGTGTGCGTGTGTGTGTGCGTGTGTGTGTGTGTCAGAGGGCACTGTGTCCCTGTGGAGCACTAAGGGTAACTTGGGGAACCATTCTGGATTGCTTCTACCTCCTTCTTGCTTCCCCCTGGGATTTCTCAGGCTCCGCCCACAAGAGCCAGAGCTTAGACCACTGCAATCCTCCTGGCATTTTTTACGTGGGACCTGGGATCTGAATTCAGGACTGTTATACCCAGATCACGAGGTTCCCTAAAACCGCCAGAAGTCCGCGTCCGTATGCAAAGGCGAGGAGACTTTATCCAAGCTTGAGCCCAGCCCCTCCCCTGGTTCAGCAGGTCAGCAGTGAAAAGCCCCAAGCGTAGGAACTACAGGCTTTTTACAGTTAGAAAAACAGGGCGGAAAATTTCGGTGAGGTAGTTACATCATTTCTAGCATGTACTCGGTTAAACGCATGAGGTCATACCTTGAGGCACATGCTCAGATAAGCACAAGAGGCACATCCTAGTACTTATCACCTGTCTTGACATTTTTACAGTTCTCGTGGACATCTGGTGTTTGTCCATTGTGTGACAATTAGCCTAGTCAGAGGACGAGGAGTTCCTAGGGACAGCCTAGTGGTTTCTCCAGTTTCTGAGTCCAGCCTTGAAATGGAGGTTCCTGACAAGACGGAGCTGCTCTAGTCAGGACTCTGTTAGGTTCTCTCAAGGACCCTTTGTTGTGAGGTAGATAACCCCTGAGCATCTCTCCAGCCCTTCCCTAGCCCTTTGTGAACATTTTCTTTTTCATGCATAGTGTGTGTGTGTGTGTGTGTGCGTGTGTGTGTGTGCCTGTGTGTGTGCCTGTGTGTGTGCCTGTGTGTGTGTGTACCTGTGTGTGTGTGTGCCTGTGTGTGTGTGTGCCTGTGTGTGCGTGCCTGTGTGTGTGTGTGCCTGTGTGTGTGTGTGCGTGTGTGTGTGCCTGTGTGTGTGTGCCTGTGTGTGTGCCTGTGTGTGTGTGTGTGTGCATGTGTGTGTGTGCCTGTGTGTGTGTGCGTGTGTGTGTGTGTGTGTGCCTGTGTGTACGTGTGTGTGTGCGTGCACGTGTGCATGCTGACACGTGCATGCACGCACATGAGTGCACGGGAATGTGGAGGATCACGGGCACTCTTCCACCTAACTCTTTGAGGCAGGGCCTCTCAACCAAACCCAGATCTCACTGATGCAGCTAGACTCTCTAGACAGCTTACTCTAGCGATCCCATCTCTACCTACAGATGGACCTCCACACCCACCCAACATCTGCATGGATTGTGGGCATCTGACCACCCATCTTTACACCGTAACCGCTGAGCTGTCTCCCAGCCCTGTGCGGCTGGCTTCGCTCCATGTCCCTGCCTCCCTCTGGGAGCTGCTGTCTATTGACTTGCCCTTCCCAGGCCTTGAAGTTGGTTCAGCACTCCTAGCCTCTCCTGACCGTGACCTCGAATCTTGCTGTCATTTATTTCGCTATCTTGAGAGAGACAGAGCTTGTGTAAGATCAGGCTAGCATGCACATTACCTACCCCTGGCCAGACTTCGAAAGCTACAAAAGTGTTGCTCTCTGCAAAGGGTGAGCGGGCACAAGGCACTGACAGTGCGCTGTAGTTTTTCAGTTTGATATATTCTGTCCTCCTGCCTTTCCTTCGGCCATGTGTGCCTGTGATTTTCTGCTTTAAAAGTATCTGTTGAGATAAAAAATTCACCCATCTCTGATTTTATTATTTTCCTTCCCACCCATCTGTTCTCTAATGCAATTTGAGTTCGTCTACTAGATTGGCATTCTTCTGTTCCCAGAGTAATTAGCTGTTTGTCCCAACGTGATTTTTTAACAGCTCGTACTTCTCTCGCCAACTCAAATATTAACTCTGCAGATAACAGACATGTTCTCCAAAGCTGGCATGTGTTGGCCGGAGGTCGTGCTGGGTGCCACAGGGTTCATAGGGTTTGGTGACATTGCTCTCCACAAATTACCAGGGATTGGTGCCCAAGTCTATAGAACCCATAACTAAGCATTATGCTACTCCCATAAGTAATTTGAATCTATTTGGCGTAAACAGTAAAGAGAATCATTGACAAAATGGCAGTTCCAATACAGAACAGCCTTACAGTCGCCTGGTCCAGACTGTGCCCCATAATCCTTTGGGCTCATGCCTCCCTGGGCTATCCCTCGGCTGATGGTGTCCCAACCTCACAGCCTGGCAAGTTCCATCAAGAGAACACGGACTGCTAGCTGAGAAACACTCCTGGAAGAAGAACTGTCTGGGATACTCCAGTGAGATTCTCAAGCCGCATGGTCCGTGATGGATCACGTGCCCATTCCCTAGCAACCATGGGTGGGAACAAAAGAGGATAAATGCTTAGTGGCACTTCAAGCTCATCCCTGGGGTGAGCAGTCCTTCTCTTGTGGGTCCACTCATAAGGAGAATGTCCAGCTCTCAGATGCTGAACCATAAAGAAACCGTGGGCTGCATAAGTGAGGAGCCGCGAGGGAGCCCAGGCCAGCGATGGGTATAATAGGAGGTCAAGACCACCACCAAGGCTGGAGAGACGGCTCAGACTTTAAGACTCCATCCTGACTTTGGATCCCAGATCCCTCGTCAAAAGACCAGATAGGAACAGAGGCAGTTGGCACTTTTATCCCTGGTGGGCAGAACCTGGGAAAACCCAGAATGAAGCAAAAAGGAGTAGAAGCAATCCAGGATGACTAGTGAAGTCACCTTTGGTCCTCCTCAGGGACACACAGTGCCCTCTGATACACACACACACACACACACACACACACTCTAAATAAATAAATAAATAGGAAAAAAGACCTACTATGAGGGTGGCAGGAAGTCATGAGTGAGTCAAGGCAGGGGTGCGGGTCAGCAGGGGGCATAGCAGACCCCCAGTCTCAGTGCCCTGCCACACTAACACGTGACTTCTAGCTCGTGGTTTTAGAGCCACCTGGACACACCAAGGACAAAGAGCGGAAGAGCAGAGCCTGCTCCTCAGGCGCGTGCCTCGCAGGTTGCACAGTCAACTTACACTTCTCCACAGAGCTTCCTCCCTGGCTGAGAGAATTGCGAGGTGCAGACTTCCTAGATAACTGTGGGCCCAGACATACACCAGGGTTTCTGCTGTGATGGGGAGAAGCAGAAGAGATGCTTCGAGAACACCAGCATTGTGGCAGGTAGAAACACGAGCTCACTGGAGGGTCTGCTGGAAATGACAAGAGAACTGAATGCTGCTTACTTTCCAGGGCTTTCCATGGCGGTGTCTTACATGTTGTCAGAAGCCTGTGCTCTTCACATCGCCATTACTCTGTCACTCTGTGTCACTCTATCTAAACCTGCAGCTAGTCCCGGAACCACAGGGAACTATGCAGACGACGCACTGCCAAGCGAAGGTCCCTCAATCACACAGATCCCAACTGGAGTCGGCTCCGGTCAGACTCACCGAAGTTAGCTGCTCATTGTAAAGAAATGGTAACTCTATGGAGGAGTGTGACAAGGCCCGGAGACTGCAGAGTGTGCTGCCCACAGTAGGTCACGCGAGAACAGGAAGCATGTTCCGCGTTCAGGAGGGATGCGGCCGTGGAAACAGAGCCCAGAGCAGCCCAGGTGCCCCAGCTAGCGGACAAGCACCCCGAAGCGCTCGGATTGGTGTTCAGAACAGTGCAAGGTCTCGGTTCACGGCCGGGCTCTCCCCCTCCCCTGGGTTAGCCTCTCGGGGTGCATCCTCAGACGCTCAGAAGAACCACGGGAAGAGTTAGCCAGCTGTGGTGATGAGCGTCAACTGTCAGCCTGACGCCTCAGGAAGCCTTCAAGCAGCCCGAGAGATTCTCTAGATTAAGGTGGTCTCTGAGATGATACTGCTTACATTAATCGATGTGGGGAGACTCACTTTCTGTGGGTGGGACCATTCCCCAGGTAGGAGGCCCAACTCCATCAAGGTGGAGCAAGCAGGACCAAGCAGGAGCCGTGCATTCATCTCTCTCTGCTCACGCTGCAGATGTTCTCAACTCCTGCATCTCTGGCCTCTCCCCAGGGGTGGGCTGCAGCCTGTAGCTAAGGCAACCAAGGTTTTCTCCTCTGAGGTTTTGCCGGGGTGCTTCATGGCTGCGACATGGAATGGAGCTCACACCCAGTGATACAAGTTCAGGTTCTGTGTAAAAGTCAAACATTTGGGTTTTATCTACTTGATGCAGAAAGTAAAACGTGCCCTCACCATTATCAGTGACAAGTGTCTGAATCCTTGGGTCCCCAGTCCTGCGACATCACAGCTAGACGAGCTAGAAGCTGGAAGGCAGGGACCGGGAAGATGGCTCACAGATTAAAGCAAAAGGACCTAAGTTCAGATCCCCGGATCCCATATAAAAACACCAGGCAGACATGGAGGTGACCTGCAGGTCCAGTCACGAAGGCAGAGCCTGGAAAACCAGAGCAAAGCAAAGGAGGCAGAGGAATCCAGGCTGATTCCAGTCACCTTGGGCCTCTGCATTCACACATGCAAGCATGCAAGCGTGTTCTTGGAGAGAGAGAGAGAGAGAGAGAGAGAGAGAGACTGGGAGCAGCAGACCTATATAGAAGCCCTGCTCATTTCTTGCCTTAAGCAAACATCTTAGTCTTCAGCCGAATCTGTGTCTCAGAGCCTCACATCCCTTCCTCTTTACCTCGGGGTAACACAGAGAAGAGTGAGGAGCCAAGACGCCCAGGTCAGGGGCTTCAGGGGTTACAGTGCCTCCCCAAGGCCAGACAAGTTTGCTCCAGGCAGAAACAGATCTCCGGATCTCCTAGGTAACATGTTTCTTTCTTCTGTCACTTAGGGAAAATTGCTCAACCTCTGTTGGCGCCCTACTCAGCCAGCAAGTTTGCTCTGGACGGATTCTTCTCATCTATCAGAACAGAGTTCTCCCTGACCAAGGTCAATGTGTCCGTCACCCTCTGTGTCCTTGGCCTCATAGACACAGGTAAGAATAGACCCTGGGGTTGGACAAACACAAGTGGAAAGATCTGAGTTTGGACATCAGATCTCATGTAAAATGCTAAGAGGACAGGGCCACGGCCTGCGATTCCAGCCCTGGAAGGCAGAGTGGGAAACTCCAGAGTAAAGCAATGAGGTGGGTTGCAGAATCCCCACCCGGCCAGCCAGGGAAAGGAGGGGGAAATCAGCAGGGGCCTCAGGGGTGGAGGCCAGGGGGCGAGCGCGTGGGGGCGAGCGCGTGGGGGCGAGCGCGTGGGGGCGAGCGCGTGGGGCGAGCGCGTGGGGGCGAGCGCGTGGGGGCGAGTGCGCGGAGTCACCACAGACCCGGGAGTCAGGTGAGAAGCAGGCAGTAGACGAGTTTGCTGTAGACTCATTTATTTCAGGAACTGCTTGAGCTTATATAGGGTCAGGGGTCCAATCAGGTGTGGCCACCTCTCCGCTCAGGGGGGAGGGGGAAGCAGTCACCAATCATTTAGCTATTTACTAGGTGTCCGTTGCAGAGGCAAGTTAGATGGTTGCTTCCCATTGGTTGTTCATCTCTCCTTCCCATTGGTTATTCATCCCTCCTTCCCATTGGTTATTCATCCCTCCTTCCCATTGGTTATTCATCCCTCCTTCCCATTGGTTATTCATTCCTCCTTCCCATTGGTGGTCCATCCCTCCTTCCCATTGGTGGTCCATCCCTCCTTCCCATTGGTGGTCCATCCCTCCTTCCCATTGGTTGTTCATCCCTCCTTCCCATTGGTGGTCCATCCCTCTTCCCATTGGTTGTCCATCCCTCCTTCCCATTGGTGGTCCATCCCTCCTTCCCATTGGTGGTCCATCCCTCCTTCCCATTGGTGGTCCATCCCTCCTTCCCATTGGTGGTCCATCCCTCCTTCCCATTGGTTGTCCATCCCTCCTTCCCATTGGTTGTCCATCCCTCCGTCTGTATGGTTCCTCTCTTGGGACATGGCCAGGGCATGTCCGTACTTGTTCGGGCCTGTCTGCAACCAGACCTCCTGGATTCGGGAGCCGGGCTAGGGCCTCCCTGAATCGATGGTGCCACAGAGGTGGAACAATCCCGACCGATTTCTGACGGCACCTTTGGCCTCCACAGGCATACACGCACACTCCAGTTCCCTCTTATGTACACACATACACATGTGCGCTCATACGTGCACACACAAGTACACACCCGCCTACACAAAAAGAAAATCTACTAGTCTGGTGACAGAACAAGATTTAGAAAGAAATGTCATGGATGTAGGGAGGCCGTACCAGGGCATGAACGTGCAGAAGAGAGAAGGGCAGGATAACACTTGACCCACGAGGACACCCAGCACTGAGGAGGAACCGAGGCCGGGCACTGCTTTCCCTTCACACATCAGGAGCAGTCAGCACTGCCTCTGTTTGGCCACCGATGCCCCCACCACATGCCTTCTGCCCCCATTCCATACCCTCCCCTCCTTAATCTCCAACCAAAACACCCAAGAAGTCATGATGCAAACCCCATCCGGACCTCTGACCCCCAGGTCATGACTCAGACCCCCATCCAGACCTCTGACCCCCAGGTCATGACTCAGACCCCCATCCGGACCTCTGACCCCCAGGTCATGACTCAGACCCCCATCTGGACCTCTGACCCCCAGATGGTGATGCAGACCCCATCTGGCCTGCGTCAGCACTGAAGCCTGTGTCTGCCCAGCAGTCTGCACGTGCTCCGCCCCCACAGGGCCGTGAGGCCTGGCGTCGGCACACTGTCCCGGCAGCTCAGGGTCCTTACAGGTCTCCTCGCCTGGTTCTCACTGGTCCTCCTGACGTCTGTCTTCCTGTCATCCACAGACACAGCCATGGCGGAAGTCGAGGGGATATACACCAAGTCCATCGCGTCCCCCAAGGAGGAGTGTGCCCTGGCGATCATCAAAGGAGGGGCTTTGCGCCAGGAGGAAGTGTACTACCTCAACTTCCACTGGACCTGGCTCCTGCTGAAAAACCCAGGCAGGAGGCTCTTGGAATTTCTCATAAATAAGAACTACAATCTGGACAAATTCATGCGCAACTAGAGCCTCCCCTGAGGGGCGTGGCGAGGGTCGCAGCCCCGCTTCGCCTGATGTTTCCGAGAGTACACAGCGGAAACGGAACTGTAATAAATGTCATGAACCATTTCACCTCCTACAGTCGAGAACTTCTTAGCAACCACGGGCTGGTGACAAGGTCATCGTTGCACTTTTGCCCCACGCATCAAATACAATGACAAATTCAGTATCATAGCGGTCAAGCTGACTTTGTAAATCCAAAGCTGGTGGCCACACACCGAATTTATTCAGTGTGCTTCCTTTAGAACCTTAATCTAAATAAACAGAGCGTTGTAATGTTCATTCTGCACTCTGTGATCTCGGCCTTTGGCCCAAGAAAGAGAAGCACCTTGTGCGTCCTCGAGGGTGCCAGGCCATCTCTGCGTCTCAGCGTTCTCTCTGGAGCCTGCACACAGCTCCTCGGCCACGGGGGTCGTGGGCAGCTCGGGACAGTGAGGTCCCTGGAACTCACTCTTGTTTGCGGTCAGACACCGTCACTCTCAGACTTCACCCAGCCTCTGGAGGTGATGCAGGAGCTCGGGTGGATGTGGGAAGGGAAGGGACCCGTCCTTATCAAAGACTCCCCTGCAGTTAGGTGAGAAATACAGCAATTCTGCAGAGCCCCGGGCTGGCCAGGGTGCATGGGTGGAGATGGGGCACAGCTTCAGCAGTGTTGCACAGGAGGTGGTTGGCAAAAGCACCAGGACACATGGAGACAGCACCACTGGCAGCACCTGCACCTGGTTCTAGATCCTTCTACCCAGACGCCTCAGAGAACAAGGAAGAGAGACTTGTTTAGAGAACCCCACATAACAGGAGCTGTGACAGAGATGCCGTCAGCCCACCATGGACCATGCCCAAGGAGACTCAGGGAGCACGCACCCCCACCTCACAAAGCAGCGGGCCCACCATGGGCATGCCCAAGGAGACTCGGGGAGCACGCACCCCCACCTCACAGTTTTCTCTCCCTCTCATTTGGCTGATGTTTCCTATTTGCTGAATAGGTAAAAGAGCAGATTGGCATAAATCAGCCAGCTCAGGACTGGAAAGATGGTCCAGGAGTTAACGTCTCCACCTCACAAGCAGAAGGGCCTGAGTTCGGATCCCAAATCTCATGTGAAAACGCAGATGGAAATGGCCGTGGGCTGCACTTCCTGTACTGGGCGGCAGAGTCTGGGAAACTCCAGAGCAAAGCAACAAGGAAGAACCGCAATTCAGGAGGATTCCCGATGACACCCTTGGACCTCCACAGGCGCACACAGTGCCCTCTGATACACACACACACACACACACACACACACACACACACGTCTTGCAACTTAGCTTCCACGCCTGCCAAGTGCAGTGGGAAATGATGAAGGTGGGAACCATGAAGGTGGGAACCATGAAGGTGGGAACCATGAAGTGGGAACCATGAAGGTGAGACACGTGCCAGCCGGGTATGTGCAGCGGGTCTACACTCAGCAGCAGCGACTCTGCAAACACACAGCTTGCCTGGCAAGTGGCACAGGAACCTGGCAGCGAGGAGCGTGAGGCCAGGGGAACTGCACATCCCACTTCGGAGGTCAACACCCAGGCAGCAGCGTCACAGCTTAGAGGGCATCAGAAACAGACATGGGGCTGCAGAGATGGCTCGGGGGTTAAGACTGCTCCACAGCAGAAGGACCTGAGTTCAGATCCCAGATCCCACATGAAAGTGCCAAGTGGAAATGGTGGCAGCCTACACTTCCGACTCTGGAAGGTGGAGCCTGGGCATCCCAGGGCAAAGCAAAAAGGAGGTCAGGAATCCAAGATGACTCGAAGTCACCTTCGGTCCCCACAGGCACACGCAGTACCCTCTGAGACACGCACACACACAAATAAATGAAATAATAAATAAAATAGGCATAGCCGCCAGGTCAGCCCAGGAGATGGGTTAAGAGGGTCATAAGCTCTAGCCATCCTGAGCTGTAAAGTGAGAACTTGACTCCAGAACTCGATGGAGCCTGTGCGCTGCTGTCCGCATGACACAGCCATTCCAGCGTCCTGTGTGTGAGAAAACAGCGGACGGGAGCTTTCCAACCAGATGACGTGTTAACATGAAGCTGCTGCCAAACTGCGCGGATGCCTGGGTTTGGTTTAGTTACTGCAAGTTATACATAATCATGGGCTTCATCGTTTTCTGGTCTCCAGGCCCTGCCCATTCCTGCTAGCCCCTCCCACTACACTGGCCCCTCCCACTCCCACTGCCCCCACTCCACTAGCCCCTCCCACTACGCTGGCCCCTCCCTCTCCCACTAGCCCCTCCCACTACGCTGGCCCCTCCCTCTCCCACTAGCCCCTCCCATTGCGCTGGCCCCTCCCTCTCCCGCTGCCCCCCTCCCACTGTCCTACAAGTCCTTCTGATTTTCGTGTCTTCCTTGTGCCTGTGACCCAGTGAGTCCCGTGGGGTTGCTTCCAGGGTGTGAAAGGACGCTGCAGGAGCCTGGGCACCTTACCAGTGGTTACACCACTGGAGAAAGTGTGTCTGCCTCCCCAGCAACCGCTGCCTGTCCAGGGCAAGGATGGGGACCTGCGAGCCGTCCTGCTTCCGTGATGGCGTTTACACGTGCACATCTTACAAGGGCGACCGCAACGCCCAGGCACACGGGGGTCTTAAGCGGCGACAGCGGCTGCTTTAAGAGTCCCACAGCCATGCCTGGAAGACGGCCCTCCACCCACTCTCTGGCTCCTACGTGGTCTCCACCTCCACTGGGATTTGGAAGGGATGACCCAGGGGTCCCCTCTGTGGCTGAGCCCTCCACAGTCACTACTTCTCAGCACTTTGACCAGTTCTGAGTCTGATTTCCCAGTGAGCCGCGCACAGAGAAGTGGCCTGACCTCATCTGTCGCTGGCAGCAATGAGAAGACACATGATCACTCAGAAGACATCCTGATGGCCACAGCATGTCCACTTAGCAAAACAACAGTGGCCGCTTCTCTATGGGGACCCATGACTCCCCTGCCACCACCTGCCGCCTCATAGGCATGGATTCCCTCCTGCGAAGCGGCTTTGGGTACCCCTAACCCTGCTCTGACTCCTGATGAGGCCAGGAGGCAGAATCTGCTTAGGGGTGGACAAAGGCCTCCCTCTTCACTTGTTAAATGTTTCGCTGTGTGTTTCCTTTTTGCTGTTCTTGTGGCTTGTGCTTATTTATTCGATCCAGGGTCTTGCGGTGCCTGTCAGCCAAGTGGGCCTTGGCTCTCCTGATCCTGCCTAAGCCCCTGACACGCTTGTGCTCCACCATGCTTGGCAAGTGAAATCTCTTTGTCAGCGAGTCCTTGCCCAGGATCTGGAGGAGGCATTCAGAAAGTGAGTGAGGAGGAAGCCTCCCCGCCCGAGGCTTGTTACCCTCATTAGCACGCCATTAAATTCCAGCCTCTCTATCTCTATCTTCCCGGGAGGCTGTGGACCAGGAAAACAAATGTTGCGAGTCCATTTTAAAATATCCAGCTTTCAGAGTGGAGAGATGGCTCAGGGGTTGAGTCTTTGCTTCTAACCCCCAAAGGTCCTGAGTTTGGGTCCCAGATCCCATGTAACACATGGCGGCGGTGGGGAGGTGGAGGAGATGGCAGCAGCCTGCACTTCCGGCCCTGGAAGACAGAGCCTGGGAAACTCCAGAGTGAAGCAATGAGGAGGTGGAAGGATCCAGGATGATCCCTGAAGTCATCCCCAGGCTTCCGCAGGTGCACACGGTCATTTTCCACACACACCACACAAGCACACGTGCAAAATAAAATAAAATGCTCTACTTTCGAAGGCCGAATACTCTTGAGGCAATCACTTCAGTCCCAAACACCTGGAAACTGTCCTGTCCTCCGGGACACTCCTGGCTGAGACCCTGCCTTGAACAGGTCCGCGTGCCTCGGAGCTCTGACAGACAACTAACGAAGCTGCCACCACGGCCTGAAAGAGTGTTGGAATCTTTAACTGGTGTCAGTGTTGAGAATCGCTGGAGCCTTGCTGGAGGAAGGACCGTCACAGGGCGGGTGGGGGGATCATGAGGTCTGGGGGCCCAGCCTGCTTCTTCCCGGTTTGCTCTTGCTCTCTCTGCGTTTGTGATGGCCGTAGTACCTTGAACAGGCCACCTAAGTCTGACTAACACAGTTCCTAACCAACAAGCCAAGGGAATTCGTCCTTCAGGAATTTCACTTCTAGGAATCTCACCACAAGATTGTGATCTGACTGACTGAAACAGAATCATGCCTACCCTGCTTGCTTTTCTGGCTGCTGTAATAAAAGCAACTTAAGGAAGGGAAGATCTATGTCGGCTCCCAACTTGAGGGTTCTCTCAGTCATAGTAGGGAAAGCACAGCAGCCAGTCACGTGACACCCACAGTCAGGAAGCAGAGAGAGCTTTAGGGGCAACAGACCATCCTTTAATACCCAGAACACCTGTAATCCCAGCACTCAGGAGGTAAAGATGGCAAGACCAGAAGTTCCAGGTCACTCTTGAATGCAGAGCCAGTTCAGACCAACCTGGGCTACATGGGACTCGGTTTCAACAAAACAGAAGATCTGCAGAGGAGCAAGCTGTGAACACACAGCCTGTAAGGAGAGTTCATGTGAAACCACAGCAACCATGAACCTTATTCCACAGCAACCACGGAGGTAAAACATAAGAACTGGATGCAGTCGTAGGACTCTAACGGGTAAAGTCCATGCCCACCGACCATCCACACGGGATGAGAGGCCAGAAACCCCCTGTCTTTTCCATGACTGTAAATGAAGAACCTGCATAAGGCAGAAGTAAGAGATAAGGGGAGTGACCGCAGCCCCCGCCTGCTCCCCAGAGAGCCCCTCTCCAAGGACAGCCAAGCTCAGGCTTCTCTTCTGGGTTGCTACTCTCTGAGCAGAAGAATCTTTCTCCCTGGTGTCCCCACGATGGGCCCAGCACATCAGACCCCCCCACCCCAGGACATTAGCTGCCATGGTTTGAATTCATTCCCCAAAAGCCGTCTATTTACATTTTGTCCCAAGCTGCCGTGCTGGGCACATTCCTACAACCCCAGTGCTTGGGAAGTATGAGAGCACAGCCAAGCTGACCAGAGCATACAGATGTCCCGTCCCTTGGGTGTCCCGATCTCACTCACCCAACATCCCTTCACAGGGGCTCTCTTCAGCGTCAACGAGCAACCTTGGTACAGTTCTCATTGGAACTCGCTCCTAGGTCGTAGGAGCCCTGGCAGGTGGGCACGTGCTCCAATGCCATCTATCTATCTGTCTACCTACCTACCTACCTATCTACCCACCTACCTATCTATCTAACTTTCCTCTCCCCTCCTTCCTCCTTTTCTCTGAAACAAACAATTTAGAAAAGAAAAGAAAAAAATCTCCAAAGATCACAGACTATAAACTTCTGAAATTGTGAGTCAAAATAGATCTTTCCAGAAAGAAAGGGGAGGAGGAGGGGAAGGGAGAAAGAAAAGACAGAAGAGCGAAGGAGAATCTGCAGTCAGAGGGCTGTTCTTGCCCTGCGGCCTCTCTGCGCTGTCCTTAACTTGGCGTCAATATTGCAGAGCCACAAGCTCTATGGTTCCACAGCAGCGGTGATGCCAGGTCTCGATGCCAGGCTCAACGGGCCACTCGCAGGAGACGTTAGGTCCTCAGCACACGGCAAATGTATGTCATTATTAGATCATAAAAGATGCATATATAGTTTAACACGTGCTGCGTATGTGTTTATATAAATATAGACATGATGCTATGTACTTACAACATGCCTCTATATAGTATCTTATATAAGGAACAGTGACTGTCACTTTTTATGTATCATATGCGATAATTATACACAGGCCCCGCATGTGTACATTATTATTACTGCATTGACTTTGGAGACAGGGTCTCCCATTTCCCAGGCCGGTCTCAGGCTCGCCACGTAGCTGAGAATGACCTTGAGCTTGTGACCTTCTCTCCTCCAGCGCTGGGACTGCAGGTGTACACCATCATTCTGGGTTTCACGCTGTGCTGGGGATTGAACCTGGGCCTCACGCTCGCCAGGCAAGCACTCTGCGACCGAACTACAGTCCCCGCGCAACATAAATGAAGTCTTTGAAAATAGCAAGTGTGGTATGTGCAGGCCCTGAGTTGGGGGGATGTTGAGGAGCTACTGGGAGTAGAGGCCACAGGGCTGGTGACACAGGAAAGTATGCGCTGGGGGCAGCGGAAGTGTCCCTGAGGCACAAAGCACACAGAAGCCGCTGTGCTCCCACACCTCTGTGCATGGAAACCCACTGTCGGGTGGAGTGTCTCAAGTCCCCTCTCACGGTCCTTGGATAGACCTGCGGCACTTTGTACTCCAGGCAACAGAGTGGGCCCCAGTGCAGCTCGCCACACCCCAAGGGCAGGCCCTCCCCTAAACCTCTTGTCTCCTGCTGGTGGGCAGGTGCGGCAGCGCAGCCCAGTGGCTGCATGCGGTAGTGCGTCGCACCAGGCCCAGGAAAGATTGGGCGCAGCCAGAGCCCACCAGGGAGACCAGACGTCTGGGAAGCACCGTTTCCCAGCGTCCCCAGCCGCTGGAGCTGGAGCTGTCAACAGGGCCCCCAGATGGAATCCAAGGGGTCACACATGGGAAAGGACTGGGAAATAGGAGGGAGTCCGTCAGGGGAGAAGACAGGCTGTAATGAGAAGAGGAGGGAGCATGGCTTGCAGGTTACAGTGTGAACACAGCGTCGGTTCACCGCGTTCATGTGCAAGGATGACGGTGCGAACATAGCGTCAGTTCACCGCGTTCATGTGCAAGGATGACGGTGTGAACATAGCGTCGGTTCACCGCGTTCATGTGCAAGGCATTTAAAGAGGGATGTATATAAAGGAGAAGCAGCCCCCACACTGCCCTCCAGCCTGGCCCATGCTCCCCAGCCCCCTCCCGACCCCTTACCTCCTACAAACACCCAGAGACTAGAGCCCCTCAGCTATCCCCCATGTCTGGGCAGTTCTCCTGACCAGGACCAGCTGAGTCATTGCCAAGCCTGGCTCCGTCATTTCCTGCCCACTTCCTGCCTACTGTCCGTCAGGGCTGAGTGACTGACTCACCAACCTGCTCTAGAGGATCCACCCAGGATTTATGCAAAAGGAAACAGCTAGGTAGGTAGGTAGGTAGGTGGGTGGGTAGGTGGGTAGGTGGGTGGGTAGGTAGGTGGGTAGGTGGGTGGGTAGGTGGGTGGGTAGGTAGGTAGGTGGGTGGGTAGGTGGGTGGGTAGGTGGGTAGGTGGGTGGGTGGGTGGGTAGGTCAATAGGTAGGTCAATAGGTAGGTCAATAGGTAGGTCAATAGGTAGGTAGGCCAGTAGGTGGGTAGGTGGGTGAGTAGGTAGGTAGGTAGGTAGGTAAGTGGGTGGGTAGGTAGGTGGGTGGGTGGGTAAGTAGGTAGGTAGGTGGGTGGGTAGGTAGGTAGGTAAGTAGGTAGGTAGGTAGGTAAGTGGGTAGGTGGGTGGGTAGGTAGGTGGATAGGTGGGTGGGTAGGTAGGTAGGTAGGTGGGTAGGTGGGTGGGTGGGTGGGTAGGTCAATAGGTAGGTCAATAGGTAGGTCAATAGGTAGGTCGGTCAGTAGGTGGGTAGGTGGGTGAGTAGGTAGGTAGGTAGGTGGTGGGTAGGTGGGTAGGTAGGTAGGTAGGTAGATAGGTAGGTAGGTGAGTGGGTGGGTAGGCAGGCAGGCAGGTAGGTAGGCAGGCAGGCAGGCAGGCAGGTAGGTAGGTAGGTAGGTAGGTAGGTAGGAAGGTGGGTAGGTGGGTAGGTGGGTAGGTAGGTAGGTGGGTAGGTAGGTGGGTGGGTAGGTGGGTGGGTAGGTAGGCAGGCAGGTAGGTAGGTAGGTAGGTAAGTAGGTAGGTAGGTAGCGAGCTAGTTTCACATGAGAGGGGAGGGTCTCCTGTAACCCAGTCTGACCTAGAACTCGCTGTATAACTGAGGATGGCCTTCAAGTCTTGATTCCCTCCTCTATCTCAAGTACAAACACTACCACACCAGCCACAATACATTTTAAGGGAAAAAAATGCATGCATGAAGACACCCACTTGCAGAATTATCTGTAAAAGCTGAAAGCTAGAGTTAACAAAAACCCTCACATGAACAAAATTAAACCCCTTCGCATAACTTCCATAGAAACGAGACTGCCCATTATTAAGCAAAAGCTAGTAAGAGTTCCGCCACATTGGAACGATTTCATTTTTACTTCATTTTCTGTGCTTGCACGCCGCAGAACTTGCTCTCCTTGGACTCTGTTCTACTGCAGGGATAGCGGTGCGTTTGAATCCTCAACACAGCACTAATATGTCCGCCCCTCACCTGTGTGAGTTCTGTCTTCCCACTGAGTGAATACAGGGTCCAAACAAACTCAGGGGACCGAGGGTTCCTTCCAGCTGATGATTCTCATTCACGCTCAGTAGCACAAGCCCCATACCAACATCAGGACCGAGGGAACTGGCCACGCACCCCCACAGGGACGCTTGCTCACTCGCCAGAGTGCCAAGCACCAAGCAAGCTCTCTCCATCTTATCCGCCTGCCGGGAGCGGTTCCACCCCCATGGGCTGGGCCTCCCCCCCTCAATTAGCTGATCTCCCACGGGTTTGCTCAGGGCGCCCTTAACTACTCATTCTTCACAGGTGCGAAGTTAAACCCCAAGGTTTAACTTTGGATTGTCAAATTGGCATCTACAGCTCACCCTTGGCTTGATCTGACAAATCAGAGCCAGGAGCCTGGGGTACTTCTCTGAGAGCCACTGGGAAGCACCTCAGATACTTCTCTCCCCCACACAGCAGCGAGACACACAGTCTCTAAAGAACTCGGTCAGGTGACTTGTGTTGGAAGGACTTAGAAACATATGTCTTAACTCTTTCCTCTCGTCCCGTGGATGCATTGCATGCTTATTAATCTTCCAGGTTATTGCTTTGAAATTCTCTTCTGTTATGGGTAGAGACTTGCAGGGGTGCAGCGCCAAGATAGAGCACTTTCCTAGCACCCACAGGGCTCTGGGTCCTATCACCACCCCAAATAAATAAGTAAATAAAAAAGAGCCATTTCAGACATGGGGAGCCAATCAGAATGAAGAATAATGATATACTTAAATATGTGCACCTGTGATGCATGAAAATGTGCTGCGCCCTAATCCAACCATTCTGGTGGATAAGGTCCCAGCATGGCAGAACATTGTTCTACAGAAGCAATTTCTGGGAAAAGGACATGGCATTAAAATACGGGAACTGTCAGGCCTTGGTGTATCTCTGCCCAGTTGGGGACCTAAAGCCTGCTCCCTGAGGAATATCACAGTAACGCCCATGGGCAGGTGCTAGGATTTCCTCCCTAGCTAATTTAAGTTTTGTCTCTGGCAGGAGGAATTCTTCTGGGAATTGAGTGTGCCTTTTACCTGTCCTTAGGTTTAGAGAAAAAGCTTGCTTTAACTTTAAATCAAATTATAAATAGAGATTTCATGTCTAGTCACTTACAATAAGTAGACTTGTTAGCCAGAATGTGTGTACTGATTTTAAGGAAATTAGAGAATAACTTCTAGAGTCTTAAAACATAGGTGGGTAAAATTACCACCTATGAACTAACTCAGAAATTCCAGAAGCATATGACTATGCTATCTGTTCAGTAGAACTTTAAAAGAAACTGTGATACCCTCTTACCCTGGCTGAAGGCCAAGAAAGAGACCATCATGCCAGAAAGTCTAGACGCCAAGACTGTCCCCTGGAGATGGTATTTGCAATCCAAACTGGGAGAATCCATGTCGGTAGCAAAGGGGGCTGTGTCTTTCCCTTCCCCAAACAGCACTCTTATGGGAAATCACAGAGATGGACCATCTGAGTGCACCCCCACCAATGATCGCCTCTGCCCCGAAAGAGACACCCTTGGCAAAATGGGGCCCGACAGTATGGACCCCAGGTTTGGAGAATGCATGGTTCACGGATGGCTCATCAACTACTGATGGCAATATATGTCTGGAATTCCTCAAATAAGCAACCTTACTATTAAAGGAACTCAGTCCTCCTCTGTGTATTTTAAAAATGCAGTCTCTGTTAAGACAATGTAGGCTCAGCCCCATGGCTATCCGGTGAAGCATTATAGATTAGATAGAATTGAAAAAACTGGGAGAATAGAATGTTTGTGTCTTTTCTCTCAAACAATGGGTTAGCTACTTAGAAAGAAAAAAAGGGTCTGTGTTTGTTTTCCTCTGTTTGCAGGTACAGGGACACATTCTTTGCCCTAAAATTTTCTAGTATAAAGCTGTCACTAAGTTTCAATAAAGTGGGTTCAGAATTCCCTCGGACGAAAGGGAGTCGCGTGTGTTCTGTTCTCCACCTGGTCCTGGGGAGCCCTGGTCTCTAGGCCGCGACTCTGGTCTGAGGCAAAAATGTCACTAAACCTGTCTCTTTGTATGCGAATCAAAACATTAATTACAAGCCAGACCAGCCAGTAGGCGCTGATTCCTGAAGCAACTGTGTTTTGGCACCGAGTGGATCTGTGTCACCATCCACGCAGGCCGAAGCTTCCGACCACAGGTGCGTGTCCCACAGGTGCGTGTCCCACAGGTGCGTGTCCCACAGGTGCGTGTCCCACAGGTGCGTGATCTACAGGTGCGTGACCCACAGGTGCGTGATCTACAGGTGCATGTCCCACAGGTGCGTGACCCACAGGTGCGTGATCTACAGGTGCGTGACCCACAGGTGCGTGACTCACAGGTGCGTGATCTATAGGTGCATGACCCACAGGTGCGTGACCCACAGGTGCGTGACCCACAGGTGCGTGACCCACAGGTGCATGACTGTGGCTGTGACCGTTTCACTGACTGAGGCTCTGTTAGTGGTCAGCAGTTACCATGGGCCATGTGGGGACACGCGGCTTCTGTTCAGTAACGGAAATTACAGAAGAACCCCCTAAATGTGAACTCCAGACCACCTCTCTAGCGCCAGTGGTAGCAAGCAGTCCCTCTGGACGCCTTAGCTGAAGAGATCCATGAGGGTCCTGAGTGCGAGGCTGCATGGGAGCATGAAGAGCGAACGATCCCACCCCGTAGCCCAGGCTGGCGTGGAATAGTGCTAATCCTGCCTCAGCCTCCCGAGTGCTGGGACTGTAGGCCTGTGTGTGTCTGTGTGCGCGTCTGTGCATGTGTGTGTGTGCACTTCTGGGCATGTGCATGTATGTATGTGTGTATGTGTGTGTTCATGTGCGTGTGCCTGTGTGTATGCATGTGTATGAAGAAAATGGAAGGGAACTGAGTCTGGAGAAAAGATCCCTTCTAAAGGAAAAAAAGATAAATATCATGTTTCTTCTCATGCAGAGCCTAAATTTAGCAATAAGCAAATATATATGTGACAAAAAAGCAAAAAGGACCAGTGGGGAGATAGGAGGCCAAAAAAGGGTAATAGGATATGAATAAGTTATAGATAGATAGATAGATTATACTATAAATAATGATTATACTATATGCTAACTAGAAATTATTTGAAATAAGATAAAATGACTCTTTTAATTTGCACTGTATATTGTGGTTATTGTATCATTCCTAAAGTTTAGCATATGTCTTTGCTCTTGTTCTCTTTAATTAGGTCAGACAATAGCTTACTTTTAAGCTTCACTTTATATTGGTATTTCTATCTTGTCTTTCTCCCTACACACATATACTCCCACATCACACACACACACACAAAAAAAGATAGGCGAAATCTTAAGAAAAATAAAAGAAGAAAATTTCATAAATTAGAATACCAAATGTGATAAAAAAATTAAGAATATTGTTTAAAGGAGAGAGGGGACCATGTTACAGCAGAGAAAATAGGCCACCATCAAGAACTGCAAGTTTTTATCTCTGGCCAGGGGGTGACTTCCAATACCCATCAGGATGGAGCCAAGGGCATTGCAGGAACAGTAAAACCGAAAAAAAAAATCAACAAACCATAATTCAGAACATCAGAGACTCTATATCAACCACCTAGAACTAGGCCAGCCTAATCTCTCTCCATCCTGAAGCTCAGGGAAATTTGCGGAAGAGGGGGCAGTAAGATTGTAAGAGCACAAGGATGGGAGGAGCAATGATATGCAAGATACTCCACACAAGTTAGGGCCGAAGCAATCATAATAGGACTTTGCATGACCTGCACAATGTCCAACATATTATTGACCCCACAAAGTCTAGCATGGACTAAAGGCACTAGGATCCTTGGAGGCTAGGGACTGACAGTCACAGTAGTGTTCCTAAGCTTAAGGGGAACACAGAAAAGGATTCTGGAAAATGCCCCTGGGTCCTTGCACCTCATCGGAGAGGAGGACCCAGAGGAGAGTTTGGCATGCACAGTAAAGGATGCTCCGGGGATTGGGGGGGAGGCACTGGGGGATGGGAAGGGAGGGGAGAGGGGAGGGGGAGCAGGGGGGTCGGGAGCAGGTGGAGGAAGGGAGGGGACCGGTGTACTTGTTATGTTTGTATGAGCGGAAATAATAATAAAAGTGATTGAAAAAAAAGAATATTGTTTATGCATGAGTACATATGTACATGGATGTGCGGGTGCATGAGTGTGTGGGTGCACTGTGCATGAGCACATTTGCATGAATGTAGAGGTATATAAAGGTGTGGATGCATTGTGCATGGGTGCATGGGTGCATTGTGTGTGGGAGTGGGGTGTATTGTGCATGTGTATATGGGTGCATTGTACATGGCTGTGTGTGTACATTGTACATGGCTGTGTGTGTGCATTGTACATGGCTGTGTGTGTGCATTGTACATGGCTGTGTGGGTGCATTCTACATGGCTGTGTGGGTGCATTGTACATGGCTGTGTGTGTACATTGTACATGGCTGTGTGGGTGCATTGTACATGGCTGTGTGGGTGCATTGTACATGGCTGTGTGGGTGCATTGTACATGGCTGTGTGGGTGCATTGTGTGTGGGAGTGTGGGCGTATTGTGCATGTGTATATGGGTGCATTGTGGGTGGGCGTGTGTTGTGCATGGGTGTGTGGGTGTATTGTGCATAGGTATATGGGTGCATTGTTCATGGGGTGTGGGTACATTGTGCATGGCTGTGTGGGTGCATTGTACATGGCTGTGTGGGCGTATTGTGCATATATGTGTATATGGGTGCATCGTGCATGGGTGTGTGTTGTGCATGGCTGTGTGGGTGCGTTGTGCATGGGTGCATGGGTGCATTGTGCATGGCCTGTGTGGGTGTATTGTGCATGGTCTGTGTGGGTGCATTGCACATGGGGTGTGGGTGCATTGTGCATGGCTGCGTGGGTGCATTGTGCATGGCTGCATGGGTGCATTGTGCATGTGATGTGTCTCAGTATAGATAGAGAGAGAGAGAGCGAGAGAGAGAGAGAGAGAGTGTGACAGCCTCACTAGCTGCTTGTTCTCGGTGCAGCATCAGGCTGCTGACTGTCCTCAGAGCCGTGGCGGCGGCTGATATGAGCACATAGGTCCAGCCCTTTGCATGTGACTCGGGTTCATTATTAACCCAGGTGACATGAACTCAGCCCCCAGTGGCTGCTCAGTGTGACCCCTGCACACACTTCTATCTGGCTCACAGTGAAATCTGAGCAGCTGGGTGTAGAGATTCTGACTACAGTCAATCACCTGTCCCCCCATGCTCTCATGTCCAGTCCCCGGGACCCCGTCCCCCCCATGCTCTCATGTCCAGTCCCCGGGACCCCGTCCCCCCCATGCTTTCATGTCCAGTCCCCGGGACCCCGTCCCCCCCATGCTCTCATGTCCAGTCCCCGGGACCCCGTCCCCCCCATGCTTTCATGTCCAGTCCCCGGGACCCCGTCCCCCCCATGCTCTCATGACCAGTCCCCGGGACCCTGTCCCCCCCCCATGCTCTACTGTCCCCAGGACCCTGTCACTCTAGACCTGTGCAATGCTGGGCCCCCATCCTCCCTTGGCACTCCCCCATGGGTCCGGCTGCACGCAGGGGCTGAGGACTGCATCTCTGTCCTCGAAACAGCCCCACCATGGCTCACTGGGCGAGATGACCCTCGAGCTCGTCCCTGGCCAGCCTCCTCCCGACTGTCCCCAGCATCTCTGGAAATTCCCAACCAGCCCATTTGAAACTTTCTTTCTAACGCATATGGGTCAATTTTGTTTAAATTTTCCCAAAATCCCTAGTCCAACTGACAGGGATTTTTTTTTTTCCACATGCAGATGTATACTGAGTATGTGTGTGCGTGCGTGCGTGTAGGTGTGTATAAATGTACCATAGAAGGGGCACTATGTGGACTTGTGGAGTCCCGAGGGTGACACTGGGACTCATCCCACATCGCTCTGCCTCCTATTGCTTTGCTCTGGGATTTCCCAGGCCCCCAGGCTCTGCCTTCCAGGGCTAGAAGTGCTGTATGCTGCCGTTTCCACCTGGCATTTTTACTTGAGATCTGGGATCTGATCTGAACTCAAGCGCTTTTGCTTATGAGGCACAGGCATTAACCCTGAGCCATCTCCGCGGCTCGGGACATTCCCCAACCAATCCTCCCCCAGCGCCCTAGCCATCCACATCGCCCCGAATTCCACACCGCTTCGCATCCACTATGGATTCCACCCAGTACTCTGCAAATACACAGAGCACCTGAGACCCACAGAAACGGATCCCAACACCACAGCTGGGAAAAGGTGAGGGAAGGAAAGGAACACACACACATGAACATGAATGCACACACACACACACGTGCGCACACACATGCACACACAGAGAACTAACCAGCACATGTCCTGCCAATGCAGAGAGCATCTCTTCTAGGTTTTTCCACCCAAAAGCATGTTGCCCCTCACGGATATGACAAGCCTGGATCTGACCCAGATGTTCAGCCTTGTCTAAACCTGGAATGGATCCCCCCCTCCCCGGCACCAGGCCTCAGGTAGCCCAGGCTGCCCTCAAACCCCTCTGTAGCTGAGGTGACCCTCCCGCCTCTCCCACCGCCATGCTCAGATGACAGACCGCTCGCCCCGCACAGCACCGCGCACAGCACCCTGGGCAGCTCTACGCAGTGCGGATGGAGCCCAGGCCTCCAAGCACGTGCGGCCACAGCACCAGCGCGCGAAATGGCTCTTGAGTGCCGGGGCCTGCAGGCCAATCGGGGGCGAGAGGATGGCGTCTGGGTGGAGCTCCTCGCCGCCCTGGAGGCCCCAGGGTGCAGGGGCCCCTCGCATGGTGCCAGGAGCAAGGGAGAGGAACTGGGGTTAGCGAGCACTGTGGCTTGTCTGTTTCCTGTTTCGGCAAGCTCCGGCTGTGCACTGAGAAAGGCGGCCCGAAGGGGGACAGGAACGCAGACCAGAGCCCCCCGGATTCAGCCCCGATAGAGCAACTGCGGCCCAACACCTTCCTGACCCCTGGAGACAGAGCCGGGCCTGGAGGTAACTGCGAAGAAGGATGCTGGGAGGCTCCGGCTTGGACCTGCCACTCGAGGTGGGGCAGGAGGCCGCCATACAAGTGTCTCTGGGTGGCGGAGCACATGGGTGGCCACCGGAGGCACAGCAGTGGGCAACAGGCCTCAGAGCTTTAGAGCTGGTCGGATCCCGAGGCCTCGGCCGCCTAGGGACACTCTCAGCCCTGCCCTCTGCGCCTTGAGTTACAAGGCTGGGGCGTCGGGGCAGGAACTAAATGACTTCCACACGTCTCCAAGGCAGAGGTCCCCATCACAGCACCTCAAGGCAGGGGTCCCCATCACAGCGCCTCAAGGCAGGGGTCCCCATCACAGCACCCTCAAAGCAGGGGTCCCCATCACAGCACCCTCAAAGCAGGGGTCCCCATCACAGTGCCTCAAGGCAGGGGTCCCCATCGCAGCGCCTCAAGGCAGGGGTCCCCATCACAGCGCCTCAAGGCAGGAGTCCCCATCACAGCGACTTCAAGTCACGGGTCCCCATCACAGCACCCTCAAGGCAGGGGTCCCCATCGCAGCGCCTCAAGGCAGGGGTCCCCATCGCAGCGCCTCAAGGCAGGGGTCCCCATCGCAGCGCCTCAAGGCAGGGGTCCCCATCGCAGCGCCTCAAGGCAGGGGTCCCCATCGCAGCGCCTCAAGGCAGGGGTCCCCATCGCAGCGCCTCAAGGCAGGGGTCCCCATCGCAGCGCCTCAAGGCAGGGGTCCCCATCTCAGCGCCCTCTTCCTCGGCTCTCACTGAGAGTCCTGGTTCAAGTCAGTCCCACAGGAAGCCACCCTCACCCAGCCAGGAAGCAGCGGGGACTGGTAAAAGTGGCAAAAGCACCGCAGGTCGAGCAGCACCCCAGCATCTCCCTGGGCAGCAGCGTCTTCCTCTGAGGCCAGTGAGGCCTCTCGCGGCTGCCAGGGTCCTGGGCAGTGGCCTGCTGACCTTTCTCTGAACCTTAATGGACCAGTTCCTTTTTTCTACAGCCGGTCCCTTCCTTCAGGCATCCCACAAGGCTGTTCTTGCCTAAGCTGGCTAGTCGGGTGGATACATCCCACAGGCCAAGGGTGGCTCCACGCGGCAGGTTACACCCAATCCCACCTGGTGTGGGGGTTGTGGACGCAGGGATGCTGCTCTTGGGGTGGGGGAGATTCTTACCACGGCCCCTCTCGGGTGATAAGGCAGGTGCTGGTGCTGATACCAAGGACGCCAGCCATGTTTCCACGACCCTACAGACAGGCCGCGTGAGACTCAGACCCTTCAGGGGCGCATCTAACACCTGGCGTCTGCCCCTCACAGCGGGAGGCCGGAGGGCTCCCCACGGAGAGGATCTGACTCCAGCACGGAGCAAAGGCAGAGGAACGCGGCCCTCTGGTCATGATGGCACAATGCCAGTTCTCAACCCCCACATGGTCTTTGCCTTTCTGCCTGGCAGAAAGTGAGGTGGAGATTCTGTCTGGACCATGGCGAAGTCTTTTGTCCTTGTGACTTAAACCCAGAGATCAGAAAAACCAGAGCAGTAAAACTGACTCCAAAATGGGGCCTCAGCCCTGGGTGGAGCTGGGAGAGGAGGTGGGAAAGAAGAGGATGACAGCAGGCAGGCCTGGGCCTGGGAGTGCTGGTTTTGTGGGGTCTGGCCTACAACCCCACGCCTTCAGGACCCGGCACCGGCAAGGGAGGCATAATACTAGATCCTCCGAGAAGACCGGCCATTGCCTGTGCTGCGGGATAGATGCTCCTGTGCCTCTCGCATTTCATCCTGTGGCCTCGCGCGTGAGGCGTTAGCCAGCCCCAGTCCATCCTTTCTTCCAGTGCTGGACACTGACCCCAGGGCCTCGTGGGTACCAGCAAGCAAGCGCCCTGCCAGCGAGGCACAGCACTGGCCAGCAGCCGCAGTTACTAAGTGACGCCTAACGCCCTGTCCACACACGGGTGGGCGGCGGCAGCCAACGTGAGTCCCAGTCTGGCTCCAGAGCCCAGGTTCCCCGTCTCCAGCGACAGGACAGTCTGGAGTCCTGGAGGAGATCCACAAGCGTGGGTTCTGGGGACAATTTGGGTGCCCTCGGCCCCAGCCGCCTCCGTCCCCTCACTGAGAGCTGGACACAGATGAGCCCCTAGGATCCTCCTCTGCATGGACTGAGAGGTAGGAAGAGACCCTAGGGAGTGGCGAGAGGAGAAAGTCACCCTACAGAGTGGCAGAGAGGAGAAAGCCCCAAGAGAGAGGCACTCAGAGACACACACAGGGGAAAATGCTGACCAGTGTACGAGTCCCGAGGACGCTCCGTTCAGGGCTGTGTCCTCCAGCCCTCCAGAGCTGAACACGGACAGTCTGTGTGGCCTGGCCACACAAGGCCTCCAAAGGGTGAGACTGTCCACCCCAGGGCCCTGGGCATGAATGTTATGACCAGAGACAGCAAGAAGCAGGCACAGGCGCCCACGCGCCCACGAAGGGCCAAGCGGCAGCCGCATGCTGAGTCGGCCAGGCCTGCAAGCGAGCCTGAAGCTCAGGGCCGGCAAGCGCCTGCAGCCGGGGAGGCCAAGGCACTGCCTCTGGTTGTGCGCCTACGGCAGGGTGGTGCTGGGCCTGAGAAAAGAGAAGCCTGTCAGAGGAGGGGCTCTCCTCCGCCATCCCCCGTCTCACTCCCCTGGCAAAGGAGGCAGGCTCAGAACTTCCAAAGCTCAGGATGTAGCTCATGGGCGCCCAGCCCTAGGTCAGCCACCAGCACCCTTGACAAGAAAAGCCAAATCCAGCAGGTAGGTGGGCAGAGCAGGAAGGAGAAGGGCGAGCATCTGAGGGGGGCGAGGGCGTGGATGGCGCGTAGGACTGCAGATGGGCGCGGACGGCGCGTAGGACTGCAGATGGGCGTGAATGGCGCGTAGGACTGCAGATGGGCGCGCGGAGGGCGCGTAGGACTGCAGATGGGCGCGTAGGACTGCAGATGGGCGCGGACGGCGCGTAGGACTGCAGAGAAGCATCCAGGGACCGTTCCAGAAGCCTGGTTCCAACCTGGGGACTTTCGGTTACAGATTTAGTTCGGGTCTGTAGGTGTCTTGTTGAGAGAAGCCCACAGTTCCTGGATTACGTGGCTCCGTCTGGGTGTGGACTGCTGAACGCAGATTTGGAACCAGACTCAGCCCAACAGGAAGGCGATCCTAAGAGAAGGCCCCTCCTCTCCAGGGTCATTAGGCCAGAGTCTCTGAAATGGGTTTGGACCAGCACTGGGCACTGGCTGATCGATCAGCAGGTGACAGCTGGAACGACCCTGGGCAAGAGCAGGAGTCACGATGCAGGAATCAGGGCCGGCCCCACACGAGCTGCGCACGAGGGCCAGGGAGGGAGCTGAGGGGGCCTGTCCCGGGCCTGGTCACTTCCCGAGCCGGGTGGCTGTGCCTTAGGTCTCAAGAAGTGTCGCTCAGCTGTCACAGTCTCCTGGGCGAAGGGAGGGTAGAGACGCGACACCTTCCCTCTCAGGCGGGCACGAGGAGGGCTGGGCTTTCATTTTAGAAGTCTGGAAAATGCAAACGTGGGCCCGCCAATCATTTATTTCTCACATCCCCTCACTTTGCCAGAGTTGAGAGGTTTATAAGGAGGAATGGGAGCAGAGAGACCCTTCCACTTCTGGGAGCAGTGCTAAGAAGGGAGAAATCTGCCCTACTGCGTGATGCCAGTTCAGTCGAGTCCCGACTCGGCTCTTAGCCCACAGGGATGGGGCCGCGGGCTATTTCTGCCCCAGCTCCTGTCCATCTCCTGACTCCGCCCCCTTGGCTCTGACAGGCAGTCAGCTGCTGGAGGAGCTGGAAGCCAAGCGCGACAGGTGCTCGGAGGTCTTCGCCATGGTCAGCCCGGACCTCAGGCCCTCCCCTGGCTTGGCGCGGTGGGCCGAGAGCTACGAGGCCAAGTGTGAGCGGCGGCAGGAGACCCGAGAAAGTCGCCGCTGCCGCCGCAACGAGACCACTTGCCGCCGGCCGGGGTCGGTGCTGCGGACCCAGCACCGGGAGCAGCTGCGGAGGGCGCGGCAGCTGCAGTTCTTCAGGAGGAGGAACCTGGAGGTGGAGGACAAAGGCCGGGCCCGGCGTCCCCAGGCCGCAGCACGAGGACCCCCCAGCAGGATGTGCAGAGGGACAGGCCAGGAGGCGGCCCCCAGGGACCCCGGGCCATCTGCCAACAGCATCTCTCTCCCGGGACAACAGGTGGGCCATGTCCGAGGGGCGCTGCGTCGAGGTTGCTGCCTCCCTGGTCCCCGGGGAGTCTCGGTGGCCTCTTGCTCTTCTGGAGGGTCCTGCTGTGATGTCTGTGCTTCGGTAGCTTTCTGTGGCTGCTCTGCGCCGACCTAGTGGAGCGGGAAACACGCAGACGCCCCGTCCTGCACTGACAGCTGGGACTCACACCCTGCTGCCTCCGCTTCCTGAGCGCCGGGAATACAGGCATGCGCTTGTCCCCGCTGTCTGCTGCGGCCGTTCTCTTCTCTTGCTGCTGAGCACGCCCGACGCCTCAGCATGCTGGGTAAGTGCTGCACCACGAACCACACTCCAGCTGCCGTCTGCTGCTGCCCGACAGCAGTGCTGCACGTTCTGACATCATCCGCCAAGAGCCCTGAATGCAGGCCCTGCTCTTCGCCTCGCACACATACACACATGCACACACATATACACATGCATGCATGCAGCCACACGTGTGTGTCTGCTGCTCCCGTGAGGCTGTTGTACACGTGCCACGCTTCCCCTTGCACCGCTATAGTTATCCTAACTGCACTGGGCTGAGGGTTGTCTGGCCCAGGAATCCTTCCCTGGCGTCTCAGGCCGCCTCTCCTCCCTGTGGACCGGCACAGTTGTATGTTCCTGAGACCTGCAAAGCCCATTAGTCTGGCCCGGGAAGAAGCAGTGCTGGCCAGCGGCAGGTCTGCTGTGTGGTCCTATTGCGTTGTGAGCAATGGCTCCTTGCTGGACACTTGGGAACTGTGTCCTCACGGTAGGCATCTGTGGGGGTGGGGTGGGGGGGGTGCGTGCGCGCATGTATGCGTGTGTGCGTGTATGTGCATGTGTGTGCGTCTGTGTGTGTGTGAGTGTGTGTTGGAGGTCAGACATGAACTTCACGTGCTGTTCCTACTTGCTCTATAACCCAAGGCCTCTGGCCTGGTGCGCGCCTGGCCCGCAAGCCCCACAGGTGGTCCTGGCTCCACCCTCTCAGCGCTGGGAGCATCGGTTGCATGACCACAGCTGACCTTGTTTTTAAAGTGTAGATCTGGGGACCAAACTCAGGTCTCGTGCGTGAGACACACATGATGCCGACACGTGATTGTAGGGGAACACATTCAGTCCACAGCAGACCTGGTCACCGTTTTGGTTTTGATTTTGCTTTTCCGGTGCTGGATACGGCACTTCGGCCTTGTGCACGCCAGACCGGCACTCTGTCTCTGAACTGCAGCCTCAGACGCGTGCTGTTCTCTACGAGTGTCTGGAAAGCCTTTAACGGGCTCCGCAGACTGGCTTTGAGCATCCCTCCCTTGCTTTCTAGGTAACTGGCCCTGAGGCTTGTCCAGCCTTGCATCCTCCTTCTGCAAACACCCCAAAGGATCTGGCTGGCCACGACTCCTCACTGGCGGGAGCCCCCCTACTTCAGGATTCACCTGCCAAGAAACCACACAGATACCACCAGGGTGAGAGTGCAACCGTCGCCCCAGAGAACATGCCCCTCCTGTGTTCTCCCTGCGTGTCCCCTGCGTGTCCCCTGCATCCCTTGCTCCCTCCCCGTGGGTTCTGAAGCATCATTTCCCCACCGCACAGCAACTCAGACACAGGCAGAAGAGGCCCAGCCAGCAGTTAAGAGCGACGCCGGTCAGCAGACCAAGTGAGTTCCTTAGCTCTCCCGCTCTTGCCGCTCTCTCGCCCAGCCCTGTCTTCTTGAACATCTCCACCCCCTGTGGATGGAGCACAGTGGGCGCCCACCCCCACGCCTCCCACCCAGCCGCGCTGCGGAGGACTCCAGGAGCAGTGACCCTGTCTGCGCTTTGCTCTTGGCCCACTGAACGTTTCCCTTCTCTTCCCAGCTATGGCGTCACAGTTCTGGACAAGGTAAGACACTGGCTGGAAGGCGGCTCAGATGCCGTCTTAGCACTGACATTCTGAGACCCCGCCACCCACGGGCTGGGGTGGGGAACGTCTTCTTCCGGATGGCAGCAAGGTCCTGAACACAGACAGGGGCTGAGGGGACTTTTATCAGACCAAGGCAAAGGCGCTGGCTCTGGACTCCCAGGGACCTGTAGCCTCCCTGAATCCCTTCTCTCTCCTCTCTCTAGGAAATCATCCAGCTTTCCGAGTACCTCAAAGTAAGTGGCACGGCGACCTGTGCTTGTTTCCTGTCCCCCCTTCTGCTGCGGGCTAACCCTCCTCTCTGGCTCTCGTCCCAGGAGGCCCTACAAAGGGAGCTGGTCCTGAAGCAGAAGATGTTGATTCTGCAAGACCTGCTGACCACCCTGATCCGAGCTTCTGACGACTCATGGAAGGTGGGCACTGAAACCCCCATTTAAACAGCGCTCATATCCTCCGCTGTGCCCTGCACAACACCCAGCGAGAGAAGGGCCATCTTACTCCCAAGAGGGCTGGAAAGAGGCAGAGGGTCCTCAGAGGTCAGAGAGGTCACAGTGAGTGGCCAGGGCGTTGACAGAGTCAGGACACCCGGGGAAGACCCAGAAACTGAAGTGGACACAGGCTGGCTTTTTAACCTGAGGGGAGGGGGGCCGTGCAGTGTAGACCGCGGAAGGCCCGAGCCAGCGACGTGGGGGATCCTTAGCGCTGCTCTGAGAAAGTTCTGGACAGGCGACCTGAAGGATGCGCTGGGCTCACACTCATATGCTGGGCTCACACTCGTGCACTGGGTTTACATGTGTGTGTCAGGGCTCACGGCTGTGCTGGCCCCACGGCTGTGCTGACCCCACGGCTGTGCTGAGGCCCACGGCTGTGCTGGGCCCACGGCTGTGCTGAGGCCCACGGCTGTGCTGGGCCCACGGCTGTGCTGGCTCCACGGCTGTGCTGGGCCCACGGCTGTGCTGGCCCCACGGCTGTGCTGGGCCCACGGCTGTGCTGGGGACCACGTGTGTGTCGGGGCCCATGGCTGTGCTGGGCCCACGGCTGTGCTGGGGCCCACGGCTGTGCTGGGGACCACGGCTGTGCTGGCCCCACGGCTGTGCTGGGGCCCACGGCTGTGCTGGGGCCCACGGCTATGCTGGGCCCACGGCTGTGCTGGGCCCACGGCTGTGCTGGGGCCCACGGCTGTGCTGGGCCCACGGCTGTGCTGGGCCCACGGCTGTGCTGAGGCCCCACGGCTGTGCTGGCCCCACGGCTGTGCTGGGGCCTACAGTGCCAGGGTCTGCCCATGACAGGAAGCAGACTGATGCCCTTGCCACGCTTGGCCGGCTTGCTCTCATTCAGCCCAGTGAAAGGTGCCACCCTCACTTCAGGCGGGTCTTCCTCACCTAACCTAACCTAGAAACTTCTCACAGACATGCGCAGATTCACATCCTGGCGATTCTGGGTCCCGTCAAGTTGACAGTCACATCTGCCCTCATGGCTTCATGCCAAGCTGCACCCAAGCCACTCACACCCACTGCTCCTCCCAGACACGAGGGTCTGAGTGGGAAGGGCCGTCGGAAGGATGACGAACTTCTCTGCTTGTCCTTGCGGAGGCTGCATCTCGGCCAAGTGACGTGTCCTGAGTCACACAGTTACTCAGACGCAGAAGCGGAGCCTCCGATGTTAGTCTGCTCGGCCCACAATCACGCACCGTTCGTGTCCTTCACAGGATCACGGGCTAGTGCTGGGAGCCGCTTCTCTAGGCAGTTCCTGCTTTGTAGAGAGGTCATGGTTTGCAGGGGTGCACACGGGCCTCCACAATACAGAGACGAGAGAAACGGAAGAAATGCTTCCAGCGTGCAGGAGCTTACAGGGAGAGCAATGCTGCAGCTGCGGGGCGGGGCCATGGTGGACAGCTGCAGAAGCAGTTGCCAGGCAACCGAGGCGTGAGTGGGGGGTAGAGACCTCCAGCATGGGACAGCTCCGTGGACTGACCAAATTCTTCCCATCCCTATTGTTCAAGTGTTGGAAATTCAAGGACCGTTATATTTACCACATTAGAACTTAGAAAGCTGAAGATATCTTTCAGTTCGAAAATACAACGCCTGCGAAGCATCACACGTGAGCTTAAATTGCATTTTTTTTAAATTGCATTTTTAATGAAGGATAACTATCCTCAGAAGAGGAGCGCCGTGCTGTGGCTCGTGGAAGCCTTTTCAACGCTCGTGAATGCAAGAAGCTCGGTTCTCCCATCTGCGTCCATGTTTTCTCTTCTGACTGGTTGCTGTGGGGGAGTTCCTGAAGAGAACTGCCGTGGACACTGGGTAGGAAAAGGAAAGTCTTTGTGGACTGAGAGGGCTGCAGTGAGGTGTGTGTCCAGCCAGTGTCCAGCCGGTTGAAACAGGTTGGTGCTACCACGGAAATGCAAGGCGCCTGTGTGGTCAACTGGACACGCAGCCTTGTGCAAACTCCTGAAACGCCTACAGGAACATGCAGGCCCCCCAGCCCAGTCCTTGTTCCTCCCCAGTGTGGATTTGGAAGTCTAGTCAGAGCTCTGTTTGTAAAAGTCATTTCCAATGGCAGAGTCAGGGCGGCTGCGCATGCCAGGTGGTTTCCGGTGCTGAGCTAAAATGACATCATCTTACCCACCCATTCACCAGGCCTTGGATAAGATCCAACTCCGAGGTGGGCACTGGGCTTCGGGACGGAAGCAGGTCCCTTGCTTGGAAGCACTGTAGTCCAGCTGGGAACCAAGAAACCTAACAACAGCTCCAGACGGTCAGATTGCAAGCAGCTGTGTCCTGGAGGATTTGCCCGGCACCCCCGACGGAGTGGACAGAGAGGAGGAGTGACCAAGTAAATGCAGTCAGATGGCTTAGAGGCTCAGGGGTCACAGAGCCAAGTGAGGAGAATGTGACACAAAGGAAGGGTCTCATCAGAGACGCATCAAGGAAAGGACACTCAGACAGGCCTTCAGAATGAGGAGACTCAAACTGAAATGAATATAAATGAACCCCATTTGAAAGAAAGCACACACACACACCACAGCAGACTTCTTGGGTCAGAAAACACCTGAGACTCAGGCCACCGCCAGTCTGAGATGTGGTCACAGGCAGGAAGCAGGTGTGCTCAGCGGGCACTGTCGCTGGAAGGAGTCAGTCACTGTGGACTGAGCCCGAGGCGAATAATCAGCTTCTCTAATAATACAGACCCTACAGGGCCTAGAGAATCTGGGAGAAGCCTGCATCAGCAACTCGGAGCTGCAGTTAGAGCGAGCTTGGTGGGAACGGGGCAGATGCATCCCGAGCAGACAGCCTGGGCTGTCCAGGGAGGCCACATCTTATCTTTTCAAAGCCGTGTCTAGTCTAAGCCTCAGGAAGATTTACTTCACCCCAGACCTCGGTCCAGAGCAAGGGATTTCTGACTGGTCCCTTGCTCCCTCTCTCCCCTCCCTCCTCTCGCATCTCTTCCTCCCACCCCTCCTAGGCCACACCCTCACCCTTCTCCTCTTCCTCCCCACCCAAGCTCCGGGCTTCCTGTTTTTAAATGTAGTTAGGTCGAACACTCTTGGACTCTTGAAGCCCCTCCTCCCTGGAAAGCCTTGGCTTCGACGGGGCAGACTCATGTAGTGCTGGAAAGTAACTGGACAAAGTGGCCAGAACTGGGACCCTCCAGTCCTACTCAAGGTTCATGGTCCCATGGCTCTCTGATTTGCCCCTCTGGCTTCACACGCACAGACACTAAGGCAAGTTCTCTGACCAAATCCCACAGTTAGTGCCGCCCGCAGCCTCCACCTCTAATCCGCCCCTGGATCCCACCGCCCCAGGGTCCTGCTGAGACCCTAGGCTAGGTCCACCCTTCAGAGCAAGAGCAGCCGGGGCGGTAGAGAAGGGGCAATGCTGGGTGGGAAGCAGGAGGGGCAGCTGGGTCTTGAAATCCGCAAGGCGGCATCAGGGGGAGATGAACGCATAGCTGGGGGTTGGTTTCCTGCCCTGCGCAAGCTCTGCTCTCTCGGAGACAGCTGTGGGCTGGGGCTTCTGCCCGAGGAAGATCAGAGGCAGGCACCAGGCACAGCAGCAGCCAAAGCCCTCAGATAGCACCAGGCCCAGACGCCTCGCCTTCCTCCCTTCTCTGCTCTCCGGGATCCTGGGGTAAGGTCTACACAGGCCAGTGAGAAGTGCTTCTTCAGTGTGGGGAGAGGCGGGCGCGGGTCAGCACACTGCACGCTCCATTTCAAGCGCTTAGCTACAGCTTTCCTGCCTGCCTGAGGGAGCTGGAGAGGCAGAGCTGTGGACCAGAGATTTCATTCAAGCCCCAGACTGGGTGGCCTTCAGCCTCACTTGAAGGGGCTACCATGAGTTGTCTTGTATTGCAACACGAATGGAAAAGCAATCTGGGGTTGGGCTGAAATACAGAAACAGCTGGAAGAGGCAACGTATTGGATGAAAGCCACACTGCAGATTACAGAGGAGCTGCCCAGCAAGAAACAGATGGGCGATTTCAGGGTACGGCCTTGTGTTCCATCCACGCCACTGCGAGGCAACCATCAGCTTGGGTTGGGCTGCCTTCTGCGCAGGACCCGCAGACTTGGAAGACGTGAGGCTGGGGGGCCGGGTGTAGCGGTGACTTCAGGGCCTGTGGCCTGACAACGAACAGCCCTCTGGGGAATTCAGGCCGTCTACCAGGCGCTCCAAGGTCCCAACACTGGAAGTCTTTGTTTGCCTCTTTCCTCTCCCGAGGCCCAGTGGTTGCTGTGGATGCCAAATCCCCAACTCTTAGCTCTTTCCCACGTAAGACTTTGGGGAAATGTTAATAGCAAGAGGCACTGCAAAAAAATTATTTTTGGCAAAATTTTTGCCTTTGCTTGAGTAACACAGGAAGCAGAAAGGGTGGGGCGGGGGGAGGGGGAACCCCACGGTTAGAAGAATTAGACAAACAAGATGGAAACAGGAGCTTTGAGATACCACTTCCTGTTTCCCCCAGACACCTTCACACTCTTGGTGGGCGTTCTGCCCTCAGTCTGTTGCAGCCCCCAACTGCCCTGAGTCAGAGGGCAGCAGCATGGGGCCAGAGAGAGCAGTTTCTAGGTGGGAGAAGTCAGACGAGGATTGCAGAGGGCAACTCTTGAAAAAGCTGTCTGAGGGGCTCCCCTGAACTGCACTCTCCACCCAGAGACATGGGTAAAGGAAGGGCTGTGGTGGGCGGAGCAACAAGAAAGAAAGTTGTAGGCTACTGAGAAAAACCAGAATGGCCCCTCTGCCCACCTTCCTCTGTGCTGTCTACATCAAGGAAGCATGGACCCCTCCCAGATGCCACTGGATGCCCAAGACGTGCAGGGGAGAGGGGGCACTGGATGCCTGGGGCGAGGGGGGAGGATGGAGGGGCCACTGTAAGCCTGAGGGGTGGGAGGGGCCACTGTAAGCCTGAGGGGTGAGAGGGGCCACTGGATGTCTGGGGTGGGAGGGCCACTGGATGTCTGGGGTGGGAGGGCCACTGGATGCCTGAGGGGTGAGAGGGGCCACTGGATGCCTGAGGGGTGGGAGGGGCCACTGGGTGCTTGACACCAGTGAGGGGGGAGGGGAGAAGATGAGGAAGGGAAAGAAGCAAACCCTTAGACCCCCCCAGGTAATGTACATGTAAATATGATTCTAGAAAGCTCTACCTCTTGCCATCCATTTCTCGCTTTCTGAGTTTCTCACCTGGAGTCTGGGGACAGTGAATGGAGTACTTTCCAGGGGCCTCTGTAGTTGTGGGTTCCACAGCTTCGGGTTCAGCCTCCTGGGATCAGCCCCTCCGCAGCGCAGCACGGGAACCATTTCCAGGATGTCTGGCACGTGCGCCCGCTGTGGTGACCTGGAGGTGACTGTGTGGAAGAGGCTGAGATCACATGGTCGATAAATGAGGAGGCCAAGCACTCTGCAGGGAGGAGACGTTTGGGGATCACCCTTCTGTGGGGGCCGCATGCATGTGTGCATGCTCAGACTGCTGCAGCGGGACACGCGGGCTCGGGGCACTGCCGCAGCCCAGCGTCTTCAGTGGTCTTCCCTTGGTGTCTCCAAAGACACTGATGACACTGGATTTGGGCCCTCATGACTTCATCGTAAGTCATTTCCTTAAACACCTCCTTTCAAATACATTCGCATTCTGAAGCATAGACCGGTAGACGGCACATGTAATTTTAGAGGGGCACACAATTCAACCCTAACAAGGAACGAGGGAGAAAATACATGCTCCCCTGGAAGGAGACCCTTTTGATCTCCCTGTCCTGGGGTACAGGGAGGTCTAAGGTCCGGGCTGAGAGGAGGGGAGAGTCTCCAGGGAGGGAAGCAGGAGACAAGGTGCTTGGACACTCCTTCCCGTGGGCCTCTGTCGTGCCTGAGCCCCATGTCAGGCAAGCCTCAAGGTGGAAAGATCTGGAAAACAGGGTGAGCCCTGACCTGGGGGTGAGTCTTATGGCGGAACATCTGGAGATAGTCAAGGTCAGCCCTGGGGGGCGGGGAGAACACCCTCTAACCGAAGTCCTCTTTACACTGCACTTCAGTTCCCAGATGCAGCGCTGACCCGGGCAGTGGGCAGGGAAGACACTGTAGGCCACATTTCGGCCCCCGCTTACTAATGTTTTATTTGTTCCAGGGACAGCTTAATGAAGACAAACTGAAGGGCAAGCTAAGGTCCTTGGAAAACCAGCTTCACACCTGTACCCAGGTAAGCAAAGGCTCTTTCAGCTCATTATCTCCACAAACGAGAAGTGAGACACTCGGTCCTACTTCTAGAAAGGCTACCGCATGGGGAGAAGCATGCTGGTCGTCCCTCGTCCGCTTGGGCATTTGTTCCTTGGTCACTATCTCTGCCTCCCCTTTCTCCTGGCGTCCGTCCTTCTGCCCTCTGGGAAGGAACCCACTGCTGGCACTGCAAGCTCCAGGGGGGCCAAGAGACCCTTAGTCAAACCTCGCACCAGGCAGCGGCCTCCCAGGCTGTATGGCAACAGCCTCTGGGGGAACGTTAAGGGCGTGAGTCCTGGCTGTCCCGGACACCGCTGCTCCGCCGCGGCCAGCTGTGGATCTAACCAAATTACCAAGGAGGAAGGAAGAGGTGGCGTCTCCCTCGGACTCAGAGGGACACGCGGTCTGGGCTGCGCGTGTGGAGTCTAGCAGAAGAGCAGTTCATACTGCATTTTTTCCCAGCACGAGGGGCTTTGTTGGGCTCTAAGTAAAATATGCAGCCAAACCTGCGAGAGACCCGCACCAATCCAGAATGTTAATTTTGTTTGTCTGCTGTGTGTGACAAGGTCTCATGGACCCTGGGTGAATCTCAAACTTGAGGCCACCCTGCCACCTGTGCCCAAAGCCAGAGGATACCAATGGGCCCTATGCCCAGTGGGTCAGCTTGTTTCCAACAGGCAAGGGCCACTGGTGGTCACTGCAAAGTCAGGGATCTGGGGCGCTGCCAAATGTGACCCAGTAAATCACCCTTGGATTTAGTTTTCATAGAAAACTCCAAAAACCAATGGCCATCCACATAGGACAGTCCCCAAGCTGAACAGAAAGATTCCCAACAACCTCTAAATCCTCATCATCTAGACTTACCCAGATGAGACAGAAGATAGAAGGGCAGGGCTGGCAAGCACATCCCCCCACCCCGCTCCGTAAACTTGAAAATCTGTGTTCTGTTTTTGGGGTCTTTTCCTGAAAGCCAAGAGGAACTCTATCATGTAAAGATACTATCTTAAAATATGGCTTGGGTTTACCAGAAAGGGCTGATTTTTGAGGCCACTGTCCTCGTAAAGTAGCAGCAGCTCTCTGCTCTGAAGGTCCATCCAAGGGAGAAATGAGGCAGAAGAACCAGGAAGGCATCTGGACAGCTTTCAGTGCAGCGGGAAATGTGGGGACAGCTCAGCAAAGCTGCTGGTCCACCAGGAGCTGGCGGGGCCGGCAGGGAAGAAGGATCTTCCGGCTGCACCTTGAGCTGGCATTAGGGAAACTGGGGTACAGGTAGAGGAGACAGGTGTGAGCTGTGAGGGACGCTGACAAGACTCAGTGACCGACTGATTATTGAGGAGCGAAAAGAATGGCCGCCCAGTGTGGGCTCGGGAGATGGGAGGGGCAAACCGACCGCTGAGAGAGCAGCAGAAAGGGACCAGTGGCTCCCCGGGCAAAGGGGGGACACACACCTAGACACCCGAGAGCCCATGGGGTGGATGGAGATGGCCAGCTTCCAGAAGTTGCCTTGTGAACACCCCCCGCGGCTGCAGCGTGCACATGCCTGCACGCTTGCTCTCTCCTAGCAGATAAACATTCTTAAAAAGAAAGGCCGGAAGCTGGCTCAACTGCTAAAGCACTTGCACTCAAGCAACAGACTGGTGTTGATCCCAGCTCTGGAAGGTGGAGTCTAGGGGTCCCCAAAACAAGTTGGGGAACAGACCAGCCCTATCAGTGAGCTCTGGATCAAAAGAATCAGGTGGAAGTGATCGTGATCGAGGATGTTTCCATCAACAACCTTGGGTCTACACGCACACACACACACACACACACACACACACACACACACACATACACACACATACACATATACATACACATACACACACATATACACACACATACACACACACACACATACACACACACATACACACACACATACACACACATATACACACACATACACACACATACATACACATACACACACACACATACACACACACATACACACACACATACACACACACATACACACACACATATACACACACACACACACGAAATTGGAAAGATAAGTAAATGCTAAAAAGACTATTAGAAAGTGGTAGATTTTTAGAACTGATTCTCTTCAGACGTTGGTAGACTCCAAAGGCCTGGGGAAGGCCTGGGGCGCCCGCCCAGGAAGCCTGTGGGTCACCCTCCACACGGCCTGAGGGACTGTCCCGCTCTGCTCTAGCCACACGGGAAGGTCCTCCAGATTACTGGTGGCGAGAACTTGTTTCACGTGTCCCAGCTGCAAGACAGAGTTGCACGTGGATTTGTTGAATTGCTTCCCATTCTCAGAGGTACACCCCGTGGGGAATGAAAAGGGTGCTGCTGGAGATGGAAGACCAGAGGAGCAGCTATGAGCAGAAGGCCAAGGAATCACTGCAGCGCGTGCTGGAGGAGAAAATGGGCGTGGAGCAGCAGCTGGACAGCACGCAGGTGGGCGCAGCTCGGGGAGCCACCATGCAGCTCCCAGGGGCGCGGTCCCCTGGGTGGGGGGCCTCATGTTGTCTCCCCTCCACCCGCAGCGCTCCCTGGCCCTGGCAGAGCAGCAGTGTCAAGAGTGGAGGAACCAGTACGAGACCCTCAAGGAGGATTGGGGGACCCTGGGGACCAGGCATCAGGAGCTGGAGACCGAGTTGCATGTGCTTCAGTACAAACTGCAGGTAGCGGGCACAGCAGGGGGGAGCGAGAGGGGCTGCTTGGGCCACGGGCTGGAGGGATGTGGGCGCCGAGTGCTCGGGCCACGGGCTGGAGGGACGTGGGCGCCGGGTGTTCGGGTCCGACTCGCACCTTCATCATAGCGCGCTCCCTGTTTTGCTTCTGGAGTGTAATTTTATGGACATTACTTGTGTTCGTTCACAATTTCATGTGCAATGTACTCTGATCATATCCCCCATTATCCTCTCTCATCTCCTTACCAACCCCTTCCCAGCAAGTCTGCCTCTATTCTCCCGTCTGTGTATGTGTCCCACTGCGTTTGTGTGGATGCTTACCCAAGCGTAGGTGTGTGTGGAAGGGGGGCAGTTTCCTTACTAGTCGTTGCAACCAACTGACCCGCACACTTAGCAGGAAAGGGTTTAACAGCTCACAGTTCCAGAACCCAGCCCCGCGCTGCAGGCAAGTACGTCGCACCCACAGCAAGGGCAGAAGGCAAGGACTCCGTGCACAAGCTTTGCCACCCTGTGCTCAGCCCTGCACCACCTGCCCAGGAAATGCTTCTGCCCCAGCGGACTGGGTCTTTCCATATCATTTATGCCACCAAGACAACCCCTCCGGGGCATGCCCAGGGGCCCGCCTCAATCTAGAGAATCCCTCTCAGAAAAGTCTGGAAGGCTTCTCTTAGGTGCCAGTCGGCAGCTGATCCCGCCCACCACAGGGAGATGTTTACTCGGGTGGAATACAACTGTTCACTAGTGATGCCTGCACCGCTCAGGCAAACGAACCGTGTGTCCACTACAATGGACAAGGCATCCCATCAGCCTCCTGCTGACACCACCCACGGTACAAACATCCCAGCATAACGTCAGTACAGAACCGCCCATGACAAATGTCACTCATTTATTTTCAGGTGTTATGTTTTTGGGTTTTTTTAAACACTGTAGTCAGACCCCTGGTTTTCTGGAAAGTCCCATTTTCGTCCGCTACCTCTTAAACCTTAGTTCTGTCCTATGTAAAGTAAGGGTAGTAACTGTACTTACAGGACTGCGTATCACTTACGCTCAGAGTCAGGCACTTAGTGCAAGGGCTGGCGCACAGCCACCCGACACCAACGACCATCGCACGGCACAGATTTCACGTACTTGTTCAGAGCTTGGAGGACCCGCCACAAAAGAGGACCCTCGCAATTTCCCCCACGTGGATCTGCTCAGACAAGACGAGAGGGCCTTTGCAAAGGAATCGGTCTCAGGGCTGAATGGCTGAGGAGTTGAGCCTCTGCCTCGAGAGCAGAAGGACCCAGATCCCACATAAAAATGCCAGGCAGGAATGGCTGCTCTGGAAGGTGGAGCCTGGGAAATTCCACAATAAAGCAAAAAGGAAGTACAACAATCCCAGGATGATTCCCAAAGTTATCTTGGGCCTCCCAGGCACGCACAGTGCTCTCAGATACGCACGCGCACGCGCACGCACACGCACGCACAAATAATGATGACAATAAAGGAAACAAGCAGTCAACCTCCCCGGCCATTGCAAGCAGTTTCCTCAGCCTCTGCTCTTTGCTCTCTTCTTCCATCGTCCATACGGCTTCTTAGGAAGTATGCGTGTGCACACGTGCATGTGTGCACGTGCAGGTGGCCACGTGAGGTCAGAAGAGGATGGAGGGGTCCTCCTCTATCGCTGACTCATTCACTGGAGACAAGATGTCTCACTAACCAGAGCCGCCGTTTCCGGCAGGCTGGCCAGCCAATGAGCTCCCAGGGTCTGCCTACGTCCACTCCCACGCCAAACGCTGGTCCTCATGCTTGTTCAGTATTCTCACACACTGAGGAGTCTGTTTCGAAGGTTTAGTCCTTCTTTGCGGAGAACGGCTCTGAGACTCCCTGTGCAGTTGACAGTTCTAGAAATAAACAGAAAGTGATGGGTCACTGTTACAAATGTGAAGAGCAGAACGGAACAAGGGAAAAGTGGGGGAAAATTCTGTGTTCCATTTCCCTGGCACTCCTAGCTCTAGAGTCCTACGGTTTTCTCCTCTGTGGGGTGCTCCCTGCCCCCACCAGCTGATCTGCCTCTGTGTGGCCTCCTCTTGCAGGGAGCAGACAGGAGAGACGCGGAGATGAGCCAGGCCCTGCGGCTGCTGGAAAACGAGCAACAGGAGCTGCACGCCAGGATCGAATGCCTGCAAGGGGACCGAGACCAGCGCAGCTCTGAGACGCGCCACCTGCAAGGTACTGCTCCCCTGGGAGCCACAGAGGAGTCGAGGGGTGGTAGAGAAGCCTTGGGTTTCTTTAGGGTTCATTCACACTGGCCTTGAGACCAGTTTTACCTTGAGGGTAAGGCAGGGCTCTTCCAACCATCCTAGATGAAAATCTGTCGTGTTCCCTGGAGGACCCTGTATGATAAGCTGTCCCCCGTGTTAGTCACGTGACAAGCCTCATTCCTGATCTGAAAGAGAAAGGTCATTGCAAACAAGGTCAGAGGAAGGCTGCCCAGTCAGTCTGCAAACTACTGTAAACTTGACCCAGAATTCAACTCTGCACCCACGCACACCCTCATGGAGCACAAGCAGCTTCTGCCCGAGAGCCTCAGAGGCAGAAACACCCCCCCCACCCCCACCCACCCCACCCCCCCCCCCCACCCCCGGCCCAAGCCTGTCTGCAGTGCTTGCTCCTAGCCCGGCTCTTGTCTTCTCAGATCAGCTGAGGAGGTCGGAGGAGGAGAAGCGCTCCCTGGTGGCCCAAGTGCAGCACTTACAGGGTAAGTCACCACCTGCACAGCTGCCCTCTGGCCTCTGGCGTTCCCGGGGCTCCAGATGCCCTGGCAGCCTAAGCTAATAGGCAAGCGCTTGCTACTCCTTCCTCCTCTGAAGTAACCATTACAGGGAGAGACACGGAGGCACTGACAGCACAGCAAGCACTGCAGACTGGCTGAGCTGCGCAGGTAGTTTTCTCACTATTCTGCATTCTCTATCACATGCTCCCTCCGAGGCTGTGGGGAGGACCTGCCAGGCTTCCCTCGGCATTGCAAAGGTCCTCTCCTTCTGCAGTGAGCGTGCTAGCAGATGGCTGCTCACGTCTCCAGCAGTGAGCATGCTAACACGGACAGGGTGCATGCGTCTCCGGCAGTGAGCGTGCTAACACGGACAGGCTGCATGCGTCTCCAGCAGTGAGCGTGCTAACACGGACAGGCTGCATGCCTCTCCGGCAGTGAGCATGCTAACACGGACAGGCTGCATGCGTCTCCAGCAGTGAGCGTGTAACACGGACAGGGTGCATGCGTCTCCGGCAGTGAACGTGCTAACACGGACAGGCTGCATGCGTCTCCTAACAGGCCTGCTTCGGGATCAATCTCTACAGCTTCAAGAACAGGAGAGACTCTTACAGAAAGGTCAGCAAACTTATTTCCACAAATTCTAAGGCCCTGCTCGTTCCTTGCCTGCCTAGAGGCTGGCAGCTCTAGGAACTGTGAAGTCAGGGAGATCAGGGGGTGTTCTTGAAGGACACCAGTCTTCTATTCTGAGAGGTGCATTAACTGTGAAAATGACTTCTTTCTCTGAAAACATGTCTGTGTTGAACATTTCAATAAAGTGGTTTGTGAACTCAGCATTTCACGTCAATTTATATACACCTGACTTGACAAATCACGCCCAGCCCCAGCCCGTGAGCAGGCAGCCGGGGGCCCAGCCTGGCAAGAACTGATCAGTTATCCACACACAGCCTTTTCTCTCCTTGCGACCATTGGGTGGGTGTAATATGAAAGGCAGAAATAATTACCCTCACATAGTTAAGTAAAGGCCTCAGTCACGGAAACTAAGAGCTAACGCAACAATCCAGAACTGGACTCCTAGTTTGGTGTCTCTCACCAAGACTGAGAGCTCTGAAGTCCAGCTTTGACATGTAAGTTACTCTAGGACTTTGAGATGAGGACGCAGAAGCATTCAGCAACCTAGAAACTATGTGCTATGTAAGGATCTGCTGAAAGTTCCAGGTTAAGACTGGGGGTTCAGAGAAATACAAGCGCCAATTTGCCTCAAAGTGCTCAGACTCCAGCTGCCCGTCCAGGCTGTGCAGAGGCCGTGCGAGTTGAGCCACAATGTTCGGCTCCATTCAGTGCGGCAAGAGGCTTGTACCCGGCCCCGCCCAGGGTTCTCGCTCACCGTCACTGAGAGTCCGGCTGCTCTTCTAGATCAGTCTCTGCCCGTGTGGAATCCAAAGCTCTACCACGAGGACGTGGAGCCGGGTGCAGGGAAGGAGAAAGACTCGGAGCTCAGAGAACACCTTCAAGAGACCTCACAGCTGCAGGCCAAGGAAAAGGAGGTGAGGTGGCCATCTTGGACTGTGAGACCAGATGTGATAGGTCCATCCAGACTGCCAGGGGCTCATGGGATTGCAGGGGAGGGGGTGTCATCAGATCTCAAGGGGCTTATCACATTGCCAGGTGGGAATCATCAGACTGAGTGGGGGGCTCATCAGATGTGGGGACCTGGTCAGATTTTGAGGGGCTCATCAGATTGTGAGGGGCCCTTTCACAGTACAGGGAAACCTACTGATTTCCAGACAGCACGGACTCCAAAGTTTAAGATGCACGTGGATAACACAGGTGCTTCTCTGTCCCTAAAAATGTGTCTGATTTGGATTAACCTTCCAATCTTTGCAAAAATAGTCAACCCCTACTCAAGGTTATATTAGTAGAAAGCTAATCTCGATACATTTGATAAGCACATTAACTCCCTGAATTTTGTTACATAGTATCATAAAATTTTATATAATGTCTCTTTGAAACTGCAAACATACTCCAAATATGCCTGTCCCTGGAAGCGCTCAAAGCTGCCAGCTCCAAGAAAGACTTGTCCTGCAAATGCTTCTGGGTCTTTGGTGCTGCAAGAACCTATTTTTGGTATCCCCACTTACAAAACACTTGCGCATGTTCACATCACAACAATTACATACACAAAATATATGCAGCATGACCAGTCACTTAACATATACTGCAAGCAAACAAGGTGAGAGGAGAAAAAGTGAAATCTCTGAGAATCTATGATGCTCGGAGCGAGTGGGGGTACATGCTCAGGGGAGGCTCACTGTGAGCAAGTAGGGGGGTGCGCTCAGAGCAGGTGGGGGGTTGCATGCTCAGGGAAAGTTTGATCAGAGCAGGTTGGGGGGCACGGCAGGGGGTGGGTGCGTGCTCAGGGAAGGGTGCCAGCTTCTCCTCGTCCTGCCCTGGTCAGAGCTGGTGGTGACAGCGATGTTCTCTCCAGTGCAGAGAGCTGCACTCAGAGTTAGACAACCTGCGTGACGAGTACCTGTCCGTTCTGCACAAACTTCAGCGCTGCCGGGAAGAGCTGAAGCACAGCCCGCAGCCGCCTCCCAGAGTAAGGGGCCCCCCTCTGCACAGCCCCAGGGCGGTGGTGGGCTGCTCCTGAGAGCCCCGGGGTGGGGGGGGACACACCCTGTCCTGATCCGCTGAGAGCACAGCAACGGCGAAGGAGACGGTCTTGGGTAGCCAGGCTCCCGAGCTCCTGAGCGTGGTGTACTCTAGAACGAGCCCCCTCTGAAAACCCGCATCCTGGACCGAGCCTGACTGATGTAATGCTGAAAGTCTTGCCTTGGGAGCGTGAAGGTCCTGCTAGGTCTGTTCCAGTGGAAAAGTCTGTGCAAATATCCCGAACACAGGAACTACAATGGTCACAGGCAATTTCCTAAGAGACCTCACCATATCAGCCCAAGTGTGAAGGGTTGCCCTGCAGCGCACAAGGACGAAGAGGCCCAGGGCTATGGATGGTTTATCCCGAGGGAGGTGGTGGGAGGCAGGAAAGGCACCCAGGCAGGTGGCTTCTCTGCCAGCCAAGGTCCTGGGCTGGAGACCAAGGACTCGTTTCTGCCCTGTTTCCTCCAACCGACTCATGGCTGCACCTCCCATCTCCACCTTCCCACAGAGGCCGTGTGGCCCGTGGCTCCCGGGGCTGATGGCGCTGATGGCGATCGCGCTGGCACTGCTCCTGGCCAACAAAGACAACCTGGGGTTCTGAGCAACTTCCGGCGTCTGCTGGGGTGAAGTGCAGAGCAGGCCACACCTTGAAGAGCTCCAGCTTCCCCCAAATGAATTATATCCTGAGCATCTTTCTTATTGCAATAAACCTCACCAGACTGCTCCTTCAGGCGGGGATTATTCCTGACAAAAAAATATCACAAGTGTGATGTTTCAGCAAACCACTCTTTTTATGTACATGTGTCTGTGTGCATCAGAAGGTGTGTGGGCCTGCGAAGGAATACCTTGGACCGCTCTACCTCTTTTTTGCGATGGAGTTTCCCAGGCTCCACCTTCCAGAGCCCGAAGTACAGGCTGCCTCCATTTCTACTGGCATTTTTAATAATGTGGGATCCAAACCCGGGTCCTCTTGCTTTTGAGGCAGACTCAACCTGAGCCATCTCTCCTGCCCTCATCTTCCTGATCTTTAATTAGATGGAAATACATAAATGTGCAGAAATGCCCAGCCTGCCTCCTTTCCATAGGCGCAATCTCAGGGCAGGCCCCACACCAGGCACTGCGTCAGTCAGGGTCAAGTAGAGGAAAAGAACCAACAGATGGAGCGCACACACACACACATACGTAAAGGGAATGTGCTGATCGGCTTACAGGATAAGACCTAGGCAGTCCAGCCGTGGTGCTGCGACGGCTCAGCAGGACCAGTCTGTGACTGGAAGATTCCTGGAGACCCGGAGTTTCTGGTCTTCAGTCACGTGGAGAGTCGAACAAGCTGGTTCTGCCGGTGGCAACGGGGACGGTGACTCCACCAGTACAGGGCAGGAGGGGGCGCTCTTCTTCTTGCACTGCCTTTTATCTGGAAGGCCCCACCACATTTAGGGCTGGTCACTGTGCTTCTGAACATCTTAATCCAGATGGTCTCTTCCAATGGTCTGAAGGCTAATCCACTGGTCAATCTCGGGCCCACTCAGGTTGACTGACACCCAGGATTAACTCTCAGGGGTACACTGCTTGTCCACCACAAACTATTTCTTCTCAATCTTTCCTTTTCTTTTCTAAAGAAACAGACCCTCTAAGACATGCAGAGGATGTGGTTCTAGATATGCCTGCTGCCGCACATCCCCACCATCCTGTCTGCAGAATCAACTGCTCACAGCTCTCCTCCCGAGACCCAGGGCGTGATGTAGTACAGTCCACTGCAGATGACCACGTACTGAACACGTTCTCAACAGGAGAGAACTACAATCAGAGGGCCACGGCGGGCAACGTGACGGTCTTGGAGGAAATAGTAAGATCAGCAAAGTCGCTCTGAGTCCTAAATCGAGCTCTGAGGTCATCCTGCCAGGCATCCAGAATGTTCCTCAGGGATGGGAACAAGCTCTCTGGGACGCTAAAGGAGTAGAGCAGGACTGGAGGGTGACCTGGCAGCCAGGAGATGTGGGCAGTGAACACCCGGAGTGGGGTCCATGCTAAGCAGTTGTTATCCCCTTGGTTCAAGTGAAAGGTGTAGGAGACAGGATAACCCAGGAGGAGCCCAAATACAGTACAGAGATTCCAGTGTGAGGTCTGCAGCCTGCTGCGGGACACCCCTAGAGCTCCGCCCCTCTGCAGCCCTCGAAGGTGGGCTGTGATTTCAGCTCGGAGGGTCTCCAGGTCCTGCTGGTCTGATGGCCACACAGACGGGCCAGGCTGGGAGCTGGAAACATCCACAAAGGCTACGGGACCAGGCCCAGCCTGCTCCAATCGCTGACATGTGCACTCAGGATTGACAATGAAGTTACTGTCTCCAACCTCAAGAACGTGAAGCCCCGGGGTCAAAAAGCCCAGCGCCTGCAGCGCCTGCAGGTAGCTCTGGAGCGCCAAGGCCCCTGCAGGGCTGCACTCGTAGAGCACAGCCGGCTTCAGGCCCCGGGACACGGCCAGCACCTCTGCAGCTAGGTGAAGGCAGGTGGGCGGCCGCGGGCCCCTTCTCTTTCCTGCGCCCAGGGCCTTCTGGGCGGCCGCCACCAGCAGCTGGGGACTTGGCGCTGGCATGAGATCGGGGAGGCGGACCCCGGCCGCGCTTCCCTCCGAGGGGCCTCTCGTGGAAGAGTCTGCACGGGGCGGCGGGGGCCGCTTAGCGCGGCCAACGCTGCGCTTCTCGGGCCACTTGGTCGGCGGGTCCAGGCCGCGTCTTCCGGCTTGTCGGCCAGATTTACTCCACCTTTGGCTTCGATTCTAAACTGGCCTCTCAAGTCAAGCCGATCAAAGCTGGCGGCGCGGGAAACAGAAGAGCTCGCGGCCTCGGCAGCGTTCACCCAAACCGCCCTCTGCGGCGCAGTTCAGGTTTCAGATCACTCCCGACTGCCGAGTCCTTCCGTGACGTGGGGAAACTGGCACAAACCAGCACAAACCTGCACACGCGAGACTGCACCCCACTCGGTGCAAGCCCGAGATCACTGGGGCGACCGGGGGAGTCGGACGAAGAGCTCCCCGAGAGCTGTGCTTACACCTCCGCCGCAGGTTCGCGGGCGCAGGAAGTCCTTCCGGCTCGCTGCCGGCTCCGGCCCCGGGGACCCGGTGGGCGCGAGGACCACGGCGACCGGAGACGGCCTACCGCGCGTGCGCACGACCGGCCCCGCCCACGCTTTCCACGACCTCCTCCAGGACGCGAGTGCGCGTGCGCAGGAGTGACTGACAGGTGGCCCGCCCCTTCCGGCCGGACTTGTGCCGTTCGCCTTACCGGGGCGGAGGCCGGAAGTGCAGAAGGGTGGGCGGTGGCGGGGCGGGGCGCTGCGGGGCGCGCCTTGGAGCTGGGTGCCCTCAGCCAACATGCAGCCCTCCAAGGGTGGGCGTCTTCTGCCACACAGCCCGGGGGGGCTCGGACACCGGGTGGGCCTCTCCTGCGGGTGGTGCTGTGGGGGGGGGCAACGTGGATGTCCCTTAATCCCGCATTTGATAAACTCACGGCCCAGAAGGGCAGCTCTCTGGACCAGGCGCGAAGCCTGAGGTTCGCTTGCATATGGTACGTTGCTTACTAAGAGCCGGGGTCTCATGTCCACGCTGGCGGCACCTCCGAGAGCGGGATCACGGGCGGGCACCGCGCCCCCGCCTGATCTGTGGGCGGTGGAGCCGGCGGCTGCGCGCGCGCCCTGCGCCCTGCTGCCCGCGCGCCCTGCGCCCTGCTGCCCGCGCGCCCTGCGCCCTGCTGCCCGCGCGCCCTGCGCCCTGCTGCCCGCGCGCCCTGCGCCCTGCTGCCCGCGCGCCCTGCGCCCTGCTGCGCTCTGCACGAGCTCACCTGCCGTGTGGCAGGCGTGTTGCCAGGCTCAGGGCTCTGCATTGCCCGGACAATCACCCCGATCCTCCTTGAGCACCAGGTCTGAACGTTCATTTTGCGGAGTTTTTAGCTGTTTTTGAAAGCAGGGTCTTGCTCTGTCGGCTGTGCAGGGGAGCCTGGCCTTGAACTGGCGACTAGTGAAGGTCCTGTCTGAGCCTGTGAGTGCCGCCTAGGCTGCCTGATGTGCACCTCAGCTGGCCCTGGCGCCTTTCAAATGAGAAACAGATCCGGATTAGGTCAAAGCCTTTTTATCTACCAGTAGTTTGATCATATGTGAGGGAAATGTCGAGGAAACTCCAGCCTCTGAAGCAGCAGCCCCAACTTCCACACACAGGGTAGAGACTTTCAGGGGAGGTTTCATTCTTGCTCATCCAGGGTACTGTCTTCATATTGAAAGGAAGAAGTAAAGACGGGCCAGCGGGGTGTGGAGGTGTGGGTGTGGGTGTTAGGTGTAAGCGCTGCCAGTCCTCTCGGGTTCTTGCTCAAAGGGAATCAGATACTAGAAATTGATGTTAGTATATTTCTTTCCTACCCATTTTTATATTATTCCCTCTTGCTAATTAGCAGCAAATTCCCCAACTGAAAGACTTAGCTCATTTATTATTAAAGCAACAAACATTTTAAAGTACTGTAGGCACTGGCAGTAAGTTCCAAGACAATTCTTCCCTGGAGTTGGGCACAGATGAACAATTTACAAAGGACATGGCTATTTCAAAAGGTCGGGGTGCTGAGGGGACATAAGCATATGGGGAAGAAGCCAGTCCTCATTCAATACTTGCCGTCTCACATTAACACAGTGGTTCTTCTAATTTTGAATTGATTTACTATGGTGAGATGCACAATGAAGAAAAGAGCTGCTGTGAAACCCTCTCAATTGTTTTTCACTTGTGTGTTTACACACACGCACACGCCTAGGGCATGCCCACAGGACAGCTTCCGAGAGCCCGTTCTCTCCTTCTACCGTGCGGGCCCCAGGTCATCAGCTCGGCTGCAGCACTTTGACCCATTGAGTCATCTGGCCAAACGCCTAATTCTTTGTCTTAAGATAAAGATACGGGAGAAGACAGGTAGGGGGTATGTGGCGGGGCCACCGAAGGAGACAGAAACGGAGCCTAAGGAAAGAAGGGCGCCTGGTGTCTATCAGAACTCAAGAAAGGGCACTGGAGGTGATCTGAGGAGACCCCGTGTGCACTGTCCCCACGGACTGGAAAGAATCAAAAGGAAGAAACTGGGCTATGCTTTCGGTTTTGAGTACGGGGTTTATTACGTACATAGAAAGCAAAAGTAAATAAATAGCACGGAGCTAGAAGCAGCAGCTACAGGAAGACATGGGATCAGGGCTTACGACATCTGGCAGAGATACTGGAAGACCTGGACTGAGTGAGCAGAGAAAGTAAAGCGGTCAGATGCATGCTTACAGCACCCAGCAGAAATCGAAGCCTCATGCCAGAGTTCCCAGGCGGAGACGTCCTGGCGGAGGGCATTTCTACACTGTGGGATGAATAGTAACATCTGCAAATCCTTTGCCTTCAGCGGCTCTCGAGGTGACGCTGAGTCCTAGGCTGTTTGCTTTTCTCCTTCGATCAGAGCACAGCCGCCCTGACACCAACCAGCGACACAGAGCAGGTGACAACCTACCAACACTGCCTGCTGCTGCCACCTAGCGAAGAGCACGTCAAAGCATTCGTCCTTCCCCTGACTCGCGCCAGCTCCACCCCCTGCTCCTATGGGCGCTCAGGACCTGGCCCGGGCGTTCCAGAGAACACCTTTCTTCACCGTCCTTTGCCAGCTTCGGTAAAGGACCTTCCGCCCAACGGACATCATGGCTGCTCACCTTGCAAGAAGGGAAAGGAGCGGCTGCCCCCCACTTCCCCTGTAACTTTGAACCCCCAGACACAGATGCGATAGCCACACATCAAGAACCAAACCCGCGCTTCACCTCAGCAGCGAAGCACACGCCCCACTGCAAACAACTGTAAAGTTCTCGCCTTCGGGATTCTTGGCATCAGCCCCCTCGAGCCGCACCTGACCAGCACCTCAAACTCTCTTTTTAATTAACTTCGTGAACTTAGGAAATAAAGGATTCCTTGACCTTTTAATGCATGTTCCTGCTTTGTTCTTCTACCGCAACTTCCAATTCACCCAAATTTCTCTTGCTCATGCTTAAGGAGACCCTTAAACCAAAACTTAAGCATTTTACATAAACCTCACTCTCACCTTTGATTATGCTGAGTTTTTAAAAAGCCTGGCCCATGTTTAATGACTTGAAAAGTTGGAGATACTTCCCCTAGTTTCAGAGAAGCAAACTCTACATATGGGCTTCCTCGAGAGACCTGGCGGACATAAGCATTCAGGAGGGCTGGAGCCCACCACCAGAAACAGCTCCGTTTCCCTCGGTCTCAGAGTTAAAATGATGTATTTCATCCGCCAGGGCAGAGCGGGGTTCCGGCTGTGGTCCCCACGGCTGTTCCCCACATTGGTCACACCCAGACACCGCCCCACCAGGGAAGACCAGTTATGCAAGGCAAGCATTTCAGAGCGGCTCGTCCAGCCTTCGCCCTGGCCGTGACACACCCGACATCTCATTTTTCTCAACTGTGATAATCCGAATGACAGGAAAACTCCGAGATGTCTCCAAGCCAGAACTGTTCCTTGCAGTCAAACACATCCTAGCCCACGGCTCCTTCAGAGACAGAAACAAGGAGAGACAGCCGCGTCTGAGTCCCACACTCAGGACAGCCACCCACGCAGCTAGTGTCCAGAGGCATTAACGCAAAAGCACCTGGCACTCTCCTGCCCGCGTCCCTGGGCTGCGTGTCCAGGGCTCCTGAGGACACCTGTGGGCTTCCCTGCCCAGGCTGGTGGCTTTCAGACTTTGGCACCATCTCTATTTAGATACCAAACTTAGTTCCTAAGCAACCAGTCAGCTCCTCTCCGTCTTCCCTCCCCCATCAGCTCACTGTACTAGCAGAACAGGTCAAGCAAAGCTCAATCCTGGATAGATCAGCGCTTCAGGGAACTTTGACGGAACCTAGAAAAACTATGTGGTGCAGGAACAAGGCAGAGACGCTCCGTTCCAGGCAGTGTTGTGAGCGAGCACAAAATATCAAGTCCAAGTTCTAAAGCTGAACACATTTCACGCGTCATTCCAAACCTCATTTATTTACAAGTGATCCGTTTGAAGCCCATATGTTAAATAACCTGCTCAAAGTCACCCTGAAGCAAAACTGCCCCAAGAACCCTGGCGTCCAAAGTCCGAGCCAAATCTCTCCTACACCATACTACTCCGGAAGACTTAGAAGAAAATGCTCCGAAAGATGATTTCTCCATAAATTAAATTGACTTTAAAACCTAAGCGTATTTGGAGAGTTGCAGCCTGCTAACACTGTTAAGAGGAAATAGATGTAAAGGCTGGTTAAATGTGAATGATAAAAAAATTCATATATACAGTATAAAAAGAGAAGATGAGGAGAAGCGGATGGCAGTCGCGATTACTGGGCAGGCAAGGCAGGGGGCAGCTGCATGCCGGGGGTGGGCTGCAGGGGCTGCCAGCTCTCCTGGGTTTGCAGGATGCGGTAGAGCTGCTTGAGCTGAGTCACGATGTTGTCTTTGATGTCTGGCGTGGAGATCTGCAGACGGACGCTACCGCTGTCAAAGGATCGAGTGAAGTCACCGGAAAACATCTCATAGATCATCCGAGCCACAACCGGAACGACCTGTGTGGGCGCAGAGCACAAGGGAAGCCCGAGGAACAGCTCTCTAAGGACCCCCAACATGGGCGAAGAACGACCGAGACCCTCAGGAAGCCCCTCCCCACCCCCTGTCTGGATGTGGGCTGGAGTTCGAGGTCACTGAGATTCCCTCGAGAAGCTGGAACGCAAGTCACACCACAGGCCGTAACCAACGGGTGCTCCCTGGGTATCACGGCCCACCTCCTCAAACCGTCTGGGGCACAGCCCAAAAGGACTTGGGGCCACTAGCATCAAGTTACACTCTTAATAGCAAAGCAAAGGTTTTCCTAAGAAGGCAGAAAATAAGTCACGCTAATGTCAGCGAGTAGAAGCCGAGGTCTCATTAAAACCTTCTGCCCGTGTGCAGTCTACAGAGATCAGAGCACTCAGGCTGACGGATGCTCAACCCGGACTCCTCGAAGACCAGGGGCCAGGGCACGGCCAAGTGAAGACTTCCTGATGCCCTCCCTGCTCACCTGAACCAAGATGAGCTTCCTTTCCAGAGGTTTCCCATCCGGCCATTCTTCCCCGAAGCACAGGTAGATCTCAAATGGTGGCTGCTTCTCTATCTGTCCCTTCTGGTGGGCGATGAGGTCTGCAGAAGGTGAAAGGACAGTCATGGATCTTAACATGTCCATTCAGTAAATACATCTTTCAGGCTGCACAATTCAGAAGCCACTAGACTGCGAGAAGCTATTCACTGCAAGTTAAAATGAACACTGCCAGGTCACATTCGTCACAAGACGCAGGCAGCCCATGGCTGCCAGGCGGGCATAAGACGCGACTTTTCCATCACGTCAGGGGCTCCACTGAGCACTGGTGATGTAGACGTGGGAGTCGACCCACACTGTGAAAGTCACACCTTTCTAAAAATGTTTGGGAGAGCAGGTGGCACTCATTGGTGAGCAAGAGAGGTCAGCAGCCAGGTTCCCAGCAGGCTCTGCGCTCCCACCATGTGGGCTCCAGGAGCCAAGCTCTGCTGGGCCAGGTTTGCACGGGCTCCTTTCACCAGCTGAGTCATCCTGCCAAACCTGGGATTCGCACTTTAATGTTCCCTAAACTTGTACGCTTAAACTGACCCTTCAAATCTCTCATCAAAGAAAAGAGCATGTGTTTGGCAAAATATGATCTACTGGGCCAACTTCTAGAGTTAAAGATAAGCTGGCAGTACTGGGGGGGGACAATGACAAGACTACCCCCTCTTCTGCCAACGAAGGAGCCACAGCCAACATAAAAACGCTTCCGAGACAGCCTCGGAGGCCCCCGCCTCAGCCGCGCCTGAGCCTGGTACCAGCTGAGGCGTCCTCCTCCCTTGCACGTCTGTGTGACGCTTTTTGGTTGCGAGGAGGAGGAAGAAGGGAGCAGCCCCCACGGTCAGTCTTCTGAAGGAGACTCACCGCTCAGGAAGGTTTCCAGACAGAAGAGCTTGACCTTCTTCTGGCGCTCGATGAGGTTCGGCGCAGCGAGCGAAGGGGCGCACGGTCCCGACCAGAACACCTTGCACTGACACAGCCGGATGGCGTAGATGGCGTGTCCACTGACCTCCAGGATCAGTCCTCTGTCCATGACGTCCAGCAGCTTGCTGGTGAACAGCCTCTGCTTCTCGTTGGCGATGTGCTCCGGACCCGGGAATTTGACCTGCTCCAGGCTGACGGGCCCGAAGAGCTCCTCCTGGTCAGGCATGGGCCCCAGGTCCCCGTAGAAGAGCCGGCAGCCCTGCGGATTGCTCACCGTCATGGTCTGCCCGTACTCCTTCCCACGGTACTGAAACTTGATGTCCAAGTCAGTCACTGCAGGACGAGAGGGGAGTCAGTCCTGCTCTGCCCACCCATCCCGCACCTCACGCACCCCCCAGAGCAAGCCAGCCCCCAACCAGGCTACAGCTGCTCTTCCTGCAACGAAGGGGACACCAGGGATCCCTGGAATGTCCACACAGAGGCTGCCCCCCTCCCGCGGGGGCCCCCTCTGCACCTCTGCTCAGCACCACCCCCTCGGGGCCAGCCTGGAACCCTCAGTGCTGGGCCCTGATATCCCAGGTCGCACTGCTGAGTCTTCACCTGATAGTCACGGGAAGGGGCTAAAAACCAAGGTGTCTGGTTTGCTTCTCACTCCTCAGAGTACTAAGAGGAACTGGAAGAAGCATCAAGCCCTCTCTGAGTCGCACACTGTGGGCCTGCTCTAAGAACCTGCCATAAGAGTTGGCCAAGAAGTCCTCCACTCAGCGAGTCTCCACGGACCCCACAGGCCTGCTCAAGACTGTCGGCCTCCGGAGATCCTCACACTCTGGAAGAGTGTAAAGATGAGAGCGCGAAGGCATTGGTTCTGCGTCAAGAGAAACACGCGCCCATTCAGAAGGAGCCCCCCCGACCCTTCAAAACCAAGAGCCTCGTTGACCAAACCCATTGTCTTTAACCTCCCTGTCCCACAGACGGTCTTGTAACTAAATTTCCGAGCCCCAATAGCGAGTGGGCAGCCTGGCGCTCTGAGCAAACTGTAAGCCCACAGGCAAGGTTCCCTGGAGACTCGTCTAACAGCCCCAGAGCAGCTGCGAGGAGCAGGTGGGTCTTCTACACGCAGCACAGAAAGGAAGGGCCCAGGGCTAACACCCAGGGTACGTGCTTGCCTAGCATCAAGGGTCCCTAGCTTCACCCCCAACACTGCAGAAAAAGAAGAGAAAAAAGGGAAAGGAGGCAGAAGAGAGAGAGGGAAAGTGGGGTCAGAGAGGAGGCCGGGAGAGAAGGAGGCCGGGAAGGAGGCCACTTACTCGGGAGGGAGCTGATCCACAGCTCTGGCGAGCTGTAGAAGGGCTGCATGGGTGCCTGGGGCACTTCCATCTCCAGAGGTTCTGTTTTGGGCCACACGGCTTCCGGGCTGCAGTTGCCAACGCTGCAGTTGCCAACGCTGGCTGGTGCCATAGGAGAACCTGGACCAAAGAACAGGAGGGCGTGTGAGGGCGCGCATGACATCACCTGTCTGAGGCTCTGGGAACCAGCGAGGGCAGCAGTCGGACGCTGAGGACAGACATATGAAGTCTCAGCCCGTCCGCGAGCCCCATGGCTCGTGGCCGTGGCGCCCCAATCCTGGTCCCCTGTCAACTTGCAGTTCTGAACATCTACTTGCTAAAGACCAGCAGAGAAGCGCCTGCGTGCTCTGGCTTAAATCAGAAGGCACGAGTGGAAGATGCTCTGCCCTCGCGGTTAAATCACAGCTGGTGACTTCGCAAGTGAACGAAACCCAGGTGACTGGCTGGCTCCAGGTACTGCACAGACATCCTGTGAAGATGCATCTGAGACTGCAGAGACGGCTCGCACGCAAAAGGACCTGAGTTTGGATCCCAGATCCCATGTAAAAATGCCAGGCGGAAACGGTGTCAGTCTACAGTCTATAGCTCCCTTAATACTTAGAATCCGTAATGTGAGATTTTTTAAAAGTATAGTTTTTTAAGTTTTTTAAAAAAATCTTACAATCATGTAACATTTCACAATCTTTTTTAACAATTTTTTTGGAGATTTAGAGCGACGAGATTTGTCTCACAAGGAGAAACTCTACCTTCGAGAGCTGAATGTTATAACTGAGACCCAGTGCACACTAGGTAATCTGCAGTCTCGGGGCTTTTTCCATAGGACACTGGATGAGTGTATTCTTTCTTCATGTATTTGACAGAATTAATAAACGGGTTTACATCTAAATGTTGACTTTTTTACTTTGGTTTTGATAAAATGTGAAAAATGTGAATGAAACTTGCATACAGTATAATTTTCCAATAATGCTGATAGATTTGTTAAGAATTTTTGTAGTTTGTGCAAAATTTGTATGCAAGCATAGATTTTTATCTCTTTTGTGGTACTGAGGGCTGAATCCATAGAGTCTTCTTTGTTAGGAGTTCTGCATAAATATTCTGTTGATATTTTTTTCCTTTTGTGTGTGTACATATGTGTATGTATCAGAGGGAGGCCTAAGAGTGAGACTCTGAACAACAGTTCCTGGTAATCACAGAGCCAAGCAAGAAAGTAGAAATCCAGGATGATTCCGAAGTCGCCCTTGTCCATGGGGACACATGAAAAAAATCAGTGTCTCAAGAACCTGCAAAATGTGTCTCCTCTAGGGAATGAGCTAGAAGATTCAGGACTGATGAAAGAAAAGTCTTTCTCGATATTCCCCCTCCCCCCACCACCAATCAAAGCTTTTTAAGGAAGGGAATAAAACCCCCAAATCTAACATGTTGGTCCTCACCCATACCCAGTGTTCAGGAGGCTGAGGCTGAGGCAGGAGGATAGCTAGTTTCAACCACCTACACTATACAGTGTGACTAGCAAGATACCTTAACACACACACACACACACACACACACACACACACACACACACACACACGCTGTGAAAGCTAGCACTGTGAAAGCTGGCTGGCTCTAAAGCTTATTCCTGTAACCCGGTGCTGTAGAAAACTGAGACAGAAGATTGCCGTGGGTCTGACGCTGGCTTGACCGTACAGCGAGACTGTGTCTTTTTTTTTTTTTTTTTTTTTTTTTTTTTTTTTTTTTTTTTTTTTTTTTTTTTTTTTTTTTATTCAACTGTGTGGTTGTGCGTATGTATATGCGCGTGCGCGCGCGCGCGCGCGCGTGTGTGTGTGTGTGTGTGTGTGTGTGTGTGTGTGTGTGTGTGTGTAGAACCATCGACGAATTCGGGAACCATCATGGACGCCTCCACCTCCTTGTTTACTCTGCCCCGGGATTCACAGGCTCCGCCCTACCAGGACCAGAAACGCAGGCTGCCCCCCCTTCCGCCTGGCGTCCATACGTGGGATCTGGGATCCGAACTCAGGACCCTCCGCCTGCAAGGCGGAGGCTTAACCCTTGAGCCACCTCTCCAGCCCCGAGACTGTGTCTTGAGAAAATACAAACTAAGAAATCTCAATCCTGCTTCCCTGTTGCCAGCAAGATGCAGCCCCCGCAGCCCCCGCAGCTCCGCTCCCACTGTGCACTCTGCTGCTCCCTCTGCCTCCCAGCTCTTTGGCCTTGACACACTCGATTCACAATTGTTTCTAAGGCATTTTCTATAACTTTGAAAGAAGATGCAAAGCAACGTAGGAGACAAGGCCACCAAGGCCCATCTCAGTGCCAATTGGACAGAACAAGCAGTCAGGACATTACAAGCAGCTGCAGCATTTCAAGGGACGGAACACAGTGAATTTGGGGAAGAACCCCGTGTTTCCAGACTCCAGCTTGTTGCAGCGCTCACGGGGACTGCAGCATGCCCACGCGATAGGAGACCTCCAGCACTTGGCCACAATGAAAGGGCAAGGAAAGAAGGCACTGAACACTCATGTGGTCTCCTGGCTCAATAGGGCACCCCAAAACTCTGAAGAAAGTGCCTTTACATGATAATTTTTCTGGGTGGCACAAGTTATCTGATCCATAGTCGACCAATGGTACAAAATGGTCCTGAGAAGCCAGTGGCCTGAATTGGAGTCATGTGACCAGTAAACGCATCAGTAGACAGACGGAGCGTGCGCGCTGAAGAAGAGGACTCACACGTGTGGGAGCACCTCAGATGTCCCGCAAGAGACTGAGCCCAGTAGCTGTCATGGCAGCTACCCAACCTCTCATCTTTTCTAAAAAGCTAAATTCAAAATTCCATAAAATTTCTTTTTCTCTTTGAAGCTTTTATGTACAGACACAGTGAAATTCTGTTTTCAGGCTTTACTACCTGCCCGAACCCCGACTCCAAGCGTTCTCCTTTCCAACTGCTCCTGTCCCCCTGAACCTGGGGTCCACTGGGCCCCATCAAGGACATCTGTACCAGCAAGTGTCCAGGGGGAAGAACATCAAGTTAGAAAGCCCCCCTCTTCTCCAGCACCAGCGGCAAATAAGAGTTTCTCCCAACAGCTAGAGAGCGCTTGGCGGGCTGGTAGAAAGGTCTGTCAAGGAGGTCAAACAAACAGAGGAAGAATCTGACCATAATTCATAAAAACGACACTTTACTCGCCCTTGAAAGAAACCAGCAACACCTACCGTTTTGCCACTGACAAAGGGAGGCACCTCAGCTACTGACCTGTGAACGGGATGCTCCCTGAAACCTCACTGCTCTGGGGTAGCTGGGCCACCAGAGATCGCGGGCTGTGATTCTGCTAACACACCAGCGTCGGGTCTGGGCACTGCCCAGCCACGGCAGCGGAGGCCAAGCGGTCAGCCATGCCAAGGCAGAAGCCCTCCCATGCTCCTCGACCCTCGAGCCGCCAGCACTCACCGTTGATGTTCAGGAAGGGGAAGGTGTCCTGGATGGGCACGTGGTGCTGAGACTGATCGAGTTCATCTTCCTCGTCATCTTCATCCACGTCGTTATCTTTCTCATCCCAGGGAGCAGAGCCTGTAGATCCTGCCGAGACACACCGGCCCACGGGTGACGGGGGCCCAGCTGGCGGAGCACCCAGGAAGCCCGAGCTCTTAGCAAGACTGGGAACCCAGGGTGTGCGGACGCCCAGGCCCGAGGCGGCTCCCTCCTCCTCCCCTGAGCAGAGGCTCCGGACGCCCTCTCTAGACTTCGTACGTCAGTACAGCTCTGCCGCACTGTCACGCATGGCCACAGCACGCTCTATGGTCCGTCTCAAGCACCCACCCCTTTCACCCGACCAGCTACATGCGGGGCACTGAGCTCTCCCGCACCACGGAGCCTCGCTGGACAAGTCTGTCAGCATTCATCACGCGCTGAGCAACAGGAGGCGTGGCAGAGCCTGGACAACAGTGTCCACACACTACCTGCTCAGAGAGAACTCAACGGCCAGTGTCACAATGGACTCTGAAGAGATGAGACTCCACACTTGGGAGTTGGCGAGAGGGAGACTCAGGAGGCTGTGACTGGTTCCAGCCCCACAAGCAGTGGCGAGAGCCAGGTTCGGAGCTCAAGCCTGCTAAGTGCTAACTCTTGCTCCTTGACGCCCAGAGAGGGTCTCCAGCAGCCCCCGCCCTTCTGCTCTGCAGGCTCACCGAAGCTGCAGGCAGCAGGGGGCCTTGAGCCACCGTCTGTGCTTCCAGCTCTTCTCAGGAAGGGCTCTGCTGTTCCGCCAGAATCGGGCGCGCTGCCTGCCCCGCCCGGCCTTGGCCCTCACCTGGGTTAATGATGGAGCCTTGGGGTTGGGGGATGTCACAGACTTGGTAGATCTTCACTGGGTTCATGGGCACTTCCTTGGTACCATCGTACATCAAGTTGAATTCCCTGCTCTTGTTGAGAGCGCAGCGGAGCTGAGCCTTCCATTTAGCTGGGTCAGGATCGTCCACGCCTTCCTGGTACTTCCCGGTCTCCACGGCCCAAGCCTGAGGAATGAGACAGCACCAGGTCAACCATCGCCCAGAGCCCTCGCTAGCACGGACCCACACACGCACACACATGCACACACACACACACACGCACATGCACGCATGCACACACATGCACACACATGCATGCATGCGCGCACATGCACACACATGCATACGCACACACATGCACACACTCACGTATGCATGCACACACATGCACACACATACACATGCACGCACGCATGCACACATGCACACACACATGCACACATGCACATGCATGCACGCACACACACATGCACAATACACATGCACGCATGCACGCACACACATGCAGACACACACATATACATGCACACATACACATGCACACATACACATGCACGCATGCACACACATGCACACATACACATGCACGCATGCGCACACATGCACACGCACACACACATGCACACACTCACGCATGCATGCAGACACACACATACACATGCACACACATGCAGACATGCAGACATGCACGCACACACACTCTGCACATATTTGCATACTACACACTCGCACACACAGGCACTTAACCCAGAGATTGCAGACAACGGCACCGTGTTTGAGACCAACCAAGGCCAAAGGAAAACTCGGCTGCCTGCAAACACAGCTCGAAGGCTTTCCGGGCTCAGCAGGAGCACCCGCCTGCCCAGCCCAGAAGTCCAGGCAAATATGCACCCAAACGCCGGGGTAACTGAAGTATCTGATACGCTCCATCCCTGAGATGCCGCTTCATGCGCTCCATCCCTGGGCCTCCCTCCTGCTTCCCCACGTGGAAGGAGATGGTGTCACTAGCGGGAATGCAGGACAAGACACGCTAAGGTTTCACTCTGACGAGCCCCGCCACCAAGGACTTCCTGGCTTTTCCTGCCGAGATTTCGTCATCTGACCTGGGACTCAGGGGTCCTTCTGCCTCGACCACCAGACTACTGCATCCAGCCACACCCCTTTCCTTAAGCTGAAGCTGAGCTCTGTGTGCCCCTCTTAGAGACATCTGACCCCCACAGGGCCACCAGGAGACTCTCCCAGGGCTGGTCACGCCGTCCTGTGCTGGTTCAGACGCCCTCCTCTGACCCTCTCCTTGTGTTTCCTGTGCGACGCAGAAGGCTGATGCTGGCAGCTGCCCTGGAGGGCTGCTGGGCACCAGGGTGCCCCGGGTTGGCTCCATTCCTCCTGTGTCTTGCCGCTACCTGGGGTACCCCTGCTGTTCCCCCAGCTCTCCTCAGCCGCTCTGCTCCTATGTGCACACCCGCCCCACCCATTCGACCCTCACCCTGGAGACTGCAGGAGTCTGTGAATGTCTGTGTCTCCCTGGAGCGGCGCCCCTCTGCGGAGACAGGGCCAGCTGCAGCGTCCTCCGTACGGGACACAGGCCAGCTGCAGCGTCCTCCGTACGGGACACAGACCGACCGCAGCGTCCTCCGTACAGGACACAGGCTGGCCGCAGCGTCAATATCCCTCCGTACGGGACACAGGCCGGCCGCAGCGTCCTCCGTACGGGACACAGGCCGACCGCAGCGTCAATGTCCCTCCGTACAGGACACAGGCCGGCCGCAGCATTAATGTCCCTCCGTACGGGACACAGGCCGACCGCAGCGTCCTCCCTACGGGACACAGGCCGGCTGCAGCCGCGGCCCAGCGTCCTGCTTGCCTCTCCCCCTCAGCTCCTGCTGACCCCAGGGTGGGCAACGGAGGGCAAACCCTTCAGAGCAACTTCAGAACCAAGGAGAGCCATGAGTACCTGGGGCAAAGCTGATTTGTAAAAAATATTGTTCAAGCCCACGTGAGTCTGGTCACTACTCGTGGGCTCCACGAAGGCTTGTCAATCTATTTGGGTACTTTCTCCTCCTAAAGTAGGCGCCACTCTGAAGTTTTAAGGTCCTTTTCCTCCGATACTTTAGTTGACCTTCAATGATCTATGAGCAGGCAAGACTGGGTTGATCCCCAATTTACTCAAGGGGAGCCTGGATCCCAGAGAGGTCGCACGCCTTGCTTAAGACCACGCACAGTGGATGATTAGAGTCTCGGCCAGATATTCCAGTCAGAAGGAGGGCAGAGAAGATGAGAGTTCAAACCCTGAGCCATGCTCACTGACTGCGATTTGGGAAGTGACTTTGCCCTGTGGACAATCAAGCTCTGGACCTACAACCAGAGAGAAAACCTTCCGCAGACGTGCGTGAGACTGTGAACACGGCATCTGGCCCACGCTGGCATCTGGCCCACACTGGCATCTGGCCCACGCTGGCATCTGGCCCACGCTGGCATCTCGCCGTGCTCAGCGTGGGATCCGTGGGGGCTCCACACTCTTCCCACCACCCTGGCCCTCCCACCACACACTGTGGCAGACTCGGCGGCATGAGTGGCGCCCGAGGGAGCCAGCAGCTTCCTGTGACCAAGCCGACCCCCCAACAGCAAGCCCAGGCTCCGTCAGACCCTCTCCTTGCCCCGCCAGGCGCAGTGCAACCACTGATGGACCGGCGCTTGTGTTAACAGTTCCACGTCATTCATACGGAACTTAAAAGTGAGCATTTACATATTCTCATCTTTGCGTATGGCATGAACTGTGTGTGTGTTTACGTACAAGCACACGCGAGTGCAGGCACATGTACGCACGTGGGGGTCAGAGGGCAACCTCCCATCTGTGTGACACAGGGTGCTTTTGTCTCTCCTGTCTCTGCCTGCCGTGTAGCTGAAGAAGCACTGAGATTACAGACGCAAGCTACTAGGCCTCGCTTCCCATGGGTTCTGGGGATTTGAACTCAGGCCTTCAAGGCCACGTGACAAGTACTTCATGTACTGAGCCATCTCCCTGGTCCTCATTTACCTTCTTTCCAAGTACCCTCGAATCAACTTTCTCCCCTCCACTCCTCCACACCACAGGTGAACACACTATACAATCAGTCCGGTTTTCTCCAAGTCTGGCCAACCTCTGCCGCCCTTTCCTGATCCAGTCTCAGCGTTCATCCTGAGAAGCCCACAGGCAGGGGAGAGAAGGGCGGATGCACTTCTCCATCTCGTGGGGCTGCAGGAGTGGGACAGTAAGTACCCGCAGGAGATGGAGGACACCCGCAGGAGACGGGGGGTACCCCCCAGGAGACAGGGGTACCCGCAGGAGACAGGGGGTACCTGCAGAGAGGGAAGGTACCCTCAGGAGACAGAAGGTACCCGCAGAAACAAGCTGGCACAGAGGAAGCAGGGAAGTTCCTGGCACCACAGCCACAGGGCCCCTTCCCACAGCCACGGGGCCCCTTCCCGCAGCCACGGGGCCCCTTCCCGCAGCCACGGGGCCCCTTCCCACAGCCACTGCCCACTGCCTGTGAGGTCCAGCTTTGGTTTTACTCAAATCTTGCAAGATGCTATGTGACTAAACCTTGCTTTCAGTCAAGCACAGTGACTCTCCCAACAAGCAACATCTTATTGAAGAAAACAGTTCTAGGGCTGTGGCCGGAGCGGGCTGGTGATGCGGCAAGCTTTGCTATGATTCCCCAGGACTGACAAAGGAAAGGAAAAGTAAGAAGAAAGAGGAAGGGAGGGAGGGAGGGAGAGAAGGATTGGAAGAATAAAAACATGTAATCCAACACCTTCGATTTCAGAGGTTATTTTTCTATTAGGAGAATAAGTGTTGGGCTCTATCCCCCTCACAGGCTGGCTTCCGGCCTGCTGACGCGTGCCCCGCACGGCCCTCCTCCACCCAGGCACCTCTCTTTGCAGCAAGACCCCTGGGAGAGCCGATGGCGCCCGCGGTACTCTTGGAACAGCCACATCGCTACGGGTACTTAAGACTCTAGCCACCCTGGGGCTGGAGAGACGCTCAGGAGTTAAGACTCTGCCTTGCAAGCGGAAGGTCCTGAGTTTGGATTCCAGGTCCCATATAAAAACCGCCAGGTGGAAATGACAGCGGTGGGCACCATGGGCCAACCGCCGCAGACATTTCCTGAGAGGGAATCACTGAGCCCGCAGGTGCGTGCATCCCACGAGGCGGAAACGGAAAAGCCATCACCCCAGAAGAGTCGGCGCCGGCTGCACGCAGGCAGCAGAAGTCTCCTACCTTAAAAATGGTGTTTTCTTCCTCCTGCTGGGGGCTGTGCCGCGTGGCGTGCTTCCAGGGGATCTGGAAGCGCTTGGAGTCTCTGTGCAGCCAGATGAGGCCGGGGTAGAGGCCGCTGTCCACCTGCGCCACCAGCCAGGGCTTCAGCCGCACTCTGCGGGGGTGCAGGGCCATGACCTGGGGGGCCACAGGTGCGTTAGGCTGGCCCGGGATTTTTTCCCAGCCTGCTTCCTCGGCTGGGGTTACAGTTTCACTAGATTGCAGCAGAGCAACTAAATATGAGGATAAACCAGGCCAGGCAGGAAGAAAGAAAACACTACAGGGTTCTTAGGACTCCAGAGCCCTTTACACTGTGCCCTGGCCAAATCAGACTATCAGGCAAGCGGGTCACATTTCTTCTCTTTGAGTCCTGAAGCAGAGAAACAGAAAGGTGATGTCATCCTCAGAGCGCTTCCTTGTGGGAAGGAGACTGCTCTTTTCAGCCTCACCAGGGCGCAGGGCGGCAGAGAAGGACCAGGGCGGCAGAGAGAAGGAGGCAGCCTGCCCGTGGCAGAGCCTGAAGACACTCACTGTCTTTGCAAACAAGAAACCGAAAGGGAAGGACGGCTTCGGGGACAGCTCGTGACACAGCAGCTGGGAGCAGGGCCCAGGGTCCAAAGTCCACCCTACAAGCGTGAGCGGCTGTCCAACTCCTGAGGTTGGGCCTAGTCAGCTCTCTTCCTCCACCACAAGCCTCCAGAAAAAGGCCTGTCCATTGATCCCTGGAACCTGGAGGGAGGGAAAGCAGGGACAAAGGCCTTGAGCACTCCTCCTCCCAAGCGTCCAGAGGCGTCCACGTCCTGGAATCATCTAGTCCCAGGTCTCAGGGTCCAGTCCTGTGCACTTAGCTGGCCTCCTCACCCGGACCTGTCTAGGTCCCCTCAAAAGCTGAAGGGAGCTGGCTGGTGTCAGGGTCCACGCTGGTGCCAGGGGCCAGGCTGGGTAAAGCATGTGATTGACTCTCACTGCAGAATACACTGGCCAACTGGCTAGCACGCCCCGTGGAAAGCAAGGTTTGCCCGAGGGGATGCCCGAAGGGATAACTCACTAGAAAACTGTTTGCCTGGGGTCGCCATGTTCAGGTTGTTGATTTTTTTTGGGGGGGGTGGTATTCATAGGTTGTTTTTACTTGGGGCAGAAATGGGCACCTGGAAAAAGTAAGTCATTCCACAAATATTTACCAGCTGCTGCGTGCCAAGCGCTGTGCCCATGCTAGCTTCAGCACAGGGCACACGAACCCAAAGTCACCTTCCACCAGAAGCCTGCCTGGGCCGCAGGTCTGCGTCGCCCAAAGGCACGGCGGGGCCCCCCAAGCCAAGGGTGACCCTTTACCTCGTCTCTCCTCAGCCAGTTCCCACCAGTGCATGGAACCGGGGCCCACTGGGCTCTGGCACGTTCTCGGCAAGCAGAGCCGGCTCTCACCTGAGCCTTTTGACCCAGTTAAGTCCTGCAACTTAAACCTCCCCAGGGAGCCCAGTCTGGTGCCCCTGCTCTTGGACTCGGGGTGTTTTGCAGGGCAGCAGGTGAAGCCATCAAAACGGAGTGGGTGGGCAGAAGTGTTGGTGGATGGGGGGGTCGCAGTCGACCTCAGCTACATGACGAGATCCTCGAAATAGCAGTAAGGAGAGAATGTGTCTGTCTCCCAAGGGCAGAAGGAGACAGGACGAGAGAGGAAGGAGAGAACACAGAGATGCATAGCAAGCCTAGGGGGGCTTGAGTGCTCCCGCATGACGTTAGTCTCAGGCACATGAAATCCATCCCAGGCCCAGCTGTGGCCTTAGGAAGCTTATCTGACCCACGGCCATCTGAGAAAACACAAGGCGAGGCCCACAACTGAGACCTGCACCTAGCCAGGAAGAGGAAGAGTCACCCTGGGCCGTCAGTGACGAAGCCCTGGGCGCCGGTTCTCCGTGAGCTCCCCCCACAGGGCCCCATGCACGCAGCCCTCTGCCCGGCTGCCATCTGCTGAGACCTGAAACAGGCAGGCAAGGAAACCACCATCAGACGGAGAGGGGTGGTGGCTCAGCCGGCAACACCCAGCAGCCAGGAGCCTGCGTTCAGGAGGGGCTTCACTGGATTTGGAGAGGGCTTAAGAAATGGAAGTTGGGGGCGTGGCCCACAGCAGGACCTCCGCGGGAACATCCCGAGAACAGAAGCACTCAGCGGAGGTGTGGCCGTGAGGGATGACAGGTGCCCCGCTCTCCTCCACGGCATCCACCCGTGAGCCGTGTCTGAGTCCCTCACGGCCACCGAACAGTGGCAGTCCCCAAGGACAGGCAGCAGTCTCCTTTTCAGTTTTAGATGAACTTCTGCTTAGGGTGTCTGACTTCACTCGGGGTCCTGGAGTGGCACGAATCTCTTTTACAGCCAGGCTGATCCGGGCACTAGCGGGACGCTAGAATTCACAGTGGCAGTTCCCATCACTGCACCCTACATTCCAAGTCCTTCCCATCCTATTCTACACGCAAGAGAACAAACCAACCTGCCCCAGGAACCGGGTTTGGGTAGGACACGGCAGACCCCCCCACCGAGTTCTCTTCTAAACACTCCACCGCTCAGCAGGCAAACGCCGGGCCAGACAGGCACCAAGCCGTCCGCCACCCACTCCTCCGCCCTAGCTGAGGCCTTTCGGGCTCCCGGGGGCACTAACTGTCCTCCGGCCGCCCGCGGCAAAAGCGGGTCCTCTGGAAACAGCCCGCCGCCCCCGCGGCCCTGGGCACTTTCCAGGGCCACAGCTCTGGTTCTGGGTCGGCTGGGCGAAGAAACGCACCGGTCACTCGGGCAGGCGCTCCTGGGGCGCTTCCATTTTCCCTTCCTTCCGAAGGCAGATCGGGCGCCACGTCCAGGAGGTCCAGCCCTGCTTGGAGGGGTCTCGCGCCCCCCTCCCTGAGAGCGCGGGCCTCGGGGTGACAAGGGGAAACCGAGGGAAGGCCGCCCCGCCGCTGGCCCGCATCTACCCTCGCCCCTGTAACTCGCCAGGCCCTGCCTGGCTTCCACGGCCCCTCCGCGCCAGGAGGGAGAGCGCGGGGCTCACGGCGCCCCGCACCCGCCTCCGGCCCCCGCAGGCGAGGAGGCCGGGGCCCCAGAGCAGCCTGGCGCCACCCTCCCTGCACCGAGCTGCGCTACCTGGAACTCCATGGGCGTCTCCCAGGCCCAGGGCGAGAGGCCGGGCTGTGCCAAGACACTCGCCGAGGGAAAACAGACCCGCCGGAAGCCGGGGTCGCCCTCGTCCCAACTTCTCCAAGTGGCCTCTAGGACCGAGGGCCTGGGAAGCCCCCTCGGGGCGCCGGGGCCCGCGACCCCCGAGCTGGTTAAGACCGACCCGGCGGGGGTGGGGACCGCGGGGCGCCTCGCTCGGTCCGACCGTGGGGTGGGGCTCCGTTTCCGCGGGAGGGTATGAGGGTCGCAGGGACGGCGCTGGGGGGTCGAGGGAGGCTCCCCAAAGCATTCCGGAGTCCAGCCCAGTGAGGCACCGCGTCCCCGGCCAGCTCCGCCTGCCGACTGCAGCGGCCCGACCCCACCCGCCAGGTGTCCCCCCCTCGTCCCCGACGTCTGCAGGCGCCGGCCGCCCACCTGGCCTCAGGCGGCTCCCAGGAGCAGGTGCACCGCGGAGGTCGCCGCCGCCGCCGCTCCCCCGACGGTTCCGCGCGGCTGGGGACCGCACAGGCCTCCACCTGTCCGCTCAGGTGCGCGCAGCTGCGGGCCTCGCCCAGGACGCCGCGGCCCCGGCGCCACCTGGCCCCGCCCTGCAGGTCGGCCACGCCCCCCGGGCCCGGGGATTGGCGCGCTGCGAGAAATCTGATCCTCCGACTCTGGGCCGCGGCCCCGCCCAGCCTCCGGATCACCCCCACGCCCCCGCGGCGGACCTGGCCGCCAGTCCCCGGCGTGGGCCTCACCCTGCGGTGTCCGGTGGTCCTGGGAATCAGGGAGCGACGTGCAGGTCACGTCGAAGCGAGTGGACGCTCCCTGCATCGCCAGGGGTTAGATACCGGCCTACATGCGGGCCTGTGGAGCGAAGTGGGCCTTGGGGACTCGAACTGGTGCGCCCCAGGGCTGCCTCTGACCCGTGCGACCCCGGATTCCCACACACTGTCGCATCTCCTCAGTGAAACAGTTCCTGCCTTTGCCAATTTGCGTGGGGTGATGGGCTGCCGCTGGGGTCGACTCTTGGGGTCCGAAACCCAACCCCATCAAGAAGCTCTTTGGGCTTCCGTTTCTTATCAGCAGAATGAGGGCGTTCAAGGTACCTGGAAGCTGCAGCCCTCCATCTCGGGTGAGAGGGAGCACCGGTGGGCATTCCGGTGTTGAAGGAGGGAAGAATTCAGGGGAAGCAGCTTGGTATAGTTTGCCTAGCAGGGGCATCACCCTGGGTTCGATTCTCCAGCACCGAGAAAAGAAAAATAGATGGAAGCTATCTCCCAGTAATATAGAAGGATGGAGGGTTGAGAGCTAGCCAGAGCTCTACAGTAAGATCCTATTTCAGGGGCTGGAGAGGTGGCTCAGGGGTTAAGCCTCTGCCTTGCAGGCGGAAGGTCCTGAGTTCGGATCCTAGACCTCATGTATAGACGCCAGGCAGAAGCGGGGGCGGCCTGTGTTTCTGGCCCTGGTAGGGCAGAGCCTGTGAATCCCGGGGCAGAGTAAACAAGGAGGAGGTGGAGGCGTCCATGGTGGTTCCTGAATTCGTCTGTGGTTCTACACACACACACATACATACACACACGTGCACACACGCATACACGCACAACTGAATAAATAAAAAAAAAAATTTAAAAAAAAAATTTTAAAAGATCCTATTTCAGAAAATAAAGATAAAATAAGATAACCAGGGAGAAATTGTAGAGGGGTGAGTGTGTCTCCCCTGTCTCTTGCCCCCTGTCATAGACTTGAGGATCTCCATTTGGAGACAGTGTTTACAGGGGGATAAAGTTAAAATGTTCACTCGGGTGGGCCCAACCATTTATGCCTGCTGTCCTTGTAAAAGCAAAAGATTTGGACTCAGGAGATGTGCACAGAGCGATGAGAAGAGCCATGTAAAATCCAAGATAGGCCAAGGACACGTCCTCCCACTGCGCTCCGGGCACCGGGACGTCATACTTCTAGCCTGTTCTTTAAGCCACCGTCTGTGTGCTTGCTCAGTAACCCTAGTAAATTAATATTGAGTGGGTGGGAGAGGCTGGCTCAGCCGGGCGGATGGAGCACAGACCTGAGAAGACAGCAAGCCCCCCCCCAGGCCTGACTCAGCAGGCACAGCCCCGGGCACTCGGAGGCGGGGCTGACTCACCAGCCAGCCCACTCCCCTGCAGTGAGCTCAGAAGGGCAGCTTCTTCCCAGGCCAGTGGAGCTGGCTCCTGAGACGAACAGCCCCCCTGGGGTGTCTGTCAGCGAGTGGGGATGTGTGCCAGGGTGAGGGAGACCACCCAGAACATACCTGAGGGGAGCGGCGGGCGCTCACTCTTGACCTAACTCAAACTCCTGGAGAGTAAGGGACTTTCTCAAGGGTCTCTAAGTCTCAGTTGCCCACACCTGCCATCTAGGACTCGCAGGGTAGAGGCAGGAAGACCTGAACCGCCCAAGTCAGTCTTGGCTATGCAGTGAGTTTGAAGCCTGGTTACAGGAAAGCCTGTCTCAAAACAGCAACAGAAACCTACATATCTCAGAACCAGGGAAGTTCTTCTGATTCTCCAGCCCAAGGCCTGTGATAGCAGCGCAGCACAGGTAAAGCCCTGGGTTCGACTTCAGTGCCACAGAAAGAAATTCTCAGGCCTAGGAGGAAAACTAGCTCAGAGGTGCTTGTTTGGACACACATGCTACAAATACCAAAGTGCTTCACGGAAGCACCCTAGTCAGGCATGTCTCGACACTAGCCAACACTGGTACCTGGTGCCCACATGAAGAAAGCTTGTGCCACAGTGAGCATACCCCCTGGGGGGCGCTCATTTACATGCCTGGTACTGAAGACATTGGAGGCCAAGTTCCCCTTGTGACAGAAGTAACTGCTTTGCTCAAAGTCTCAAAGCCGAGCAGCAACAAAATCAAGACCGGAACTCAAACCCAAGGATCTTTCCACTTGGCCCGGCTCAGCAGCCCAGCCAGCTACTGTTCCTTTGTGGTGGAAGCTCAGTTAACATCCCAGCACAAAACAAACTTCCAGCTGAAGACTGTGCTGGGGGAGGGGCAGGAGCAAGTGAGGGGGCGCACCGCATCTTCAGCTCAGGAGCCCTGCGCAGGCCCACGTGTGCGTTTTGCCTGAGAGCGAGATGCTTCGTCTGCGTGGTTCGCCGTGACGTGGGACCTGCCACACTCCTCTCTGCCTTCCGTGGCTGTCCAGGCGGGGCAGTGCTGACTCACCCGTGAGTGTGAGTTTCAGGTAGGGGGTGCTGACTCACAGCTCGGGGACCTGGGGAAGTCCCCACTCGGCTCCCCACACCTTTCATTCTTTCGCTGACAGACTCCAACCTGAGTGGTGAGACAGAGCAGAGGGTCAGGTGACCAGGACCCCCACACACACACCCGGGGTCTCTCTGGAGTTGGGATGGCCCGTGAGCTTCCAGGCTGGTCTGCAGCGTGGTGTGGAGACACCAGCCGTATCAAGATTGCTCAGACGCACAGCCAGCTACTGGAAGGCGTGCTGTGCCCTCGAGGTCACATCCTTCTTGACCCCCGTCACCTCTGCCTCTGTCCAAGTGGCCCCAGGTCCCAGGGCTGCAGATGTGCCTGAGGCTCTGGCTCCTCTCCGACCTCTGACCTCGCGCATGGAATCCTAGAATGTGACCCAAATCTGGAATGATCCGGCTTTCTGGGAGCCACCGCCTCAGACTGATGGCAGAAATAAACACACTAAGGAGACTCGCTCTCCACTCAGACCCTGATCAGACTCTGCCGGGGCGCCAGAGGACCCCCCGCTGACTTTCCCGGTCTGTCTCTCAAAGCAGCCGCTTGCTTTATCCCAAGCTGGATCTGAGGGTAGAATTCCCACCTCCCAAAGCCAGGGGAGGAGCAAGAGGCCAGACCGAAGCTGTAAGGCAGTGGGCTGGCCTGGGCCCTCCGCCAGCTCCCTCCTGCGGTCTGTAAACCCCCTTCCCTCCAGCTTTGCTTTCCAGGGCTTCGGTTGGCTCTGCAGACAAAGCGCACAAACAGCCCAGGGAGCGGGAGGTTTATACCTGGGTGGGGACGGAGCCCGTGGTCAGCCGTCACCAGAGGCTGATGGAGGTACGCGCGCCACCTGCAGCTCCTGGCGCGGCTGGAAGCTGCCAGCCTGACTGCCAGGCCCTGTGTCATGTGTGGACTGTCCTCGCCAGTCTCCTCCAAAGGCACAGACGGGAGCTGGCCCCGGCCAGAGCTCTGGGCACAGGGCTGAACTCAGTGTGAACTCAATGATCCCTGACAAGTTGTCTGACTTTGGAAAGCTGAGGGACGTGTGGACTGTTTCAGGGGTGCCGAGGAGCAGGGTACTGGGTTCAGTCCAACGTGCTGAGCACATTTATCTCCTCTCCATCCCCAGAGCTCCTCAGTACGATGACAATAAGGAATGAAGACACAGACACATTAGCCGGAGGCGAGGCCAGCAAAAGCCTGGGAAGGGAGATAAGAGCACGCCAAGCAGAGCCCAGGCTGGGGAGGTGGCTAGACTGCCCGTCTAGAACGTTCCAACCGCTACCCCGGGAGCTAGAGGAAAGAGGGGCTGAAACTCAAGGTCAGTCTTGGCCTCATAGCAAGCTTGGGACTAGCCTGGGCTACACGAGAATCCGCCTCAAAAAATAAGAGAGAGGTTTCAACAAGATGATTACGAGACACGTATTTCATCAAAAATAAGAAGTAACCCTTGATTATAAAGCTTTCGGTACTCTGGGATTTTCAAAACAAATACACGTAGCATTTAATAGAAACAATTTAATGCTGTCTTTCTAGGAAAGAGAACTCGGGGCCTCGTTCCTGGATGGTCTTCTCCCAGCAGCACCACACTCTGTTGCATTCCCAAGGCAGCCTGAGGACCCTCACAAAGATACTCAGCTGCGCGCTGTGTCCTGCCCCCTTTCCAACCACGTGATGGCCACACCCAGCTCATGGGTGGAATAGTGGGATAGGGGAAGCAGGAAGGGGGTATTTCTACACACTCACCCCGCTCGCCTGTCAGGCTCTCTCTCAGTGACAACCTGATATTGGGGAGGCAAGGAGGAGTATGGGGGCGTCTATACACGTATGCTTGGAGCAGACAGTGTGAAGCACTTGTGTCTGTGGGTAAGAAAGGAAGCCAGACACTGAGCAGCGCTCAGACCCTAGGGAAAGATTCCCTGGAGGAAATGTGACCTCCCCCAAGGACAGAGAAGGATCTTTGGCCCAGCAGAGACCCCTTAGCTCTCCTCGCTCTCCTAACATAGTGCACATGCCAGCCTCAAGGAAGACCACTGCCCGCCGTGGTTCTGTGGAAGCAGCAGATGGACCTTCCGGGATCCATTCCTCCCCGTGGCTCTGCCTGGCAAGAAACTCCTCCTTCCACACCACATCCCCACAAATGCCCAAAGCCTTAGCTGCATAGCACCCAGGCGGTCACTGGCCCTGCTCCTGGCCCTGGGCACTCAGGCCCCCAGTGTGGTCTGCACAAGGGTCCCAAGGTCTCTGACCCAGGTGCTCCGTGCTGATGTCACAGTACTGGCGGGGGAAAAAGGAGGCTCAGCTCTTTCAAGGACTCCTAGCCTGGACTCTGGGTTCATTTGGAAAAGAGCTGCGTGGGCCAGGGGGATTCTGGCCCTTGGGAGCTTCCTCCTCAGAGGCCCCGTTTCTACTTCTGCGTTCTCGGGCACCATCGCCTCCCCAGCCACAGAGCACCTCTTCCGTTCACCAGCCTCACAGCTCTGAGCGCAATGCACACAAGCTTGCTGGGACCTTCCTGAACCAAGACACTTACCGGCTCCCCCACGGATGGGTTTGATCCGCTTACAGGCTCTGACTCTGTGGAAGCCAGGGGTGTGGCAGAGAGCAGGGCAGACCCACGAGGCTGCTCCCTAGACTGGAAGTCTAAAGGGGGCAAGAGGACAAGGTACATAAGTGAAACGCACTGCGCGCTGAGAGTAGTTGTGGATTCGGCAAACAACTGGGGCTGGGAGACAGGTCGGGTGGCAGCGTGCTTGTCTGGGAAGCGTGAGGACTTGAGTTCAAACCCGCCATCCACGTTTAAAAACTAAAAGAGAATTGGGTGTGATAGTGTGAGCGGTGAGCATGCAATTGCAGCACCGGTATGTTGGTGAGAGCATGCAGAAAGCATGCAGTGAGCACACAGTGGGCATGCAGTCCAGGCACTGGTATGATGGTGTGAGCCTGCGGAATGCATGCAGTAAGCACGCAGTCCCAGCACTGCTGTGATGGTGTGAGCCTGCAGTGAGCATGCAGTCCCAGCACTGCTGTGATGGTGTGAGCATGCAGAGAGCATGCAGTGAGCCTGCAGTGAGCATGCAGTCCCAGCACTGCTATGATAGTGTGAGCATGCAGAGAGCATGCAGTAAGCATGCAGTCCCAGCACTGGGGGGCAGAGAGACAGGAGGAGATGGGGCCAACCAGTCTAATTAGCAAGCCCCAGGTCGCAATGAGAGACCCTGTCTCAAACCACGGTGTGTGTTGAGGTAGGGGAGCTTCCTGGTTGAGTGCCTGCAGCACAATCGAGGGGACCAAGGTCTGAATCCCCAGGTCCCAAGCACACGCTGGCCTGGGGACGGTGCCCATTTAGTGTACATTTGAGCACATGGTTAATGACCTTGAGCCCGGGGCATCTGCACATGACCATGTCCCTGAGATAAGGATCCCTTTACATTTAATCCCCAAGGAAACTTCTGATCTCCCCTATCTGCAACTTTCTTCCCTTGCGATTTCCTTCCGAGACACTGCTGCACATCTACCACCTGTGTCTCCTGAGACCACGACATCTGGGGAGTGTTGAGTCGCCAGCGACTGCAGAGGTGCGCTGGCCTGTCCGGGGGTGGACGCAGCAGGCTTGTCCTGCAGGAGCCTGAGCAGCTGCACACCTGGGGTAGCCTGGACACTTCAAAGCTGCCTGTTGCAAACCATGCACGGCAGTCTTGGGCATGGCATGTGAGTAGAAGTGGAAGGAGGAGGGCGATGGAGACTCCTGTGGAGCTCTGGAAGATGACAGACCAGAGAGGTATGTAGAGACTCCGGCGAGGGTACATGGGGAGACCGGGCCCCAGACTTGGCACTGGAGCACACCTGCATCGGAGACTTCCAAGGTGAGCCAAGATTCCCGAGAGGCTGTAGCTGAAACAGGTCCACGCCTCCTTCCATCCCCCCTTCTCTCTCCTGCTCTCCCTCTAGTTACCATCTGTCAATGCGTCTTGATAAAGACGCGGGCTTGGCAACTGGCAGGCAGCACTGGTGGCACCACGTGCCTGTCCCAGGCTCCTGTCCCTGTGCTTAGACGGAGGAAGGAAGAGGACGTGGGCTTCTGTCCACCTTCGCAGAAACTCATTTGTTTTGTTTCAGAATTCAAGTTAAATCATTTACCAAAAAGTGATTTTTGATGTTTCTTTTGTATCTTAATGTAGCCAGTTATATTTTTTCTGTTTCATTTAAATTTTTCTATTGTTTTTATTGTCTTGTATAAATTGTACAGATTAGTGACATTTTCTTTCCTTCCTTTTCTCCCTCCCTCCCTTCTTTCCAGAGATGGCCTCACGTGTCCCAGGATGGCCCTAGGTTCAGTGCAGCTAAGGGTGACCTTCAGCTTCCAACTCCCCCTGCCCAATTGCCGCACCATCAGGGCTGGTTTTGACATTTATTTTCGCATGCAGGTACAGGGAGAAAGTTGTGGCCGTTGTTTTACAATTCTGTCCCTGCCCCTCAAGGAACTGGACACAGAGCCTCCCTCTTTCTCTCACACGATATACTTTATATAAATTCGGTTGGTCTCTCTCCTGGGATTGCAAGTGAGCTATTTCTCTCTCTCTCTCTCTCTCTCTCTCTCTCTCTGTCTCTCTCTCTCTCTCTCTAAGCTGTGTCTCAGCCCTGCTTCATTCTGATTGACAGACAGCCTAGTCTGGGCCTTGAACTTGCTCTACAGTGCAGGCCTCAGGCCTCTGATATCACCTGCCCCCCAGTCCCGAGTAGTTGGACCCACAGGCCTGACCCGGGCTGGGCTCCCCAACACAGTGCTGTGCACAGAATTCACTAGATGAGTTTCCGTGAGAGCCTTCCAGAACCCAACCTTGAGAAGCCGCGGAATCTCAGACTGTCTAGGCCCCTTTTATTTTCCTTAGATGGCTTTGGTGTTGCGCATTAGGATTCTTTTGAATTTAATTTTAAAGGGGCTTTATCCAGGTCCAGGGCTGATGGGCAGCGTGTAGGAAGCTGGCCACCTGCTCTGGCCTCTGCCCTCAGTTCCATGGACAGCGACTGGAGGCTGGGCGTGCTGAATGCTAACTGACCCACAGGCCTCCAGGCCTGGCCCAAGATGTAAACATGTGACTATCTGTCTGTCCCCAGGGTGTGAAGACTTGTCCTTGATCCTGACCAGCCCAGGGGCTGGAGCTGGGGCTTTAGGAGCCTGGGAACCTGTGAGGGAGCCTTGGGTGTCTGGAGGCCCCGGGAGTTTCGCTCTGGCCCTGGGCAGACACGTACCTTCCCAGCTACTTGCCGATGCGCAGCAAGTAGCAGCTTGCTTGCCGCCCGCCCAGCCAGGGAGCCGCAGCGGTTCTAGTTCAGGCCCCGACCTGCCTGGGAGCTGCATTCCCAGGCAGGAGGCTGATCTCAATGACCGTTCCCTCGGTATCTGTCACAGAGGAATTTCCGGGGGAAGGTGGGCGGCTACAGCTTCAAGCGAGTGGAGGGGGGAGATGGAGAAGGAAAGGCGGGAGGTGGACGCCCTGTCCACACCCCACCACCAGCCCCTCCTTCCCAAGGTCCCAGGCAAAAGAAGTGGGGAAGGGTGGACTGTATCCTGCTGACCAGCCCCACAGCTGCTGCCCCCTGAGCGACAGAGTTATGTCCCCAGACGAGGGTGGGAGAGACGCGGGCCTGGGCAGTCTGAGGAAGCTTGTGCTCCAGGCCCCTGGGGAACAAACAGGTCCTGACTCGCCGCTGACCTGAGCCTGCAGGTGGGCATAGGTGCGTGCGCATGTGTGTGTGTGTGTGTGTGTGTGTGAGAGAGAGAGAGAGAGAGAGAGAGAGAGAGAGAGAGAGAGAGAGAGAGAGAGAGATCAGCTAGAGAAGAGTAGGACTACCAATGCAGCACATAAAGTTAAATTTGAATCTCGGGCAACAAACCCATGAATACTCTAACCATTATTTTTGTTTGAAATTCAAATCTAGCTGGGTACCCTGGTTTTATCTGACTTTTATCTAGTACAGGGCTCAACTGAACCCTTCCCCCAACACACACCTCACCCCCACACCCTCCACCCCCCCATAGAGGCAGGTCCTTGACAGGGACTTGGCCTGGGGCGCAGCCGACATAGACCCCCCTTCTACCTTCATCCTCAAGTTCCACTTTCATGTCAGAAGTTCGAGCTCCTCCTGAGGCCCTTTGAAGATGAAAAGCTCTCCCAGGAAGAGGCCGCTCTGCTGTAATTAGTGTAATTAGGAGCGACTTTTCTCATAGTCCTTAGAAACCTGACTTCCCCTGCGTCTGCGGCTCATTCCTTCCATTCCAGACCTGGGCTGCTGTCCCTGTTCCCAGCATCTTAGACTTGGTTGTTTTGTTCCATTTTACCATCCAATACTCTTGGGCAGAAGGCGCCCAGCCCTGCAGGCGTGGTACTGCCTCCCCTCCTAGGACATGTCTGCACCAGTTTCCTGGGTCGGAAGCAGCTAATACCTAGGAGAGCTTGGGGTGCCTACCATCCCAGCATAAGCTCAGGACTGGGGCCAGTCCTTCTTGCCTCGAAGGCCGGGGCCTTAGTGCCGGCGGTACAGGCTCCCTGATCCCACAAGGCAGGCTAGCCCAGGGCAGGGCAGGCTAGCCCAGGGCAGGGCAGGCTAGCCCAGGGCAGGGGCAGGCTAGCCCAGGGCAGGGCAGGCTAGCCCAGGGCAGGGCAGGCTAGCCCAGGGCAGGGCAGGCTAGCCCAGGGCAGGGCAGGCTAGCCCAGAGCAGGGGCAGGCCAGCCTAGGGCAATGCCTACACTGTAGGGCAGCTGGTTAAACACAGTGACAGGGCACATACAGGGCATGGTCGGGGCCCTGGGTAATTGTCGTAATCGTTTTCAGGAAGAACAGCTCTCTGCTTTTCCAAGGGAGCCACGAACCCCTTGCCAAAGAGGTTTCATTCCCTGCTCTTGCGGCCGAGTCGAGAAGCTCAGGGTACTAACTGAGTTGCGCCAAATTACTGAGTTGAAATAACTGAAGAGCATTTCTCGAGTCGCCTTCTGGGTTCGCAGCACCCTTGGCAGCTGGTCTAGGGCTTCCTGGCATAACTAGAATGTGATTGACATCTACCTGTTACATGACTGTCAAAATGTACGCGTCTGTGTGGCTACTGTTGGCGGAACAAGGTCTCTGCCCAAACTAGCCATTGCTGAAGAACTCAGACTGCAGACTAACAGGGACAAAGTGGTGCGACTCTGAAGTGTCCTGCACATCAGCATCACGCTGGCTTCATCTGAGTTTCTTACGAAGTCACAAGAGCATCCCGGAGCTCAGTGGAGTGTGCGCTAGACCCCAGGGCATGGCCCGCTCCTCTCCGCAGTGTGTGTGCCCGTGCTACACACACGCTCAGAGGCGCGCTCGGTGGCATTTCTGGTCAACACGGAGATTCCAAGTCACCAGAGCACATGGATGAACCAACAACCTGGGGGTCCTGACAGGCTCAGCGTGGGAGGAAGTTGGTCTGCTGACCCAGAGCCCAGAGGGCAGCACGGGACGGGACACCGCGGGACGGGACACCGCGGGCAGGACGGGACACTGGGGAACAGCAGGAGGCGGAGCCAAGCCTCCTTCCAGCCAGTCCTCCCTGACGTCTGCGAGGTGTGGGATGTGGCTGCGCTCTTGGCACCAGTCAGGAGCGGGACCTGGACGGCCGCTGAAGGCTGAATCCAGGGAATGGGGGCTGTGGGCGAGAACTGCACGGCTTCTAGGATGAGTGGGTGGATGGGCTCAGTATGTTTTCTTCTCTTGAGACGGGGTCTGTCCTCGGGAGCGCTGAGAGGGGAGGCCTGACTCCGCTATCCTGTCTCTACCTCTCAAGCTTTGGAACCACACACTCCGTACGACCACCACTCTTAGCCTCTTACTTTTAAAGTACGACTCTAAAGCTTGGGCCGTGGTTCAGTGGGAGAGGGCTCGCTTAGCATGCCCAGGGCCACAGAAAGCTAAGGTACAGTAGGAGCACACTGCCCTCCGGGGACAATGATGAAAGGGACGGTGCTCCTCAGCCAAGGCAAGTGCTCAGGAAGCTGCGATGTCTCCACGTACGAAGACAAAGCAGCCCCTGCCCTGTAATCAGGACGGCGGTCCAGCCCGCATTAGTCACTCCTCCTCTGTGCCGCGTGCGTGACTCACGCTTTCATTAAAGAATTTATCACGTAATCACGTTGCAGAACACATCAGCTTCTGCTGCCCCCAGCATCATAAACGTATCCCCAAAGGACCACACCTTAAAGGCTTGCTCCCTGGGGTGATGTTCTTGGAAGGCAATGGAACCTGTAACAGCTGGGGTACAATGGGGCGGCTCCCCAAAAGGACCGTGCATTAAAGGCTTGCTCCCCAGGGTGATAAGGCAACAGAGCCTGCAACAGGTGGGGTCCAGTAGGTGCCTGAATCCTTGGCAGCAGACCCTCGCTCGCTTCCGCTCGCTGGCCGGGAGGAGGACGAGGAGGGTTTTGCCGAGCCACGTGCCTCTCCCGGATGCGCCTCTTCGGCTCAGGCTCAGAAGAAAAGGGCCCACCAGCCAGAGGCTGAGACCTCCAAAACTGTGGGCCAAGACAAACCTTTTCTGCATAACTTCTCTGCTTTCTGGAACAGAACACCTGATCAAAACAGATGAAGAAAGGAAGGGTTTACCCGGCTCGTGGTTCCAGGTGCAGTCCTTCCTGTGGCGGGAGCCCGAGGCAGCTGGGCACGTGGCACCCCGTGGGAAGCAGAGAGGGCGAAGGCAGGGCACAGATGATTTGCTCCTTTTCATTGTCCAGGACTCCAGACATGCCAGGGCGTCACTGCTCACATCAGAGAGCCTCTCTGGAAACTCCCTCACAGACACGCCCGGAAAATTGTCTTCAAGATGATTCTAGATACTTGTTGGCAATCGAGAGTACCCACCGCGCCTGCGTTCCTCCTGAGCGGCTGTCTTCTGAGGCTGATGGGTTACAGGGATGGAAAGGAGGCTAATGTGTCTCTGCTGGCTGCTCCCGCGGAGCTCGGAGCTTCCCAAGAACAGACACCCTGTTCCCTTGGCCTCCCGCGGCCTTCAGCTCACGACCTATCACAGAGCAGTGTGACTGCTTCACAGCTTCTCTCTCAGCTCACGCCACCACGCGCCCTTTGAGGACATTGGCACGACCCTCATTCTGTCTCCTGGCTTGAGCTGCCAGCCCAGCACCTGGCAGTCAGCGAGTGTTCAGTAGATATTTTTGAATGAGTAACTAAGCGTATTTCGTAATTTTGTGGCTAGTGAGAATAATTTCTGCCAGCACTCTCAGGGAGAGTTCGAGTGTGGAGAGCAATGTGTGTTCAGATGGGCCACACACTAACTGTCTGAAACAAGACCACAGGTAGAGTACCAAAACCCACACATACGCATGCACACACAGCACACTCAACATGGGCGTGCGTGCATACAGCACACTGGACAAACACACACGCACATATGTGCACATGCCGCACACTCAACACATGAATGTGCACATACACAGCACACGTGTGCATGTGTACATACACCGCATGCAAGCATGTGCACACACAGCAACACACAGCACACTCAACACACACGCAGACCCATTTGTAAACGTGACACAACACAAAAGCATGACAAGCACAAACAGCGTCCCACAGCCGTCCAGTTAGAAAGTAACACGACACCTGGGTTTTGTTATTCGAGACCCTACGGAATCTCAGTGTCCTGCCGGAAGATGTTCCTCTCTTGTCACATTTTATCACTCGACTGCTTTTATTTCTGTGTGGCATGGTCATGTGTGTGCACATACACGTATGTGCAGGTGAACATGCGTGTGGAGGTCAGGGGCTACATGAGGAGTCTCAGTTGTTCTCCACCTTATCTATTGCCACAGGGCAGCTCAACGATGTTGGGGGGTCACCAGTTGGCTGGGCTAACTAACCAATGAGCTCCAGGGGTTCACCTGTGTCTGCCCTCTGTGTGCGAGAGCTGCAAATACGGGTTGACTTGCTGGGGCTCTGAACTCGGGGCTTCATGTTTACAGGTAGGCATCTGACCTGTCCCCTAGTCCTTATACTCTTTAAATCCCGGGCGTCCCCAGTGCGTGAGTCGCATCATTAAACAGTCCCCTCCTGACTCTCCAAGAATTTTGGAGGGAACCCCGCTACTTTCCTACAGTGCATCAGAAAGTGGGTTTGTGTTTGCATGTGTTTGCACGCGTGTTGGTGTGCAGGCATGTGGAGGCTCATTCTTGATTGCTCTTCCGCCTTTCTCTTTCGAGACAGGCTCTGTAATCTAAGCTGGAGCTTCCTGATAGGGCTCGTCCGGCTGCCATCTTGAGGGAGAATAACTTCTCTTAGGCAGTTTTGAGACAGTGTAGACAGGCTGGGAAGGTCTTTTAAAGATTACTACTACATCTATGAAGGACAGTAGTTGCAGACTGCCCCCAACCCTTGTTTATGAAATATGGATACAAGCCCCTCAGATGCAGATGAGCTAAATTCCTCAAAGAAATGGCCCTACCATGAGGTCGGTACAAGGTCTGGCCCATTAAGGTCGGCCCTCTTAGGAAAAGATCAATCACATCAAATCAGATTTGGACCAAACGTGGAGTGCCACGAGGGGCTAGGACGCCCTGGAGAACTCATAGTGCCTAGGCATGGAGTCCATGAAGAGCAAGGAACAAGAAAAGAACCCATGGCACTAGAGTGCCATGAGGGGCTAGGGTGCCTCCATGAGAAGCAGGCAAGAAACAAACTCATGACACTAATGCCATGAGGAGTCAGGGTACCATAATGGCTGCCAGGGCTGGGCTTATTTATACACTTAGACAAGCCCAGGAAACTGGCTTTTTCCCATTGGTTAACTCCCAATGGGGCCCAACCCAGTTGCTCTTGGTCGCATGTGGGCTAGAGGTCAAGTTGTTTGATAAGGAGAGCTCATCTCCATAATCACTTCATAGGGAAGGTGGCCATCTTATCTCTGGGAGGATTGGAGTCAGTTCCTCAGCAGGAGTGTTCCTTCAGGGAGATCCCAGCACTGGGGAATGACCTTCAGGAATTCCAAAGACCTTGAGAGACCCATCCCTGCATGGATGCTCTAATCATGCCTCAGGGGTTCAAAAACACAAGATGGTTGATGGTTACCATGTTACAGGGTCCCTGTGGGTCTTGTGTTTGAGAGTCAAAGACTGAACCCAGAACATTCATAGAGGATTACGGCAGAATTTATTAGAGGAGAGAAAGAACAGAACTCACAATCATGAATCTGCGAGGAGTAAGGAGCTGGAAAAGAACTCATGCGCTCCAGATGTGGACACCGTGAGAGGCAGGCGCCAAAGATGGCTGCCACAGTCTGCTGTGTTTACACACTCAGGCAAGCTCAGGGAAAATGGTTTTTCCTCACTGGTTAGCTCCAGTTAGTTTCTGTAAACCTTATTGGAGCTCTTGGTCCGCCACATTTCATTGTTCTGCACATATTAGGGCCCAGCCCAGTTGACTGGTGCCCACCTGAAGGCAGGTTTATCTGCAATGCAGAACTAAGCTCCACGTCTTGAAACCAGGGTAGGGGAAGTGGTGACTTTAGGGTGTGTCCTTCAGCACCCTCCCAGCCCAGGGGATTTGACCTCTGGAGACTTTCAAAGACTGTTCCTGCCTGCTGCTCTGAAGCCGCCTAAACAGGCTCTCCTTCACTGTTGAATATAAATACTGGGGGAGAAAAGGTTTATTTCCTATTGCTCAGCAGTCAAGACAGATTTCCTGGGTGGGGCTAGAACGAATTTTTGCCTGAACCTGGGAATAGTCTAGACTTGTACACTAGGTCACGAGAATGTGGGAAACTAGGAGAGAGTGAAAGTTACCTGAGTGCTTGGATGGGCTTTTCACTGGAGATTTCTAGAACAGGGCCCTCGGGTTGGGGGGGGGGAGGAGAAACAGCGTGGCTTTTCATTGCATTGCTGTCCCAGGTTATACATAGCCAGTGCCATAATGTATGTGAGGAAATTTTGCATCTGACCCTTGGTTGACTTAAGTGACTGTACCTTTCACCTTAAGAGACAGAAGACAGATGTCTGTTTCTAGAGCCCTTGGCCGGCCAGCTGTGGGCACACTGTTGGCATGTCTTTTGTCTTGCCACGTCTTCCTTCCCCGCACTGTTTTCCAGGCATCTAGCTGCACGCTACAAATGGGGTGGTGTGGTGGTGAGTAAAACAAGGTTGAGTTTTGCTTGGGGATTTGGGCGAACTCTGTAGCCCACAGTATAGCACGTTGTTTTCCTAGAGCTCAGTGCTGCTTGATCCCCAGTGCAGCTGCGCCCCTGGCCTTCAACACTGTCCAGCGGTTTTCCTGCTTCTGCAGATGTATTTTATTTGACTTTTTTTTTGAAGTAGGGTCTTGCCGTGTAGCCTAGAACGGGCTGTGTGTGTGTCCTCCTGTGTGTGTGTGTACAAGAGGGCACCCGAGTGTGTGCCTGCAGAGAACCATGATGCCAGTAGGAGTCATTCTAGACTGCTGTACCTCCTTATTGCTCTGCTCTGGGGTTTCTTTCCCAGGCTCCGCATTCCGGGCCAGAAGTGCAGGCCACTGCTGCACGGGCCTAGCTTTTTCACACGGGATGTGGGGATCCGAACTCGGGTTTTTTTGCTTGCCAGGCAAAGCCTTTAACCCCTGGTCATCTCTTCTGCTCGTCGGATATTATTGACACCCACTAAAGTTCACCCACGTAACACGAGTTCGATTCACTGCGGCAGGCATTCTAGGCTTTTCCTCTCGGACCGTGTGTCTACGTTTGTCTACAGCGCAAGGCTGGGAAGACGCTTCCAGGACGCGGCGCCGGCGAGGGGGCTTCGGCGGCTGCGTGGGGAGGCTGGCGCCTGGGCCCCCTGCACGGGATGGCGTCGCGGTCTCTCGTTCTTGCTCAGCACCGGCCGCTCGCCCGCCGCCAGGCTGCTCACACCTGCCGCGTGGCCCGACGACGGAACGTGGCGACGCTCTGATGGCTCCGAGACGCCCGGGCGTGGGGTCGGACCGCAGACGGCGGGACACCGGCCGCCTCTCCCGGCAGCCCCCGCGGCGCCGCGGCTCACGCCGCCCGCCCGCCGTGCTCCGCCAGGGGGCAGCATCGGGATCCGAGGCGCGACGCCCGTCGTGCAGCGCGACGTGAAACGAGTCCGATTTACGGCACCGCGCCTCCGCCGTCAAGCGCGCCGCGCCGCTGCCTGGCGCGTGTCGACCCGCTGCGGCCGCCGTGCGGGCGGTGGGCGCCGCGTGCGGGCGGTGGGCGCCTCGCGTCGCCATGGGCAAGCGCGGCAGCCGCGGCCGGAGCCGGCTGCTCAGCGGCCTGACCAAGAAGCAGAAGAAGCACCTCCGCGACTTCGGCGAGGAGCACCCCTTCTACGACAGGTCCGGGGGGCGGCCGCGAGACGGGGTCGCGAGCGCGGTCCGTCGGCTCCGCGGCCGGGGGGTGCACGGAAGGGGCGCCCGCGGCCGGGGGGTGCACGGAAGGGGCGCCCGCGGCCTCGGGGTGCACGGAAGGGGCGCCCGCGGCCGGGGGGTGCACGGAAGGGGCGCCCGCGGCCGGGGGGTGCACGGAAGGGGCGCCCGCGGAAGAGCGGGGCCCAGAGCCCCTCGCTGAGTTGTGCGTTCGAGACCAGCCTGCATTTGCCCTGGGCTGGGTCGGCAGCGCGGGCACCTGCAGTTTTCACTTAGGGTCGAATTATCGGGCTTTTTCCTAATGGTTGCAACTTCTCAATAGAGTTTAACACTGTCGAATTCTTTTCAGGGTTTCCAGAAAGGAAGCAAAGCCACAGATTTGTCAACTGGTAATTTTTTTTTTTTTTTTGATAAACGTTTGAACCGGGTTGTTGCTCTTAAGATTAATCTTTAGAACAGCCAGACTACCTCCCTGCTCCGCTTCACTGCAAGCTGCCATGCTGCTGAGGGGTTAGTTTTACACGCTTTGCCTGTGGGGGGTGTAGCTTGGTGTAGATTTTGGACTGAACAGCCTCGTGTTGATACCGGCAGTGCAGAGAAGTAGCTGGGGAGATTCGCCAGGTCTTAGCGGTCCTAAGAGAGCCTGGGGTGTTTTGCTCCGTGTGAAAGGAGTCAGGAAAAACCGCCAAGTGGACAGGTCCCATGCCTTTCACAAGACATCACTGTGCCCTCCTGTTGCCTCCTTGAGACAAGTTAAACCTCACCGGGACCTGTGGTTCTGTTTTCTTTCCGTGTGTGGCATTGATACTCAGAATCATGGCTCAACTTACCGTCTTATGTAAGCTTGGTGCTGATTTGGTTGAATAGATAAGGTTGTATACTATTTGCAGAAAAGCACGTTTGTAGTTTTTCTTTTCAAGTAGTAGTCATTGTACAAAATAATGGGTTTCATTGGGCTTCTTTAGACATGTATATATTGATCATGTCCAACCACATTACCCTCTTGTTTTCCATTTTATGTGTGTATGTGCATATAGCATGTGTGCATTGTATTTGTGTGGGGGTGGGCAGTTATGCGTGCACATGGGAATCTCGGGTGGCCCTCGGGAATACTACTCCATCGCCTCACTGTTCCGAGGCTGAGGCTTCTAAACCTCAAGCTCACAGGCAGGGCTGGCGTTCTTTTAGGAACTGGAATTGCAGGCAGACCACCATACCTGCCAGTATTTTATGTGGAATCTGGGGAGCCAGACTCTGGCCCCTCGTTTGCACAGCAGACGCCTACTGAGGAGAGTCTGTCCAGCCCCTCATTACCCTCCTTTAGCATGTCCTCTTTCCCCTAATGCTGGGCTCCTTCCCCTCCCATATTCTTACACATTCCTGTGATTTTAAAAAGTTATTTATTTATTTGTGTGCATGTATGTCTGTACGGTAGGACACTGTGTGTTCCGTGGAGGACCAAGGGTGACTTCGGCAATCATCCTTGAGTGCTTCTCACTCCTTTTTGCTTTGCTCTGGGATTTCCCAGGCTCCACCCAGCAGAACGGAAAGTGCAGGCCCCACTGTTTCCACGAGATTTTTATGTGGAATCCAAACTCGGGTCCTTCTGCTTTTGAGGCAGAGTCTTAACCTCCGAGCCATCTCAGCCCAATGCCTTTTTAAAAAAATTTACGTAGAAAGAAACACGTAGAAAGAAAACACGTTTGTTTTTCTGAATTAGCTTTTCAGTTAATGGTCTCCACGTCCATCCACTTTCCTGATGGCAACGTGATTCCTTCCCCTTCCTGGCTGAGAAAACTCACTGTGTGCGCCACGTTTCCTCTTGCGTTGCTTTGCTGATGTCAGGCTCATTCTGAAGCCTGGAGAGAAATTTGCATGCATGGAGTCTGAGCCTGTTTGTGGACAGTTTGTGCAGTGAAAGCAACATAGTTTTTAAAATTCCCCCTTTCTTTTTAGTCAGAAAATTCAGATACGTCACATTCTGAAAGTGAATCGGAGAGCGAACAAGAACATGTTTCTGGGTACCACAAGCTACTTGCCACATTAAAGAGTGTCTCTGAGGAAGAGGAGGAGGAAGAAGAGGAAGAGGAAGAAGAGGATGAAGAAGACAGTATTGCAGATGGTGAAGAAATAAATCGTGAAGATGGTGGTGTGGGCACCAATGTGGAGGAGGAAGCGGCAGCAGCGTTGGTTGAGATACAGGAGCGTAAGTATCTGCTGTTGGTGTGATAGCTGTGCCCGCCACAAGGTGCCGCGTGCCAGCAGCAAGGTGCTGTGTGCCAGCCACGGGGTGTTACGTGCCAGCTGTAGGGTGCCAGCTGCAGGGTGCTATGTACCAACTGTGGGGTGCCGAGTGCCAGCTGCGCTCCATGTGCGAGGCTTCCAAGCAGAGATTCCGCCTCTTGGATTTGGGCATGTTCTGAGAACCCAGTGGGAGCAAAGGACTCTCTCACCAGTAGTGCAGAAATGTTATTTTGCTTTTGGGGGACTTCATCTGTCCCAGCGTAAGACTCCCCTACGTTCAGGAGGAGCGTGTTCTGTCATTGTGACATCCTAGTTGATGGATGAGGTTAGTCTAGGAGGAGAGCGAGGTGATGGGAAGGAGTCATAAAATTCACAACATTTTCTTTTTTTTTTTTTTATTCATTCAATTGTGCGTGTGTGCACGTGTGTGCATGTATATGTGTGTATGTATGTGTGTGTGTAGAACCACAGACGAATTCGGGAACCACCATGGACGCCTCCACCTCCGCCTTGTTTACTTTTCCCCGGGAATCACAGGCTCCGCCCTACCAGGACCAGAAGCGCAGGCCTCCCCCGCTTCCGCCCGGCGTCTATATGTGGGGTCTAGGATCGGAACTCAGGCAAGGCAGAGGCTTAACCCCTGAGCCGCCTCTCCAGCCCCTGAATTCACAACATTTTCAAGCACTGTTTTGTGTTCATATGGAACAGCCAGAGAAGAAAATGGCCTTCTAGCAGCCTGGTCCATCAGAGATGTTAGGGAGACTCTAGAAGGATAAAGCCCAGGTTTTAGATGACTTTTTTGAGCCCTAGAGATCAAACCCAGAATCATGCACATACTAACCAAGCTTCTCCTGCGGCCTTGGTTTCTTTGGGGCAGGTTCTTCGTGGTCCTCGCTGACTTCAATCACGTTCTTCCACTTCTAATGCCAAGTGCCAGGATGGCACGTGTGGGTCACCGTGTCTGGCTTCAGTGACTGTGTGTGTGTGTGTGTGTGGACACTGAGTGTGTCTGCTTGTGGAGGACAAGGGGGACACCAGGAATCACCCTGAATTCCACTGCCTCCTTATTACTTGCTCTGGAGTTTCCCAGGACCAACTTTCCAGAGCCAGAAGTTTAGGCCAACACCATTTCCACCGGGCATTTTCCCACCTGGGATCCGGGATCTAAAGTCAGGTCTCTCTGCTTGTGATGGGGAGTCTTAACCCTTGAACCATCTCTCCAGACCTCTTCTGTAGCTCTAAAATTAACTTTATCATAGTGTGTTTTATGTACAGTCAGTGAAATGTACCCAACTTTGTATACAACTGATGGCACGTCTGTATCTTCCACCGGCTCCAGAAAGCTCTGACTGAGCCTTTGGCTGTTTCCCACCCTTGAGAGCAGATAGGTACTGATCGCCGGCTTACCATACAAAAGTTCACGTGGATGTAACCAAACAGGATTGACCTTTTTCAGACGGGGTCTCCCTCTGAGGCCGCCTGGGCTCCCTGGGCAGCACAGGTCACCTTGACTTGCGGCAGTCCTGCTGCGGGCTTCACCGTCTGGCCTGTGTCCACCTTTACCCTTCATGTCACTCTGATCTTGATTTAGGTTCGTTTTTTAGTCTTGTGTCAGGGGATGTACCTGAGTGGTTTTTTTTAAACCTCACTCTTTTGTCTCCTTTTTGTTCTCTCAGGTGTGTGTGGGGGATTGAGAAGGGGCTTCGCTGTGTTGGGAATTGTAACGGTTACTCTTAACTATTGCTGAGAGAACACCCAAAGTCAAGCAACTTAAGGGACAAAGGGAGGTTTATTCAGCTTACGGTTCCAGAGGGAAGGGACAGTCTCTCAAAGCAGAGGCGGCATGGCTGGCTGACCAAAGCTGGAGGAGGCTAAGTCACCGCAGACATCTTGGAAGCTGAGAGCTGCAGACTGCTTGCTGCAGAGGCAGACTTCTCCTGGAGGTAGGGTGGGACTCATCCACCTCAAGGCCCACCCCTTGGACTGCTTTCCTCCAGCAAGGCTCCGCCTCTCAAGGGCCATGACCTTGCCATACACATGAGACTAGGGGGGACACATCTCAAACCTTGACAGGAATCTAATCCAGAGCCTCCTTGTGTGCATTAGGCAAGTGCTCTACTGCTGAGGTAAATCCCAGCCTCCTTTCCGCCGTCCACTTCTGTCTAGGCCTTGCACACGTCAGGCCAGCACCCGTCACTGAGTGACAGCCTGACTCCCTCTCTCCTCCTTCCCTTTGTTTATTTCTGCAATGGGGGAGGGGGATCCAGCCTGGGCCTCACACACAGCAGGTAAACGCCAACCACCGAGCGAGGTCTGCGGCCTCTTCTCCGCTCAGCGGGCCGAGTGCCCTGTGGGCAGAGCGGTAGTGCTGCGGCCTCTCCGTGCTCAGCGTGCGGCACCCCGTGGCACCCTCGGCCCCTCTCCTCTGTGCTCAGTATGCCACACCTCCACGGCATCCTCACCTCTCTCTGTTGAGGCATTTGAACCTTTCCTTTCTGTGCTCTGTGCCATGCACTGTTTTGGAGCCGGATCCCCTGTGAGGCTCAAAGCTCATCAGTTCCGATTTTGCATTTGTCTCCCAGGTGCTTCGTTCTGGTTTTGATGTGGTTTTCTTTCCATTTTGGATTTTTAAAAGGGAAAACGGATTGTTCCTTCCCGAGTGCGAGTGCTGCATTGCTGCTGCAGACACGCGCAGGGCTGCAGCGCAGAGGTCCATGCTCACTCGAACTGCGTGCCGGTCCTGGCACACGCGTCATCCCGGGAGAGACAGCAGCAGCTCAAGGACCTTCCTGGCTGTGTGACACATCCGAGGCCAGCTATGGCCACGGGAAACCCCGTCTTTTTTTTGATGAAGACAGTTTATTAGAGGGGAGCAGGAACGGGACTCAGGAGCATTGATTCCAGGAGGAACACGAGAGCTGTGAGGCTGCTCGGCGAGTTCTTCTGTCCGAGACCCGGGGTGGAGGCGGGAAGGAAGTGTAAGATTAGAGGAGAGAGAGAAAACAACGGACTCCAGACGCAGAGCGCATGAGCGCCAGGAAGCCTGGAACCCTCTCTAAGAGAGAGAGAGAGAGAGCGCCGCGGTGGTCTGTGTCTGCACTGTCCCCGCCGTCCTGCCCCGTGTCCCTCACACCCTGCCTGTGCGCACGCGTGTGACGTGTGCAGCACAACTGCGGACGGCAGGTGCTTCTCCGTGGAAGTCGCGCTCGTTGACGTAACACTTCCCGACAAGCACTGCGTTTCTTCAGTAGCACGTACACGTTAGGGCTGCTCAGGGACGTGCGGGTCTTGCTGTGTCTCCAGTACTGCACTGGGCGAAATGTAGTTCTCCAGAGAAACAGCTGACTAGGAAAGAAACACATTTTAAGGACTTGGTCACGTGACTCTGAAGGCTTGGTAAGTGTGGCGTGTCCGTGCTGTGCTACGGGGCGTTTGGAGCCGGCTGGGCCAGGCAGGAACCCTGCTGAAAGGCATTGCTGCGCTTGGAGTTGAGACGAGGATTCTCCTCTCTGCCTGGAGGAAGCCAGTCTTCCTTCTACTCAGGCCTCAGCAGATTGGATGAGACCCAGCTCCGAGGAGGGGGGGTCTGGCTCAGCTGATAAGAGCATCCGTGAGCCTGGGTTCGCCCCCCCAGCACTTGTGACCAGGCCTGGTGTGGCACTCTGAGGTTGAGGCCGGAGGATGGGCGGTTCAAGGCTGTCTTCAGCTACATGGTGAATTTGAGAAGACCACCCACATTGAGGAGACTCATCAGGGCCTGCAGCCACAGTACAGATCATGCAGAGGCACCCCAGTAGCAGTCAAGCAAGTCTTCAGGTTCCACACCAGCTCAGGGAATTGAGATCGCACTGGTCAGAGGTCAGCTTGACTTTGAATGCATCCTTCTACTGAATGACTTGTAAAAACCACGATAGGTATTTGCCTGGAAGATGTGAAGAGATGTGGTTTCATGTGTCAGCATTTAATCATGTTCATGAGTAAATAACTTCACAAAATCTTTCTCAAAACTTCAGATGGGGTCTTAGCTGCTGAGCCAGAGGGAAAAGATGGGGAGCCACCTGACCCGTCCCAGAGGTCCCCGGAGGAGTTCACAGACGTGAAGCACGAGTCGCTGTTCAGTCTGGAAACCAATTTTCTGGAAGAGGAAAGTGGAGACAGCTGCTCCCCGCAAGCACCCCAAGGTCAGAGCACATGCCAAGCACACGCTGAGCAGGGCACACGCCGAGCTAGACACACACCAAGCGGGGCGCACACCAGGCACACGCCGGGCAGTAACTTCGGCACTGATTGAGCCGAGTCTCCTGGACGTTCCAGCGGCTGTAAAGCTGGAGTGTCCACTGGCTAGACAGCCGGGAGGAAGCACTTCCCTGGGCGGTTATGCTTGTCAGTAATGCCAAGGCAAGAGCCTGGTAGAGAACAAAGCTGAGGGGCATGGTGGGGGGGTCCTTGGAACCAGGTGTTGCCGGCACCGCCGCTGTTGTGAGGCAGTATTGACGTGACTTAAGACTTGGGGGTGCAGCTCCTCGCGGCTGGAATCGCAGCAGAAGGCTGTCGGCAAAGCAGGAGGCCTGTTGAGGGCACCAGTCGTGAGAGACGAGAGCAGACAGCAGGGCCAGGCACAACCTGCCCTGGGCTTGAGTCCTGCCCCTGGGGTGCATCATCCTCCAGCGAGATAACCGCCTCTGAAGGGTGCCACAACCCCCCAAACGTTCACACCAGCTAAGGGTTCAAACGCCTGAGCCCGTGGGGAGTCACCCGCCTTGAAACTGACCGGTGGTGCCCCCACCATCCAGCAGGAAGAGAGGTGGAAGCGGTCATCCCCTGTGAAGAGGGGCGAAGTTTCAGATTTGCAAGACCTGGGAGTGGCCGGCGTGCTGCTCTCACGGGGGCCTCCCTGTCCCTCTGGTCACGCGCTCCTGGCAGTCGGCGGGACGCGCGCCTGCCGCCTCGGCCCGAGCTGGGCCGACAGCACTATGCTGTGGGGAGGGGCAGCAAGGAGAGGCAGCAGGTAAAATGGGTTGGATTTTACACATCCACATTCCGAACCATCGACCCTTCTGGGCCTGGGGAGACGCAGGAGCTCAGCTCTCCTAAGGTCACTGGACGTCTCTGCCCAGACTCCTGGCCCAGTGCTCCCGCCGGCCGGAGCGCGTCCCTCTGGAGCGAGTCCCTGGCCGTGCTGGCTCTTCCTGAGTGGGCGGGCAGGGATGTGGAGTAGCCGAAGAGTTCTGCATGTAGGGGCAGGGTTACCCCGACATGGAGCCTCCCTTGGGGGGGTCGCGTCTGTCACGTGGCAGGCATGTATAGTCACTCTGACGTGGAGCCTCCCCTGGGGGCCACATTCAGAATACGGCTGATGGGGGCAGCTCGTGGCCTCAGGAAGCTAACGCTGTCTGGCTCGTGAGACATTACATGATGAGTGGATGAAGGGGAAAGAGATCTCTGGTGGGAGAACTTCAAGGGGCTGCTGTGCCTGAGCTCAGGCCAAGACCTGTCTTCAGACTCAGTGTGACGTGGTCACAGATGTTCCTTAGGACGCTCAGCCTACCAGAAGCCTTCAAGCTTGGACGGGGCCGTCTGGGGACGGGGCGGGACAGAGGGGGAGCCAGCACCTGGAGGCGGCGTGTGGCTCTCGAGCCGCCAGTCACTCTCACCGTCCTGACCTGTGTTCTGAACTAGATCCGTTTCAGCAACATGTCAACAGGGAGCTGAACGAGAAGGAGATTCAAGCTGTCGCCACAAACCCTGCGACTACGCACCAGCTAAAAGTAAGTGTCCCGCCTCGGGGCAGAGCCGCCTGGGCCGTGGGGCTGCACCTGGTGTGCAGATGGGGACGACAGGAGGGCCGAGGAGCTTCGTTCCCACGGGCGCAGCCGGGAAGGCACGGAGGCCGGGCGGGGCGCTGTGTGTGCCGGTGTTAGAAGTGACTTGGAGACAGGTGTGCAGGGTCAGGCTGATGTCCACAGTGGACCAGCGTGACTCGCAAGAAGCTGCCGAGCCTCGTTGTCTTCAGTTTCTTCAGTTTCACAGCACACATTGATTTCATCCTGGATTCATCACCATACTTTCCTACAAGTTCACCCCACTCGTCTTTGTCTGACTCCCTCCCCCTCCTGCTGGTCTCCTTCCCAGCTAGCCCTTCCACGTCGTGTGTGTGTGTGTGTGTGTGTGTGTGTGTGTGCGTGTGCGCGCGCCAGTGACTGTCATTAGCATCACTTAGGGGAGCACAGTGAGGCGTTACCTACAGAGACACGGGTTACCAACAGGACCATGGTAAAGGGTTGCCCACGGGAGCACGGGGAGGGTTGCCCACGGGCACATGGGCACAGTAGCCACAACTGAAGCAGTGTCTCTCCCTTTCCCAATAGCCATCAGCTCCCATGGACTCAGGTCAGGGCCTTGTGTTCCTTTCTTCTCGTGTTAGGCACGGGTGGTGATGCCATCTCAGAAGTAGCGCGGCTTGGGGTGGCTGCAGGTGAGCTCAGTGCTCCTGCGCAGGAGCCTCTGCGCACACGTCGGCCGCGGCAGGTCCAGTCCAGCTAGCCCGACACTTGTTTTGTTGCTCTGTAGCCCAGGATGGCCTGGAAGGAGCCGTCTTTCAGCCCAGCCTCCCCAGCGCTAGGGTCACACTCAGGGTCTCCAGCTGCAAATGCGCAGATGCTGCAGCTGAACTGCACCCTCAACCCCCAGATCTGAAACTAAGCTTTGGATTTTGGGTCATTTCAAGGTACCAGATTTTTAGGCTATGGACGTTGAGTCTTTACCACCATCACTTGCTTCTTTTATGTGTCTGAGGCAGGTTATAGGGACATTGTTCAGATATGTGGGACTCTGCATCTCGTTTCAGCACTGATACTGTTAATGAAAATTGGTTGATTTGGTTTTGCTGAAGACAGGGTCTCTGTGTAGCGCATGCTGGCCTTGAACTCGCGTCTGTCCTCTTAGCCTTCCACGTGCTGGGGGTGTAGATAAGAACCCCCCTCGTGGCCTAGATGTCTTTCTTTTCTGAATCTGGGCTGAGTGCAGTGGAGGCGCTGCTTCTGCCCCTGGAGTCCTGGGGACAATGAGAATCACCCTGGATTGCTGCCTCGTTGCTTCGCTCTGGGGTTTCCCAGGCTCCACATTCCAGAGTGAATTCCAGGCCTTATCATTTCTTTTTTTTTTTTAATTTTTTTTAATTATTATTATTTATTCAACTGTGTGCATGTGCGTGTGTATGTGCGCGTGTCTGTGTGTGTGTGTGTGTGTCTGTGTATGTGTAGAACCACGGACGAATTCGCGAACCACCATGGACGCCTCCACCTCCTTCTGCCCCGGGATTCACAGGCTCCGCCCTACCAGGACCAGAAACGCAGGCCGCCCCCGCTTCCACCTGGCGTCTATACGTGGGATCTGGGATCCGAACTCAGGACCTTCCGCCTGCAAGGCGGAGGCTTAACCCCTGAGCCACCTCTCCAGCCCCAGGCCTTATCATTTCTGCCTAGAGTTTTATGTGGGATCTGGAATCTCAACTCAGGTCCTGCTTCGAGACAAAGGCTTTTGCCCCTGAGGCATCTCCCCAGATGGCTTTTCTTAATTGCAGTTTTTGTGGCTATAGTAACTGGAGATCTGACTTGCAAGCAGGAGTCGGAGTGGTCTTGTCCACAGTAGCATCTAGTGTGCAGCACAATCCCATCACAAAGGTCAGGGTGCCCTCTGTGGCTTCCTGGGGATTGAGCCAGAACCAGCGTACCTCACCTGCACACTGCGTCTCTACCCCAGGTGTCCCCAGTTTGCCGTATTTGTAGGACCTTGTACTGACCCCCATGTGCAGGCGCAGACCACTCCAGTGCCCCACGAATCCCTGCCGCTCTTCTAGAGCCATGTCCACCTCCCCCTGCGCTCCTGCTGGGAACCCGCCTACTGCCCTCATTTACATATCTGTCCCTTCTGATTCATCAGGTGCATGTGGCAGAACCTGTCAGTCTGTGACTTTGTCGGTTGGCTCCTGGAAACTTTATTCCAGCACCGCTTATTTATTTCTTGTCATGGCCAAAATCATCCTAATTTTAGATCAGCAGTTTTGTTTCATTGGAAAGTTCTCCAGAAAATAATACTGCTTAAGATTCCCATAGGTGTGTTTCAGAATTCTCGGAAGCAAAGGAGCTGAGTCAGCAGGCGCCTTGACCACCAAGCTGTCTCACCAGCCCGAGGACGAGAGCGGGGCACTCGCTGCCCAGGGGGCATCACGGCTCTAACACCAGCCCAGGTCTTTGTAGTCCAGGGTGGAGTTGTGAATCTCCCCCAGGGGATTAGGCTCTCGTACTGGTGTGGAAGCTACTTGAGCGGCAGCGCCCAGGTGGTCCCGTTGAGCAGTGCAGCATGCTGCTGAAGTGGGCGCTAGGGTGGGCGCTAGGGTGGGCGCTAGGCTGCGCTCCATGCCTCCCTCCCCTCGCCTGCCCAGCTGGGCTGTGTGAGGCGCAGACAGGATGACGTGTTAATGCTGGTGCTCGTTCTAACTCAGCCCGTGGTCTCTCTCATCCCCAGTGGCCTGTCCTAGGCCAGCTTGTCTTTTCCTCCAAGTTTCAGAAGATGGAAACATTTAAACCACCGAAGGATGTTGACATGACGTCACTGCATCTGCAGAAGCCTCTGGAATCCACATGGGTCAAGACCAATAGCCAGTTCCTGTCTGGTCCCCAGAAGCCGAGCTTCCCCTTCACCCCACTCCAGAAAGAGCTGTTCCTAATCATGAATTCATACCGCGACCTGTTCTACCCGGAAAGGACCGCCCTGAAGAACGGGGAGGAGATCCGCCACGTGTACTGCCTGCACGTCATAAACCACGTCCTCAAAGCCAACGCTCAGGTGCTGGCCAACAACAGCCGGCGCCGCAGCCAGAAACTTGGGGTGGGCGATGACAACGACTTCCGGGACCAAGGGCTGACCCGGCCCAAGGTGAGGGGCAGCAGGAGGCTGCGAGGCGCTGCTGTGGGACGTTGAGCGCTGACGGGGGCTGCGTGTCGCGCTGGGGGGCAGCAGCAGTGGAAGCCAGAAGCAGGACCTTTGGGTGTGCAAGGCGCGGCAGATTTCTCCCTGGAGGTTGTCACCCCGGCGGAACTTAAGCGAGCTTTTTATCCGTCCCTGCGCATCCCGGGCCCGCAGAAGGCTGCACAGAGAACCGGGAGAGACAGCAGATTGGGGACTAGAATCAAGGATTCTCCCCACAGGCCCCGGGCAGACACTCAAGAGCAAAGCCCCTGTTGGCGGTGGCATTGCTGCCTGTGAGGTATTGTGCCAACCACATGGACTTGTGCTCCTCAGTCCGAGGCTCTGAGGAGGAGGGACGTGGCTGCTCTGCTCTGTCCAGTTTTCATGGTGCTGGAGAGCTGGGCCTTGTGCCCCTCTGGCCGAGGAGGCCTCTTTCCCAAGTTCTCGGTGAGCTCGACAGATGCTAGGGTGGCAGTGTTGCTGCGGCTCCTGCAGATCCCCGCCAGCCCCTTGTGTTTGGTGCCCCCCGAGTCTTGGCCCACCCTGCACTTCCTAGGCTGAGTGGGGCGCCTGTCTCGGGAGCCGCTTCAGACCCGTGGACGTGCTGTTTGCAGTTCGTGCTGAGGAAGAGGCAGGGCCAAGAAGCTTGTGCGGCTGCCTGCTTGGTGCTGGGTCGCACCAAGGCCACGGTGGTAGAGATCCCTGTGAAGCACCTGACGGTGGTAGAGATCCCTGTGAAGCACCTGACGGTGGTAGAGATCCCTGTGAAGCACCTGACGGTGGTAGAGAGCCCTGTGAAGCACCTGACGGTGGTAGAGATCCCTGTGAAGCACCTGACGGTGCTAGAGATCCCTGTGAAGCACCTGATGGTGGTAGAGATCCCTGTGAAGCACCTGACGGTGGTAGAGAGCCCTGTGAAGCACCTGACGGTGGTAGAGAGCCCTGTGAAGCACCTGACGGTGGTAGAGAGCCCTGTGAAGCACCTGACGGTGGTAGAGATCCCTGTGAAGCACCTGACGGTGGTAGAGAGCCCTGTGAAGCACCTGACGGTGGTAGAGAGCCCTGTGAAGCACCTGACGGTGGTAGAGAGCCCTGTGAAGCACCTGATGGTGGTAGAGATCCCTGTGAAGCACCTGACGGTGCTAGAGATCCCTGTGAAGCACCTGACGGTGCTAGAGATCCCTGTGAAGCACCTGACGGTGCTAGAGATCCCTGTGAAGCACCTGACGGTGCTAGAGATCCCTGTGAAGCACCTGACGGTGGTAGAGATCCCTGTGAAGCACCTGACGGTGGTAGAGATCCCTGTGAAGCACCTGACGGTGCTAGAGATCCCTGTGAAGCACCTGACGGTGCTAGAGATCCCTGTGAAGCACCTGACGGTGCTAGAGATCCCTGTGAAGCACCTGATGGTGGTAGAGATCCCTGTGAAGCACCTGACGGTGGTAGAGAGCCCTGTGAAGCACCTGACGGTGGTAGAGATCCCTGTGAAGCACCTGATGGTGGTAGAGATCCCTGTGAAGCACCTGACGGTGCTAGAGATCCCTGTGAAGCACCTGACGGTGGTAGAGAGCCCTGTGAAGCACCTGACGGTGCTAGAGAGCCCTGTGAAGCACCTGATGGTGGTAGAGATCCCTGTGAAGCACCTGACGGTGCTAGAGATCCCTGTGAAGCACCTGATGGTGGTAGAGATCCCTGTGAAGCACCTGATGGTGGTAGAGAGCCCTGTGAAGCACCTGATGGTGGTAGAGAGCCCTGTGAAGCACCTGATGGTGGTAGAGAGCCCTGTGAAGCACCTGATGGTGGTAGAGATCCCTGTGAAGCACCTGATGGTGGTAGAGAGCCCTGTGAAGCACCTGATGGTGGTAGAGAGCCCTGTGAAGCACCTGATGGTGGTAGAGAGCCCTGTGAAGCACCTGATGGTGGTAGAGATCCCTGTGAAGCACCTGACGGTGGTAGAGAGCCCTGTGAAGCACCTGATGGTGGTAGAGAGCCCTGTGAAGCACCTGACGGTGGTAGAGATCCCTGTGAAGCACCTGACGGTGGTAGAGATCCCTGTGAAGCACCTGACGGTGCTAGAGATCCCTGTGAAGCACCTGATGGTGCTAGAGATCCCTGTGAAGCACCTGACGGTGGTAGAGAGCCCTGTGAAGCACCTGATGGTGGTAGAGATCCCTGTGAAGCACCTGATGGTGGTAGAGATCCCTGTGAAGCACCTGACGGTGGTAGAGATCCCTGTGAAGCACCTGACGGTGGTAGAGATCCCTGTGAAGCACCTGATGGTGGTAGAGATCCCTGTGAAGCACCTGATGGTGGTAGAGAGCCCTGTGAAGCACCTGACGGTGGTAGAGAGCCCTGTGAAGCACCTGACGGTGGTAGAGATCCCTGTGAAGCACCTGATGGTGGTAGAGAGCCCTGTGAAGCACCTGATGTTGCTCATGCATTTGTGAGATGCTGGGGAAATTAAGTCCTGCTTTCCAGTTCAGAAATTCATCATTAGTTCTGGAGCACGTCCTTCAGAATGTTCTGGATAAGTGATGGTGTCGTAGCCTTTTCCTTACGCATCCATCGCCATTTGGTAAGTGGTCTGACTTCGCCCTTAAAGAGCTGGTGCGTGTCTGCGCGCGTGAGCACAGGTGCTGTAGGCCTTGCCATCTCTAAAGGTTCTTGCGTGAGAAGTATTCCCTGTGCGGTCGCAGATGTGCGTGAGCTGCGCCTGCGCAGGGGCTCCCTGGGCCTGTGTCTGGCCGGGGTCACTGCGTACGCCGGACTCTGGAGCTGAGCAGCTTACCTTGGCTGCCCTTTGCCTCTGCAGGTCCTGATCGTGGTTCCCTTCCGGGAAGCCGCCTTGCGAGTGGTCCAGCTCTTCATCAGCCTCTTGGAGGGGGACAGCAAGAAGAAGATCATCGTAAGCAACAAAAAGAGGTTCCAGGGAGAATACGGGTCGGACCCCGAGGAGAGACCCCCCAACCTGAAGAGGCCAGAGGACTATGAAGCCGTGTTTGTGGGCAACATCGATGACCACTTCAGGATTGGTAGTGTCTCCTTGCGGGTTGGAGGGCCGGTGGGCCTTGAGCGGTCCTGGAGGGGCCTTCAACGGCCTCTCCCGGGACCCGAGTCTTGCCTTGGCCAGCGGTGACGTCCCGGAGGCAGAGCCCGCTGCAGTGGAGATGGTTTCGACCTGCACACGGCGGCCCTGGACCACTGCCTGGGCCTCGTGCGCGGTTGGAATGACGGGCTGCTGGGTCATCCTGGCAGACGTGCAGTGCCCTCCGGAGCGCGTGGCGCAGGCCCCTCGCCTGGCAGGGCGGGCTGGCTGGGAGGACCGTGCTGGCTGAGATCTGAGCGAGGGTACTCAGGCTGTCGGGGTGGAGGAGCAGATTCAGAGGGCGGCAGCTCTGCTCATCGTGGGGTGGCGTCCTCGGCCTCCTAGGCGCACACGGGCCTTAGCGTAGCTGCAGGATGACAGGCGCAGAGGCTGTTTGCGGGGGTCATGCACAGGCGCCCCCCTCAGCTGGTACGTGGGCCCAAAGCTTGTGCAAAGACGTGAGTGTTACGGTGGTGTCGGAGCCGGGGTCACACTGCTCAGTGTGTCCAGGGCGCTGGGAGGCAACAAGGCGTGAGGGTTCAGTCAGAGGGTGAGGCCAGCAGGCTGTGCTCCTGGGAGGAGCCTCGCACGTGTCCGCTGAGTGGCAGCTGGCGTGCTGGCTTCTCAGTGGGTCCTCTGCAGATGTCTGACAGTGGAAGCGCAGAGGGGAGCTTGGAGGGACGGGGGAAGCCAGGCGTGAAGGCGGGAGCTGAGCTGGGGCGCACATGCGTGGGTGGCCGGGAGATGCCAGCACGCATGACAGGCAGGGGCGTGACGTCCAGGCGCCCCTTGGTGTCTTGTCAGGCGTGGCCATACTTCAGAGGAGCATCCGCCTCTACGCCCCCTTCTACTCCTCGGACATCCTCATCGCCTCCCCACTGGGCTTGAGGACCATCATCGGCGGCGAAGGAGAGAAGAAGAGAGATTTTGACTTTCTGTCTTCGCTTGAGCTTCTCGTCATCGATCAAGCAGATATTTACCTCATGCAGAACTGGGAGCATGTCCTGGTAAGGCCGCGGCCCTGCTCAGAGTCAGGTGGACACTAGTGCAGAGTGAGTGTTTGGCCTCATTTGTAAGACAGCGGGAGGAGGCCGAATGAGGCAGGAGCACTGTGAGTTCAAGGCCAGCCCGGACCAGAGAACAAGGTCCTGTTGCAAACTTTGAGCTGGAAGCAAGGAAGCAGTTCATGTCTTGCAGTTGAGAAAATCTTTAGTCCTCTGTCGATGATTCATCAGTGATTGAAATCTCTGGGAGGATTTCTTTCCCTCAGAGGTCTCTGTCTCAGAGAGAGGGGTTGGTAGTCAGCGCCTCCGTTTAGCAGCCTGCACGTGTCGTGCCTGCTCTGCGTGTGGTCTTCAGTCAGGTTCTTTGCAGTGGGGCAGAGGTTTGCTGTGTAGCCCAGGCTGGCCTGGAACCCTTCTTCCTGTGCGAGTGTGCCTGTGCGTGTGTGTGTCAGAGGGCACCCCGTGGCCCTGTGCGTGTGTGTGTCAGAGGGCACCACGTGGCCCTGTGCGTGTGTGTGTCAGAGGGCACCGCGTGGCCCTGTGCGTGTGTGTGTCAGAGGGCACTGTGTGGCCCTGTGCGTGTGTGTGTGTGTGTGCACGCGCACATGCATGTGGCTTTGTGGAAGACCAAGGGTGACTTCAGGAATGAACCCGGATTGCTTCTACCTCCTTTTCACTTCGTTCTGGGATTTCCCAGGTTCCACCAGAGTTGGAAGTATGAGCTGCCACCGTTTCTGCCTAGTGTTTTTACGTGGCATCTGGGATCTGAATTGCAAGTCAGTCTTAACCCCTGAGCCATCTCTCTGGTCTCCAGACTCGGTTCTGATAGTCTAATCTGACTAACCAACTTACCGTGGGAGCCCCAGTCTCTGCCTGCCAAGGCTGGGGCTGCAGGAAGGCTGCTGTATCCGCCCAGGGATCTGGGGTCTGAACACCAGTCCTTTACAGCAAGCGCTTTAACCTTCAGCCGTTTCCCAGCCCCTGCTTCATTTTCTTGCTGGAATTTGTAAGATCTGGCTGGCAGATCTGACCGTAGACAGTAACGTTGACCCTGGTTTCACGCCAAGCATTTGATGAACCACATGAACCTCCTGCCCTTGGACTCGCACGGGGTGGACTTCTCTCGCGTGCGGATGTGGAGTCTGAACAACTGGTCCAAGTACTACCGACAGACCCTGCTGTTGGGTGCGTTGCAGGAGGCCCAGATCAACGCCCTGTTCAGCAGGCACTGTGTCAACGTGCAGGGCCAGGTGAGTCCTCCCTGCTCACTCCGGAAGCAGGTCCTGGGCAGGCGCATGGCGGTTGACGTGGGCAGCTCCCTCCCGTGTCTGTCCGCCTCCTGCAGGTGGCCGTGAGGAACGTCCCGATGACGGGCTCCATCAGCCACGTGCTGGTGCAGCTCCCACACGTCTTTCAGAGGATGGACGTCCACGACCTGGCTTCAGCGATGGATGCCAGGTAAGCGCGCCGTCACCCCGGCTGCAGAGGTCTGACTCTAGATGCTACCCTCGCTGTGCTCCGTGCGTGGCTTTCAGTGGTTGCTCTTTGCCAAGTCGACAGGCGGGCTCACTGAACTCAGGACTCCGGACCTTTGACGGGTACATCAAAACCCATCACGCTCTACTTGGTGCTCTCCATACGAGTCTGCAGTGCCCCGTGGGCCCTGGGGTGCGCTGTGGGTGCCCAGTACTGCAGAGCGGCGGGTGCGCTGCGCACTTGCTGCACGATCCTGTCATGCAGCAGCCTCTCGTGCTCTTGACTCATGAGCACCTGACTTTTCAGCTTTTCAAGTTCTGCTTGCAGAGTCTTGAGCAAAGGTCACAGTGTTCTGTGCTGGGCCGCACCGTACCTTCAAGCTCACGCGTGGCCTTTCCAAACCAGGTTTAACTTCTTCATAAACAAGATTTTGCCCCAGTACCGGGATGCTGTCATGTCTCACACGCTCATCTATGTCCCCTCCTACTTCGACTTTGTGCGTCTCCGAAATTACTTTAAGAAGGAGGAGCTGAGCTTCACACACATCTGCGAATACACCCAGAAGGCCGGGGTCTCCCGAGCACGACACTTCTTCCTGCAGGGGGAGAAGCAGTTTCTGCTGCTCACAGAGCGATTCCATTTCTACAAAAGGTGAGCAGCGCTGGGCTCTGGTCTTCTGAAGGGACCTGCTGTCAGCCACAGCCTGGGTCAAAGTGGGCTGCACGTGCAGGGCTGCAAGGCTGCTCAGGCCGGCGAGGCGTTGGCACCGGACAGACTGTTGGGCGTTGGTTGGCTGTTGGCTTCCTCTCGTAGAGGGTGTCTCACCTTCACTTCCCTTGCTGTCATGAACGCCTTGGCCAGAGCAGCGGGAGGGAGGAGGGTTTGTTCTGCATTGGTCGAGAGTTTTGTCCATCACAGTGAGGAGGTGATCAGAGCATGAAGCAGCCACTCACATCACATCCAATCAGGAAGGTGAGGTGGCCAGCACATACATGCAGGTCCCTCTCCCTGCGGTGCAGGATGCAGCCTGGAGTGGACCGCCACAGTGGGTGGGTCTTCTTGACGCATGCAGTCTGGATGGGAGGTCCCAGTGGGCTCGCTTATAGCCCAGGCGGCTCTTGATCTCACATAGTTGACTGCTGGGATTAACCAGCAGTGGACCTTGCTGGAAGGGCTAGACACCAGGCCTGGCCTGTCCTGCCTGGAGTGTAGACACCAGGCCCGGCCTGTCCTGCCTGGAGTGTAGACACGAAGCCCGGCATGTCCTGCCTGGAGTGTAGACTCGAAGCCTGGCCTGTCCTGTCTGGAGTGTAGACACCAGGCCTGGCGTGTCCTGTCTGGAGTGTAGACACGAAGCCTGGCCTGTCCTGCCTGGAGTGTAGACACCAGGCCTGTCCTGTCCTGCCTGGAGTGTAGACATGAAGCCTGGCCTGTCCTGCCTGGAGTGTAGACACCAGGCCCGGCCTGTCCTGGCCTGGAGTATAGACACGAAGCCTGGCCTGGCCTGGCCTGGAGTGTAGACACGAAGCCTGGCCTGGCCTGGCCTGGAGTGTAGACACAAAGCCTGGCCTGGCTTGGCCTGGAGTGTAGACACCAGGCCTGGCCTGTCCTGTCTGGAGTGTAGACACCAGCCCAGCCTGTCCTGCCTGGAGTGTAGATAACAGGCCCGGCCTGTCCTGCCTGGAGTGTAGATACCAGGCCCGGCCTGTCCTGCTTGGAGTGTAGACACGAAGCCTGGCCTGTCCTGCCTGGAGTGTAGACACCAGGCCCGGCGTGTCCTGTCTGGAGTGTAGACATGAAGCCTGTCCTGTCCTGCCTGGAGTGTAGACACGAAGCCTGTCCTGTCCTGCCTGGAGTGTAGACTTGAAGCCTGGCCTGTCCTGCTTGGAGTGTAAACACCAGGCCTGGCCTGTCCTGTCTGGAGTGTAGACATGAAGCCTGGCCTGTCCTGCCTGGAGTGTAGACACCAGGCCCGGCGTGTCCTGTCTGGAGTGTAGACATGAAGCCTATCCTGTCCTGCCTGGAGTGTAGCTGTGCTGCACACGTCACGTGGCCAGTCCAGGGTGCAGGAGGTCCGGCCTGCCCTGGAGTAGGCAGAACACAGAGGCCGCAGGATCTGGGACACAGGGCAAGTCTAGGAGGAGTCAGCGTTTCTGAGGATCATGCGACGGCGCCTTCTTCAGAAAACCAGGGCCTTGAGCCCTCGATGTTGTCAGGAGGCTAAACGGAGAAGGCTTGAGAGTTGCTTAGATTCTCTACCTGTCTTTTGACAAGAGGCGCTGCTTGGCCTCTGCTGTGGTTTTGCAGTCTGAGCAGCCATGTGGGAACACGAGCTTTCTCCTGCTTGGGAGCTGCAGCCTCCCGTGGCTCCGAGTGTAAGGCTTCCTGTCGCCAAGTGCAGTTTCTGTCTCTGAGCGCAGCGAGTGCATTGCGTGTGTGTGGAGCGTGGCTTTCCTGGGGAGACGCTGCCCATGCGCACGGCCCGTCTCCTCCTAGCCGCACACGGCCCCGTCTCCTCCTAGCCGCACGCGGCCCCGTCTCCTCCTAGCCGCACGCGGCCCCGTCTCCTCCTAGCCGCACGCGGCCCTGTCTCCTACTAACCGCACGCGGCCCTGTCTCCTCCTAGCCGCACGCGGCCCGTCTCCTCCTAGCCGCACACGGCCCGTCTTCTACTAACCGCCGCCGTCTCCTCCTAGCCGCACACGGCCCTGTCTCCTCCTAGCCGCACGCGGCCCCGTCTCCTCCTAGCCGCACGCGGCCCGTCTTCTACTAACCGCCGCCGTCTCCTCCTAGGTACACAATCAAAGGCATCAGGAACCTGATATTCTACGAGCTGCCCACCTACCCTCACTTCTACAGCGAGGTGTGTAACATGCTGAGAGCTGCCTGCAGAGGCGAGGAGGCCGCGTGGACCTGCACTGTGCTCTACTCCAAGTACGATGCGCAGAGGCTGGCGGCGGTGGTTGGCGTGGAGCGGGCTGCGCAGATGTTGCAGTCCCCGAAGAACGTGCATCTCTTCGTCACCGGAGAAAAGTGAGCGCCAGACCGACGAATCTAGTCGCCTCGGGATCCCGAGTGTGGAGGGCACACAGGTAGCCTGGTGTGCGCCGACACTTGTTTCGGTCGAGGGGCCCTGGACCCTTGAGTGTGGACCCTGCGCTGGTGGCGTCCAGCCCTCGGCCGGGGCCCCACATCGAGAGTTGTTCTTGGGCATCTTCTGTGTGCGCAGTGCTCACCCGCCATGTTCACTGCCCGCCCTGACGAATTCCGAGCAGCCCGTCGCCATCTGCAAACCGCTCGACACTGGGTTGCCTGCTGCCCGCACCATCAAGATTTGTAAAACCACCTTCCCAGCCACACGGTAAATCTTACACACGTGCTGCTTCGGTTCAGCCTAGAGATGGGCATTCCTTCCCTTTTAACCCTCCTAGCAGTAGACGCGTCAGAACGCGCGTTTGAAGTCACGTTCCTGAGCCGCGCCTTCCTTGTTGCACTCAAGGCCGGGCAGTGCCCTCGGCCCCGCTGCCCATCTGCTGCGGCCACTGTGCGTCTCCCGCGGCCAGCGCAAGGCATCTCCCGCATTCACGGCCACACTTGGGGGAGCTGCGTGCCCCGGCCGCCCCACCTTCCACAGTGGCGCTTCCTGTGGCCAAGGGTGGCACCCTTAAGGGAGCCACCGCCGCTGCCCTGTTGCCACCAAGCCCTCGCGACCCCCCAGGCTGGATAGATGCAACAGCTGCGTCACGGCCACAGGAGGCCGCTCAGGGCTGGGGGCGCCGTCCTCACGGGTGCGGAGGCAGCTCCTTTCTCGCTGGCTCTTTCTGGCACTACCAACACCACCTGGTTGCGTCCTCCCCAAGCCTCGCCCTTCCGCGCCCTCAGGGAGCTCCTTCCGCCCGCCTCCTCGCCTTGGTGCCAACTGGCCGCTTGTCTCAGGTGGGATTTGGCAGTTTCCCCAGTAGACTGACATTAGTTTCCTGCTCACCCTGGCCTGTGTGTGTATCTATAGGCGAGAGGGCAGGGGCAGCTTCCGGAAGCAGGGCCTCTCCATCCCCGCGCGGATCTACCCACCAAGCCAGCTCATCAGCCCTTAGCGACGAGACAGGGTCCCCAGCACAGGCTGACTGGAACTTGTGGCAATCCTCCTGCATCAGCCTTCCTTCCAAGTGCAAGGGTGTACTCGGGAGCCCCTTCCTTGCGCTGAGGGTACAGGTGTGAGCCCCCGTGTTTGCCCCACCCTAGCTTGTGTCGGGACACACATAGCTGCTTGTTTACCGAGTTGTTGGACTGTGGCTCTCATTTCTGCAGCTGGATCCAGGGTCTTTTCCTGGGTGCGTCCTCTCCAGGGCCCAGGGCCAGGCTGCTCTGCAGCTTCCTGCCCTCCCACCTCCACCTCCCAAGTGCCAGCTCAGTCGTGGGGCTCACAGTCATCTGTCACCTGCTCTGCCCTGGTTCATAGTCGTAAGCTCAAGAATGCGCGGGCGCGGGTACTGATGCGAGCATGTGTGCACATGCATCATGCATCATGCATGCACACACACGTTTATCTGCTGCTGGAAACCACAACCTCCGACTATTATAGTCCATTCTGACACTATAGCCTCCTGATCTCCCTTTCCATAGCTGCAGCCCCTTCTTGGTTCTTGTCCTCAGTGTGACAAGCCATAGTTGGTACATGTTTCCTTTACTTGCACCCATAAAATTGCTTTTAAAAAAAGGTAAAAGCATTTGGGGGTGGTTTTTCTGTAAAGACATTTTTATTCCTCAGTGTGGCCAGCAAAGCCACTTACTGTGTAATTCTAGGGTATTTAGGCAATTAGCCAGCCAGGCCCGTGCTGCCCAGAACTTTCTGAATGCACAGCATGGCCGGTCGGTACTGGCATCTTTGTGCTGCAGTTGACCAGTTGGCGTTTGTGCGCTATGGGGAGGAAAGAGTGTTGCTGAGAACAGACTAGAGGTCCCGGCGCCTCCCGTGCACCCCCCTGTGAACAGCTCGTCTGCGCAGCCGCCCCAGAGGACTCCCCAGCCTGTAAGCTGCGGTGGGGTGGAGGGGGATATTGAGACAAGGTGCCCGTCCAGGCTGAGCTCCCACCTCCGTGGCTGTCCTCACAGATGTCCCAGCAGAACCCTGGATGTCAGCTTCACGATGGAATCCCAGAAATGGCATGTTTGTCAAGCAGCCTGGAGATGCAGGCCGGCCTGGGCCGGGCCCTGCCTGTCGCAGCACAGAGGGCTCCGCTTCCAGGTCACCATGTCCAGCAGTTGTGCTTAGTATTGGCTCTGTGCCTGCTGGGATGACAGAGCCGAGTCCTCCCAGCAAGGAGAGAGAAGGCCACGTGGACCGAGCCCACTACCTCAGGAAGTGGCAGGCCTCGGGGCTTGGGTGGGAATCGAACAGTCCCATGGATAGAGACCACATGCAGAGGGAGGAGGTGGAAGGCTATGTGGACAGACATGCTCAGGTGGGAGGCCACAAGGACGGAGACCACATGCTCAGGCAGGAGTCAGAACACTTGATTTTTCTTGCTCTCTCTTTTTGGAGGTTTCTAGACAGACTCTCCCACAGACCAGGCTGGCCTCAGAGTTGTGATCCTCCTGCCTCCGCCTCCTGAGTGGTCACTAGAAGAGTTTTCATCTTGCCGGGCTCATTTGATTCGGCAGTACCTGAGTTGATCCCAGTCGGGATCAGGAAAGAGACTTAAACCCTCGTTCTGCAGAGCTGGGAGGACTCAACACTTTTCTTCTGGGGCAAAGGCCTTGACGGTGACCACGCGCACGGCCAAGCACACGCGGGCTCAGAAGGAAGAAGCCGCTCGTCACACACAGCTGCACAGAGACGCAGCCCTGTGCTGCCTCCAGAGGGCTTGTAATCCAGTGCAGATGCTCTCCTGGACGGGGTTCGAGTCCTGCTGACTCCTCATGCCCCAGAGCACGGGGGTTCGGGGGCCTCCAGAAGCTCCCAGCCCTGATGGTGCCCCTTGTGGGGGCAGGGGGCCAAGCTGCTGCTGTGGAGGGGAGGCAGGCGGCGCTCGGGCCTGCCGGCTGCCCGGCTGCCCTCTTCCGCCTCCGAGGCCCTGAGCCATGGTCTTCAGGCGGCTCAGGTTCAGTCTTGATGGGTTTGGGGTCTCGAGATGGCAGCAGGCCCGAGGAGAAGAAACAGCCGTGGGAAGTTTCGCACAAGCCAAGGGTGGCTGAGGTGCCAGCAGCTGCCCAGAAGGGTGGGGAGTGCTCTTTGTGGGTGCATCCTCCAGGGGCAGGGCTACCAGCCAGCCTTCCCTCCCTCCTCCCGGCAGGCCCTGAGGGCGCATGCTTGCAGGCCCCGCCCCCTGCTCCACCCAGGTCAAGACTAGTGACTTACAACTCCGAACAAACAGGGCTTTTAATTGCTGTCAGTGACTGTAAGCAGAGTCACACACAATCCAAAGCGGACGTGAGTCCTGGAGGTGAGCGTGAGCTGGCTGCCTGCCTGGCCCCCCGCCGCCGCCCCTTGGGCCAGCTGACAGCAGCAGCCGGAGCCGCACAGAGCCACGGTCTTGTCTCTGTCCACCACAGCAGACCCTGCCCATCGTGCAGCCTCTGTTCCCCTTCAGTGACCTGGGACTTGCGGTGGCCACGTGGCCATGCCCGTGGGCGGTGCCTGCGTGGACAGTGACCTCCCACAGCTGCACAGATCTGGTTCCTTGGGCAGCCTGCCCAGCCTGTGTTCTCCCGAGACCTCGGGACCATGTCTTCGGGGCAGTAGAACTGCAGGTGCCCTTGGGCTCACAGCTGCTGGTCCACATACCCAGGGCTTCGGACTTCATTTTCTGTCCTTCAAAACCAGCCCCGAGCTGAGCGTGGGACCCTCTTAGCTGCAGGTGCTCTGTGACAAGCCCCCGCTGAGATGCCTCAGTTTCCATGTTTTCACAGAGCTACAGTCCTGCCTGCTTCCTGGTCCTTGAGCCTTGTAGACTAAGGAATGACCCGCTCTCCTTGGAGGGGGCTGAGCGCAAGTGGATGGAGCGGTGGGCTTTCCTGCTGTTTCCCCGAGACCAGAACCCAGGACTCACCGGAATGATCGCTCGCCAGTGAAAATGACATTTTCCTGCCCTTTTACCTGAGCACTAGGATGTGACCAGTGGGCAAAAGGAGCACTGACCACTGCAGAGGGCACCAGGGAGCACCGACCACTGCAGGGAGCACCGACCACTGCAGGGAGCACCGACCACTGCAGAGGGCACCGGGAAGCACTGACCACTGCAGGGAGCACTGACCACTGCAGGGAGCACCGACCACTGCAGGGAGCACCCTTCACTTCCCACTCCTCCCTCCTATCCAGGACCACACTAGGGAAGGCCCAGGCTCTAGGGGACAACACTCCACACAGTGCCACGGGGCAGCTCGTGGGGGACAGATGCTCCCTTCACACATTTATCCGAACTCCATGGTCATAATTGGTTCAGGCCAAACATCTAATAATAGCAGTTCCCATGGTGACAGACAAGCATGGTGTCACAGACATGAAGTTCAACAATGCTCCGTGCAGTCCTGGCGTATGGAGATCCATAGTCTCCAAGGGGGTGTCTGTCGCAGGGACAGTGTTCCTTAGTGGGTACCTGGCCTCTCAATGAGGACCGAACACTGGGAGTCTTGGCATTTGAAGGTCCCCCCCTAGGGTGGCTCTTTTCAGCCATTAACCCTAAGTGTACTATGTCCAACATGGTGACCCATAAAGTTGTTTTGGGGCTCAGAGATATGAAAGATGGAAAAAACAACACACGGAAACAGAAACATAGAAAAAGTTGGACCAAAACAGGTGGGAAAATTCACCACCTCCCAGAGGGAGCACGGCGAGCATCGCCGCCCAGTCCTGGGAATTTGCCAGCAAATTTGTGGGATGTCTGGTTGTTTGAAGAAGAGGGAGATATGGAAAAACTTTCCCTAGTTTCACTGTGTGCTTGGCCGGCAGCCAGAGGCGCTGCATGTTTGGCTACATTCCAGAGAGAGACAGTCTAACACATGTGACTCTTCCAGGACAGCTACATGTGCACTTCCAGTATAGACAGAAGTCCCCAGGGCTTCAGCTGGGGCCTTACTCTCTGGGGGGGTCCAGAGTGCCCATGGGCTCCTGTGCTTCTGTTCTTCGTGGAAAACTCATAATTTAACTTCTCTCAACCTTCTGTGCTGTCGTTTTCATCAGGAATGAGATCGACAGTGCATCCGAATCTAAGGATGATAGACAGCGAGCATCCCCCCCCCAGGGTTCATGGGAACGAGACGGGCAGAAAGCAAAATAAGTTAATAAATCAGAGTCCCACGTCAGTGGGAAGCAAGGTTTGTGAGTTATGTCAGAGCTGTCCAAAAGTAGCTTCAGGGAGGTCCTGCACCTTGAAGCACTGTGCTCTGGGGGTTCCAGCGCCTTGGTGGCGGGTGGTCCAGGGGTTCGGTGCCACGGAGCCCGGTGCTCTGGGAGTTCTGGCATCTCGGAGGCGGTGCTCTGTGGGTGTGGCTTCCCTGATCAGCAGTGCCGGCTGATCAACACCACCCACCCTCCATGGATTGCTGAAGCATCTGGAATTTTCTCTGCCACAGGCTAACCCACCATTCAAAGAGATCTTGTCCAATGAGCTTTCTTTTCTCCTGACTTTTGAGTCTTTTTAATTTTTTTCATGAAAAGTTATTTACTTTTAGCCTTTTTTAAAATTTTTTTTTATTTATTCAATTATGCGTGTGCACATGTGTGTATGTATGTGTGTGTGTGCATGTGTATGCATGTGTGTGTAGAACCACAGGCAAATTTTGGAACCACCATGGACGCCTCCACCTCCTCCTTGTTTACTCTGCCCTGGGATTCACAGGCTCCACCCTACCAGGACCAGAAACGCAGGCCGCCCCAGCTTCTGCCCTGTATCTATACGTGGGGTCTAGGATCAGAACTCAGGACTTTCCGCCTGCAAGGCAGAGGCTTAACCCCTGAGTCACCTCTCCAGCCCCTTTTAGGCTTTTTTTAAAAGAACAGTGCATATTCACTCAAAAAAATAAATAAAACAGGGGCTTAAGATTGTAGCTCAGTCGTACAGCACTTGCGTAGCATATTCAAGGCTCTGCGTTCAATCCCCAGAAACACATGCACGCGCACGCACGCACACATGATCTCCCCCAAAGAAAAGGAGCCGCATAGTACTCTGAAGATGGGAGAACTGGTTTTGAGACCAGCTTAGGCTGTATGCCAAGACTGTCTTAAAAAAAATAGTGGGGGCTGGAGAGGTGGCTCAGGGGTTAAGGTCCTGAGTTCAGATCCTAGACCCCACGTATAGACACCGTGGAAGCGGCCTGCGTTTCTGGTCCTGGTAGGGCGGAGCCTGTAAATCCCGGGGCAGAGTAAACGAGGAGGTGGAGGCGTCCATGGTGGTTCCCGAATTCGCCCATGGTTCTACACGTACACACACACACACACACACGTGCACACGTACACACAAATGAATAAATAAAGTAAAAAAAAAGATTTAAAAAATAGTGAAATACAAACATAAAATATACAGCAACTTGTTTTTTGAGAAAAGGTCTCGCGTGACCCAGGCTGGTCTTGGATTCCCTGTGTAGCCGAAGGTGAAGCTCAGCTCCTGATCCTCCTGCCTCTGCCTCCAGGGCGGCTTAGAGGCGCTCGGACACCTTTCAAGTGAAAGAGGAGATTTCGAGGGAGGGAGAGCGAGAGGGGAAAGAGAGAGAGGAGAGGGAAGGAGGAAGGGAGAGGGAGACAGGAGAGAGAGAGGAAGAGAGGAGAAGGGGAGAGAGGGAGAGAGGGACAGAGAAGGAGAAAGGGAGCGAGAGAGGGAGAGAAAGAAGAGAGGGAGAGAGTAGAGACAGGGAGAGAGAGAGGGAGAGAGGGGGAGAGGGGGAGAGGGGGAGAGGGGGAGAGGGTTGGGAATAGCTCTGGAGATTTGCACAGCCAGCTCCCCCGCAGGATGCGGAGCTTGGAAATGTTGTGCTGTGTGAACACCAGGGGGCGCTGTGAGCCAGCCAGAGAGGCGCCTCCGCCCTCCACCGCCTTTGCCTCTCCGGGGTCCCACACTGCTGGCCAGAGGAGACCCAGAGACCAGCGCCTCCCATCTTCCTCCCTCTGGTTCTTCCTCCGGGTGTCCCCCCTGCCTCCCACTTAGCACACACAGTGAAGGACACAGACTGGTCAGCATGACTGGGAGAAAAGAAAATTGGAAATTGGAATAAAATATAATTTCAAAAACAGGTATGGTAGCATGTGTCTGCAATCCTAGTACTGGGGAGGTGAAGACGGAAGGATCTCACCAGTTCACGGTCATCTTCTACCACACAAGATTGAGACAAGGAATACTTGAGACCTGGGTCAAAAAAATTAGAAAGTTAGAAAGAAAGAAAGTGAGAAAGAGAGAGAGAGAGATAGAGTCCTAAGATTGACAGACAGAGGCAACCTAAGACTGGTACCCAGAGTCCATGTACTGAAGGAGAGGACTGATTCTGAACGTTGTCCTGTGACTTCCACACACGTTCCAACGCACACGTGCACCCTCTGCGCATCCCTTCTCTCAAAGAATTAAAACATCTTAGTGTTCGGGGTGTCCTAAGTGCTGAACAAGAAGTGAGTGACTGCTGGCTTGTGGTGCCCTGCGCGCGCAGCCCCCAGCCCCCGCAGGAGGTGAGGCCGGACGCCATGCCAGTCTGTCAGGCCCTCCCCACGGTTGGGTCTCCTGCGGCTGAGGACGCTCACTGAAGAGCTCCCCGAAAACAGAGGAGGAAGGACAAGCACCGCAGCGTGTATCTCACAGGCATGTGTGTGAGTGGGGTGCGCATGAATGGAAATGGGCATCCCCACAGGGTGTGATGAACGTGAGTGTATGTGAGCATGTGTGTGTACATGCGTGTGAGAGCACACGTATGTGTGAACGTGAGTGTGTCAGCATGTACATGAGTGACGTGTGTACATATGTGAATGTGAGCATTTATGTGTGTGAACATGTGAGTGTATCAGCATATGTGAGTGAGCATGTGTGTACATGTATGAATGTGAGCATGTATGTGAAATGTGTATGATAGCACATATGTGTGAACATGTATGCGAACATGTGTCAATGTGTCAGCATGTATGCAAATAAGCATGTGTGAGCACGTGTATGGATATGTGAGCGTGTCTAGGTGTGTGAACTGCGTGCAGTGTGCGCACATGTGTAAGCATGTACGTGAGAGCGATGGGGATGAAGGCTGATGGAAAAGGAAAAGCTACCCCCAGGGATTTGGATTCCTCAAGGGAGGCTACGCTCTGCCGCCGGGAAGGCTTCGTCGCTGAGCGCCGGTGCGGAGCGCAGGAGGCGCCGGCCGCTGCTCCGGAGAGGCTCAGCCTGCAGCTGCAGCAGCGGACCAGGCTTCTTACGGAGGCTCCACCTGGGTCCTGCCAGGTCCCAGAAGGTGTCCACCGGTACCTGCAAGTGGACCGGTACATGCAAGTGGAGGGTCTGGTTTCCCAGAGAGCCTCCAGCCACGAGAAAGCCCCGGGGGTGGGGGGCGGCAGGAAGAGGGAGGCGTGCGGCCGGGGCACCCGTGCAAAGCGAGCGCGGAGTGTTCCCTCCCAGCTGGGCCGTGCGTCAGAAATCCGAGGCGAAGACCAGTCTGGCTGCAAGATGGAGCCCCGGCATTGGGGAAGCGCTCGAGGCCCTGGTTCCCAGCGAGGCCGGCAGCTCTGTCGGTGTTACCTGTGCTCCTCAGGGACGGGAACTCCTCCCGGAAATGCTTATGCGTCCTTGCTCCTCCGTGACAGGTTCCCACGGAGCAGTCCTGGAATGTGACTGGATCCCATCAAAGCAAAGTGGCTGGTCTGCGGGTGGTCTGTGCAGCGCTAATTATGCTGCTTTGATTGATACAGATGTTGCGTGTCTGAGAAAAGGAACAGAACAGCACTTTGCCGGCCCCAGGAAGCTTCCTGGAAGCAAGTGCTGCGGTGGGTGGGAGTTCAGGTGGGAGTTCAGGCCTCGGGGACCACCCAGAGAGGGCAGAGGTCTGCTACCCTGGCCCGCCCTGCACACAGAGGCTCTGCCCTGCACTCGAGGCTCCGCCTGGCTCTGCCCTGTAGGAAAGGAGCCTCCTTCCTCCTTCCGTTTCTCCCCTTGCCCCATTTGCCTCCTCTACTTGCTCGGCTCTGCAGGAAGCTGGGGAAGACGTTCTGAAGTCTCCTCTGGAAGACCGTCTGTGGCGCACCCTGCAGAGAGCTGCAAGTATTTTGCTGGGAGGAAAATACCCAACTCTTTTAATGAATAGTCTTTTTTTAAAGCAGAATCTCATTAGGTAGCTCAAGTTGATCTCAAACTCATAGCAATCCTTCTGCATGTGTATATGCACATGTGTATTATGTATATGCATATGTACATGTGTGTTCTGTATGTGCATGTACGTGTGTCTATTATGTGTATACAATGTACATGTGTGTTCTGTATGTGCCAAGATCTATCGACCAGCAGTTTGTCAGAAGAGTCCCAGGTCTTTACAAGCAGCGCAGTCATCACGAAGGGTCCTTGTCTCCTCCAGCTGTTGCCCCCTTTCTCCCACCCACACTCAGTCCTCAGCCTCACCAACCAACTCTGCTTTTTCTGATCTGTCTTGCATGTGAAAAGAGCGGCAGGTCATGTGGTCTTCACAGAGTGCAAATAGAACACTGTGTGTGGTGTAGTCTGTATGACATGCAAATAGATTAACGTGTCATGTGCTCTTTATTTTTTTTTTTAATTTTTTTATTATTATTATTTATTCAACTGTGTGCATATGCGTGTGTATGTGCGCGCGTGCGTGTGTCTGTGTGTGTGTGTGTGTGTAGAACCACGGACGAATTCGCGAACCACCATGGACGCCTCCACCTCCTTCTGCCCAGGGATTCACAGGCTCCGCCCTACCAGGACCAGAAGCGCAGGCCGCCCCCGCTTCCGCCTGGCGTCTATACGTGGGATCTGGGATCCAAACTCAGGACCTTCCGTCTGCAAGGCGGAGGCTTAACCCCTGAGCCACCTCTCCAGCCCCTCATGTGCTCTTTATGACATGGGAATAGAATGCCATAATGTGTAGTTTTCATGACACGAGTAGAACATGTGTGGTGTGGTCTGTATGACATGGGAATAGAAAGACATGTGATGTCATCTTTATGACATGTAAAGAATGACATGGCGTTCTATGCCCTAGCATGCAGTACGCAGAGCAGATGCCCTGTCTTCAAGGAGCTCCTGCGCTAGAGCTTGCGTGGCATGTCGCATCGCGCTCTCTTGGCTGGCTGATACCCAGCGCACAGAGCACATTTACGTGCCCACCCGTCCGTTGGCAGCCATTGGGTGGTTCCCATCTTTGGGCCTCTGTGAATGTGCCACCCTGCACACTGGGGACATGTTTGCGCATGCACACATTTTTGTTTCTTTCATGTCTGTACACAGGGGTTAATTTCTGCATTGTAGGGAAGCTCTCTGCTTACCTGTGTCAGGACCTGGCAGACTGCTCTCCAATGAGGCGGCAGCTTTGTGAGGGTGGCCACAGAATTGCTAGTCCCCGTCCTCCTGGGTTTTGATTCTGGTTCCTTAAAGAACAACAAACAACGCTGAGCATCCATGCAGATCCCCTGGGGGTACACAGCTGTTTGATGGGGCAGGTGCCTTAGCCTTCCTCAGGAGGGAGGCGGAGGGGTTCACTGACTACCTGGGGGCCAAAGTCCGTGGGAAGACAGGCCAGGGTAGCGTCTGGTGTTGGGTCCTCAGACTCTCACCTGGAAGGCCACCTGTGTCTCCGCTGACCCGTGTGTCTGCTGACCCGTGGTGTCTCCGCTGACCTGTGGTGTCTGCTGACCCGTGGTGTCTCCGCTGACCCGTGTTGTCTCCGCTGACCCGTGGTGTCCGCTGACCCGTGTGTCTGCTGACCCGTGGTGTCCGCTGACCCGTGGTGTCTCCGCTGACCCGTGGTGTCTCCGCTGACCTATGGTGTCTCCGCTGACCTGTGGTGTCCGCTGACACAAGTATACTTTGGCTGTGTGGTCATGGGTCTGGGCGAGTCGCTGCCTGTCCTGTGGCCTCCACTTCTGTCACATCACAGCAGTGTGGACCAAAACTGGCGGTTTTTGTAGTAAAAAGGCGGGAGATGATTACTCACGTCTCACGGGGTGTGTTAGTTGCTCCTCTCATTGTTGTGACGGGGTACCTGATAGAAACAACGTCCAGAAAAGAGTTTGTTCCGGCTCATGATTGGAAGGGGAGGAGGCATGGCAGGGGGAGAAGATCGCCAAGAAGCAGGTTGCTGGAGCAGAAGTGGGGCCAGGCTCCCTCTCTTAAAAAATGTCACAACCTCCCAAGTTCAGACACATGCGTCTGTGGGGCCATTTCACATCCACACTGTGCCCTGGGCTGTGCAGCCTGTCACAAGCACCCCACACGCACAGTACCGAGGCGCTGTGAGCAACACACCTTGTTTACATTAGGTCAGCAGTATCTCGCAGGTAAAGACACTCGCCTAATGGGCTCCATTCAACCCCGTGGATTTCCTGGAAGGAAAGAACCAACTCCCCAAAGTTGTCCTCTGACTTCCACGCACCAGCCGGGCCCCTCCATTGCTGTTGGGATATGTGGAGGATGCGTACTGGCTTGTTCCCCAGCCTGGGAGTGGGAGGAAAAACCATGTGTATCCCCGGAGGATGGAGCTCTGTCTGTCTGTCTGCAGGATGCAGCTCTGTCTGTCCATCCATGAAGATGGAGCTCTGTCTGTCCGTCCATGAAGATGGAGCTCTGTCTGTCCATCCATGAAGATGGAGCTCTGTCTGTCCGTCCATGAAGATGGAGCTCTGTCTGTCCATCCATAGGATGAAACTCTTGTCTGTCCATCTGTAGAATGGAGCTCTGTCTGTCTGTCTATCCATGAGGATGGAGCTCTGTCTGTCTGTCCACAGGATGCAGCTCTGTCTGTCCATCCATGAAGATGGAGCTCTGTCTGTCCGTCCATAGGATGAAGCTCTGTCTGTCTGTCTGTCCATGAGGATGGAGCTCTGTCTGTCTGTCCATCCATAGGATGAAACTCTGTCTGTCCATCTGTAGAATGGAGCTCTGTCTGTCTGTCCATCCATGAGGATGGAGCTCTGTCTGTCTGTCCGTCCATAGGATGGAGCTCTGTCTGTCTGTCCATCTGTAGAATGGAGCTCTGTCTGTCCGTCTGTGAGGATGGAGCTTTGTCTGTCCATCCATAGGATGGAGCTCTGTCTGTCTGTCCATCCATGAGGATGGAGCTCTGTCTGTCTGTCCGTCCGTAGGATGGAGCTCTGTCTGTCTGTCCATCTGTAGAATGGAGCTCTGTCTGTCTGTCCGTCCGTAGAATGGAGCTCTGTCTGTCCGTCTGTGAGGATGGAGCTTTGTCTGTCCATCCATAGGATGGAGCTCTGTCTGTCTGTCCATCCATGAGGATGGAGCTCTGTCTGTTCGTCCGTAGGATGGAGCTCTGTCTGTCCGTCTGTGAGGATGGAGCTCTGTCTGTCTGTCCATCCATAGGATGGAGCTCTGTCTGTCTGTCCGTCCGTAGGATGGAACTCTGTCTGTCTGTCCGTAGGATGGAGCTCTGTCTGTCCATCCATAGGATGGAGCTCTGTCTGTCTGTCCGTCCGTAGGATGGAGCTCTGTCTGTCCGTCCGTAGGATGGAGCTCTGTCTGTCTGTCTGTCCGTAGGATGGAGCTCTGTCTGTCTGTCTGTCCGTAGGACGGAGCTCTGTCTGTCTGTCCGTCCGTAGGATGGAGCTCTGTCCGTCCGTAGGATGGTGTGCATTTTCGAAGGTTGAAATGAGATGGGAAGGCGGCAGAAATGTCGAAACCAGAAGGTCCAAATGGAAATTAGTCTTTAAAAAACAGATTTCAAACTCAATGTTCGAAGCTCTTCAGCTGGTGGACAGCTCAACCCATGTGGGTTTCGGCCTCCCGTGGTCCCCCCCATCACTCGGAGGTGTGCTCTCCCAGCAGCGGGGTCACCACAGGTGCAGGCGCGGCTGGCGCGAGGAGCAGCGGAGACACCTGGAGCCATCCTGTCCCTCTAGCTGCGAAGCCTTCCCGCCAGCAGGAGATGCGGCTGGACAGAGACCTTTGAACATCAGTGGGACCCTCGCCAGCCGGCCTGGCTCCTCTTCCAGCTCGAGCTGGTCCCTTCCAGAGTGGCTTCACCTCCTTGCTCTGCAAGAGGCAGAGGCCGGCTGTTCATCCCCCTGGCGCCTCAGCCTCTCTCACAACTGGGAAATTGCTCTTGATTAAATCACATCATAAAGACACCATTTTCCATCTGAATGCACTCTGCAGGTCTCACCGAGGGTCATTTGTTGTTCTAATAAGCTGGAGGTTGAGCTCCAAGGCGGCAGGCTGTGCTTCACACACACACCCTCGGTGCTTTGGCAGCCGCTTGCTGAAGAAGGGGTCCCAGGAAGGCAGCAAACGGCAGGTCCTGGTAACAATCCCATGGGCGGGAGGGCGGGGACTGCAGCTTCTCAGCTGCAGGTTTTTGGGGTAACTCTGGGTCAACAAAATAAAACAAAAAGCAGCAGCTTTTTGTGGACTGAAAATAGGATGTTGACATTCTGCAGATGAGCTGTGGTGGGAAGAGTCTTCCCTTCGGCATCCAACAGAAGCAGGAGGCTCCGAGGCAGGGCTGGACACTGCTAACACAACCACAGTCTCCATTTCTTCCATTGTGATGAAACACCTGCGAAAGCCACGTGCGGGAGAAAGCTCACTCGGATCAGAGTCCAGACTACAGTCTGTCATGGCGGAGAGCCGAGGTGACAGGAGCGGCTGTTCCTGGTGGTGTGAGCAGGTGGTCGCGACGAGGCACGCTGAGGAGCACAGGGCGGATACCCCAGAGCCGCTCACTTTCCTCTTCGAGACCGTCCGGGATCCCACACCAGGGAATGATACCACCACAGTGGGTAGATTTTCCCACCTCAGTGAAGACAGGCGGGATGACCACCCAGCCCCGCCCAGAGACCATCTCACAAGTGATTCTGAAGCTCATCAAGATGGCAGCTGAGATCAGCCATCACAGTGACCCTGAATGGTGTTGTTGATCCGCTTCTTGTTGTCACCTGTGACGGTGGGAAGCCTACCTCTGGGGGGGAGGGTGTAGCAAAGCGAGCAGGTTGCCGAGGCCCAGCCCACAGCACCGAATAGCTCCCTTCGTTCCATGAACAGTTGCAGAGACTTACAGCGGGACCAAGGTAAGAGCTGTCTGGGTTCTGAGGGTCTGTGGCTCAGTATCTGAGTGTCCTGGGTTCTGTGGGGCTCTGTTGCAGTCACCTGCATGGTTGCTGACAAATGACCATCAAACGGCGCAAGGGAACAAGGGTTTATTCTCTTATGATTACTGGTTACAGTTCTCAGTCCAGCTTGACGGGAGAGCACACACCAACACCAGGGCTGAGGGAACTGGCCACCATCACCACATAACGGCTGAGAGGTGGACGATCCTTACTTGCCAGACCAGCATGTCTGGCCAAGTGAACAGAAGGATGCCAACTCTCTCAACCAGCTCTCTGTGGGTTTTTTTTTAATTTTTATTATTATTTATTCAATTGTGCATGTGTGTGTATGTATGTGCGCGCGCATGTGTGTCTGTGTGTGTGTAGAACCACGGACGAATTCGGGAACCACCATGGACACCTCCACTTCCTCCGCCCCGGGATTCACAGGCTCCGCCCTACCAGGACCAGAAGCGCAGGCCACCCCCGCTTCCGCCCAGCGTCTATACGTGGGGTCTAGAATCCGAACTCAGGACCTTCTGCCTGCAAGGCAGAGGCTTAACCCCTGAGCCACCTCTCCAGCCCCCTCTGTGGTTTATTCAGGGCCTAATCCCACACACCATAGGCTGGGCCTTCATCAGCTAGACAATCTCTTTCAGGTTTGCTCTGGGCTCAACTCAATCACTAATTCTCCACAAATGTGCCCAGAGCTCAAACCCTCAATTGTCAAGTTGACACCTGTGCCTAACCATGACACTCCACCCCTTGTCAACTTGACACGAAAACATAATAGCACTTTTAAGTTGGTAACCTTCAATCCTTGTCCCCATAGATGTTAAAAGTTTTCTTAAAAATATAAATACATTTCATGGACAAATTTAAAATGTTCTCATTAAAACTTCAGTTCCAACATTTTAAAAGTTCAAAGTTTCTTAACCTTAAGACTTTTTTTTTAAATTTATTATTATTATTTATTCAATTGTGCGTGTATGTGTGTGTGCGCGTGTGTATGTATGTGTGTATGTGTATAACCACGGACGAATTCGGGAACCACCATGGACGCCTCCACCTCCTCCTTGTTTACTCTGCCCCGGAATTCACAGACTCCGCCCTACCAAGACCAGAAGCGCAGGCTGCCCCCACTTCCGCCTGGCAGCTATACGTGGGATCTGGGATCCGAACTCAGGACTTTCCGCCTGCAAGGCAGAGGCTTAACCCCTGAGCCACCTTTCCAGCCCCAACCTTAAGACTCTTAAATCAGAATACTTTAAAATACTTTAAAACGAATAAAACGTTAGAACAGAAGGATCTTAAAACAATAAGAAAACATTAAAAAGATCAAAGTTCAGCAAATTAAATACCGCATCCTTTACTTCTTTTTTTTTTTGTTTTTTTTTTGTTGTTTTTTTTTTTTTCGCATCCTTTACTTCTATGTCCATCTTCTATTGCTCATCATGTAGTCAAGGTGGCTCAAAGATTCTAGGCCTTCCCAGTCCCTGTTTGCAGCTTAGAGTTGTAAAAGCAGAGTTCCTCTGAACCAGGCTGAATCTCCACTCGCAGCCGTCCTCAGCAGCAGTCCCACGGTTCTGGCATCTCCGACACTCTGGGTTCGCCTCAACCAGCTCTCCATGGTTTATTCCAGGGCCTAGTCCCAGCCACCATGGGCTGGGGCTTCCCCGTCAGCTAGACAATCTCATTCTGGTTTGCTCTGGGCTCAATTCAACTACTAATTCTCCACAAATGTGCCCAGAGCTCAAACCCTCAACTATCAGGTTGACACCGGTGCCTGATCATGACAGGCTCCATGCCCAGGTGCCCAGGGTTCTGTGTATTTCTGGGACCTGGGCACTGGGTTCTGCATGACTCTGTGCCCAGGTTCCCAGGGTTCTGTGGGGCTCCATATCTTGCTCACTGGGTTCTGGGTAAATTTGTGTCCTCCTCACTGGTTTCGTGGCTAGTATGACAGGTGCTCCTGTATATCCACGTTTATTGACCAAAACCAGGCAGAACTGTTGTGACCCACCTGTGCAGACAGGCGGCCGTCGTGTTGCTGTGATCCGCCTGTGCAGACGGGCAGCCGTCGTGTTGTGATCTGCCTGTGCAGACGGGCAGCCGTAGTATGGACTTCGCTCCCCAAGGTGGCGTTGCCATAGTGACCTTGGCCCATCTTGCTCAGGATTCTGTTGCTCAGACTCCCCGACCCCCTTTCTCTGAGCTTCTGGAACAATTGGTTCCTAGAGGTCCCTGCATCCAGAGTATATGTTCCTCTGCCAGCAACAGAAACAAACCCCTCTTTATTTCCCTAAGGAGTCTACCTTCTGCCCTCTACTTCTCTCTCGAGTTTCCGTTGCAGTTTGGTTCTGGGGAAGATTCCACTGTAACCTTCCCTAATGAGCACAGACCCCTTCATTATGTCAATAGCCGTCTGTGTTTATGGTCTCACAGGGCTAGTCGGCGGTTCCTGGGGTTCTCAGACAACCAGGGACCTGCCGCGCACAGGAGGCTGAGGAAGGCAAGCATCCAGGACAGGCCCTGCCGTGAGTCGCGGCTGTCCTGCTAGAAACAGACATTGATGATCTGGTCAGTATTTCCCTTGAGCTCCAGCTCATGTCGGCGCGCTGGAGCAAGGGCACTTGGTTTCTTCTTGTCTTGGAAATAGCTTCCTCGGCGCTACAGCTCGCAGAGATCCTTCTGTGCACAGAACTGGCAGCAGAGCATTACTGGGGTTCTGCTCAGCGCCCCTCCATCCTCCCCGTTGTCCTCCCTCTTTGTCCTTCCCACCTCCTCTCTCCACCTGAACTCTGTGTAGTCCGCCATTCCTCTCGCCACAGTGAGTCCTGGTCAGACACTGGGCTCTGGAGTGAAATGCTCTGACATCTTCCCGTGCCTCCCCCATTCTTTATGGATCCCGAAAATCCAAATGCGATTTAAGATGCTGTAAACATTCTTCTATGAAAACGCATAACACTCGAGGATCCTTTGTTAGTCATTCATACGTTGGCATGAATTATTTCAATAAGATGGCTTTCTCTCATACTTCTCATACTCTCATACTTGTAAAAACACCGATTCTGATTGGATGCACGTGTGCATACTAAGGCGCTCCCGCAACAATGGGCCAGAGCCCTGGTCCTGAATTGGAGCCCTGGGCTCAGAGGCAATATTTGGAGGACTGGTAGCCGCAGGGAATCACGTTGAAAACATAAGAGTCATGTTCATCGAAACTGATTCTTTTCATCCAAAGCTCACCAGGTATCTATCTCAGCCTGAGGTTTTCATCTGAACCAAGGGCGAGACAGAGAATTTGGAGGGCGTACATTTTTTATTTCTCAAAAATATTTTCTCTTACCTCTGTACCAAGAGGGGAACTCTTTTATGAAGGTCTTTCCCACTGGATGCGACGTTTCATGAGGTGCAGATGTCATCTGTTGGGTTCATAACTGTGGACTCACTGCTAGTGACCAGGACCCGTCACACACAGCAGTGCTCAGGAGTGTTCGTGAGCGGCGAGCAGAGGGATGAATGGATGAGCAAGTGAGCAAATGAAGGAATCAGACACCAACCGTTACAAGGAGCAAAGGAAGTGATGAGCTCACTTTTGTCTTGTTCGGCTTTTTTTTTAAATTTTTTTATTATTTATCCAATTATGCGTGTGTGCTGTGTGTATGTGTGTGTGTGTGTGTGTGTGTGTGTGTGTGTGTGTATGTATGTGTGTGTAGAACCACGGGTGAATTCGGGAACCACCATGGACGCCTCCACCTCCTCCTTGTTTACTCTGCCCCAGGATTCACAAGCTCCGCCCTACCAGGAACAGGCTGCCCCTGCTTCTGCCCGGTGTCTATACGTGGGGTCTAGGATCCGAACTCAGGACCTTCCGCCTGCAAAGCAGAAGCTTAAACCCTGAGCCACCTCTCCAGCCCCTGTTCGGCGTTTTTTGAGTGTCTTCTTGCTGTGTACTGCAGATCGTCTGCCGCAGCTTTCCTGGTATTGAGTTGGCAGATGTGCCAGGGGAAGGGAGTTGGGTGGGCTGGGGGGTGATGTGTGTCTGGAGCTCAAGGACAGCAGCCAAGACTCAGCTGAGGCCTGAAAGGACCTGCCCAGTGGGCACAACACGCTCAGACTGAGCCGACGATGGCCCTTCCTCCAGCGACGGGAATGTGTGCACCGTCACGTGCAGCGGCAGCGCAGACCCCATGTGGGGGGGGGAGGGGAATGCGCAGTGGGCAGGACTGGGACCCCGTGCATTTGGGGTGGGAGAAGGGTGCAGTGGGCAGGACGGGACCTCCTGTGTGTGTGGGGAGCACTAGGACCTTGTGTGACATGGTGGCACATGGGACTGTACATTCCTTTTCTTTTGCTGCGTCAGCATACTTCACAAAGAAGCTTGAGGGAGAGGTTTGCTCAGGCTCACGATCCGAGGGTGCCGTAAGTGTGAGTCTGCTGTCACTTTGCACCTGTGCCAGGGCCAGAGGTGGATGCTGGTTGTCCGCTTGCTCCACCCACATTCACGGCAGGTCTTCCTCAGTTAAGACACCCTCATAGACCTAGCAGAAGTGTGTTTCCATGGCGATTCGAAATGTTGTCACATTGACAATAAAGATTAAACCATCACAGGTCATGCTGGGCCCAGCTTCACACAGGAACACCGGGTCACTCTGCTTCCCTCTACACACTCTGCTGACTGTCGGGATACAGGAAGCATAAGGCCAAGAAAGCTGTGCTGGTTAATATTAAGTCTTTTATTTTTAAAAAATTTTATTTATTTATCTATCTATCTATCTATATCTATCTATCTATCTATCTATCTATCTATCTATCTATCTATCTATCTATCTATTTATTTAGTGTGTGTGTATCAGATGCATTGTGTGTCCTTGTCCTTGGAAGAGCACAGGTGACTTTAGGAATCATTCTGGACTGTGTCTACCTCCTTTTTGCTTTGCTCTGGGATTTTCCAGGCTCCACCCCACCAGGGCCCGAAGTGCGGACTGTCACCATTTCCTCCTGGCATTTTTATGTGGGACCTAGGCAACAAACTCAGGACCTTCTGCTTGTGAGGCAGAGTCTTAACCCCTGAGCCATCTCTCCAGACCTGAGCTGGTTAATATTGATTGTCAACTTGATGGGATTGGAATGGACATTGAAACAAACCCACCTCTGAGCATGTCTATGATTAGGTAAATTAAAGTGGGAAGACCCACCCTAACTATGGGTTGGAATCATGGACTGAAAAAAAAGGAACAATAGAAAGAAATCAAATGGAACTTCAGCTTGTCATGGTTTGAATGTGAGTTGTCCCCACAAGCTCATGTGTTTGAATTCTTAGTTGATTCTTGCTGGAGGAAGGCGCATCCCAGGGGTGCGCATCACAGGGATGCACATCCCAGGGGTGGGCCTTTAGGTTGTTTAGTTGTGCCCCATTCTTGCAGTGTGCAGCTACTTCTCAGTCTCCGTGACGATGTGACTTAAGTCAACCCCAGTTTCTGTCACCTACCATGCCTTTCCCACCACAAAGGATCATATCTCCCCTCTGGAACTATAAATTAAATAAATCTCCCTTAAGTTGTAATTGAGTGTTGTCTCATAGTAGTAGAAAAAATAACCGAGAAAGAAATTGGTACCAGAAGTGGGGTGTTGATGTGAAACTATCTGGTACTGTTGTGGGAAAACTTTCTTCACCCCAAGTGGGGAAACTTAGTCCACTTTGATGCAGAAAGGAGGAGAATTTTATTTTAAATTTATGCATACGAGCTAACTCTAGGAAAGCTGCATTAGTTTAGCAATATTTTCCAAGTTGCAGTCTACTTTATAGTACAAGGGGAGCAGGTGGGTGAGGTAACACTTCACAATCAGGTTTACATTTCTAACTGTTTGCAAATGAGGTCAACGAAGTCACCTGTGATCCCCACATATCACCTCACCCTTATCTCACAGCTGTGGGGAGTTGTCCAGACGGTTTGGTACTGCATTAAGTACTCTCACTCAAAAGCTGAGTATGGGAGGGACTAATTCCCTTGGCTTAGCCACTTCTGACTGACAGCAGTTCTAACCCTTTCTTTTGCTTCAGTGCCAGAAAGAGTAACCAAGACAGAAATTAGTACTGAGGAATAGGGTGTTGATGTGAGACCAAGAGAATCTGGTACCAGAAAGTGAAGCGTTGCTGTGAAGCTGAGAGAACTTGTTACCAAGAAGTAAAGAATTATGACCATTGCTGCAATGTGGCTAGTACACCTTTGGAATTGTTTCTTGGGAGAAATATGGAGAACTTTGGGACTTTGTGCTGAGAAACTCTTTGTGTCCTAGAGATGAGGCCTTAAGGGTTATTTTAATGAGAGCTTGGAATAGGGTAATTGTTGCAGTCAGCCTGCATGGTTGCTGATAAATGACCATCAAAGGCTTAAGGAATTTATTCTCTTAATGATTACTGGTTACAGTTCATAGTACAGCTTAATGGGAGAGCATGCAACAACACCAGGGCCAAAGGAACTGGCCACAACATTACCACATAACAGCTGAGAGATGGATGATCCTTACTTGCCAATCCAGCATGTCTGGCCAAGTAAACAGAAGGATGCCAACTTTCTCAACCAGCTCTCTGTGATTTATTCCAGGGCCTAGTTCCACCCACCATGGGCTGGGCCTTCCCCATCAGCTAGACAATCTCCTGCAGGTTTGTTCTAGGCCTAACTCAACCACTAATTCTCCACGAATGTGCCCAGAGTTCAAACCCTCAACAGTCAAGTTGACACCTGTGCTTAACTATGACAGTAATCCTGAGAGAGATGTAAGCAGTGGAAGCCCAGCTTGTGATATTCCAGAGGGGAGCAGAGACTGTATTGGGAACTGGAGGCAAATGAAATATCACATTAGCAGAGAGTTTGGCCATGTTTTGCCCATGTCCTGAAAGCTTGCCTAAAGTTAAAGTCAAGTGTTTGGTGGAGGAAGTTTCAAGACAAAGCAGTCCTGACAATGTGGCATGGCTACTTTTTAGTGCTCTTGTTCAGATTTATAATGAAGAAGAACAAGAAATCAGGCAGAAGGAGACAAGAACTATGAGGTCTGATGATGAAAAGTGTACAAGGACACTTAAAGAGAACACAGGCAGCAGAATGGTGGCTATTGTTAAAGAGATTAACTCCATTAGTGAACCAAAGCCTGCTCCTCATTGGGAGAGTAGAAGAGGCTACACCCTGAGGGAAAGGCTCCTGCACATAAGAATGCAAATTCTTTTGGAAGGAAAGAGCTAAAAGTCAGAGATCCAAGGGAATTGCCTATTCCTCCTCTAAAGGAAAGCCCTAATAGCTATTCTTCCCACTTTAAGCACAGAGAAGCTGTACCAGCTATGAACAAAGGGGGCCAGTCTCCAACCCAAGGCTATAGCAGAACATGGCAACCTTGTCCACATGGTACTGATTTTAGAGACATTAAAGATGTAAGAGTGAGGAGATCATGGATCCCTCCTCCAAGGTTTCAGAGAGTGACTGAAGCCAGGCAGTGTGTGATAACACTGAAAAACCAGCTGAGAGACTCAAGAAGGGCATTTTGTACTGTGGAGTTGAATACTGGTCTGCCTTTGAAAAGTGAGAATGTTTAGAGAAGCCAGAGTCAATGTGGGACATGTGCCAAGGAGAGCTGTATACCACGGGAGGAGCCAGCCCAAGTGAGCAGCTGTGCTGCGGGGGTGGAGCCTAAGCCCTTTGTACCTGAGATGATTTCAACAAGACGCTCATCTGCTGGACTTGGAGCTACAGGATTTGAAGTTTGTCCTATTTGTTTTTGACCTTGTTATGGACTGATCTTTCCTAGATATGCCCTCCATTCCTCCCTTTTGGAATGGGATTTTTTTTTATGCCATTGTGTGTTGGAAGTAACTTGTCTTTTGATTTTACAGGAGATTTTGGACTTTTGGACTGTGGGACTACCGATATAATCTATGTGTATATATATATGTAGTTTACATATAAGGTTGGACTAAATGTGGTTTGCATCATGAGGTGGCCATGAATATAAGTTGTCCCCCACAGACTAATGTGCTTGAATCCTTATCTGTTGTCAATATTCGGGAAGGTCATGGCACCTTTAGGAATTGGAACTTTCTTTCTTTTTTTTTTTTTTAATTTATTCAATTACATATGTGTGTGTGTGTGTGTGTGTGTGTGTGTGTGTGTGTGTGTGTGTGTAGAACTACAGACGAATTAGGGAACCACCATGGACTGCCTCCATGTTTACTCTGCCCCGGGATTCACAGGCTCTGCCCTACCAGGACCAGAAACGCAGGACGCCCCCGCTTCCGCCCGGCATCTATATGTGGGGTCTAGGATCCGAACTCAGGACCTTCCGCCTGCAAGGCAGAGGCTTAACCCCTGAGCTACCTCTCCAGCCCCAGGAGTTGGAACTTTCTGAGGAAGGCCATCAGAGGGGCGGGCCTTAGGCTGTTTAGCCCTGCCCTTGCTTCTAGATTCTGTCAGCCAATCACTCTTTTCCACCATACTAGACTGTATTTCCCCTCTGGAACTGTAAGCTTAACAAATCTCCCTCCCCCTTAGGATGGTCATGTGAGCGTTGTCTTGCAGCAGCAAAGAGCGACTGCCACAAGCGTTCCTGTCTGTGTGACCCCGGCTGCAGATGCTACGTGAGCAGTTGCTTTACACTCTTGCCACCTTCCCCCTCCCCCCCTGTAATGGACCATTGGCTCCAACGGGGAGCCGCAATAAACCTTTCCTGCCCAGTCACCTGCATCAGGTATTTTGGTCACAGCAAGACAAGGAACTAATCCAAAGCATTGCCAAGGGCCGCTCCCTGCTGGCTTTCGAATCCCGAGAAGTCTTACAAGGGATCAGAATACTTTCTCCAAGGGCGTCACTCCTTGAGCCCAGGACCTTCCCCACACTTCCGCTTCATTGTACCTTTGAACAGTGACATGTGGCCATGCAGGGAACTCCGGGGACCCAGGCTGGCGGAAGTGTCGGATGAGTCTGCCCTTTGGCGTGAGAGTCACTACCACGCATGGCTGGGGCATCTGCTGACCTACTTTTCAGCCCCAAAGTGATGAGTAACAGTAGATGTGTCCCCTGCTGTATGCCACCCCCCCCCCAGCCTTCACCAGAGCTGGTTCTTCCTGGCATCCTGTGTCCTACATTGTCCCAGTGAGAGTGAGGCCGCGTGACTCTGCTGCGCCTCACTCTGCCGGGGGCGGGTGGTGACTTCTGAATAGCGGGAGGCCGCAGAAGCCGCAGGAGGACAAGGCAACACCAGTGCCCAGCCTGGCAGCCTCCAAGGCCTGTGTTCTGGCTGCCAACGAGAATCCATCGGGGCAGCTGGACATAATGAATTCCTCTGTGTGCCACGCAGCAAATGAGAGCTTAGGATCAAGCTGAGTAATAAGATGTATCCAGACCTGAGCAATGTTCATGCATTAGCTCTCGCGGGAACATGGACATTAGGAAAATCACATTTTGTGCGGCTCTGCAGCTGAAAGAACTGCTTGTTAAAAATTTCCACTCAAACAACCCCAAACTACGGATTTGTATTCCGAAGAGCTGGACTTATTCAGCCAGAAGCGTTGGCTAAAGAAATAGAAAACCCTACAAACTCAGTGAGGGTCAGGGACTCTGCCTTCTATAAACTCCGTGGGCAAAAAAAGTTTAGTGGGTAGGAATAGTGACAGGGTGGCAGACAGGTCATCCAGGCCGACTGTTCTGTCCTGTGACATAATGTCAGTTGGCTTTTTAAAATGGCAGCTAAGGCTGGGCTGTGATTGCTCGAGAGTTTACACTAGGAGCAAGAACAGCTGGGAGAAATGTGGAAACACAGGAGCCCTGGTCAGGCCGGCTCTCTCCGCGACAGGGGGGCAGTCCTCCCTGTGACACGCCCCAGAGCCGACTGGCCCTCCCCTCAGTGCCACCCACTGGGTGTCCTTCCACTGTTCTCCTAGACCACCCTCGGGTCCCAGCTGACCTTGCCCTTCACAGACATTCTTTGCATCCACTCAGCTTCTCTGAGCTCAGCCAGGCGTTGTAGCGAATACCCGTCTTCCAGGTTTGGGAGGCTGAGGCAGGAGGATGGTCCTTTTGAGGAATCCCCATCAAGCAAGCAAGCAAATACAAAGATCAATCAATTGTAATGACCAGAGTAAACATCCCAGGACCTGACAACCTCTCGAGTCTCCTTGTCTCAGACTAACTTCTGAACGTGCTGGGAGCTATTGTCTGTCTTTGCTGTCATGAACTACGTCACTTTCCACCAGGATATGAAGATGCGATGATCACAGGCTGAACCAAATGGACTCGGTTCTGGTCACTGCTCCCTGGAGGCCGAGCAGACGCAGGGTTCCACCCTCGGATTTCCAGCAGCCTCCAGACCCTGAACTTCTTGAACCGTTGCGTCTGGATCAGGACTGTCTCTCAAAGGAATGCTTAGTTCCGCGTGGAATGCTTAGTTCCCCCGTGTGGTGGCACCTTTAAGCCTGACGTAGAGGGAAAGCGTTCAGTCTCCCTGACACGCCTGCGGCTGGTTATAGTCACCATCTGCTGCTGCGACAGGACACGAGGCCGCAGCAGTCTAGAGGAGAAGCATCTATTTTTGCCCATAGTTCAGCTGTACGACCGTCGCGGAAGGAGTCGAAGTTGCAGGAGCACGAGGTGTAGTCAGGAGCCCAAAAAGATGACCTCTCACACCTTGGATTTTTCTCCTAGGTAATTTTAGATCCTGTCAGGCTGATAAAATAACCATCACAGTGGGGGTACAGGGACCGACCATGGCACCCCTCCTCCTTTCTCTTTGCCACCTCAAGGGGTGCAGCTTGTGGAGTCCCCGCCACGATGCTCCGTCTCACTGCAGGCCTCACGATCCTAACTGTGGCTTGAAACTTCTGAAGCCCAAAGCAGAGACACATCGCTTCTTAAACGCTGGTTGTTGAAAGTGGTCTTTCACATTAGTGAAAAGCTGACTACCACAACTTCTTTTGAAACATTATTTTGTGTGTGGTATATATATGTGCGTGTGTATGTACGTGTGTGTGTGTATGTTTGTGCATGGGATAAGGGAGGGTTACGTACACCCATGTACATAGTTTAAGGGAGCAAGGGGTTTGTTTTCTCTTACAATTGTCTGGTTATAATTCTCAGTTCAGCCTGGCAGGAGAGCCCACATTAACACCAGGACTGAGAGAACTGTGTACCTTCTCTACATAGCGGCTGGGAGAGGGACGACTCTTACTTGCCAGACCAGCATGCCTGGCCAAGTGTACACAAGGATGCCTCCATTCTTAAACAGCTTCCTCCATTTTATTCACCTGTCCAGGGACTAGTCCCACCCGCCATGGGCTGGGCCTTCCCCATCCACTAAACAGTCTCCTGCAGGTTTGCTCTGGGGTTAACTCAACTACTAATTCTCTACAAATGTGCTCAGAGCACAATGCTCAACTATCAAGTTGACACTTGTGCCAACTGTGACAGACGCAGATGGACACAGATGTGTTCCTGTGTTCTGCGCTACCTTGTTTGCTCGTTTGCTTGCTTGTTTGTTTGTCCCTGGCCGAGCGTGGAGCCCACCGCTGGGCCGTCCAGCGAGCTCTCCCAGGGCTCCTCCTACCTCTGCATTCCCAGGGCTGGGATTACAGGCCTGCACCACTAAACCGGCTCTTTAATGGGTGCGGGAGATCCACACAGGTCCTGGGGCTTACGTAGCACACTTTCCTGAGGGAGGCTCTCCCTGGCCCAAACCTCCTTCTATAGATACCCAGTCTCAGGCTCTATGTGGCGCTAGAAATGGACTGAGACCATTCCAGCGACAGACTTGACTAGTCACCCTGACAGTGTCCTAGATAGAGTACATGCTGGCTGCTCCCACACAGTGGAACCCACAAAGTTCTCAGCTCCGCCCAGCGTCTTGTCTGGTGAAGCTGCCCCCCCCACCTCCCATCCCACTTGCCCTCGGCCAGTTCCCAGCCTGAGATATGACCTCCCACTCCCATGACCGTGGCCTTCGCTGACCCCGCTTGGAGCCCTGGCTGGCCTCGCACCCCCTCCTCCTCCCGCCTCCTGCGCGCTGAGGCGTCAGGTCTGCAGCATTGGCCGCAGCATAAGGAGGCTGCCGGTGGTGGCAACGGTCCTTGCCTAGTTCTGCTTGCCCCGTCAAATCATCACGAGGGTTTTGCCTCCAGAGCTGTTGCAGAGATGACCTAGGTGATCGCGCTTCTGATTGGAGAAAGGAAGTGACTGACAGGTACACTTGGCAAATAAAGACACAACCCGTTCCTCTCTTCCTTAGCCTGTGGATAGCATCTTGGAGGCTGGAGAAGAGGGGAGTTGTGGGGGCAGAGACGTGGAGCCCTCTGTTCCAGCAGGAGCACAGGTCCCAGGTCGCTTGGGGATCCGGTCTCTGTGGGTACAGTCGTAATGTGACCCGTGGTCCGATGCATGCTCACAGTGACCCCAGGCTCTCGACACTGTCACACGCTTCTGAGAGGCGCTTCAGTTGCTGCCTTTAGACAGACATTCAGGAAACACTTTCCTGTTATTTGTGGAATCAGAATTGTTTGCTCTGGGGGTCTGCGGTACGTGTAACCAGAGGGAGGAGAGACTCCTGGAAGTGAGATGTAAACTACCCACCGGGAAAACGCCAGGGTACCCGGTCTCACAGCCGAACAGCAGCAGGTTCAAAAGGAGGGGTGGGCGTGGGAGAAGGGGGGACCTCGTCTTCTCCGATGGTCGATGGTCGGCTGCAGCAACGGCCCAGCCAGAGACCCACAGTGGCCGCCGCATCTGTCACACCTCAGCGACAACCAAAATGCCTGGCAGATTCGGCAACGATTATGACGATTATGACGGGGAAGAAAAAAAGGGCCGATGGCAGCCAAATAGCAGCGCCATCCATTAAGAAATCATTATAGACTGAAGCAGCCGTTAACGAGATTTTAACACAAGAAACCACATCAGCTCCTCGGGGGCAGAAAGACTTGCATGGGAATGATTCAGTAGGCAGAGGCCTCCCAGGGAGCCCCGCCTCTCCACAGACCCCAGTTCCTGCAGGACAGTCCCCTGCACCCCCAGACGTGGGGGGAGGGGGAAGGGGGAGACAGGGGACACAGGGACCCCAGCAGGGGTTGGGAGCGCTGAACACAGCTCACCGCCTGATCTCGCCACGCACCTGGGCGCGGTAGTGGCTGGAGTCAAGACCCTCGATCACGTGACCTAATTAATGCTCCTGGCTCCGCAGGGAGAACACGGGCTTGGAACGGTCAGAGGGCGGGACAAAGGCGTGGCCAGATGCCCGGGCCTCCTGCTTCTCCCGTCCTCCTGCTCCGCTGATTTTCCTCTTTTGTTCTCTCACCCCTTCCGTCTGTGCACTAGGTGTGCGGGGAGTCGGTAACGTCAGGAACTTGTGTTTCAACAGCATTTCTCTTAACCAGGAGTGTGTGGGGTTTGCAGTACCGGGTCAGTGTCTCAGTGACCCAGGGGTGCCTGACTGGTGAGCGGTGTGCTCCTTGCAAAGGTGCTGGACCTGCTGGGGCGCGGCCAGGGCGAGGTCACCTTTTGGGGCAAAATAACAGCTAGAATAGCCGAATACTGTGTGGGCCCCAATCCTCAGGAGACCAACGGCAGACACGGGCTGTTAAGTATTTAGCGTCTGATAATGTGACAGATGAGAGATGACTACAGAAGCACTTCCATTAGTGGTTCACATGGTGGGAAAGAGGTTTAATAGAACCGAGAATGAAGTTGAGCTGACAAGAAGACAAATCCCAGGACATCCATCTCTGGGACTGAGCTGATTCCAGTAGAATCTAGTGGTTATTATTCCTATTAGCTAACATTTATTAAGCCCTAAGTGCTGCGTCAAGTGCCTTATATGTGTTAGCTTAGGTCTTCTACACCAGACTACCTGGGAGATGAGGTAATGAGCGCGTGCGCACGTGCGTGTGTGTGTGTGTGTGCGCGTGTGTGTGTGTGTGTGTGTGTGTGTGTGTGTGTGTGATGTGGTGTGGTGTGTGTAGTGTATGTGCATGGTGTGTGTAGTATATGTGTGCATGGTATGTGTTTATATAGTGTGTGGTGTGTGTGTGCATGATGTGTGTGGTATGTGCATGTACGTGTGTATATTCATGTATGTATAGACAAATGCTTTTGTAGAATTCAATGAAAATTAACTACAGAAAAAGTGAAAATTTTAAAAATCAAAAAATTCAAATTACATTATCTTTTTTCACTATTAGACATAAAATGCATTGGTAAGTTGTTATAAGTTTTTAAATGTAAGTTTTTAAGTATGTCCTCTTGATTTTTTTTAAAGTAGTATTTTTTTTATTCAATTGTGCATGTCTGTGAGCGTGTTTGTGTGTGTGTGTGTGTGTGTGTGTGTGTGTGTGTGTGTGTGTGTAGAACCGCCGGCGAATTCGGGAACCACCATGGACGCCTCCACCTCCTCCTTGTTTACTCTGCCCCGAGATTCACAGGCTCCGCCCTACCAGGACCAGAAACGCAGGCCGCCCCCGCTTCCGCCTGGCGTCTATACATGGGGTCTAGGATCCGAACTCAGGACCTTCCGCTTACAAGGCAGAGACTTAACCTCTGAGCCACCTCTCCAGCCCCTGTCCTCTTGATTTTTTAAAATTAACTTTGTTCTTCAACAGTTTCATATATGCACACAATGGGCCTTAGTCACCGCCCTTTACCTCCTTCCCCTCCTCCTCCCACCAAAAGCCTTCTTCCCGCCTCCTAGCCATGCCCCTTAGTGGCGTGTGGCCCATCGAATTTTACTGTGCGCGCATGTGCAGGGCGTTGCCCACGAAGCATGGGCAGCTGATCCGTGGCCACCATCACCGGAGAAAGTGCCGCCCTTTCCCCAGCCGGAGTTCCCCACCAGTAGTCCCTCAGCAGGTGGTCCTGCAGTCACACAGGGCTGTTCTGAGGGCCATGTGGGTTTGCACAAGTCACTCTGCATATCAGTTATAAAGCAGAAATGGTCACAACCCCAAAATGCCAATGTGGTGCTGCTATGAGGATCACCAATTCATGTTATCAGCAAGCGTTAGCCGAGTGCTCAGTATGCCTCTTGCCTCCAGTAGACACCAGCCGACATGACCGGCACGTACTAAATAAAGTGTTTAAGGCAGTATTTGTCAACTGAGGTGAATGATGTTCGTCTCAATTGTCGACGTGAGATTTAGAACTTAGAATGAGGCGGGCCTATGGGTGTGCCTGTGGGAATTGTGTTGATTGTGTTAATTTAGATGGGGAGACCTGCCCAAGAGACCCGCCCACCACGGGTGGCACATGCCCAGATGGGATCCTGGGCTGTATAAATTAGGAGAAAGTGCGCCGAGCACAGGTGTCTGTTGCTCTCCGCTTCCTGACCATAGTCGCTACACTCAGAGATGCCGTCGGCAGCGCTCAGAGATGCTTGTGGCTGGAGAGCTGGAGAGCTGGGTTCAGGCCAGGCTTGGTGGTCCACACACCTGTCATCCCAGCACTGGGGAAGTGGAAGCAGGAGAATTGGAGGCTCAAGGTCATCTTCAGGTACTAGAGAGTCTGAGGCCTGGCTCAAAACAAGCAGACAGCGGGCTGGAGAGGTGGCTCAGGGGTTAAGCCTCTCCCTTGCAGGCAGAAGGTCCTGAGTTCAGATCCTAGACCCCACGTATAGACGCCAGGTGGAAGTGGGGGCGGCCTGCGTTTCTGGTCCTGGTAGGGCGGAGCCTGTGAATCCCGGGACAGAGTAAACGAGGAGGAGGTGGAGGCGTCCATGGTGGTTCCCAAATTCATCCGTGGTTCTACACACACACACACACACACACACACACACACACACACACACATACACACTCACAATTGAATAAATAAAAAAAAATTGAGAAAACAAGCAGGCAGGTGGGCGGGCGGGCAAAAAAGCCAAAGGAAGATGGAGACTCCGTGGCTAGTTCTTGTTCAGAGCCCCAGGGTGCAGAACGGAAACAGAAGGACGTGCTCGTGCACGTTAGCAAGTTAATTTTAACCAAAGTCTGTCTAGGCAAAGTCCCCATCTTCTCAGTGAAGTTCTAGCGTATCCCATCGCAGCTCTTTCTGGGCTGTGGCCTGCTCCTCTGGCCCCCAACATTGATCCAGAGAGGCCCAAAGTCTTCTGTCTTGTATTTAGCTGACATGCGGTCAGGCCCGGGGTTGGTTTCAGGGTGTGTTTTGGTGGTTTGGAGAGATGGATGAAGGTAGAAAAGAAAATCTAATGAATCTAAAGGAAGAAACTTGCCAGATGTCGGATGCAGAGTGCAGGTTAATTGCAGGCAGGGAGAATTATCTCGAAGCACATCCTCTGCCTTGAGGAAGAACATCGCTGCCCACAGCTGTCTCTTCCTGGCACTAAGGAGCTGAGTTCTTGATACTCGGGGCATTTCACACCAGCAGTTCCCCACGTGTGACTATCTGCCTAACAGGAGGCAAGGTGACACTAGACACTTCACGTGGTGGCTCCTGCGTCCTCCTTCCTTTATTTCGTGTTTAGCATAAAGTTTTAATTCTTTACTGAAGACCTAGGACTACTGTGTTCATCCATAAACAAAACCTGACCACACAACAGAAGCATTCTCCTTTTATGCTAATTGAAGGAGGAAGTTGTACTCTCTGCCTCGTCTGGTCTTGAAGCCAGGCTGGCTGTCGGTCTGTGTGCTCTGTTCTCTGTTGCTATGTAACAGCATCACAATCCCAGAGGCTAAGCAACATCTGTTTATCAGCTCGTGGTTCTGCAGATTTTACTTGCCAGTTGGGCTCAGCTATAGTGGCCAGTTGTTTAAGTAAATACTGGTGTAAATGTTGAAGTGTAGGTGTTTCAGTGGGTAGAATTTGAACACAGCAAATGATCCTTCGTACTGTGCTGAGCCCTGTCCAATCAGATGTGGGACCTAAGAGAGCCTGACCCATCCCAAGGAAGAGGGAGGTCTGTCATCCTGAGGGTGCAGTCTCCACTCTTTCTGGGTCTCCAGCCTTCCCTGCAGTTTGGATTTGCCAGCTACTCTCTTAGCATTCTCTCTCTCTCTCTCTCCTCTCTACCTCCCTCTCCCTCTCTCCCCCTTTCTCCCTCTCTCTCTGTTCTCTTCCTCTCTCTTTCTCTCTCGCTCTCTCTGTCTCCCTCTCTCTCTCTCTTCTCCTCTCTCTGTCTCTCTTCCTCTCTCTCCTATTACATCCATTCTACTGACTGTCTCCCTAGAGAATGCTGAGTACCGATGAGGACTGAGGGTGGAAGGGATGCGTTGGGAAATTGCCAGCGTGAGTTTGAGGCTAGCCTGGGTCGCATGGCGAGCTGACTCTGGATCCAGCTGCTGAGAGCACTGCTAGGCCCTGGGTCGCACCACACACACCGTTCAAGCGCCTTCGGCAGCGAGTGCGCCCCGCTGAGTGACAGCCCCTGGTGGGATGCTTGATGCTGGCAGAAGCAGCCAGTCTTTCCCTATGACTTATTATTGCGTGTGTCTGGGGGGTATGCGCCATGGCATGCACGTAGAGGTCAGAAGACAACTTTGCAGAGTCGGCGCTCTCCTTCCACCTTCACAGTGGGTTCTGAGATATTGGGCTTGCATGGTTCGTTCCTTTACCTGCTGAGCGATCTTCCCGTGTTCCACCTTACAGACACGTCAACAGTGAAATCTTTGTAGATGTCATTGGGTTGAGGATGTTTTATTCTTATTACAAAAGCACTTGAATGTGTTTACATTCTACATGGTGTGTAGTTACTTACATATGCTGCTGGATTTCATTTGCTATGGCGATACCCACATTCATGTTAGTTTCCACATCTGATGTTCTTGGGTGAATTGGCCAATGAGACAATAAACTGGGCAGCCTGTCTACTCTTTGCCATGGCTCTATTTCTTTCCTCATTTGGTGTTATGACCACCATGCACACTGTTTGTAAATAACAGGAGTCCAGCAGCACATTAGTTCTTTGTTTAGCTTTGTATCTGAGGAAGCTGGGTGGAAGGTTAGGCTTTTGCGTTATGGCCTCTTTTGTGCCCAGAGAGTCAAGGGTCATTTTACCTTTGCTTTAGCCAATTCCCTTGGGTCATCAACGCAGATGTGTCACATGGCCGCTGCGTGTCCAGTGATGTCCACTGCTGATGGACTGCAGGGACACTGTCCACCCAGTGGCAGTTTTGAGCTGCAAGTGCTTTTTACTCTTGTTTTCATCCTGGTGTTTATCTAGGGTGCTTAAGAAGTGTTAGAAGCCCAGGGCTGGAGAGGTGGCTAAGGGGTTAAGCCTCTGCCTTGCAGGGGGAAGGTCCTGAGTTCTGATCCTAGACCCCACGTATAGACACCGGGCAGAAGCGGAGGCAGCCTGCATTTCTGATCCTGGTAGGGCGGAGCCTGTGAATCCCGGGGGCAGAGTAAACAGGAGGAGGTGGAGGCATCCATGGTGGTTCCTGAATTCACCTGTGGTTCTACACACACACACACACACACACACACACACACACACACATATATACACATACACATATACATACGCACACATGCACAACTGAATAATAAAAAAAGAAGTGTTAGAAGCCCTAGTGTGGTTGTCCGTGCCGCTCATCCTAGACCTGGGGGGCTTGATGCAGGAGGATTGCCATGAACTCCGCCCCAGCATGAACTGCATGATGAGATCTTGACTCATGCCCTCGCCCCCCCCCCCAAAAAAAAAGCAGCAGCAGAGGAGAAGAGGAAAGCTTAGCTGGTGCATGGCCTGGTTAGTCCCGGCAGAAGGGACCCGGGGAACAGTGGGTAGCCCCCGACAATGCTGTGCAGATTGTGGGCGCAGTCTGCAAGGCCCACTACGGGAGGCGCTTCTTCTGAGCCGTGGTCTCCTCGGCTTGCGGCGCGCCAGCTAGCCACAGCTGTGCCATTCATAGAACCTTTCCATTCTGGGTAACCACGACGTTTCTAGGTTCTCCCTTCTCCACCTCATCAACCCATGATGGAAAGACAAGAGAGACTATGAGTGGCCAGACTTTCTTTCCTTCCCATCCTTACCTCCTTAACTTTTAAAAAAATTTTTTTATTATTTATTCAATTGTACACGTATGCGTGTGTGCGCGTGCGTGTATGTATGTGTGTGTGTGTGTGTAGAACCACGGATGAATTGAAGAGCCACCATGGACCACCTCCACCTCCTCCTTGTTTACTCTGCCCCGGGATTCACAGGCTCCGCCCTACCAGGACCAGAAACGCAGGCCGCCCCCCCTTCCGCCCGGCATCTATACATGGGGTCTAGGATCCAAACTCAGGACCTTTTGCCTGCAAGGCAGAGGCTTAACCCCTAAGCCACTTCTCCAGCCCCCGTCCTCCCTAACCTTTTAACGACGACTGGCTAAAGCCCAAAGGAAAAGTCTTCGCTCCTGGGTCCCGCTCTCCTTCTCCTGCCTATACCTGCCACAGGTCCACGAGCAGAGCTTGGGGCTCTGGTTCTTTGCCAGGGACAGTCCCCATCCCCCATAGGTCTGTGCTGTGTTGGAGCCAGTGGCATCTTTGAGTTTCCTGAGTCCACTTACAGGTTCAGCCCGTCAGGTGTTGGGAGCTGAGTGAGCTACACTAGGCATTAAGTAAATGAAGTCACTTTGCTCAACTTCCAAAGCCACTTGAGAGCCCATTTCCGCAGGCCTAGGGCTCCTGGCAGGGGAAGGACCCGAAGGTCTTCAGCTCACTTTCATTTCGAGGACTGGGAATGCGGCATCAATTAGCACCACGTGAAGCTTTGCTGGCATTTTATTCGTCTGAGAATACTGCGGTACAGTTTGGACGTCAGAGCATCAGACTCTCCTGGGACGGCACAGTGGGGCGCTTCGGGCTCACTGCTTGCTGTGGCAGAAAACTCGTTTGCACACCTTCTATTTATATGCATGTTTGCTGGAGAACTGTGAAGTTTGAAGAACAAGAAGTGGGGTTCTGGGCACTCACATGCGCCCTGTTCTTGTGGTCAGGAACACAGATGCAGATTCTCCTCGGTTGTGCTGTGTGCTAGTAACGCGGGCAGCTTAGCAGTCAGGAAACCAGAACATTCCACAGGCTGTACCTGCAGCTTACAGTTGGTAACGACCCTTAATTACTAAGCCCCCACATATCTCCTCCTCTCTTGTTTTCACTGTGTTTTAAAGAATTTCCTCTTTATAAAAGGTAACCAAGTAAATTCATGGGCAGAACTTTTTAGCAATATCCATTTTTGAGATAAAAATTTTCAGGCAAATTGCTTGACTTTGAATGCTCTCCGACAGTAACAGAAAAGAGTAACCATTTCAGTAAGCAAGAATTTTGATTTTATTTAGTGTGTGTGGGTGTGCATGTGTGTGTGCATGTGCACGCGCGGGTGTGTGTGTGTGTGTGTGTGCATGTGTATGTGTGTGTGTTCCTCCCTGTGGAGGAACAAGGGTGACTGTGGGAATCATCCTGGATTGCTTCTACCTCCTTGCTGCTTTGCTCTGGGATTTCCCAGACTCTGGCCACCAGGGCCAGAAGTGCAGGTTGCCATTTTCTACCTGCCATTTTTATGTGGGACCTGGGATCTGAACTCAGGACTTTCTGCTTGTGAAACTTGTGAGGATATAGATGGCCAAGAATTTCTTCAGTTTCTACTTCGTTTGTAATTTGCTTGGAAATGGGTACTTTCCCTGGAGAACTGGAAGGCAGGGTTGAACCACCGTTTGTCCGTCTTGTGGCATTGCTGCTGGAGACTGAAGTGAGTCCCAGATAGTTTGCTGGACGATGCTTCGCTTCAGAACAGCCAGTGTTTGTCCTTGAGATGTACACAACTGCTCAACATGTGGCTCCCCCAGTGTTCTGCAGAGGCGTAAGACTGGAGCTTGATGCAGGTCTCCTTTCTTGAATTCACTAGGCACCCAGAATATGGTTTCATCTGAAGTCCTGTTGTCAAGTCCGGGAACTTTTCTTTTGTCTTCAACACGAGCATACACTAGGCGGGTGAGACATCTCACCGGGCACACGTACTACACGTGAACCTGCAGATCTGAGTTTGGTTCCTGGAACCTCACAGGGTAGAAGGAGAGAACTGACTTCTAGAAGTTGTCTTTCGACCTCCACTGGGGTGCCATTGCATGTGTGCCCACCCTTCTCTTTCTTGCAAATAAATAGCGCCAAACAAGGATAATACCTAACAACAGATTTCATGGCAGTTTCATAAACGTCTGCAGTATACTTTGGTCACAGTCACCCCATTCTTTTTCTTAACTCTTTTATGTAAAAATATCATTTAAAGTCCTCTAATTTGTTCTTTTAGAAACATTTATGACTCTTCTTTGTGCAGCTTAATCAGTATTGGAGTTTAAGCTTTATTATCCTTTGTCACAACAAAGAAAAATTGAATTAATGAACTAATTAGTATATCACATTAAGGAAGGACATACATGCTAATAACAAAGTCATATGCAAAAAAAGCTCTCAGAAAACGACCATCTGGTGGAGTTACACACACCCAGTGGCCTCCTGGGAACTGATTTCAGTGTCAGGTTTCTGTTCACGCTGAATGGGTCTCAAGCACTGAATCTGTGCTGAGACTTTGCGACGGTGATTCGTGATTCTCCACCTGCGTTTACTTTTATTTGGATTATTTTATTTCTGCAGATGTTTCTCATTTCCATATGTGTGGAGCACCATCGCATTGTCTCCGCTGCTCCCTCCATGGTATGTCTGCTTTGCCAGCCACGGTACATGTTAGTCTGGACTCTCTTGGCCGCCAGCAGCACAGTTTGAAATACAATTATCTTAAGGGGAAGAAAGGTATTTTATGGTGTGTGTGGGTGCATTTCTACAATACCAGCACTTTGAAGACAGAGGCAGGAGGGTCATGAGTTCGAAGCTACCCTCGGCTGCAGTGTGCATTGAAACTGTCGTCAACGAGAGAACAAATGCTGAGCTCCATCTGACTCTGACGTGATTCCACACACTTGGCGGGGAGGAACTGAAGGGAAAGGGGCTTCTTTGACTCACAGTTGCCCCCGTGAGTACAGTGAGCCTGAACTCTTTTCATCTGGCAACTGTTCACATTCTTGACAAAATAATTTTCACAGAGTCCCTGAGTCATTACTTTTCAGACTAAACATTATTGGCTTTTTAACCTTTTTTTCTAAAGTTATAATTAGAAATGTCTTGCTGCTGAATTCACTCCTGGTGTTTTCTTCCAGGGGAGAAGGGCAGGATCACGGCTTCTTTTGTGACAGATAGCTGGTATGTAAAAGTGAGGCCTAGAGACCCAACACACACACTAACTTAACACCCCAGACCTACCCCCACCTGTGCTGCTTCGGTCCGGGTGGTCTACTTCGTTCTCATTTGCTGGGTGGAGGCCTGTCGTTAACCAACGTCACCAATGAGGGCAGAGTCGTGCCCAGGAAGTCTGAGCTGGCACTGACCAAGACAAAAGGAGAAGCAAGGCACCTAGGTGCAAGTCAAGGGGCCATGATTTGTGCAAGTGCAGCACGTGGAGAACATTCTGGACAGAGCGAGTTCTTCCTTAGCTCTTTCTTGCTTTCTTGCTCTGGATAAACGAGAACTAGACGAGGGCAGTGTGGACATTTCAGCTTGTGCTGATTTGCTAAATATTTATAAACACCTCATGTTCTGCACAGAGGATTCCGCGAGCATGCACCTTCGTACTCCTCAGGAGACTGGTCGCCACCAGAGGATGCTGTCCAGCTGCGGGAACGAAGAGCGGGGCTGTCTCCTGAGCGCTCCGTGTGACGGCGTGGGTGAGCAGGCAGCGTTGGCCTCTGGGGCGGAGGTGTCGGGCTTGGGGTCACGACTCACATCTGCACTGACTCATTACCCAGATGCAGATTCTGCCCTCTGCAGAGATGCAGCTCAGTCATTGAATGACTCCCACTGACCAGTGGCAAATAACATCAGTACAGAGAAATCCAGGACCTTGGAGAGCGCCGGCTGAGCTCCTAACCCAGCCCTCTGAGCTGAAAGGGACAATCCCTGAGACAGATGGGGACGAGGAGAAAGTGCTCTGTCCATGATGGGGTGAGCTGTTCCTCAGGCTGAGTGAGTCACTCTGTCCGGCTCAAACCACCCACATTTGCTGAAATTCCCACTTGCCCCTTCTTCATGAAGGTAAACGAGTGAACAGGGCTTCAGATTCAAAGCTCAGCGTAGGGCCCACATGTTTATGAAGAGATTCTGGGGATTCTGGAACACACGCAAGTGTGCAAGTGTGGACCATCAGGAGCTTTTACATTTGATGGTAGATGATGGAGAGAAAATTTTCATGGAGAAAGGGAGCAGTCATTTCCCAGTATAATTATGTACTTTGAGTTTTTATGACATTAAAATTAGAATTATAAACCCCTCAAAGACCATAGGAAGGCATTATACAGAAATGGAAATCTATTTCATGCTTCTGCCTCTGAAAGAAACAATTGCCAACAGCCTCGTGCTCATCCATCCAACAGGCAGTGCTTAAAATTTCATCATTACATCCTTATGGGAATGCTTCAGAGAACCAGGGCTGGAGGACATGCATGATGCATGTATGTACACAACATCAAGACATGCCCACCAGTGACAGACTCCAGTGTGATGGTCCAGGACTGCAGAGTGAGATGCCTGTCTTCAGGGTGCCGAGGCCACAATGCCGCAGAAGGACTTGCTTCTGTCTGTGGCGAGGTGGGGTCGGCAGGCCTCGGGATGCATCCTGCATGCATGTGCGTTTGCTGCTGCCCCGTGTTCACCACGCTGCACTGCCAGGCTTCCGTTTGGCCTGCTACCCGTGAGAGGCAAGTGGCCCTGCGCCCGGTATGGTGCTGTGCCAGCCGCCGAGGGGACGTCTGCTTCCAGGACGTACTGTCCAGGTTCCATTCTCAATTCATTTTGCTCATTTCCAGACCACCTGCCACACATGGTCCCTTTTCCTGGTTCTTGTGGCTGATTCACTGTTTCAGACCCGCAGCTTCCTTTCCCTGATTATTCCTGTTTTGTTGGGCTAGCTTCTCATTTTTTTCCCTGAAAAATTGTGAGAAAATGAGAACAGAAAACCTTCATATGGGGGCTGGAGAGGTGGCTCAGGGGTTGAGCCTCTGCCTTGCAGGCGGAAGGTCCTGAGTTCGGATCCTAGACCCCACATATAGACGCCGGGCAGAAGCGGGGGTGGCCTGCGTTTCTAGTCCTGGTAGGGCGGAGCCTGTGAATCCCGGGGCAGAGTAAACAAGGAGGAGGTGGTGGTTCCCAAATTCACCCGTGGTTCTACACACACACACATACATACATGCGCACACACGCACAATTGAATAAAAAAAAACCTTCATATGGTCTTGAGATGCCTTTATTTTCTTTTCATTTCAGCTTGTGTCTAGCTTAACACAGAGGTGGAGATTCATAATCATCCATCCTCACAGTTCCAAAGTGACCATTCTACTATTTTCTTTTTTTAAAATTTTTTATTATTATTTATTCAATTTTGTGTGTGTGTGTGTGTGTGTGTGTGTGTAGAACCATGGGGAATTCGGGAACTATCATGGACGTCTCCACCTCCTTCTTGTTTACTCTGCCCCAGGATTCACAGGCTCTGCTCTACCAGGACAGAAATGCAGGTCCCCCCCGCCCCCCCCAAGGCAGAGGTTTAACACCTGAGCCACCTCCCCAGGCCCTTTTCTACTATTTTCTAACACTGACTCTTGTGGCAATTGCCGAAGTCAATGTGAACCTCATTTTGTGGAGGGGGAAACATTTTTGTTTTGTTTTATTTTATGTCTTTAGAAGGTTTAAACATCTAAAATTATTCTGAGAACTCTATATGTTCTTTGGATGTGCCTGTGGGGTGTATGTGTTCACTTCACTCAACCCTGTGCAGGGTTCTTTTGTTGGAAGCCCCGAGAACTGGGAAACATGCTTCTTGACCCCTCTGTGCTCTAGATTTTCAGTGAAGCTTTGAGCACTTCCCACATAAACTCCAGATTTTCATGACTCATCTTCCATGAACTGTAATCTCTTCTTACATTCCCATTTGTTGTTTTTTCCTCCATTTTCTTTCTGTTGGGCAGCTTTCTTGAAGCAAAAATAATACAACTCAGTTGGGCGTGGCAATACAGGCTGCAATCCTAGCACTCAGGAGGCCGAGGCAGGACAGGATGGACACATTGCATAGGGGAATTCTGCTTCAAGAAACTGAGCAACAAGGACAACCAAACAAAAACCCTAAACAAATCAATCAACCAACAACCAACCAATCAACCAACCAATCAACAAACCAATCAAGTCACCAACCAACTATCCAACCAACCAGTTAAGTAACCAATCAACCAGTCAACCAACCAACCAATTAACCAACCAACCAACTAGTCAGCCATCTAGCCAATCAATCAACCAAACAACTAACTAGGCAACCAACCAAGCAACCAGACAGCCAAGCAAGCAGCAAGCAGAGGTGACTCCCTGTTTCCCAAACACCTCTGTGCCTGTTCGTACTCTCTCTCCGGCCCCTTTCTCTGGCCACTGCATTGTCCCTACAGGTTATGTGACTGTGCTGTAGCCATACATGAGACCCACAGTGCTGTTGGCCCCCAGCTCCTGGTTTCTTCCGCTCAGCACGAGCGCTGAGATGCCTCATGCCATATGCACCAGCAGCTTATCTTAAATGACACCAGGGATGTGCGCCGGTTAGTTTATCTGGTCACTTACTGGTGAGCACAAGCACAGGCTCCAGCTTGGGACACCCTTGCAGATGACGAGCTTCCAGGGTAGGCGGAGATTTAGCTTCTTACAAAACTGCAGACTGTTTGCAGGAGCTGGCGCCGCCCCATGCCTTCTTGCTGAGCGACTGGCTTCCGCATCGTATTTCTGAAATCTGAATCTTCCTTATGCCTTTTCTTTCACTGAGTTCTACCCCCCCACACCTGCTGCTGCAGCACAGGCCCCAAAGCACCGAACATGGGGGCGGGAGAAGAGGGGGCCAGAGTGAATGGATGCTTTGAATCGTACATGAAATTGTCAAAGAGCAAGTCCCCCAATGAAGAGGAGAAAAGGGTCGACTAAAGAAGGAGAGCAGTGAGGGCTGCAGCCCTGAGGAGGGAGCAGCTTCCCGTCCTGAGCAGCTTCCCGTCCTGAGCAGCTTCAGGTCTTTCTCAAGTGGCTGAAGCTCGCTGTTGGCCTCATCTGCCTGCTGCCGACGATCCAGATATCTTAGGGGAGGAAGGTTGTTTGTGCTTGCGGTTCTTAATTATACTTCATCAGCATGGTGGGAGGATTCAGACCAACAACAGGAGTCGAAGGAACTGGCCGCCACATCCACACCAAGAACTGGGTCTGGTGGAATATTTCCTTGCTTCTTGCATGCCTGAGTCCCAAACTATACCAAAGTTCTCAACCAGCTCTCTGCATCTTACCCATATGCTCAGAGAATAATGCCGCATGCTGGGTCTTCCCTCATCAACTAGACCATCTTCCCAACGCTTGCTCGGGGCTTGCCTAAACTATGTATTCTTCACAGATGTGCCCAAAGGCTCATCCCTCAATTGTCAATTTGATATCTGTATCTAATCGGCATACTGACCAACACAGGCAGAGATTACAGTTAGGCAACTGAAGGTAACTGTCTCATGCTTGAAAGTTTTAGATTTGTCTCCAGCAAGTATTTTCATCAGTAATTCTTGTTTACATCTCTATAGGCTGATCAGTAGGAGTTAAAACTAAGTATGGAATAGTGTGTGTGTGTATGTGTGTGTGTGTATGTGCCTGTGGCGGCCTGAGAGTGGCTTTGGGAACATCCTGGATTGTGTTACCTCTTCTTTGCTTTGCTCTGGAGTTTCCCAGGTTCCACCTTCCAGGGCTGGAAGTGCAGGGTGCCGCCGTTTCTGCCTGGCTCTTGTAAGTGGGATCTGGGGTCCTTCTGGACCTTCCACTTGCTCAGCTCCAGATCCAACTCTCCACCGCTAGATTATTTTCATAACTTAGTGAAGCGGCAGGTTTGTTGTTCTGTAAGGCGAGGTCTTGCTGTGCAGCTCAGGTCAGTCTGGAATGCGCTGTGGAGCCCTGGCTGACCTGGTTTCTGGAAGGCTGGTGTTTCGAGTTGTGGCACCACCCCGGGCCTAAAATACTGGTCTTTCTTCCAGATACCAAAAAATATAGACGGGACACAAGGTGACCAAAGGCGAAGGAGATCAGTTGGCACAGCGGCAACTTATACTCTGCATCACCTCCCGCTCTGTCTTCTGAGCCTTTGTGCGGACAGTAGGGCCACCTGCTCGGCTCTCCTTCCCTCTGCGGAAGTGATGCGCCTCTGCACGGTGTGTTCCATCTCCTCGTCGCTGGTGTTCTCGGCCGACTGCACAGAGCCGTGTCTGCAGCACTTGTTTGCTGGTCCTTCATTGTGCTGTGTTCTGCCTTCCAGTGACAGACCCCAGGGCTCAGCACGTGCCTTCCAGTGACAGACCCCAGGGCTCAACACGTGCCTTCCAGTGACAGACCCCAGGGCTCAGCACGTGCCTTCCAGTGACAGACCCCAGGGCTCAGCACGTGCCTTCCAGTGACAGACCCCAGGGCTCAGCACGTGCCTTCCAGTGACAGACCCCAGGGCTCAGCACATGCAAGGCAAGCACTCTACAGTGAGCCCCACGCCCCCACAGTACCACGCATGGCACTGCCTGTAAGAATGGAAGCGTGACGCAAACTCCACACACAGACCAAGTTAACACAGCAGGATCAGCAAGCACAAGCCTAGTTGGAAACAGGATCTGAGAGCCGAATTTGCTTTTATTCACAACGAAAGTCCATTACCTTGTTCAAGGCAAGAGAATTGAACTATATTTAAATCTCTTCCTCCACAGCTGAACATTTTTATGATAATGACAAGTGACATTTATATAATGATTTTCACTCAAAGGTCAAAAAAGGTACCATAAACCTTTTTATATAACATATATGTCATAAATGACATAACTATATCACCCACAGTAAATGTAGCCACTGACATGAGGAGCAAGGAGCTGTGGAGAACATAGGTGTCTAGGAGGGAAGTAGAGTCTATACCTAAAATAAATCGATTAACTGGGTCCAATGGGAAAAATGATCTGTTGTTATAAAAATGCCTCTCACGGCTCCTCCGCGTATGTAACTATGAGCGGCCTGACTCAGAGTGGAAGTTACCTGCGCCACTAAACGCAGCAGCACAAGAATGACAAGAATGTGTCTCTCACAGCCGTCACATAAAGACCCACAACTAATCAGAAGCAGAGAAAAAGAAGACGGGTAACTTTTAATGTAGAATGCTTCTCAACAGTGACTTTCCTTTAGTGCAGAATTTCTCTGCCTGTTTACTGAAGGGTGATTTATATGATTTTATGATATGCATGTGTGCACGTATGTGTACGTGTGTGCATGCATGTGTGTAGCCTCAGGACTGTGGTGAAGCTCGGAATCTCTCAGGGCTTCTCCGTCCACAGAGAGGCCTCAGTGTTTGGGGATCAAGTACGCGAAGCCAGCATGCAGAGAGGAGTCGAGGCAATATCCTGGGGACACAGTGGCGACATCTGGCTCTGGGTTCAGCTGCCCGTGAGGCTCAGCTTTGCTTCTGTGTTTTACGATTTGGTAAGCCTTTCCTAACCAATCAAGTAGAGCTGTTTGAACTAGCAAATGTGAGAATTAAGCAGTGTACAGTTAGGGCTGGCAAGATGTCTTGTGGGTAAAGGTGACCGAGTGCAAACCTGGACACGCGAGTCACTCTGCGAAGCAACATGGAGAAGGACAGAGCTGCCTTCAGACCTTTCCTCTGACCTCCATGTGCCCCACAGCACACACACGTGCTCTTTCTGTCTCCAGCAAGGAAATAAACAATAAAACTATTAAAATGTACAATTAATTGAACATTAGCATTTTGTTCAAAGTGACAAATATATTTCAAGATGAATCAATTACACATACTGATAAACCTTTTATTTATGGGGCTGGAGAGGTGGCTCAGGGGTTAAGCCTCTGCCTTGTAGGCGGAAGGTCCCGAGTTCAGATCCTAGACCCCACGTATAGACGCCGGGCGGAAGCTGGGGCGGCCTGCGTTTCTGGTCCTGGTAGGGCGGAGCTTGTGAATCCCGGGGCAGAGTAAACAAGGAGGAGGTGGAGGCGTCCATGGTGGTTCCCGAATTCGTCTGTGGTTCTACACACACACACACATATACACACATGCGCGCGCACATACATGCACAATTGAATAAATAATAAAAAATTAAAAAAATTATTTATGCTTGTTTTAAACAGGAGCAATTTACAAATATATAAAAGTGGTAATACTAATTTATGAAGATAAATTTGTTCTCTTTTGTTTAACTTTATGAGGTATGGAAGAAAGACAAAATTATCAGATTATGTCAGAATAACTTACTAATATTACAGCAGTTTCCATAATATTATGATTCACAAAGAAAGAAATTATTAGTAGTTTTGCTTTTCCACTGGGCCTTTATATATAACCACATCTTTTCAGACAGTTGCAACTGCTAACAAAGCTTAGTTTTAAAATGTCTCCTTTTGGAACTGGAGAGATGCTCAAGGGTTAAGACTGCTTCACAAGTAGAAGGACCAGAGTTCAGATTCTGAATCTCAGTTATAAAAAATGCTAGACAAAATCTGGCGGCACTTGTTTTTCCAGCTCTGGTAGGTGGAACCTGGGAAATCCCAGAGCGAAGCAATAAGGAGGGAGAAGCAATTCAGGATGATTCCTGAAGTCACGCTTTCACCTCCACAGGCACACACTGCCCTCTGACACACACATGTGCATGTAAAAAAAAAAAAAAAAACAAAACCCAGTCTCCCTTGGCTGGCAGGATGGCTCAGTCGGTGTAAGTGCTTGCAGCCAAGCCTGATATCCTGGGCTTGATCCCTGGAAGCACACGGCATAAGGAGAAAACAGAGAACTGAAGGTTGTTTTCTGACCTCCACATGTGCATGCATGAGGGAGCGAACATGCGTACACACACATACGCACCAATAAAAATAAGAAATTAAGGTCTCTTTCACACAAAGACTCCATGAATAATATAGCTAATGTTTACTACTCGTCTCAAATGCATTTATTATAGATGCCTTTTATCTTTCTTCATTAATAATTATTAATTTTCCCCTAGTTTTACAAGCATATTGAGTATTATCTCTGCCTTCCCCTTTCCCTCCTCTTTCCCTTCCCCCTCCCCTTTTATCTCTATTTCTATAGTACGGATATATAATATTAGATCTCCCTCCCATGTTTTGGTCTTCAGTAGAATACTTCATGTAAAAGAAGCTTCCAGCTTAGAATGGGTTGTTCCTAAAAGTACATCAGGAAGCTTTGCAATGTGGAACATACATTCCTACTGAGAGATTATTATTCTTACTGGTTATTTTGGTGCTTTTTAAAATCACTCAACTAATGTAGATGATCATTTAAACTTCCTGCATATGTCATCTCAGTGTGTAATATGCCCGCTGATGATTTAGTTACATCATCAGGTCATTAAACTTTGTGGTGCTGCTGGAAGTCAAACTATCATTTAACTATGTCTATGGAAAAACAATTTGAAACTTACATAGCCCAAACCTTTCCATTTCAAAATTAGAAGAAAGGAAATTATTTGTCTTCTTTTCTGATATCAGTTCCTAATTATGTCTATACATATGATGAATTATGTTTATAAACTTTTTAATAATTCATTATAAAGAAGAATAAGGATTAAAAATGAAGACCCTTTTGAACATATAGTGAACAGAGATATACAGTAAAAGATAGTTTGGTGGCATAAGGTCAAAATTAAAAGTTTTTGTTACTAAGAAAGATATATAATAAAATGTAAAACTTTTAATTACATATAATTGATATTCTTCAAAATCACAATTATTTAAATAGTCATATAATTTACAAAGAGGAATGTTTAAAGAGGCCAAATTAAGCAGCTAACGTTAAGTGACCTTTTTAAAATCCGGTTTTTGTTGCTCTAACCCAATGTCCAGACTGGGTAATTTATAATGAAAAAGGTTGAATTTTCTTATTTGAACATTAAGGCAGAGTTTGTTAGAGGAGAGAAAGGCCAGAACTTAAAGTCTGTGAGGGGCAAGGAAGCCTCAAAAAAAGTTTAATTTGGATCACGGTTCTGAAGGGAGATTGGATAGCTGTGAGGACACGTTAGGAAAGAGGAAGGAAAAGAGTCCACTCACTTCATAGTAGCCCATTCTTGTGGTAATGGCAACTTCCCAGGCTGGTAGGAACCACATCAGTCCCTTTAAGAAGGTTCTGTTATCTTCAAGGGTCCTGTCCTCACATCATTGTGTTAGCAATTACAGTTTCAGGACAATTAATATAATAATACTCCATGCAATAGCAGCTCCTAGGCAAACTCAAAAATTTCATGAAATGTTGAACAGAAGTTGAGGTAACTATAGCATTTTTCAATGTTGGTTTCTGAGAGCATGTTTCTCTCTCTTTCTTTCTCTTTTATAAAGGTAATGTTGGTAGGGTAAATTATACAGTTAACCTAGTGGAAAAATATCATCAGTACTAAGTAGCTTTGGCTCAAGTTCTAAGTTAGTTCAAGCCTAACACACACACACACACACACACACACACATTGTCTAAGCAAACTAAGATGATATTAAAAGCGGTTATGCAAGTTTCCGTATTTTGGTCATGTATGTAGTTACTTGTATAATTGGTAATAAAATGATGTTTAAATTTTTCTGGGTTTCAACATGAAATTGTTAAAAAGACTGAATAATTGCATTTCTCAGAGGCAGTCAGAAACCACAAACCAAGAATTGTGGTTTCAAGTTCAATCCAATGTCTTGGAGCTTACATCTGTTCTAAGTAAGGTTTCCCGAGGAAACACTATGTGAATCCTACACAAATTAATGGTTAGCACACAAACAGAACTTTCCTAGACCAACCTGCAGACATTTTAAAGTTACTTAGCATGTGCGTCAATTGTAAGTGCTGTTTGTTGGCGACGTTTGTCTCTCTGCGTTGTCTTGCGCGTGCACCCGTGGGAGCGTGCGTGTGCGTGAGGCCAGAGGGGACACCGCGTGTCTTCTCCAGTGCAGCCCACCTCATTTTTTGAGATCGGTCTCTTGCTGGACTGCGGCACCGGCAGCTCCACGAAGGGCCAGCGAGCTCCCGGGACCTGCCGGCCTTCGCCTCCCAGCACCGCGATCCCTGCTCCGGGCTTTCGCTGGGATGCAGATCCTGGTCTTGAACAACCATCCCTTTCCCTCCCCGTGGCGGGCTTTCTGCACCGTGCCAGCGCAAAGGAACTCGCGGAACCGAGAACCCGCTCGAGCAGGCCCTGAGCGCACCCGCGGCGGGGGTTGCGTGGGCGCCGGGCAGTCCTGCCGCACGCTCCGCTCCCGCCTCCCTCGCCAGGGCAGACGCTTTCTTCGGGCGCCGACCTGCTCTGCAGCGAGGATTCCCCGCGGGGAGCCGCCCAGTGCAGATCGGCGGGCCGAGGGACCCGCGCTGCGCACACCCCACAGCTGCGGATCTGGCCTCCCGGCAGCGCCACGCTCGCGGCTGGCCGGCGTCCCACGCCTGCGGCTGGGTGACCGCGAGTGTGTGTCCGCGGGGGCCGCTGCCTCCCGACGCGGCGGCCCGCGCTCGCCGGCACCCCGCGGAGCAGGGGAGGCGGTCGGGGTTCAGCCTGGCCGGGCTCGCTCCTCCGCGGAGGTCGGGGCGCGTCCCGGGCTCGCTCAGGTGAAACAAAACACGCATCAACGCCGGCTGGTCACCCCGAGTCACGCAGCCGCAGAGCCTCGCGCGCGAGACCTGTCCGTGGTCCTGACCCCGTCGCGGCCGCAGGGCCCCGGAGCCGCGGCCCAGCTCTGCACCCGCTGGGGTTTGGAATCCGCGCGACGCCAGGGCGAGGCTGGGGGCGGGGTCACCCGGGGCGGGGTCACCCGGGGCGGGCCTGGGGGCCGGCTTGTTTGGCCTGGGGGCGGGGCCTGCACGAGGAGGGCTGGGGTCGGCCTAGAGCCCTGGCGACCGGCGAGCGGGGGCGGGGCCTAACGAGGGGACCTTAGGTCACGCCTGTGGGCGGGGCCAGCAGCGCGCGGGGGCGGGGCCTGAGCGGGGCGGGCTTGGGTCAGGGCTGGGGGCGGGGCCAGGCCGGGCAGGGATGGCTCGCATTAGGTTGTGGGCGGAGCCGTGGCGCTCGGAGAAGGGCGGGATTGGGCCTGGGCCGTGGGCGGAGCCGGGGCGGGGCCTGGGCTGGCGCGGAGGGCGGGAGCGTCACGTGCTGGCGCGGCGCGCGGCCCGGCAGGTTCCGGTTCCTGCGCCGTGCGCTCCCCGCCCGCCCCGCCCCTCCGCCCGCCCCGCCCCCGCGACCGCGCACCGGCTCCGGCGCCCGCCCTGTGGCCCGCGGCCTCGCGTCCTCCGCGCCCGCCGCGCTGCGCGGCCCATGGCGAGCGCGTCATGGCGATCGAAGGTGAGCGGCGGCCGGGCGGCGGCCAGGGTCCCGCGGCCCGGGGCGGCCGCGCGGGGGACGCGGGGCGCGGGACGCCGGCCGGGCATCGCGTCCGGGCCTCGCGGGCTTCGACATGCGCGGTGGCCGCACCGAGGCTGAGGCGCCGGCGGGACGGGGAGGAGGAGGAGGAGGAGGAGGATGAGGAGCTGACGGGATGAAGGAGATGAGAGCATGAGGAGCTGCGGGATGAGGGGATGAGGAGGATGAGGGGGATAGGGGATGAGGAGGGATGAGGAGGATGAGGGGATGAGGTGAGGGATGAGGGGAGAGGGATGAGGGGATGAGGATGAGGAGGATGAGGAGTGAGGCGGATGAGGGGATTAGGGGCTGAGAGGATGAGGGATGAGGGATGGGGGATGGGGAGTGGGATGGAGGATGAGGGAGGGGATGAGGGGATGAGGGGGATGAGGGGATGAGAGGTGGGAGCTGCCGGGATGAGGAGGATGAGGAGGATGAGGGGATGAGGAGGATGAGGGGATGAGGGGATGAGGGGATGAGGGGATGAGGGGATGAGGGGATGAGGGGATGAGGAGGATGAGGAGGGGGGATGAGGGGGATGAGGGGATGAGGGGATGAGGAGGATGAGGGGGATGAGGGGATGAGGGGATGAGGAGGTGAGGGGATGAGGAGGATGAGGAGGTGAGGGGATGAGGGGATGAGGGGGATGAGGGGATGAGGGGATGAGGGGATGGGGATGAGGGGATGAGGAGGATGAGGGGATGAGGAGGATTGAGGAGGTGAGGAGGATGAGGAGGATGGGGGATGAGGGGATGAGAGGATGAGGGGGAATGAGGGGGATGAGGGGGATGAGGGGATGAGGGGATGAGGGGATGAGGAGGATGAGGGGTGAGGGGATGAGGGGATGAGGGATGAGGGGATGAGGGGATGAGCGGGATGATGGATGCGGGGGAGAGGGGATGGGCTGATGATGGGGTGAGGCGGATGAGGGGGATGAGGGGAGAGGGGGATGAGGGGGATGAGGGGGTGAGGGGGAGGAGGTGAGGGGGAGGGCGATGGGGATGAGGGGGAGGGGGATGAGGAGGATGAGGGGGAGCGGGATGAGGGGATGCGGGATGGGAGGATGAGGGGAGAGGGGATGAGGATGGAGGTAGATGAGAGGGTGAGGGGAGAGGGGTATGATGGAGGGATGAGGGGATGAGGGGATGAGGGGGAGGGAGGATGAGGATGGATGAGGGCGATGAGGGGGAGAGGGGATGAGGAGGATAGGGTGAGTGGAGGGGATGAGGTGGATGAGGGGGGAGGGGGACCGACGATGGCCGGATGAGGGGGAGAGTGAGGATGAGGGGAGAGGGGATGAGGGGAGAGGGGATGTGGGGAGAGGGGATGAGGGGGATGAGGGGGATGAGGGGATGAGGAGGATGAGGGGGAGAGGGGATGAGGGGGAGAGGGGGAGTGGAGGATGAGGGGGAGAGGTGTGAGGGGGAGGGGGGGATGCGGAGGATGAGGGATGAGGGGGAGAGGGGCTGAGGAGGTGAGGGGATGAGGGGGGATGAGGCGGATGAGGGGGAGAGGGGATGAGGAGGATGAGGGTAGGATGACGGGGTGAGGGGGATGAGGGGGATGAGGGGATGAGGGGGATGAGGGGCTGAGGGGGGAGATGGGGGAGGCGGATGAGGGTGAGGGGAGAGGGATGAGGGTGAGGGGATGAGGGGATGAGGGGGAGAGGGTGAGGGGCGAGGGGGCTGAGGGGATGAGGGGGGCGAGGGGATGAGGGTGAGGGGATGAGGTGATGAGGCGGGGATGAGGGCATGAGGAGGATGAGGGGATGAGGGGTGAGGCGGGGATGAGGGGGAGGGATCGGGGATGAGGGGGTGAGGAGGATGAGGGGATGAGGAGGATGGGAGGATGAGGAGCTTGACAGATAGGGGATGAGGGGATGAGGGAGGATGAGGGGGATGAGGGGGATGAGGGGGATGAGGGGATGAGGAGGATGAGGGGATGAGGAGGATGCGGGAGGATGAGGAGTGACTGGCAATAAGGAGGATGAGGGGGATGAGGAGGATGAGGAGGATGAGGGGATGAGGGGGATGAGCTGAGGATGAGGAGGAGGATGAGGGGGATGAGGGATGAGGATGAAGGGGATGAGGGGATGAGGAGGATGTGAGGGATGAGGGGGATGAGGATGAAGGGGATGAGGGGATGAGGAGGGGGATGAGGAAGATGAGGCACCTGCAGGATGAGGGGATGAGGAGCTAGCATGGTGGGGATGAGGAGTGGTGGGGGGATGAGGAGCTGGTGAGGGGGATGAGGGAGCTGGTCGAGGTGGGGATGAGGAGCTGGTGAGGTGGCGATGAGGGGATGAGGAGCTGGCGAGGTGGGGATGAGGAGCTGGTGAGGTGGGGATGAGGAGATGGTGAGGTGGGGATGAGGGGATGAGGGGATGAGGAGCTGGCGAGGTGGGGATGAGGGGATGAGGCACTGGCAGGATGAGGGTGGGGGTGACGCCGGCTGAGCAAGGTGTTCTGGGAGGATGCCGGCGAGCTCTCATACTCCTCCATGGTTGGGGGTGGCCGGGGACCAGGACATCTGCATGAGCTAATCCTTTCCTGAGGTCGTTTTTTCCCTCAGTGTTCAAAACTGTTTTCCTTAGTGGAGGAGATTCAGCATGTATCTTCACAACAAACGCATGCTGAATTCTGCACACATCAGTTTGTTAGCGCCAACAAAACTCCAATTTTAAAAGTAACTTAATTGGAATTAAGTTCCTAGAGAGAGAGGTGGTACCAACCTGTATCTTGTTCCAAAAACACAGGCTAAGTGAAGTGTCTATAATTTGCCTTGTTTTTAAAGAAAATGTTATGAAAATCAGTAATAACATCAGAAAGAGCACACACAAGCATCTTGTAATCTCTGTTGCACTTACATGGATTCAGACAATGGAAATGATTTTTTTACAAGTTCCTGGTGGCATGCACGTGTTCATCTTCACAGATACGCAGGGCACCTGCAGCTTTACTGTTAACTAGTCTGCATTGAATGCATTCCTTATAATCAAATTTTGTCACAACACTTACCACCATCTGGGTGACAGGTCACTGATCATACACACCTGGGTGCTTCCTTAGGTCACATCCTGTGAACTCTAGAATTGACTTAACTGTTTATCTCATTAAGGAGATTGATCAAACTTAGCCTCATATGCCCCCTTTGGCTAAGATGATGGGGGAATAAGATCCATCTGTAACCTTGGATGTTCCTGTTATTCAGAACAGCACTTTCAAGCCTCTTTTCCTCAAGATACTAAAGCTGTTAAGCGAGGGAGTCAGATCTCATGATTGATGTGGAATACTTTATTTGCCCAACCAGTCTAAAGTAGGATTTCTGTAAAATCATGAATATGAAATTTTATGCAAAACATGAACAAGTATTAGCCAGACAGCCATCAAATGTGATCTTATAGCTTATAATTTCTTAAGGTGTTTTCCAGTCTTAGTGTGTACGGAACTCCTCTAGTAGCTAAATGTTACTGATTTGTTTTCCATATCAACAAGGGCATTTTCAACTGGAGGAGGGGGGAGAGAGAAGAGAGAAAAAAGAGAGAGGAGACAGAGAGGAATGCCATGGCCTCACAGGCAGAAGTTAGAGGACAATTTTTCTAAATCAGTTCTCTCCTATCTACTATTGGACCCAGGTCACCAAGTCACACCAGATTTTCAAGCAGACACCTAACTTGGACTCTCTCTAGCTGGCCATGGGTTTCTCTTTAAGGAAAAATATTTTCATAATCCGGAGAGTTTCTGTGTGGTGTTTTTTCCCCCATTTGTTTAGTTGTTTTGATGGTCTGGTACTTGCTAGACCCTTTACTACTGGCTAATATATTTCACATAAAGGTATCAGGTCAGGATAGCCTCATTCATGCTTAGCACCGACAGAAAATTCTTGACTGTGTTAGGGGTACACTGAGCTCTCAATGAAGAGGGTCACCTTAGAGTTTAAGGGCCCCTGAGAGCATCTCACCCAACATTCTTTTTAATGAAATGGTTCTCACAACTTGCAGTTGCATGCTTTGCTTGTTGACTCTGGACATTTATTGTGTAGTAGGTGTACCATGTTCTGAAGAGATCTTGTGGGCCACAAAGATGGATGTGATCAACTTCCTTCTGTCAAGTTCTATCGGCACAGAGAGATAACTTTAATATGGTTACAGTGTTGTGTGTATAACAGATGACGGACCATAATTCCCTTATATAAGAGTATTGATCGATGCAAATTCAGCACTGACTTTGAGATGATTTTTAAAAAAATCTTAAGGTATTTGTATTTGGCCTGAAGACCTGTATTTCCAAGTGTGCCATTCATGTAACTTTAGTCCAACTGTACCCTAGTTCTGTTCTGAAATAGTAATTGAAAATTCATTAGTGTGCCTCCTCTCTTGTATTTGAAGAGGACCATCTGGTGTTTTCTTTTCTAGGCATAATATCCAGTTCCCTCCTCTGGAGAATCTTTCATATGTTATATTTCAGAGTATAGCAGTGGACAGTTTCATTCCACTGAAGGTGTTAGAGCACCCCTTGACTTACGCATAATCTTATTACTGTAGCTTAATGTTAGAATAGTCTTTTTGGAACTTCATGTTGGCTCAAATGAGGCTGCATTCAGCCAAAACTACAGTCTGCTTTATCTTGGCATAACTACGGCATATTTTGAACTACAGAACGGGCCATTTGTAGTAGTTAAGTGTACTCTTGATTAGCTCTGTCCAGTGGTTGAGTCTAGTACTGAGTTACTTTCGTTTCCTCCTGTATGTGCAGTCACCTTTGTCAGTTAGACATATGACTGAAACTAGTAATCGGGACTTCAAAGAAACAGTTGATGGTTTTACCACACTGAGCAAATAAAATCCCACTCAGAGGTACGGAAGTTAGTGTTTTTTTTAAAGTGCAGCTTTAAATATATTTTGAAATGTGGAGTACTTTATAGATCCTGACTGTTAGCTGGTGATTCCATGTTGGGAATCATTGTTCTGTACAGCTGTCCTGACATATTGTTGGCTATCTAGCACTGTTCTCCTTGGCCTCTGTCTTGCAGTTTTCTGACCGTGTACTTCTCTGTTCACCTGCCCAACTTTTGTGTTTCTGTTCTCAACTCTGGCTCCATTTGTAACATAGTATACCTTCAACAATTCTGTATACCTGTGTGCAAATCTGCTTTCCCGGTCCTATTGTAACTCCTAGAGAGAAAGGTCTTACTCATTTTTGTGACCTTTGGATGTTTGTGTAGCATCTAGAAGAGTATCATATGTTCACAAACCGTATCTCTTGTCTTCATGGATTGCATCCATGGTCTAGATGCCTGTCTCTAACAGGCATTTTCCCTCTTCATATGCTTTTAAATAGTAGCTAAATATCCTCCCTTGGCGGTGCTACAGTCATATACAATGTATAACTTATGACATCAGAATGTCCCCTAGGTGTTCTCAGCCTCCCAGTGTATCCTCCAGACTTCCACTTTGGGCAAATTCACTCACCTGAGAAGCATTTAATATTAACAGGATATTCAAGGTAAAGTCTGTCTCAAACTGATTTATGCATGCTTACACTTTGACTAATGTTCTTAAGACATTTGACTTGGTTTCCTACGTAGTCTTCAGTCTTAAGTTGACTTTCAGTTAGTTTTCAAACTCATGATAATCATCATTGGAACATGAGTCTAAACTTTTTTAAAACTAGAAGATAATGGTGGTTCTTAATGATCTGGTCTGTGCCTTTGGTCATTCAATCTACACTTCCATGAGAGACCTGGAAGACTCTGTAACACTTTCTGCTGGAGCAAAAGATAAATGCTTTGATTGTAAGCTGCTATGCTGTATTATACTTCTTGGTGCAACATTTTTTTAAATTAAAAGTTAAACTGGAAAGAATCTGTATGTGTGTATATATCTGTGTATATTGTATTCATAGTGTAGCTTATAGTTTCCCATACACTTTCACACACATTTTCAAAGTATTACTGGAATTCAAGATGCCCTTTAGTGCTACTTTTATGCCATAGCTGCTGTGGAAGTCAGGGGATAACTTGCAGGAGTTAGATTTCTCTTTTCTATAGTGTGGGTCCCAGGGATCAAATTCAGGCTAGTCAGGCTTGGGGGCAAAGACCTTTAGTCTTTACCCACTGAGACATCGCTCAGTGGCTTTCCATTTTTGTTATTTTAGACAGGGTTTCCTGTAGCACAGGCTGATCTGTAACTTACTGTGTAGCTTGACCTTGAACTTCTGATTCTCCTGAGTGCTAGAATTATGGGCATGTACTGCCACATCTGGTTTGTCCCTAAGATTTCTCTCTCTTTTTTGTCCCTAAGATTTCTAAGGGCAGATCTTGTACTTTCAGAACTCACTTGATTGTTGAATTAAAAAAAAAAATCAGAAGGCTGGGGAGCTGGTTCAGGGAGTAAAGTGCTTGCTACTGAGACAATCTGAGGTCAGGGCTTTAGATCCCACATAAAAGCTAGATACAGGGTCATGATTGTCTGTAATCCTGTACACCTGTTGGAAACGGGAGTCAGTGACCTGAGAGTCTCTAGAAGCTTGCCAGCCCCCTAGTCTGGCTCACACAGTGGCAGTGATGTGACACCCACAGGATGTTCTGACCTCCCCAACTATGCTCACACAAACCATATGCATGCATCTCTCTGTTTCTCTCTGTCACACACACACACACACACACACACACACACACACACCTCCATAGAATCATGCTAGTATTAAGGGAAAATATAATACCCCTTTCTTGCTTTCTTTGTTACTGTTAGAGATTATTTCCATATATATGGGGATAATATAATTAGATATCACATCCTCTCTGCAGAATGTAACAGGGAAAAGGAAAAGTAATTTATTGAACAGATTGTTTCTGAAGGAATTATAGTCAGGTTTAATCAATGCTACTCTTGACAATATAAAATTTCTCATCTTTTACAGCGACTTAAGACATAGTCACTTAGGTAATTTTGTTCAGACAAAGAAGTTTATTAACATTGTCTTTTCTAAGTTATCAAAATAAGTCAGAAACAAATAGCAAGAACTAGAGAAATAGTCATCTTTCAGTTTGGGTTTTTAGGTAAAAATAGAACGTATAGTGTATGTCAGTGGGAAAAGAGAGACCCTCCTGAAGAAGTGACTGAAACAAGTTGTTGAGCATTATTGTCTATATCATCGTGGTCTTTAAAGAGATTATGTTTGTGCTACTTTGTAGGTGGTATAGATTTTCTAGATTTAATTTCTATTGATTTTTAGCCTCTTATTTTAGTAATGCTAAGGTACCTACATATGGACAATGTGTGATTTAATGAACCAACTTAAACAAAACATTTCATACCTTTAGTAAACTGATTATGTGCCTATTTTGCACATAGATATAGCTTAAGACCTAATATATTGGAATCTTTGTTGCATCATTTTTTAGGAGAAAAAAAGTCATAATATAACAAGATGTTATTAAAAACTTGCTAACAAACTTCTAAGAATCATACATATATTCAGGACAATCTTTTATTTTCAGAATTTTAGGACCCATATGAGAATTGATATTTAAAATAGTATTTTGAGTTCATCATGAAGTGGGTATTAGTGAAATACTATTTTCATTATTCTGAACTTATTGAGTCAGTGTCATATTTGTAATTTAAAACATAGGTATAGTAGCACTAGGATATGTTTTATTATTGGTTAGCAAGAAAAATTAGGCAGAATATACTCTTTGTGAGCACACATAAGTATGAGGGGTTTATTGTATTATGTTAGTAACTTTCTCATAGTCAAAAAATTCACTGAAACTGAAATTCAGAAGACGATTCAGTGGATGGAAAAGTGTATTAATTTGTGGACAATAAGTTTTTTTTTTTTTTGGGTGCTGGGGACTGAACCCAGGGCCTCACGCTTGCTAGGCAAGTGCTCTACCACTGAGCTAAATCCCCAACCCCCGACAATAAGTTTTGTAAGATAAAATTTCATTTAGAAAAACATTAGCTAAATGCAGGAATTTATGTGGGTTAAATGAAGTTCCTTGTGGACTGTGTTCTTCAAATTAGTAAGACAGGCTGTTGGCTGCCAGTGAGGACAGGTGCAGTTCCTCTGTGAGATGCTAGCGATTCAGTGTTTTTTTTTTTTTTTTTTTTTTTTTTTTTTTTTTAATTTTTTTTTTTTTATTATTATTTATTAACTGTGTGTATGTGGCCGCCGTGTCTGTTGTGTGTGTATGTGTGTGTAGAACCACGGACGAATTCGCGACCACCATGGACGCTCCACCCTCCTCTGCCCCGGGATTCAGGCTCGCCCTACCGGACCAGAAGCGCAGGCCGCCCCCGCTTCCGCTGGCGTCTATACGTGGGATCTGGGATCCGAACTCGGGACCTTCCGCCTGCAAGGCGGAGGCTTAATCCCTGAGCCACCTCTCCAGCCCAGCGATTCAGTTTAGAAAGGACTTGATTCAGACGATTCTAACTCTAGTAACTGTAGAGCAATAATACACAAAGGAATTTCATTTAGGAAGAAAACTCTCAGGGGCTTGGAGGCCTGAAGAGCCTTTATTTTTATATTTTTTATTATTTATTCAATTGTGCGTGTGTGTATGTGTATGTGTGTGTGTAGAACCACGGGTGTGTGTATGTCCGCGTACGTGTGTGTGTGTGTGTGTGTGTAGAACCACGGGCGAATTCGGGAACCACCATGGACGCCTCCACCTCCTCCTTGTTTATTCTGCCCCGGGGTTCACAGGCTCTGCCCTACCGGGACCAGAAGAAACTCAGGCTGTCCCCGCTTCCGCCTGGCATCTATATGTGGGGTCTTAGGACCCGAACTCAGGACCTTCCGCCTGCAAGGCAGAGGCTTAACCCCTGAGCCACCTCTCCAGCCCCTATTTTTATATTTTTTAAAGAAATTAAGTTAAAGGACAGCAGGAAGTATGGAGAGCAGTGTTTACTTTGGGGTGTATTCACAGGGAACTATATGAAATTCACTGTCAATGTGCTGGAAAAAAGAAGGGAACAACACTCAGGAGTCCAAAACACTCATTTTATGCTGTTCCTGTCCTGAAAGTCTTTGACATTTTCTTTGAACTTTATGTTCTTGGTGTCCATGGTGGGCAGGGCATCCTACATCCCTCAGACAGTTGCTCTCCCTCTGGGGGATACAGACACTTGCATGCTAACACTTTTTCCTGGGTTATGGGCCGGCTTTGCAGCCCTCCACAGCTGCCTGGCATGATCAGCATATGCGATGAAAGCTTGTTTTGGGTCCCGGAATTATTTTTATTGCTTTTTACTGTGACTTTATCTTTTCTTACCTTGCAAATCATAAATCATAAGGTTTAGAAAGATCGCGCTTGGCGATACTTCCTTTAGAATTGAAGTCTAGCTCAATTCTTATTTGGAATTGAGAATTGAGAAACCCATGATCTTTCCACAACACGCTTTAATTTGGGATCCAAATTGGTATAAGGTTTAATTAAGGATAAAAGTAAGTGTACCGTGAAGTTACAGGTTTAGGTGGGCGTAGGGTGGTTTGGGACAGCTTTTGGCACTAACAGGACATATTTAAAGTTTCATCCTTATGTATATAAGCAGAATCTGCAGAAGGACATAAGGGCTGTGGCTACATGCATGTGCTTGGGAAAAGAATCTTTAGGTGAGTTGAAATGGAAGGCATGATAAAGCAGCCTTTCAGTATATCACCATGAAGAAGTCAGGGAACCGTATGGAGGTGATTTAGGCTAGAACATGGTGTTCAGAACAGGACAAAGTGCACTTTGGTAAGGACTCTTCAAGGAACTAAGTCATGGGTTTATTTGCACGCGTATATGTGCTTTGATAGGATTATATGTGTCCTTTTTCTGCTGTAAACATGTGAGAAAATAGATATTTCATAATACCCCATCAAAAATAGCTCATCCATCAGACATGCTCACAGTTGTGTACCCGTTCCTATGCAAATATCCAGGTGCACAGTCAGGAGCACATGTGTGCCCCCAACTGTGTCTTCATCTCCCTTACTTTGCTGTTGTGGAGGACTGTGTGCCATTTGTGCCCTGTTCCCACATAGACTTGCCCGAGGCAGTGGTGACTGAGCGGGTCATTCCATGTGTCTTCTTTCCTCCTTGCTGATGTCTGTTTGAAGAACAGTGCTAATATTAACTCTGTGTTTTTGTGAAATTCATTTTTATTTAAATTACTTAAGATATTAATTTTTTCAAGGAACGAGGAATGATTCTTCCTTAATGACTTCATTGATTAATAAATACAATGCTTGGTTTTTTTGACTTGGGTACCTTTAACCATTAGTGTCTCTACAGATGCTGCAGAAGAATAAGTGGCAAATTTATTCCAAAGTTCTAGTCTCTTATGTTACTTGTGTTCATTTTATAAATACTTTGACATGTTTGACAATTATCAGTTAAGTTTAAGTATAGCAATTATTTGATTAGGTTTTAAAATGAGGTTCTGATTTCGCTTAAAGACTTAGAAAATGGAGTTGATTGTCCTCATTATTCTGCAAAGATTTTGTTGTCATAGTTATGCAAATACTAAACCAAGTAAAAACTACCATTATATGTAAGATTATATGTAAATAGTAAAGCCTAATCAATTTATATTAAGTATTGGAGAATCTAGTTCTGGCTACATGAATAAAAGGCATAAAACCTAAGTTCCAAATGTTGCTTCTAGAGAATGTGGCCTAATGACCATAATAGAAGAAATATTTCAAATAATCCATGAAAGCATCATAGGCCTCAATATAAATTATGGTTATTGTTGTAACTTTTGTTTTTCCTAGTATCTTGAGAATAGTTTCTTCTCAAAATTGGGTGAACACCCACTCATGTGTCTGCTCAATTTAAAGATATGGGTACACAGGTGTATTTCATCCCAGGCCTTGAGCAAGTAGTCTGTGGTTGATATTGGTGGTTGTTGTAGTTAGGCACATGTGTCATCTTGACAGTTGAGGGTTTGAGCTCTGAGCACATTTGTAGAGAATTAGTGGTTGAGTTAGGCCTAGAGCAAACCTGCAGGAGATTGTCTAGCTGATGGGGAAGGCCCAGCCCATGGTGGGTGGGACAAGCCCTGAACAGGTGAATAAAATATTAAGAACTGATTGAGGAAGTTGGCATCCTTGTGTGTCCTTCCTCTCTCAGCCATTACATAGAGATGGTGTGGCCAGTTCTCTTGTCTGGTGTTGGTGTGTGGTCTACCTCTCCAGCCCTGTAACCAATAGTCTTTTTTTTTTTTTTTTATTAAAAATTTAATTATACATTTTAAAATTTTTTACCAGTTCCCTCCCTCCCCCCTCCTCCCCCTCCCCTTCCCCCAGTGCCTCCCCCTCAATTCCCAGAGAGTCCTTTATTGTATACGCCTAACTCTCCATTGGGTCCTCCTCTCCGATGACATATAAGGACCCAGTGGCATTTCCATAAGCCCTTTCTCTGTTCCCCTTAAGCTAAGATCACTACTATGGCTGTCAATCCCTTGCCTCCAGGGGGTCTCGGTGCCCTTACAGATGCTAGACTTTATGAGGGCAACAGTGCGCTGGACATTGCGCAGGGCATGCAAAGTCCCATTACGATTGCTTTGGCCCCAACTATTGTTGAGAATCTTGCAAATCGTTGCTCCTCCCATCCTTTTGCTCTTACAATCTTACCGCCCCCTCTTCCGCAAATGTCCCTGAGCTCCAGGATGGGGAGAGATTAGGCTGTCTAGTTCTATGTGATTGATATAGTTCTGAAGTTCTGGATTGTGGTTTGTTGATTTTCTTTTGCGTTTTGCTGCTCCTGCAATTCCCTTCACTCCATTCTGCTGGGCACTGTATGTCACCCCTGGCCAGAGACAAAAAGCTGTTAAACTGTAACCAATAGTCTTTTTTTTTTTTTTTTTTTTTTTTAATTTTTTTTTTTATTATATATTATTCAACTGTGTGTATGTGCGTGCGCGTCTGTGTGTGTGTGTATGTGTGTGTAGACCACGGCGAATTCGGAACCACCATGGACGCTCCACCTCCTTCTGCCCGGATTCACAGGCTCCGCCCTACCAGGACCAGAAGCGCAGGCGCCCCTGCTTTGCCCGTGTCTATACGTGGGATCTGGGATCCGAACTCGGACCTTCCGCCTGCAAGGCGGAGGCTACCCCTGAGCCACCTCTCCAGCCCCTGTAACCAATAGTCTTAAGAGAAATAAACGTCTTGTTCCCTTAAGCCATTTGATGGTCATTTATCAGCAACTATGCAGGCAATCTGCAACAGTGGTATTGTAGAGAACACTGTATTGAAAGAGACCCTTGGCTGAAGAGACCCTTGTGTTAGATGTGTGGGCATGCAGTGTGTCACTGTTACTGATCCTAAGGGAGCAATGGTCTTTATACCCAGGTTAGACAGTGCATCTACCCTGCCTCGCTGACAAAATGCTGTTTTCTTGTTTTTTTTGCTTGCTTCCCAGATGACCTACTTATTTTTTTTAAAGTGGATATTGTATTTTTTTAATTGCTGATAGATAATTGTTTCTCATAACTGAGTCAGTCATAATAAGCTTCTATAATGAAATAAAATAATTAAATCCTTTATATTATGTAAAATTTAAAGTAATTCACATCATGATGAGATCATACATATACAGAACAATGCAAAATTTTATTTAGTTCACATTAAAGTGAATTATGTTTTTGAGTAGAGAAATGTATATTTATAGCATGACCAATAAAATTACTTTAAATAAGAATAGCTAGTATATATTTGTTGGATATAATGTATATTTTGATATATGGGCACGTTTGTGGAAGATTAAATCAAGACTTCATGTCTGTCACCTCATTTATGTTTTTTTTGTGTTGAGAATATTTAAAACTCTTCTCAACAGTTGTCTGCGGTATGTCACCTATTGTCACCTTGTCAGTAATCACTAACCAATCTCTCCCGTGCGATTGACTGGTACTTCTTTTCCATCTGAGCTCAGTCTCAGAAGATAACTAATCAACTTCATTAGAATTTGTGGATGATGATGTTGCACAGTATTTCTCCTGTGTCTGGCTCAGCACAGTGTTTTTATCATTCATCCCTATTGTTTCAAATGCCAGCTTATGCTTTTCAGAGAGTCTATAGCTTTCCACTGTGTAGTACACCACAAAATACCACTATGAGCTACTCAAAGATTGGTCTCCTGGGTTCATATCCAGGAAAAAGGCATGTATGTAAGGCAACAAAAAGACATGCTTAAAATGATTTACTGTAAAAATTTTATATACCTGTAACAGTTACTCTTAATTAACTATTGCTGTGAAAGAACACTCAAAGTCAATCAACTTAAGGGAGAAAGGGAGGTTTATTCAGCTTATGGTTCCAGAGGGGAGGCAGTTTCTCAAAGCAGAGGCTGCATGGCTAACTGGCCAAAACTGGAGGAGGCTAAGTCACCACAGACATCTTGGAAGCTGAGAGCTGCAGACTGCTTGCAGCAAAGACATACTTCTTCTCGAGGTAGGGTGGGACTAATCCACCTCAAGGCCCACCCCTTGTGACTGCCTTCTTCCAGCAAGGCTCCACCTCTCAAGGTGACATGACCTTGCCAAACACATGAGACTGTGGGGGACACATTTCAAACCATGACAATACCCAAGCTCAAGGGCAATCCAAATGTTTATGAACTGAAATTTATGTGGTTATAAATATATACATATGTGTGGTGTGATGGTTACTTAATTGTCAAATTGATGCCTAAGAGATGAATCTCTGGAAACTCCCCTCTCTTACCCCCCCATTAGGAATTACCTAGATTAAGATTGGCCTCCGGGCTTTCCTGAGAGGGATTGTCTAGATTAATGTTGGCTTCTGGGCGTTCCTGAGAGGGATCGTGTATATGGCATTAATTGGTGTATGAAGATGAAGTGGGTGGTACCATTTTCTGGGTCTGAGGTCCTTGGTAGTATAAAGTGGTGAAAGTGAACTGAGCAAGAAGCAGGCATGTGCACACTGCTTTCTGTTCTCAACCAAGTACGATAGGATCATTTCCTTGATTCCTGCTATTCTGACTTCCCTACCATGGTGGACTGTAATCTGAATTTATGTGCTGGAATAAAACCCTTTACCCTTGAAATTGGTCACAGAAGAGTGATAAGTACCTAAAACATGTGCATGTAGTGCGTTTGTAAACACACCGGAATTCTGTATAGTAATGAAAAAGTAATGAGAAAGTGACAAGACTAAAAACTGTGCATTCAGCAATTCCATTTGTGTTAACTGAAGAAGTGGGTAGAACTAGGTGTACTGTCAGAACTCAGAGAATGTTTCGATGTGAAGGATTGTAAAGGTGAGGGGCTTTCTGGGATGTTGGCCAGCATGTTTTGTTCTGTGGGGCTTTATGGATGTGTGTACTTTTCTGTATTTACATTTTCCTAGCCAGTAAGTAGAGATCTCAAAAATTATCATTGAAAAAATGCTCTTTCAAGGAAATAAATATTTTGGGTTATATTTTATTTTTTAACTTTTTGTGTGTGCTGTCAGCATGTGTCTGTATGTGCCATCAGAGGGCAGTGTGTTTGCCTGTGGAGGCCTAAGGTTGACTTCGGAAATTACCCTGGATTGCACTATTGCATCTTTCCTTTGTTCTGGAGTATCCTAGGTTCTACCTTCCAGGGCCAGAAGTGCAGGCCATAGCCATTTCTGCTTGGTATTTTTATGTAGCATCCAGGATCCAAACTTGGGCCCGTCTTCTTGTAAGGCAGAGGCTTAACCCCTGAGCCATCTCTCTTGCCTTTTTTTTTTTAAAAAGTCAGGTTGCCTATTAAATTTGTCTTCTTACAAATTCATAACAGTAGATATCTGAAGAATGGGGAGAGAGAGGGTCATGTTTCACTTTATAGCTGTATGTGATAATGATATAACTGGTGCCTTGGCATAATAGCTGCCCTGTGTGTGTTGGGGCATAAGTACAGAGCGGGTCCTCTTGTACAGTGCTTCTTTCCAGATGATAGAAGAGTCACTAAAGACATGGGGGTGTGAATTCTGCTCTTGAGTTTGACATTCGGAGTAATTTAACCTGAATAAACCCTCTTCATTCCAGAATTTCATAAAGCCTTAATTTCTTAAATCATGAAAATTTAGGCTACCATATTTATAGAACTTTTTCTCAATATCATTTCAAGGTATTTCATTAACATGGTTCTTTGTAGTAGTAAAATTCAGGCTGTTTTGTGCATTTTAACTTACAATAAACTTTTTTTTATTACCAGGTGGAGAGAGAACTTGCGGAGTGCATGAACTTATCTGCATTAGAAAAGGTGGGTCGATGCTCTGTGTGGATATTTAAGTACTGAGCACTTTATAAAGTATGATACATTTTATTAAGATGGCAAATAATTTGGATATATAAGATATAAAAATGGAGTAGATACTGACATTCAGAGTTTTTAGATTTGAGCATAATTGATGTCCATGTTCTTAGTTTTTCATTTTAATGAACTGATAAAACCTGGTTTCTAGCGTATTGGTTTTCGAGATGCGATGAGAAGCCGAGAACGTAGGGCTTGATTCTGTTTTGCGTGAGTTGGACTGTGTATGTGGCCTCCATCTGTTGTGGAGCTCCACAGAAGACACGGGAACAGGCGTTTGACATTCAAATGGAGAATGCACACGAGGACCACACCACCACGTAGGGCAGATGTCTGTGCCTTCTTAGACAAGTTCCTGGCTGGCCCATTGGCACCTCAGTCATCTGAGTCTCCTTAGAAGGAGTCACTGGATGGCGCCTGAGTAGCTCAACAAGATGGGCAGGAAAGGTGATTGAATTATTAGTTAGGAGGCGAGGAACCAGCTGTCCTTGAGATTTGCAAGAATCAGGAGAACCTTGGGACACTCCAAGTCTTTGGAGATGATCACAAATCTGAAATGTCAGGAGAAGAAGTGGGTCTGGGCAAGAGAGATCCCTTGTGAGCTGACTTCCCCTCTCTCCCTGCCGAGCAGAGCACTTCTTTCTTCTCTTAAATTGACCTGGCCCTCTTGAGTCTCACTAGCTACTCCATGCTCACCTTGCCCTTCATTTCCAGGAGGTCTGGGGCAGGGTCTATGGTACACGGTTGACTGGTCTGTCAGGAAAGTGTTATCCCACTTTCCTTAGCTTCTTGAATTGAAAAAAAAACTTCTTTAATCATTCTTAAATATTAGCTGTGATATTGCTGATGTGGTCATGCTGGTCTGTGGGTCACTGCCTGTACTTGTCGTTCATTAGAAAGCAGCTATCTACCTCTGTTAACATTTAGGCTATCTGTGGCTTTCCTCTGCAGACCGCAAAGGGGGAGACTGTTGTCAGCTTTTTAGCTATGTGTTTTCTATCAGAAATAGAGGGTGGGGGAATAAATTTGCAAATTCTTTAATGCAAACTTTTTTTAGCCTTGAGTTGTATTATTTTAATCAAGACTTACTACAAGTGTTTTAAAATTTTATAATTAACATTATATCCCACTGAAATGTTGAAAACATTTTTATTTGATGGGACAGAAAAATACACTGGACAGATGAGTTAGAATGAAAAGTGATTAAAGCCATCGTCAGGTGCAGACAGATGTGAGCCTGGAATCAGCTGCAGGAAGGAGACTCTCATGGGACCAGCACTAGGGTGGCCACATGTTGGGCAAGCTGTAGCCTGGCTTTTCTACTCCTCTTCTGCCATCTTCTCAGGGGCATCTCGCTCACATTGCTCTGGATTAGTCTAGCATTTCATTTCTTTTCTATAGAATTTTCATTTTGTGATTGCATTCTATTTATTTATTGAGATCGTATATTCGTGTAGTTCAACTCTTGAACTTATAGATGGCCAGTGATAACCTTGAAATTCTTATTCTCCTACATGTACCTCCTCAGTGCCAGAATTATAGACATGTATCACCACATGCACACACTGATTTCTTTTTACCTGTTTAGCAGTGCATCCTCACTTTTGTTGGTTGTTCTCCGTGGACAACACAGACTATACAGGGTGTGGTCTTTGACTTTACCATCTTCTTTCTTTTATTTTATCTAGTTTTGCTGTTTAGAATGTTCTTTTAATTTACAAAGCTAGTATGGGTAGCTTTTGAGCCCTTGCTATTTATCTAACCACTTGACATTTCTTTTTGGATGTCCATAGAATACTAAGTTGACCCATCTAAATGGCATGTTATGATTTTGTGTGTGAGCTTCAGCATTCCACAGCAGCACTGCCCTCCAGTTGTTTGGGGTGTATTTTGAATCATCTTCTTTTTCCTTCTGCTGCTGTCACTGAAATCTTTTGCCTGGATTCCTGGGGTCACTTTCCTCATCATCTTTTTTTTTTTTTCTTTTCTGTCGTACACTGTTAGTCAGAACCAGTGAATATATATGGAAAGGACTTGCTAGATTGGCTTATAGGATATGGCGTGGTGAGTCTAGCAATGACTGTTCATGCAGTGGAGCAGAGAAGCTGCTCAGTGCACAGGGCTGAAGCATTTCTGGAGAGCCACTGTTCTTTAGTCCCATTGCAAGCTGAAGGAGGCTGTGTTCTGGTATCAGTGAGAGCAGCAGCAGCAGCAGCAGCAGCAACAACAACAACAACAACAACTTGCCAGTGAGAGCAAAGGCAAGCAGGCAAGAAGTAAAACTTTTTAACCCTTGAACCTCCTTTTATCTGGCTTTCATCAGAAGTTATATCGGGGGTCTTCATGCTTTAAAATGGCCAGAGCAAGAAAATCCCTTACAGATGTCACCTGGTGGCCTCTCTCTTAGCTGATCCCAAATCCAGCCAAGTTGACAATTAAAATTAACCATCACACATGCTTGCTTCCTTATAATAAGCGTTGATAATTTTTAAAAATATATATTAGGTTTATGGATATCGGCTGTGCCCTGCTCTAAGTTACTCTAGACTAGGTAAAACAGTGTTTTTTCAGACTGCTCCTTGCTCTGAGAGAGTCCACTGCACATGCAGCTTTTGACTGCTTGTGAGGATGTAGGGCTGTGCTTCTGGGTGGACACATGAATACACCATCTGCCAACACCACCAAGCAGCTATTAGAGTGAGTTGAAGCTGTCAGGGTACATGGGTGCACTGTCAATGAGGCCCAAGAGCTTATTGGACACACTAGACAGAGGAAGGGCGTAGCCCTTCATTTGGGTCCATCAAGTAGTGGACACCCAGGACCAGGATAGCAAACAGTTTTAACAATCTGTTATCTGACACCTGTGTGCGTGTCAAGGATCAAACTCCCAAGTGTCCCTGGAGCTTCAGTTGGACTCAGTCCCTGCTGTTGACATGACCTCTTCAAGTGCCATCTGCCTGGACCAGGTCCTCCCTCTGCTCTCGGCTGGACCCAGCGCTATGCCGCTTCCTCCTCAAAGCTGTGCTGGTGCCCAGCAGAGCCCTGACTTCTCAGCAGCAGCTTCTTCCCACAACTGGCTCCGAGTTCATCGTGTACAGACTGCATTTCTGCTAGTGAAGTCTTCGGGACTCTGTTGCAGCCTCTTTGACTTGGGTGGTTTTGAAACTCACAAACACGTGTATATTCAGATATGTTGACTATGTGATATGTGATAAGAGTTAATATTAATTAATTCATTGATTAGTTAATATTAAGGTCACCTTGTCCATATTACCAAAGCACATGGGAATATCTGGCTAATGGCTGGTATTGGAATTCCAGATTTTTGTGAATTTATAAATCCTGGTAGTATGGAAAGACAAGATTCTGTTCATTCATGCTTCTGCTATAACATCTCACAGCATAGGCCAGATCACTTTGCTGGCTGAAATTGTTCTCTCCATTCCTATTTTACTTGGAATAAAATTGAAGTGCCTCACCCTGACCTGCCAGGTGTGTCCTCTACACACCATCAACCATTTACTTAGAAATGTGAATGAATATTGTCGCTGGGAGTCTGCAGGTAGGGAGATTTCTAAGAGTGAGATTGCTGTGAAGATTAAAAGCTGCAAGAAGACGCCTCTCGTGTACTAGGGTCACACCTGCTGCAATACTGCCTATTCTGCATCAGGCACTTGGCATAGAAGAAGAGACATCCCTTACTGGGCCTCAGTGGGACACATGGACAAAGCAGGACATTGGGACAACATGGAAGCTTGTTGGGAAAAAACTATGGTTCAGTGGGAGGAGTGGGGAGGGGCAAGATTGAGTAATGGGGGAGGAGAAAAACAACAAAGTCCATTATAATTTCAAATACATAAGTAAATTAGAAAAAGACAGATGTGGCTGGCAAGATGACTGAGTGGATAGTCACTTGTTGCCCAGCCTGATGACCTGAGGAGACCATATGGTGGGAAGGGAGAACCAACTCTGCCCAAGTTGTCTTCTGCCCTCCACTCAAGTGTCGTGGTATATGTGTGCGTAATCACAATACACATGAGATTTAATAAATGTAAAAATTTTTAAAAATTTCTAATATGTGTATTAGAAATTGTCAAATTCTTTTCTTTCACATTCCTACCAGAAATACACAAATCCACATCTCTGACAAAAGCTTGAGCCATGCCTCAAGCTTTTGGTTACTTACTGGTTGCTGTTAGTATTGGTATGGTGAGACAGTTCTGTTCAGTGTCATTCAGACCATCCTTTTCCTGGAAGATACCTGTGAGCTGTCTGCAGAGCACAGATGATGCTCAGTGTGCTGATCTGTTTGGAGTGATCTCAGGTCACCAGAGGAGCCTGCATCTTCAGAAACACCTCCCCAACCACTCCACGGCGACTCACCTCTTGACACTAAGTTAAAGTCCACATAATCTTAGAACTTCATTTCAGAATATGCGATGTGGGAAGTGAAGTCTTCTGGCGTCCTAGTGTACTACAGGATCATTCCCCTTGCACTGTGGGAAACAAGGATCCTGGACTTAAGGACAGTGTGGTGTCTGTGGAGAAGGACAATCTAGGACAGTAGTTCTAAGATGCACAGAGCAGGCTATTTATAGGACACTGAAGACAGTGCATCTGTTTCAAAGTGCAGCCATGAGCTGCTGGGTGGTTTCTGCATTTTCTCCTGTGTGGAAGAGACCCCAGTGCTTTCCTCCCATTCTCTGAGTTGAGCAACGAATGAAGGAGGTTGAGACCAGAGAGCAAGAACACTGGCAAGGCACAGGTGTCAACTTGACTGTTGAGGGTTTGAGCTCTGGGCATATTTGTGGAGAATTAGTGGTTGAGTTAGGTGTAGAGCAAACCTGCAGGAGATTGTCTAGCTGATGGGGAAGGCCCAGCCCATGGTGGGTGGGATTAGGCCCTGGAATAAATCACAGAGAGCTGGTGGAGAGTTGTCATCCTTCTGTTCACTTGGCCAGACATGCTGGTCTGGCAAGTAAGGATCGTCCCTCTCTCAGCTGTTATGTGGTGATGGTGTGGCCAGTTCCCTCGGCCCTGATGTTGGTGCATGCTCTCCCGTCAAGCTGGACTGAGAACTGTAACCAGGAATCGTAAGAGACAATAAACCCTTGTTCCCTTAAGCTGTTTGATGGTCATTTATCAGCAACCATGTAGGCGAACTGCAACAACCCTTTACTCACTAAACTGTCTCACTTTCCTCAGTTGATTTTCGTTGGTTAATTCTTGTTCCAGTTACTCTTCTTTGTTGCTATGAGACAACACCCAAAGTCAAGCAATTTCAAGGAAAAAAGGGAGATTTTATGGTTTATGGTTCTAGAGTGGAAATAGTTTTTCATGGCGGAAGTAGCATGGCTGGGGGTAGAAGCTGGAGACAGGTTAATCACATCCATGTGGGAGGCTGAGAACTGCAAGACTACTCCTGCTAGAGCAGACCTCTCCCAGAAATAGGGAGAGGTCCAATCCCTTGACTGCTTTCCTCCCGCAAGATTCCACCTCCTAAAGATGCTATGACCTTCCTTAAACACGTGAGACTATGGGGGACACATTTCAAACCTCGCAGTTCTTTGGAGGTTGCAGATTTAGCCGAGTAAGCAAGGCAGCAAAGTACAGCAAACACACTGAGGGGAGTATAAGTGGTGCTGTTTAATTTTTTCTGGAAATGTTCAGTTGGTCAGAAACCTGAGGAATTGGTTTGTGTTAGATCATTTTTAATGTGAAACTGCAGCAGATCCAGAATAAAACAAAATTATGGTATGTATGCATTTATCTCTCTTAAAAATGTTCTGATTTTAAAATCATAGTAGTACTTCTTGGATTAGTAAGCACAGTCCAGCTCTTTCATTTTCTATCATTGCTGCTCCTTTAAAGAACTCTTACTATTACAGAAGGTAAAAATGTTTTCATCTCACTGTTATGAAGTCATTATTATTTTATGATTCCTGAACACGGCTACTGGAGACTTTTACTGAGTCATTCGGATGTGCTAGCTGCCCACAGACCTGTTCCCTGAGCACAGACTTTCAAGTCTCTGTGTTAGTGATCCTTTTTTTAAAAAAATTTTTTTTCCATCTACCTTCATGTTCTAAGGTTTTTTGCTATTTCTAGAGTTTTGAAAGTATTTGTATATCTGTTGATTTCCTGTTGTGGGAAATGTGGATTTCACTCTGGCACATTAACATGGCTTAGTTGAGTGGCTTTGCACCTGGAAGTTCTAGGTTCTGACTCTGTTGCTGCTTAGTGGCCGATGATCAGTGATCTGGGCTGGTACCTCACTGTTCTTATCTGTGTGCAGATGGGGTAAAGGTTTTTTGTATTCTCAAGGGGTAAATTAGTTAATGCATATGTATAAATGCTATGAATAGTTAAAGCATCCAAGTGACTGAGTAAAAAATCTCCAGTAGACATATTCAGAAATCATAAAATTTTAATGACTTCATAACAGTGAGATGAAAATCTTTTTACCCTCTGTATTAGGGTTCTTTAGAGGAGCAGAGATGACAGAGTGGATATAAATGTATAAAAGGGAACTTGCTAGAATGAATTGCAAGATCAAGTCTTTGATCTTCCAGCCATAGCTGCCTAGAGCTGCTCAGTCAAGAACTGAAAAGCTCAGCAGTTAGTGAGGTAAGGCTGGGGGGCTCCCAGAGAGTCCTGAGGACTGAAGAGCCAGGGCTGCAGCGCCATGAAGACAGTGGCATAGCAGCAGTAGCAGCAGTGAGCACCTAGCTCCCCAGCACAGGGCAAGAGGGGGCAAGACTCTTCCCTCTTGGACCTTTTTATTTGGTCCACTACTGGAAAGTACCACCCACAATGGACTGGATCTTGCATATCAGTTGGTTTCCTGCAGGCTTGCTTAAGGGCTTAACAATTCTTCGCATCTGTGTCCAAAGCTCAGCCTGGCTGTCAGGTTGACACCTAGATGGAACTGCCACACCCTCCCAAGCGTTTCTTCACGTCCCTCTTCACTGGTCTAGTAATGTGGTTATTTTTCAAGTTTGGTTAACTCAGGTTTTAGAGTTTACTTTTTTTTATGATTGCAATAAAGCCGTATTGTATTACAATTACATTTCTTTTCAAATTTCACATTTCTTAAGATACCCTTTTCTGGCCACTTCCAGGAACCCCCCTCTACTCATCCACCAGCTTTAAATTCATGCGGATTTCCCATGGCTCAGGTTTTTGCCTTGCAGCCAGTCCACCCCTCTTCAGTAACATATGTCCATAAATGTTTTTCTTGTCTGGCAGTTAGCACATCATAGTACTTACGACATGGTTAGCTGCTGAATTAAGCAAAGTCCAGAGACTTAAATGGGAGAGAAGCCGAGGCTGTTTGCAGTGTCTTCCAAGTGCCGCTTCTGCAGTGGTGCAACCAGGCTCTTCGGAGTTAATGCACTTCATCCAGCTGGGCGTGTTCCCACAGAATCCCACCAGTACCCCCGGCTGGAGAGGGGCGGTGCATCCCTAAGATTTAAAGGCTGCTTCAGTAATTAGTCATTTGGCTGCATGGACCTTCAGAGTTGCTGGAAATGTGAGGAGACAGTATTCATCCATTTGCCATTATTCCACCCCACACAACATGCCCACTGCTTTGTTGCCTCATGTGCTCTGCATATTAGTAAAAATGAAATGGATGCGTTCTCTGTACCTGTAGGTGACTAATTTAAGGTTTGACTTCAGTGAGAGGATTTAAGGTCTATGTGAAAAAATCTGTAAAAGGGTTTTATTGTGTTTGTTTTGGAGTTAGGAATCTTGGGCTCTGGTCCTGCAGCACTGTCTGCCCCATTTGCTCGTTTCCCCTTGACCACCCTGCGAGGTACAGTTTTCTTTCTGCCTCTTTCTCTTCCACAAGCCATGCGTTACAAGAAAGATACACCTTTAGGTCATTGCCACAGCTTGATGTACGTCACCGCCCACAGACTCACGTGTTTGAATCCTTAGTTGATATTTGGGAAGGTTGTGGCACCTTAGGAGGTGGAGCCTTGCTGGAAGAAAGCACGTCATAGGGAGCCCCGCCCTGCTTTTGCTGGCTAGTCTGCTGCTTTTGCAGTTTTGCAGTAGCCCTCTTAGTCTCCATGATGTCTGTAGTGATCAGAGTCACCTCCAGCCTCTGCCAGCCACCTGTGCCTTTTCCACCATAAAGGACTGTATCTCCGCTCTGGAACCTGAGCCAAGGAAGTCTCCTTTTCTCCCACTAAGTTGCTGAGTGTGAGTGTCTCACAACAGCAGAGAGAGTAACTGCTACAGTCAGCATGCTTGAATTCACCTGCTGCTTCTTGTGTTTGGGCCAGCTCATCACCACCATCACCACTGCCACCATCATCATCATCAGGAGTTGTCATCATTGTTTTTCAGGAGTGGTCTTGATGTTTTCCCAGGTTCAGCATGGACTGATTTTTTCTGGCAGCCTGAGTTGGCCATAGGCTCCTTGCTCTTCTCTCTCCTTGCAATTTCCTCTTTTATTTGTATCCAGCTCTTCCAGCAGATAGGTAGGCATAGGGTTGAATTATTTTGTGCAGTCCATTACAAAGAGAGGCAAAGAGAAGAGAGTGGGTGTTGGGGATACATATTGCCCCTGCTATATGGGTTTTCCCAAATAAGGTTGCTGATAGTTCTAAGATGTGATCTTGTTGCAAGGATTTTTTCACATTTACTACAACTAGAAGGAAGATTTCCCGTGTGTGAGGACTTGAGCCTGCCGAGGTTGACTTCTGGTGAAAGGTCTTTGTAGTCTCATCACATTCGTGGTGTTTCCTGGTGTGATGTACAAAGTGTGTGGTGAGGGTACCTGGGACACAGATTTCCCCAGGTGACTTCAGGAATCATCTTGGATTGCTCTGCCTCCTTTTCATTTTGGGATTTCCCAGACTTTATCTTCTAGGACTCGAAGTAGAGGCTGCTGCCATTTCCTCTTGGTGTCTTTATGTAGGATCAGGGATCTGAACTTAGGTCCTTCTGCTTCTGAGGCAGAGAGAGATTAAATCCCTGACTAGCCCTGGAATTCTGCTTCTTTGATGTTTATTCTTTTAGCTATTTTGTGAATTTCAACTTTAAATGCCCGATAACTTTATGTTAATGTGCATCTATCACCTTAGGGTCTTTTAAAACTGGAAGGTGGTTTTTACCTTCCTCAGTCTCTGAGGAAGGCATGGCGCCTTCTGACTTCATTGCTCTTTCTACATGTGCAGGTCTCGTGGGGCAGAGAGGCTGCGGTGAGTTCATGGATGCGGTGGCCCCCTCTTGTCTGGAGATGCCATTTGGCTGCACATTTCGTTGTTTCCAGGCCGTACGGTCTCACTGACCCCTTTTCTGCAGTGTTTCCTGAGCCCGACTTGGGGGTTGACTCGGATGACTTGTTTGGGGGGAATAGTCCACAGTCACTTCTTTCCTGCTTGTTTGGTCAGTTGTGATTCTATTTGTCGAACACCTTCCATTATGAAAGGAAGGTTCGAGGTTAAGTGCTGGGAACACCTGTAATCTTAGGTGTGATGATAAGTATACTAGGTTGATGATAAGTATACTAGGTCCATCTTTATGGCATTATTAGTTTACTTGATGTAAGTGTGTAAAGCATCACATACCCTTGTATAAACGACAGTCTTTTTTGAAAATCAAGGAGAAAAAGACATTTGCAGTGTTTAGAGGATAGATATCAGTGGTGAACTTGAAAAAAATATCATTTTAGGTCTGGAGAGACGGCTCAAGGGTTAAGTCTCTGCCTTGCAATCAGAAGGTCCTAAGTTTGGGTCCCAGGTCCCACATAAAAACACCAGCACTTCCAGCCCTGGTGGGTGGAGCCTGGGAAATCCCACAGCGAAGTAAGGAGATAGAAGCAATCCAGGATGATTCTTGAAGTCACCCTTGGTCCTCACAGGGACACACAGTACTCTCTGACACACACACACACACACACACACACACACACACACACACACTAAAATACATAAATAAAAATTAAAAAATATATTATTTTAATTGAGAGTGTAGCCCAGTGTTAGAACACTTGTCTGTCTTACTTGAAGATGTGACTTTGATTGCTAACACCACAAAAAAGTATGTGAATGAATGAACAAATGGATAAATATTAAAGTGGAGTGGAGGTGTGACTCAATGGAGCATGCAATACCTTGGATTCCATCCCAGCACTGAAAAATTCCTTTTAAGAATGATTTTGTGTCTCATGGAGTCTCAGTATTTGGCAACTGAGGCAAGATTACTCTGAGTTTAAGGCCAGCCTGGGCTCTGTAGTCTAAAACAAAACAAAATTCCACAGATTGATCTTACTAAGAGGGTGGGTTTCTTCCATTGCTGAATGAATACAGTACCCAAACAGCCTATGGCAACAAGGAGTCACTCTTGCTTAATGATTCTCAGTTACACTTGGTTAGCACGGCAGTAGTTTTGCACCAGCATATTCACACAAGCACTGAGAGGGACATTCTCATTTGTAGCATGCCTGTGTGCCAAAGTGCTGAATCATCTCTTTCCATGCTACCTTCTGCCCAGGGAACGGTCTCCCCACTATAGGCTGGGTCTTTCTTCATAACCAGATAATCTGCAGGTTTGCTTAGGGTCTTTCTTAACTACAGTTCCTCACAGGTGGGGCCAATGGTTGTCATGTTGACACCTGTAACTAGTTGGCACATTGAGTGTGTGGGGTCAGTGTGAAGAGGTGTTGTGTTTGTTATCCATTACAGTTTTATGTGATTAGAGGAATGTCATTTATTTAGGCCACTGGATATAAACACCAGGCATGATTGGGAAATGGTGACAGACACAATATGCTTCTTAATACTCTCCATTTGGATCACGATTGTCCTGCATCTAGATTGGCTGCCTGTGGGGTTACAGTGCTGCCATTGTGGCATTGGGGGTGGAGCCCAGAGCTTTGTGTAACCGGGGCACCATGTGCCGCACTTCCAGCCTCAGCTGTGCACTACACCACTGCAAGCCACTGTTGTGGTTGTTTTGCTTTGTTCAAATCGGCTTTCTTTGTACGGCTGGCTGATATGGGACTCACTGCGAAGGTCAGAGTGGTCTCATATGGGGCAGTCCTATCTCAGCTTTCTGAATGAGGGAATTGTAGGCATGAGCCACTGTGCCCCTCTGTGCTTACTCTGCTTACTCTGTGCTTACTCTGTGCTTACTCTGAACTTTAAGTGGTCTTTACCATTTTTTTCAAATATTATCTAAGTGTCTAAAATCTCCTCAGTTAGCTTTTATTGCGGTTGCCCGTCAGGGAGTGTGGCCTGGCTTGTTTGTTGATACAGGATTGGGCGTTGAGGGGGGGGGGAGTCCCATCCTCAGGGTTTCTTCTGCTCATACATCTGCATACAGACGGTACAGTAGCGAGAGTGTGACTATGGAGACATTAACAGAATTCAAGCTAATAGCAGCGTGATCACCAGGACTAGGCTGCAGAAGAGAGAGGGCCAAGTGCAGCTTCCCCTGTGTCCACCAAAGGAGCATGTCCTTTTCCTCACGGCGCCTTGCTGTGGACAGACTCCAGTACAGTTAATTTCATCTGTTACCCCGCTACCCTCAGAGTCTCTTTCTCAGCCAACTAGACAGGCCTTTTCCCTTCAGGGTGTTCTGTGTCTTGCCCCCTTTTGGAGGCATTCTTAGCTATATTTTTTTTTAAATATTTCTTTTTTTTATTATTTATTCAATTGTGCATGTGTGTGCGTGTGCGTGTGCGTGTGTGTGTGTGTGTGTGTGTGTGTGTGTGTGTGTGTGTAAAACCACAGACGAATTTGGGAACCACCATGGACCGCCTCTACCTCCTTGTTTACTCTGCTCTGGGATTCACAGGCTCCGCCCTACCAGGACCAGAAATGCAGGCTGTCCCCACTTCCGCCCGGTGTCTATATGTGGGGTCTAGGATCCACAGGACCTTCCGCCTGCAAGGCAGAGGCTTAACCCCTGAGCCACCTCTCCAGCCCCATTTTTAGGGGGACTATTAGGTAGGTATCTAAGAATGTAGGTATTTTTCATAGCCCATTTGTAAATTTTAGAACTATATTCTAATTTGGGGAGGGGGCTGGAGTCAGAATTTTTTGCCTAGTGATCAAGCTTGACTTTTCAAACCTTTTACAGTTCTAATTATTTGGAGTGAAAAAATAAGAAAGTGCCTTTTCTCCTTTCTAGTACTTAGTGGAAAAAGAATCATGCAACTTTCTAGTTATGGAAATTAGAATTCAGGACACATGAAATAAATTTTTCAGCTTGTTTCATCTAGGCTGGACAACCAAAAATATATTAGTTATGTTACTGCCATAGTTCAGCACAAGGTGTCACCTTGACTGTTTAGAGTTTGAGCTCTGGACACAGTTGTAGAGAGTTGATGGTTGAGTTAAGCCCAGAGCAAACCTGCAGGAGATTGTCTAGCTGATGGGGAAGGTCCAGCCCATGGTGGGTGGGACTAGGCCCACCCACAGAGAGCTGGTTGAGAGGGTCGGCATCCTTGTGTACACTTGGCCAGACATGCTAGTCTGGCAAGTAAGGATTGTCCGTCTCTCAGCCATTATGTGGTTGATGGTGTGGCCAATTCCCTCGGCCCTGTATTGGTGGGTGCTCTCCTATTAAGCTGGATTGAGAACTGTAACTGGACTGTCATAAGGAAATAAACCCCTTGTTCCCTTAAGCCACTTGATGGTCATTTATCAGCAATTATGCAGGCTGACTGCAACAGTTACATCCAATATATTCTTTATGTTATATTTTCCCCATACACACAATGTTGATGCTATTTATTAGCCAGTTTTGAGTTACTACAACAAAGTACTGGGAGAAACTGCTATTAAAAAGGTAGACACTTATATTTTGAGAGGTTCAAAGTCCAAGGTCAGGTGGGCCTCACTCTGGTGAGGGAGATGATGGCACATTTTTTTTTTTTTTGGAAGGAAGAACATTTTTCACCTCCTAAAGTGCTTACCTCATTAAACACGTGGCATATGGGGGACACATTTCAAACTCGCAGTTCTTTGGCGGTTGCAGATTTAGCCGAGTAAGCAAGGCAAGCAAAGTACAGCAAAACACACTGAGGGGAGGTAGTATAGTGGTGCTGTTTAATTTTTCTGGATGTTCAGTTGTCAGAGAACCTGAGGAATTGGTTTGTGTTAGATCATTTTTAATGTGAAACTGCAGCAGATCCACGAATAAAAAAATTATGGTATGTATGCATTTATCTCTCTTAAAATGTTCTGATTTTAAAATCATAGTAGTTACTTCTTGGTTAGTAAGCACAGTCCAGCTCTTTCATTTTCTATCTATTGCTGCTCCTTTAAAGAAACTCTTACTATACAGAAGGTAAAAATGTTTTCATCTCACTGTTATGAGTCATTATATTTTATGATTCCTGAACACGGCTACTGGGACTTTTACTGAGTCATTCGGATGTGCTAGCTGCCCACAGACCTGTTCCCGCACAGACTTTTAAGTCTCTGTGTTAGTGATCCTTTTTTTAAAAAATTTTTTTCCATCTACCTTCAGTTCTAAGGTTTTTTGCTATTTCTGAGTTTTGAAAGTATTTGTATATCTGTTGATTTCCTGTTGTGGGAAATGTGGATTTCACTCTGGCACATTAACATGGCTAGTTGAGTGGCTTTGCCCTGGAAGTCTAGGTTTGACTCTGTTGCTGCTAGTGGCCGATGATCAGTGATCTGGGCTGGTACCTCACTTGTTCATCTGTGTGCAGCTGTGGGGTAAAGGTTTTTGTATTCTCAAGGGGTAAATTAGTTAATGCCTATGTATAAATGCATGAATAGTTAAAGCATCCAAGTGACTGAGTAAAAAATCTCCAGTAGGCATATTCAGAAATCATAAAATTTTAATGACTTCATAACAGTGAGATGAAAATCTTTTTACCTCTGTATTAGGGTTCTTTAGAGGAGCAGAGATGACAGAGTGGATATAAATGTATAAAGGGAACTTGCTAGAATGAATTGCAAGATCAAGTCTTGATCTTCCAGCCATAGCTGCCTAGAGCTGCTCAGTCAAGAATTGAAAAGCTCAGCAGTTAGTGAGGTAAGGCTGGGGGGCTCCCAGAAGTCCTGGGACTGAAGAAGCCAGGCTGCAGCGCCATGAGACAGTGGCATAGCAGCCGCAGCAGTCAGAGTGAGCACCTAGCTCCCCAGCACAGGGCAAGAGGGGGCAAGACTCTTCCCTCTTGGACCTTTTTTTGGTCCACTACTGGAAGTACCACCCACAATGGACTGGATCTTGCATATCAGTTGGTTTCCTGAGGCTTGCTTAAGGGCTTAACAATCTTCGCATCTGTGTCCAAAGCTCAGCCTGGCTGTCAGTTGACCCCTAGATGGAACTGCCACACCCTCCCAAGCGTTTCTTCACGTCCCTCTTCACTGGTTAGTAATGGGTATTTTTCCAGTTTGGTTAAACTCAGGTTTTAGAGTTTACTTTTTTTTTATTGATTGCAATAAAGCCGTATTGTATTACAATTACATTTCTTTTCACATTTCACATTCTTAAGATACCCTTTTCTGGCCACTTCCAGGAACCCCCCTCTACTCATCCACCAGCTTTAAATTCATGCGGATTTCCCATGGCTCAGGTTTTTGCCTTGCAGCCAGTCCACCCCTCTCAACATATGTCCCATAAATGTTTTTCTTGTCTGGCAGTTAGCACATCATAGTACTTACGACATGGTTAGCTGCGTGAATTAGCAAAGTCCAGAGACTTAAATGGGAGAGAAGCCGAGCGCGGTGTTTGCAGTGTCTTCCAAGTGCCGCTTCTGCAGTGGTGCAACCAGGCTCTTCGAGTTAATGCACTTCATCCAGCTGGGCGTGTTCCCACAGAATCCCACCATACCCCCGGCTGGAGAGGGGCGTGCATCCCTAAGATTTAAAGGCTGCTTCAGTAATTAGTCATTTGGCTGCTATGGACCTTCAGAGTTGCTGGAAATGTGAGGAGACAGTATTCATCATTTGCCATTATTCCACCCACACCAACATGCCCACTGCTTTGTTGCCTCATGTGCTCTGCTTTAGAAAAAATGAAAGGATGCGTCTCTTTTACCTGTAGGGTACTAATTAAGGTTTGACTTCAGTGAAGAGGTTTAGGTCTATGTGAAAAAATCTGTAAAAGGGTTTTATTGTGTTTGTTTTGGAGTTAGGAATCTTGGGCTCTGGTCCTGCAGCCTGTCTGCCCCCATTGCTCGTTTCCCTTGACCACCCTGCGCGGGTACAGTTTTTCTTTTGCCTCTTTCTCTTCCACAAGCCATGCGTTACAAGAAAGATACACCTTTAGTCATTGCCACAGCTTTGATGTACGTCACCGCCCACCGACTCACGTGTTTGAATCCTTAGTTGATATTTGGGAAGGTTGTGGCACCTTAGGAGGTGGAGCCTTGCTGGAAGAAAGCACGTCATAGGGAAGCCCCGCCTGCTTTTGCTGGCTGTCTGCTGCTTTTGCAGGTTTGCAGTAGCCCTCTTAGTCTCCATGATGTCTGTAGTTATCAGAGTCACCTCCAGCCTCTGCAGCCACCTGTGCCTTTTCCACCATAAGGACTGTTATCTCCGCTCTTGAACCTGAGCCAAGGAAGTCTCCTTTTCTCCCCTACAGTTGCTGAGTGTGAGTGTCTCCAAACAGCAGAGAGAGAGAGTAACTGCTACAGTCAGCATGCTTGAATTCACCTGCTGCTCTTGTGTTTGGGCCCGCTCATCCCCAACCCCACCACTGCCACCATATCATCATCAGGAGTGTCATCATTGTTTTTCAGGAGTGGTCTTGATGTTTTCCAGGTTCAGCATGGACTGATTTTTCTGGCAGCCTGAGTTGGCCATAGGCTCCTTGCTCTTCTCTCTCCTTGCCATTTCCTCTTTTATTGTATCCGCTCTTCAGCAGATAGGTAGGCCTAGGGTTGAATTTTGTGCAGTCCATTACAAAGAGAGGCAAGAGAAGGAGTGGGTGTTGGGGTACAATTGCCCCTGCTATATGGGTTTTCCCAAAATAAGGGTTGCTGATAGTCTACAGATGTGATCTTGTGCAAGGATTTTTCACATTACTACAACTAGAAGGAAGATTTCCTGTGTGCGGTTGAGCCTGCCGAGGTTTGACTTCTGTGAAAGGTCTTTGTGTCTCATCACATTCGTGGTTTCCTGGTGTGATGTACAAAGTGTGTGGTGAGGGTACCGGGACACAGATTTCCCCAGGTGACTTCAGGAATCATCTTGGATTGCTCTGCCTCCTTTTCATTTTGGGATTTCCCAGACTTTATCTTCTAGGACTCGAAGTAGAGGCTGCTGCCATTTCCTCTTGGTGTCTTTATGTGGATCCGGGATCTGAACTTAGGTCCTTCTGCTTCTGAGGCAGAGAGAGATTTAAATCCCTGACTAGCCCTGGAATCTGCTTCTTTGATGTTTATTCTTATGCTATTTGTGGAATTTCAACTTTAAATGCCCGATAACTTTATGTTAATGTGCATCTATCACCTTAGGGTCTTTTAAAACTGGAAGGTGGTTTTTACCTTCCTCAGTCTCTGAGGAAGGCATGGCGCCTTCTGACTTCCTTTGCTCTTTCTACATGTGCAGGTCTCGTGGGGCAGAGCGGCTGCGGTGAGTTCATGGATGCGGTGGCCCACCTCTTGCTGGAGATGCCATGTGGTGCACTTTCGTTGTTCCAGGCCGTACGGTCCTGACCCCTTTTCTGCAGTGTGTTCCTGAGCCCGACTTGGGGGTTGACTCGGATGACTTGTTTGGGGGGATTAGTCCACAGTCACTTCTTTCCTGCTTGTTTGGTCAGTTGTGGATTCTATTTGTCGAACACCTTCCATTATGAAAGGAAGGTTCGAGGTTAAGTGCTGGAACACCTGTAATCTTAGGTGTGTGATAAGTATACTAGGTTTGATGATAAGTATACTAGGTCCATCTTTATGGCTTATTAGTTTACTTGATGTAGTGTGTATAAAGCATCACATACCCTTGTATAAAACGACAGTCTTTTTTGAAAATCAAGGAGAAAAGACCATTTGCCGTGTTTTAGAGGATAGATATCATGTGTGAACTTGAAAAAAATATCATTTTAGGTCTGGGAGACGGCTCAAGGGTTAAGTCTCTGCCTTGCAATCAGAAGGTCCTAAGTTTGGGTCCCAGGTCCCACATAAAAACAACCACCAGCATTCCCCGCCCGGTGGGTGGCGCTGGGAAATCCCACAGCGAAGTAAGGAGATAGAGCAATCCAGGATGATTCTTGCATCACCCTTGGTCCTCACAGGACACACAGTACTCTCTGACACACACCCACACACACACACCACACACACACACACACACACCACTAAAATACATAAATAAAAATTAAAAATATATTATTTTAATTGAGAGTGTAGCCCCGTGTTAGAACACTTGTCTGTCTTACTTGAAGATGTGACTTTGATTGCTAACACCACAAAAAAGTATGTGAATGAATGAACAAATGGATAAATATTAAGTGGAGTGGAGGTGTGATCAATGGAGCATGCCATACCTGGATTCCATCCCAGCACTGAAAAATTCCTTTTAAGAATGATTTTGTGTCTCATGGAGTCTCAGTATTTGGCAACTGAGGCCAAGATTACTCTGAGTTTAAGGCCAGCCTGGGGCTCTGTCGTCTAAAACAAAACAAATTCCACAGATTGATCTTAACTAAGAGGGTGGGTTTCTTCCATTGCTGAATGATACAGTACCCACACAGGCTATGGCAACAAGGGAGTCACTCTTGCTTAAGATTCTCAGTTACACTTGGTTAGCCACGGCAGTAGTTTTGCACAGCATATTCACACAAGCACTTATGCCGTTCCTCCTCCAAAGCTTGCTGGTGCCAGCAGAGCCCTGACTTCTCAGTAGCAGCAGCTTCTTCCCACAACTGGCTCCGAGTTCATCGTGTACAGACTGCCTTCTGCTAGTGAAGTCTTCGGGACTCTGTTGCAGCTCTTTGACTGGGTGGTTTGAAACTCAACAAAACGTGTATATTCAGATGATGTCTATGTGATATTGTGATAAGAGTTAATATTAATAATTCATTGATTAGTTAATATTAAGGTCACCTTGTCCATCATTACCAAAGCACATGGGAATTAATCTGGGCTAATGGCTGGTATTGGAATTCCAGATTTTTTGTGAATTTATAAATCCTGGTAGTATGGAAAGACAAAGATTCGTTCATTCATGCTTCTGCTATAACATCTCACAGCATAGGCCAGTAACTTTGCTGCTGATGAAATTGTTCTCTCCATTCCTATTTTACTTGGAATAAAATTGAAGTGCCTCACCCTGACCATGCCCGGTGTGTTCTCTACACCCCATCAACCATTTACTTAGAAATGTTGAATGAATATTGTCGCTGGGGTCTGCAGGTAGGGAGATTTCTCAAGAGTGAGATTGCTTTCTGTGAAGATAAAAGCTGCAAGAAGACGCCTCTCGTGTACTAGGTCACACCTGCTGCCATACTGCCTATTCTGCATCAGGCACTTGGCATAGAAGAAGAGACATATCCCTTACTGGGGCCTCAGTTGGACACATGGACAAAGGCAGGACATTGGGGACACATGGAAGCTTGTTGGGAAAAAAAAACTTATGGTTCAGTGGGAGGAGTGGGAGGGGGCAAGATTGGTAATGGGGGAGAGAAGGAAAAACAAACAAAGTCCATTATAATTCAAATACATAAGTAAATTAGAAAAGCAGAGATGTGGCCTGGCAAGATGACTGAGTGGATAGTCACTTTGCCCAGCCTGATGACCTGAGGAGACCATATGGTGGGAAGGGGAACCAAACTCTGCCCAAGTTTTCTTTCTGCCCTCCACTCACGTGTGTACGTGGATATTGTGTGCGTATCAAATACACATGAGATTTAATTAAAGTAAAATTTTTACAAATTTCTAATATGTTGTATTAGAAATTGTCAAATTCTTTCTTTCACATTTCCTACCAGAAATACACAAATCCACATCTCTGACAAAGCTTGGCATGCCTCAAGCTTTGTTTACTTACTGGTTGACTGTTAGTATTGGCTATGGTGGACATTTCTGTTCAGTGTCATTCGAGCATCCTTTTCCTGGAAGTACCTGTGAGCTGTCTGCAGAGCACAGATTGCTCAGTGTGCTGATCTGTTTGGTGATCTCAGGTCACCAGAGGAGCCTGCATCTCAGAAACACCTCCCCAACCACTCCACGGCGGGACTCACCTCTTGACACTAGTTTAAAGTCCACATAATCTTAGAACTTCATTTCAGAATATGCGATGTGGGAAGTGAAGTCTTCTGGCGTCCTGTGTACTACAGGATCATTCCCTTGCACTGTGGGAAACAAGGATCCTGGACTTAAGGACAGTGTGGTTCTCTGTGGGAAGGACAATCTAGGACAGTGTTCTACGATGCACAGACAGGCTATTTATAGGACACTGAAGCAGTGCATCTGTTTCAAATGCAGCCATGAGCTGCTGGGTGTGTTCTTCTGCATTTCTCTGTGTGGACGGAGACCCAGTGCTTTCACTCCCATCTCTGAGTTGAGCAACGAATGAAGGAGGTTGAGACCAGAGAGCAAGAACACTGGCAAGGCACAGGTGTCAACTTGACTGTTGAGGGTTTGAGCTCTGGGCATATTTGTGGAGAATTAGTGGTTGAGTTAGGTGTAGAGCAAACCTGCAGGAGATTGTCTAGCTGATGGGGAAGGCCCAGCCCATGGTGGGTGGGATTAGGCCCTGGAATAAATCACAGAGAGCTGGTGGAGAGTTGTCATCCTTCTGTTCACTTGGCCAGACATGCTGGTCTGGCAAGTAAGGATCGTCCCTCTCTCAGCTGTTATGTGGTGATGGTGTGGCCAGTTCCCTCGGCCCTGATGTTGGTGCATGCTCTCCCGTCAAGCTGGACTGAGAACTGTAACCAGGAATCGTAAGAGACAATAAACCCTTGTTCCCTTAAGCTGTTTGATGGTCATTTATCAGCAACCATGTAGGCGAACTGCAACACCCTTTACTCACTAAACTGTCTCACTTTCCTCAGTTGATTTTCGTTGGTTAATTCTTGTTCCAGTTACTCTTCTTTGTTGCTATGAGACAACACCCAAAGTCAAGCAATTTCAAGGAAAAAAGGGAGATTTTATGGTTTATGGTTCTAGAGTGGAAATAGTTTTTCATGGCGGAAGTAGCATGGCTGGGGGTAGAAGCTGGAGACAGGTTAATCACATCCATGTGGGAGGCTGAGAACTGCAAGACTACTCCTGCTAGAGCAGACCTCTCCCAGAAATAGGGAGAGGTCCAATCCCTTGACTGCTTTCCTCCCGCAAGATTCCACCTCCTAAAGATGCTATGACCTTCCTTAAACACGTGAGACTATGGGGGACACATTTCAAACCTCGCAGTTCTTTGGAGGTTGCAGATTTAGCCGAGTAAGCAAGGCAGCAAAGTACAGCAAACACACTGAGGGGAGTATAAGTGGTGCTGTTTAATTTTTTCTGGAAATGTTCAGTTGGTCAGAAACCTGAGGAATTGGTTTGTGTTAGATCATTTTAATGTGAAACTGCAGCAGATCCAGAATAAAACAAAATTATGGTATGTATGCATTTATCTCTCTTAAAAATGTTCTGATTTTAAAATCATAGTAGTACTTCTTGGATTAGTAAGCACAGTCCAGCTCTTTCATTTTCTATCATTGCTGCTCCTTTAAAGAACTCTTACTACTACAGAAGGTAAAAATGTTTTCATCTCACTGTTATGAAGTCATTATTATTTTATGATTCCTGAACACGGCTACTGGAGACTTTTACTGAGTCATTCGGATGTGCTAGCTGCCCACAGACCTGTTCCCTGAGCACAGACTTTCAAGTCTCTGTGTTAGTGATCCTTTTTTTAAAAAAATTTTTTTTCCATCTACCTTCATGTTCTAAGGTTTTTTGCTATTTCTAGAGTTTTGAAAGTATTTGTATATCTGTTGATTTCCTGTTGTGGGAATGTGGATTTCACTCTGGCACATTAACATGGCTTAGTTGAGTGGCTTTGCACCTGGAAGTTCTAGGTTCTGACTCTGTTGCTGCTTAGTGGCCGATGATCAGTGATCTGGGCTGGTACCTCACTGTTCTTATCTGTGTGCAGATGGGGTAAAGGTTTTTTGTATTCTCAAGGGGTAAATTAGTTAATGCATATGTATAAATGCTATGAATAGTTAAAGCATCCAAGTGACTGAGTAAAAAATCTCCAGTAGACATATTCAGAAATCATAAAATTTTAATGACTTCATAACAGTGAGATGAAAATCTTTTTACCCTCTGTATTAGGGTTCTTTAGAGGAGCAGAGATGACAGAGTGGATATAAATGTATAAAAGGGAACTTGCTAGAATGAATTGCAAGATCAAGTCTTTGATCTTCCAGCCATAGCTGCCTAGAGCTGCTCAGTCAAGAACTGAAAAGCTCAGCAGTTAGTGAGGTAAGGCTGGGGGGCTCCCAGAGAGTCCTGAGGACTGAAGAGCCAGGGCTGCAGCGCCATGAAGACAGTGGCATAGCAGCAGTAGCAGCAGTGAGCACCTAGCTCCCCAGCACAGGGCAAGAGGGGGCAAGACTCTTCCCTCTTGGACCTTTTTATTTGGTCCACTACTGGAAAGTACCACCCACAATGGACTGGATCTTGCATATCAGTTGGTTTCCTGCAGGCTTGCTTAAGGGCTTAACAATTCTTCGCATCTGTGTCCAAAGCTCAGCCTGGCTGTCAGGTTGACACCTAGATGGAACTGCCACACCCTCCCAAGCGTTTCTTCACGTCCCTCTTCACTGGTCTAGTAACGTGGTTATTTTTCAAGTTTGGTTAACTCAGGTTTTAGAGTTTACTTTTTTTTATGATTGCAATAAAGCCGTATTGTATTACAATTACATTTCTTTTCAAATTTCACATTCTTAAGATACCCTTTTCTGGCCACTTCCAGGAACCCCCCTCTACTCATCCACCAGCTTTAAATTCATGCGGATTTCCCATGGCTCAGGTTTTTGCCTTGCAGCCAGTCCACCCCTCTTCAGTAACATATGTCCATAAATGTTTTTCTTGTCTGGCAGTTAGCACATCATAGTACTTACGACATGGTTAGCTGCTGAATTAAGCAAAGTCCAGAGACTTAAATGGGAGAGAAGCCGAGGCTGTTTGCAGTGTCTTCCAAGTGCCGCTTCTGCAGTGGTGCAACCAGGCTCTTCGGAGTTAATGCACTTCATCCAGCTGGGCGTGTTCCCACAGAATCCCACCAGTACCCCCGGCTGGAGAGGGGCGGTGCATCCCTAAGATTTAAAGGCTGCTTCAGTAATTAGTCATTTGGCTGCATGGACCTTCAGAGTTGCTGGAAATGTGAGGAGACAGTATTCATCCATTTGCCATTATTCCACCCCACACAACATGCCCACTGCTTTGTTGCCTCATGTGCTCTGCATATTAGTAAAAATGAAATGGATGCGTTCTCTGTACCTGTAGGTGACTAATTTAAGGTTTGACTTCAGTGAGAGGATTTAAGGTCTATGTGAAAAAATCTGTAAAAGGGTTTTATTGTGTTTGTTTTGGAGTTAGGAATCTTGGGCTCTGGTCCTGCAGCACTGTCTGCCCCATTTGCTCGTTTCCCCTTGACCACCCTGCGAGGTACAGTTTTCTTTCTGCCTCTTTCTCTTCCACAAGCCATGCGTTACAAGAAAGATACACCTTTAGGTCATTGCCACAGCTTGATGTACGTCACCGCCCACAGACTCACGTGTTTGAATCCTTAGTTGATATTTGGGAAGGTTGTGGCACCTTAGGAGGTGGAGCCTTGCTGGAAGAAAGCACGTCATAGGGAGCCCCGCCCTGCTTTTGCTGGCTAGTCTGCTGCTTTTGCAGTTTTGCAGTAGCCCTCTTAGTCTCCATGATGTCTGTAGTGATCAGAGTCACCTCCAGCCTCTGCCAGCCACCTGTGCCTTTTCCACCATAAAGGACTGTATCTCCGCTCTGGAACCTGAGCCAAGGAAGTCTCCTTTTCTCCCACTAAGTTGCTGAGTGTGAGTGTCTCACAACAGCAGAGAGAGTAACTGCTACAGTCAGCATGCTTGAATTCACCTGCTGCTTCTTGTGTTTGGGCCAGCTCATCACCACCATCACCACTGCCACCATCATCATCATCAGGAGTTGTCATCATTGTTTTTCAGGAGTGGTCTTGATGTTTTCCCAGGTTCAGCATGGACTGATTTTTCTGGCAGCCTGAGTTGGCCATAGGCTCCTTGCTCTTCTCTCTCCTTGCAATTTCCTCTTTTATTTGTATCCAGCTCTTCCAGCAGATAGGTAGGCATAGGGTTGAATTATTTTGTGCAGTCCATTACAAAGAGAGGCAAAGAGAAGAGAGTGGGTGTTGGGGATACATATTGCCCCTGCTATATGGGTTTTCCCAAATAAGGTTGCTGATAGTTCTAAGATGTGATCTTGTTGCAAGGATTTTTTCACATTTACTACAACTAGAAGGAAGATTTCCCGTGTGTGAGGACTTGAGCCTGCCGAGGTTGACTTCTGGTGAAAGGTCTTTGTAGTCTCATCACATTCGTGGTGTTTCCTGGTGTGATGTACAAAGTGTGTGGTGAGGGTACCTGGGACACAGATTTCCCCAGGTGACTTCAGGAATCATCTTGGATTGCTCTGCCTCCTTTTCATTTTGGGATTTCCCAGACTTTATCTTCTAGGACTCGAAGTAGAGGCTGCTGCCATTTCCTCTTGGTGTCTTTATGTAGGATCAGGGATCTGAACTTAGGTCCTTCTGCTTCTGAGGCAGAGAGAGATTAAATCCCTGACTAGCCCTGGAATTCTGCTTCTTTGATGTTTATTCTTTTAGCTATTTTGTGAATTTCAACTTTAAATGCCCGATAACTTTATGTTAATGTGCATCTATCACCTTAGGGTCTTTTAAAACTGGAAGGTGGTTTTTACCTTCCTCAGTCTCTGAGGAAGGCATGGCGCCTTCTGACTTCATTGCTCTTTCTACATGTGCAGGTCTCGTGGGGCAGAGAGGCTGCGGTGAGTTCATGGATGCGGTGGCCCCCTCTTGTCTGGAGATGCCATTTGGCTGCACACTGCACCCCTTTTCTGCAGTGTTTCCTGAGCCCGACTTGGGGGTTGACTCGGATGACTTGTTTGGGGGGAATAGTCCACAGTCACTTCTTTCCTGCTTGTTTGGTCAGTTGTGATTCTATTTGTCGAACACCTTCCATTATGAAAGGAAGGTTCGAGGTTAAGTGCTGGGAACACCTGTAATCTTAGGTGTGATGATAAGTATACTAGGTTGATGATAAGTATACTAGGTCCATCTTTATGGCATTATTAGTTTACTTGATGTAAGTGTGTAAAGCATCACATACCCTTGTATAAACGACAGTCTTTTTTGAAAATCAAGGAGAAAAAGACATTTGCAGTGTTTAGAGGATAGATATCAGTGGTGAACTTGAAAAAAATATCATTTTAGGTCTGGAGAGACGGCTCAAGGGTTAAGTCTCTGCCTTGCAATCAGAAGGTCCTAAGTTTGGGTCCCAGGTCCCACATAAAAACACCAGCACTTCCAGCCCTGGTGGGTGGAGCCTGGGAAATCCCACAGCGAAGTAAGGAGATAGAAGCAATCCAGGATGATTCTTGAAGTCACCCTTGGTCCTCACAGGGACACACAGTACTCTCTGACACACACACACACACACACACACACACACACACACACACACTAAAATACATAAATAAAAATTAAAAATATATTATTTTAATTGAGAGTGTAGCCCAGTGTTAGAACACTTGTCTGTCTTACTTGAAGATGTGACTTTGATTGCTAACACCACAAAAAAGTATGTGAATGAATGAACAAATGGATAAATATTAAAGTGGAGTGGAGGTGTGACTCAATGGAGCATGCAATACCTTGGATTCCATCCCAGCACTGAAAAATTCCTTTTAAGAATGATTTTGTGTCTCATGGAGTCTCAGTATTTGGCAACTGAGGCAAGATTACTCTGAGTTTAAGGCCAGCCTGGGCTCTGTAGTCTAAAACAAAACAAAATTCCACAGATTGATCTTACTAAGAGGGTGGGTTTCTTCCATTGCTGAATGAATACAGTACCCAAACAGCCTATGGCAACAAGGAGTCACTCTTGCTTAATGATTCTCAGTTACACTTGGTTAGCACGGCAGTAGTTTTGCACCAGCATATTCACACAAGCACTGAGAGGGACATTCTCATTTGTAGCATGCCTGTGTGCCAAAGTGCTGAATCATCTCTTTCCATGCTACCTTCTGCCCAGGGAACGGTCTCCCCACTATAGGCTGGGTCTTTCTTCATAACCAGATAATCTGCAGGTTTGCTTAGGGTCTTTCTTAACTACAGTTCCTCACAGGTGGGGCCAATGGTTGTCATGTTGACACCTGTAACTAGTTGGCACATTGAGTGTGTGGGGTCAGTGTGAAGAGGTGTTGTGTTTGTTATCCATTACAGTTTTATGTGATTAGAGGAATGTCATTTATTTAGGCCACTGGATATAAACACCAGGCATGATTGGGAAATGGTGACAGACACAAATATGCTTCTTAATACTCTCCATTTGGATCACGATTGTCCTGCATCTAGATTGGCTGCCTGTGGGGTTACAGTGCTGCCATTGTGGCATTGGGGGTGGAGCCCAGAGCTTTGTGTAACCGGGGCACCATGTGCCGCACTTCCAGCCTCAGCTGTGCACTACACCACTGCAAGCCACTGTTGTGGTTGTTTTGCTTTGTTCAAATCGGCTTTCTTTGTACGGCTGGCTGATATGGGACTCACTGCGAAGGTCAGAGTGGTCTCATATGGGGCAGTCCTATCTCAGCTTTCTGAATGAGGGAATTGTAGGCATGAGCCACTGTGCCCCTCTGTGCTTACTCTGCTTACTCTGTGCTTACTCTGTGCTTACTCTGAACTTTAAGTGGTCTTTACCATTTTTTTCAAATATTATCTAAGTGTCTAAAATCTCCTCAGTTAGCTTTTATTGCGGTTGCCCGTCAGGGAGTGTGGCCTGGCTTGTTTGTTGATACAGGATTGGGCGTTGGGGGGGGGGAGTCCCATCCTCAGGGTTTCTTCTGCTCATACATCTGCATACAGACGGTACAGTAGCGAGAGTGTGACTATGGAGACATTAACAGAATTCAAGCTAATAGCAGCGTGATCACCAGGACTAGGCTGCAGAAGAGAGAGGGCCAAGTGCAGCTTCCCCTGTGTCCACCAAAGGAGCATGTCCTTTTCCTCACGGCGCCTTGCTGTGGACAGACTCCAGTACAGTTAATTTCATCTGTTACCCCGCTACCCTCAGAGTCTCTTTCTCAGCCAACTAGACAGGCCTTTTCCCTTCAGGGTGTTCTGTGTCTTGCCCCCTTTTGGAGGCATTCTTAGCTATATTTTTTTTTAAATATTTCTTTTTTTTATTATTTATTCAATTGTGCATGTGTGTGCGTGTGTGTGTGTGTGTGTGTGTGTGTGTGTGTGTGTGTGTAAAACCACAGGCGAATTTGGGAACCACCATGGACCGCCTCTACCTCCTTGTTTACTCTGCTCTGGGATTCACAGGCTCCGCCCTACCAGGACCAGAAATGCAGGCTGTCCCCACTTCCGCCCGGTGTCTATATGTGGGGTCTAGGATCCACAGGACCTTCCGCCTGCAAGGCAGAGGCTTAACCCCTGAGCCACCTCTCCAGCCCCATTTTTAGGGGGACTATTAGGTAGGTATCTAAGAATGTAGGTATTTTTCATAGCCCATTTGTAAATTTTAGAACTATATTCTAATTTGGGGAGGGGGCTGGAGTCAGAATTTTTTGCCTAGTGATCAAGCTTGACTTTTCAAACCTTTTACAGTTCTAATTATTTGGAGTGAAAAAATAAGAAAGTGCCTTTTCTCCTTTCTAGTACTTAGTGGAAAAAGAATCATGCAACTTTCTAGTTATGGAAATTAGAATTCAGGACACATGAAATAAATTTTTCAGCTTGTTTCATCTAGGCTGGACAACCAAAAATATATTATTTATGTTACTGCCATAGTTCAGCACAGGTGTCACCTTGACTGTTTAGAGTTTGAGCTCTGGACACAGTTGTAGAGAGTTGATGGTTGAGTTAAGCCCAGAGCAAACCTGCAGGAGATTGTCTAGCTGATGGGGAAGGTCCAGCCCATGGTGGGTGGGACTAGGCCCACCCACAGAGAGCTGGTTGAGAGGGTCGGCATCCTTGTGTACACTTGGCCAGACATGCTAGTCTGGCAAGTAAGGATTGTCCGTCTCTCAGCCATTATGTGGTGATGGTGTGGCCAATTCCCTCGGCCCTGGTATTGGTGGGTGCTCTCCTATTAAGCTGGATTGAGAACTGTAACTGGACTGTCATAAGGAAATAAACCCCTTGTTCCCTTAAGCCACTTGATGGTCATTTATCAGCAATTATGCAGGCTGACTGCAACAGTTACATACTCAATATATTCTTTATGTTATATTTTCCCCATACACACAATGTTGATGCTATTTATTAGCCAGTTTTGAGTTACTACAACAAAGTACTGGGAGAAACTGCTATTAAAAAGGTAGACACTTATATTTTGAGAGGTTCAAAGTCCAAGGTCAGGTGGGCCTCACTCTGGTGAGGGAGATGATGGCACATTTTTTTTTTTTTTTGGAAGGAAGAACATTTTTATTGGCACGTTGTTCCTTGTTACATTACAGGGTAAAGCAGTGACTCTTTGAAACAGTAAAAAGGTGGTTTCTTCCAAACATGACGGTGGTTGAGATCAGTTGGTCAGCCAGCAAACTAGGACCACTTAGCTTTAGGCCATACCATCAGAAGAACGTGGGTAAAACTACGCGGCAGCTTGCAATTATTAGCATGTTCGTTCACATGATGGGTTGAGATACACAAAAAATAAAACTTAAAAAAATTCAACCAATGACAGGACGAAAGAGGGCTTACATTATTACCAAGGAGGGTGGACTGCAGCAACCACTGGTGGTTGGTAGACCTAGAGCGATTTGCTTCGAGATGTGACCAAGGGGCAGGTGTTTGTCCTCTCTTGGAAACTCATCATTATGCTGCTTTTAGAAAACCTGTAGCCAGATCTTTGGGCCTGTTGTGCTCTGGGGATGCTGGGATGAGGGGGCGGGCGGGGGGGAGGGGGTTTGCCGCAGCCATTGCAAACAGCACTGGTCTAGGAGGAGGGTGGTTGCCATCTGGCAATAGGCTGGGAGGGAGTTGGGGGAGTCTCCTTGGAAGACAATTCTGTCCATGTGTCCAGCTGGGCCGGGTCCATTCAAGTCCCTTCTAAAGCCTCAGAATCTCCCGTGAACTGAATCTAAGGCTCTCCTGCCCACTTCCTCCCAGCCCAGGCGGCTCCATAGGGAAAAACTCTCCTAGGACCGGCCAGACAGGCTGTAGCAGGTTAGAACCTTCCCCAGTACTGGTCAGAACGAGGGATTCCAGCCACAATTTCTGACTTGATTCCACAGTGGTCCTCTCCTCTGAGGATCTTAAAGAAGCCATTGTCACCCCAGTCGGTGTTCCAGGAGTTGGCCACCAGCCAATAGGGGACGCCATTCTCTACCCCCCAGCCCAGGATGCGGATGGCGTGGCCGCCCATCATTTCTCCAGTCTCGTGCTTGTACACTCCTGACTTGTATACCAGGAAGTCCGCAAACACGGTGAAGGCTCCCTCCACAGGGCCGTTTTTGTAGATTTCCGCCATGATCTCCTTCTCAGTGTTGGACACGCTGTAGGAGCTATACCCATAGTGCTTGTCTTCTTTGTAGGACGGGGAGTAGCCATCTTCGCAGCTCTTGCTGCACTTGGGCGTGTCGCCCTCCCCAGTGCACTTGGGCCATGAGCCATTGACATGATGCTTGCAGGGAGGGATGGAGTAGGGTTTGCAGCCTACATGAGACTGGTAGAGTCCACCAGACACAAGACCTTTCTTTGTTCAGAAGTTCCACGCTCCAGAGGGATAGCCACCATTACAGCCTTCCCCACACTGGCCACCACAGCAGGTGAGCAAGTCCTCTGCAGACACCTCCACATTGACGTGGCCGTTAGTGTGGATGCAGATCCGATCAGAAATGGCTTCCACTGCCCCGAACGCCCAGCAGGAGCCACAGGACCCTTGATCTCTGATCTCTTTGATGGTTGGACAGTTGGGCCACTGTTCACGGGCATCGAAGTTTTCAGGCAGATCTATGTCCTCAGAGAACCCAACCCTTTCTGGCAGCTTGGGCCCACCCAGGAAGGTGCCACACAGCTTCCTCAAGTAGCTCATGTCCACATTGTAGAAGTTACGTCCTGCCTGCCATGTTGTGTTCTGTTTGTTGATGTAGTTGATGAGATCATCTGACAGTGGGTGGAAGGACGGACTGCTATGCACACTGGTCAGCAGCAGGAGGCTGCCCAGAAAGACCAGGGACCGCCACATTCTGGAGCTGGATCCCACACACACCGCGCTGAGAGCGAGAGCCGGGGCTGCGCGCAGCTCGCGCAGCGGAAGCCGAAGCCGAGCAGCTGGCACATTTTTTTATACATTTTTTATTATTATTTTTTTATACATTTTTTATTATTACCGCTCATACAAACTTAATAGGTAGACCAGTTCCCTCCCTCCCTCCTCCTCCCCCCGAATCCCCTGCTCCCCCTCCCCTCCCTCCCCATCCCCCAGTGCCTCCCCCCCAATTCCCAGAGAGTCCTTAATTGTGTATGCCTAACTTTCCTCTGGGTCCTCCTCTCCGATGACGTACAAGGACCCAATGGCATTTCTCTGAACTCTTTTCTCGTGTTCCCCTTAAGCATAGGAACACTACTGTGGCTGTCAATCCCTTGCCTCCAAGGATCTTGGTGCCTTTAGCTGATGCTAGACTTTGTGAGGTCAATAGTGTGTTGGACATTGCGCAGGGCATGCAAAGTCCAATTATGATTGTTTCGGCCCTAACTAGTGTGGAGAATCTTGCAAATCATTGCTCCTCCCATCCTTTTGCTCTTAACAATCTTACCGCCCCCTTTTCCGCAAATGTCCCTGAGCTTCAGGATGGGGAGAGATTAGGCTGGCCTAGTTCTATATGGTTGATATAGAGTCTCTGAAGTTCTGGATTGTGGTTCGTTGATTTTCTTTTGCAGTTTTGCTGCTCCTGCAATGACCTTCACTCCATCCTGATGGACACTGTATGTCACCCCCTGGTCAGAGACAAAAAGCTGTTAAACTGGAGTCTTGTTATAATAGCACATTCAAGGGTAGATGTAATAAAAGTAGGAAACCTCAGAGAGGGAGGTGTCAATCACCCATTTGCAAAATGATTACTTTTTATCTGCCAGACTATATGCCCTCCCCTGGTGAGATCATAACCCCTCAGTTGTACATGATCAGGAATGAACGTCTGTGAACTTAACCAGGTGTCACATTACTTACTTGCATTCCTTGATGGAGGCCTATTTTCTCTGCTGTAACATGGTCACTTCTCTCCTTGTGTCTGGTGTGGCCCTCCAACCCCATTCCTCCTGTCATAATCCTTGCAATTACTGTATTACATAGGTTTACCTTTGCGTGTCTCAATGTGGGCTGGGTGGGTTTGGTACTAGGAGCCACCTATTAGGGAGTACATCGGCGCTTAATTTTCTGGGTTTGGGATACTTCACTTAATATAATTGTTTCTAATGACATCCATTTCCCAGCAAATTCCAGTAATTCATCATTTTTGATGGCTGGGTAGTACTCCATTGTATAGATGTACCACAGTTTCCTTATCCACTCGTCAACTGTTGGACATTTGGGTTGATTCCATGACTTTGCTATTGTAAACAGTGCTGCTATGAACATGGTTGTGCTTGTGCTATCGAGGTGAACCTCTGCTGCATGGGGGGTTATTCCCAAAAGTGGAATAGCAGGGTCATATGGCATTTCAATCTTTAATTTCTTTAAGAATCTCCAGACGGCTCGCCAGAGTGGCTGTATGAGCCTGCATTCCCACCAGCAATGTAGGAGAGTTCCCCTCTCTCCACACCTCTCCAGCATTTGTAGTTGTTTGTATTGTGGATTTTTGCCATCCTGAGCGGGGTGAGATGATATCTCAGGGAAGTTTTGATTTGCATTTCCCTGATGGCTAAGGAAGTGGAGCATTTTTTAAGATACTTGTTAGACATTTTAATTTCATCCCTGGTAAAGTTTCTTTTAAGTTCCAGGGCCCATTTTTTAATTGGGCCATTGTTTTCCTTGGAGTTTAGTTTTCTAAGTTCTTTGTGCACTCTGGACAGTAGAACTCTATCATATATGTGGTTAGTGAAGATTTTCTCCCATTCTGTGGGTTGCCTTTGAGCTTGTGTTACAATCTCTTTATCTGAACAGAAGCTCTTTTATTTCACAAGGTCCCAACTGTTGAGAATTGGTAGCAGCGACTGTGCCATTGGATATCTGTTTAGGAAATGTTGGCCTAGCCCAATCAGCTTGAGGGAGTTCCCTATCCTTTCAACTATGGATTTTATAGTCTCTGGCCTTATATCAAGGTCCTTGATCCATTTGGAATTAAGTCTTGTACATGGTGACAAGTACGGGTCCAGCTTTAATCTTCTGCATGTGGAGATCCAGTTTTGCCAGCACCATTTGTTGAAGATGCTGTTCTTTTCCTTTGGATTCTTTGGGCCCCTTTGTCAAAGATCAAATGGCTGTATTTTTGCGGGCTTATATCTGGGTCTTCAACCCTTATCCATTGATCTGTGTGTCTATTTTGGAGCCAGTACCAGGCTGTTTTTATAACTATGATTTGTAGTATAGACTAAGGTTTGGTATGTGATACCTCCAGGAGTGTTTTTGTTACTCAGGATTGTCTTTGCTATCCTGGGTCTTTTGTGCCTCCATATGAATTTTGAGATTATTTGGTCAACTTTAAAGAATTGCTTTGGGATTTTAATTGGTATAGCATTGAATTTGTATATTGCCTTTGGTAGGATGGTCATTTTTACAATGTTGATTCTGCCAATCCAGGAACATGGGAGGTCTTTCCACCTTCTGGTGTCTTCTGCAATTTCTTTCTTTAGGGTTTTAAAGTTTTCATTGTAGAGGTCTTTTACCTCCTTGGTTAGGTTTATACCAAGGTATTTCATATTTTTAGGGGCTATAGTAAATGGGATTTTTTCTCTCAAAGCTTTTTCACTTCTTTCATTCTGGGCATATAGGAAGGAAGGCCTCTGATTTTTGTACATTTATTTTGTATCCTGCCACCCTGCTGAACTTCTCAATTAGTTCCAGGAGCTGGTGGAGTTTTTGGGATCCCTCAGGTATAAGATCATGTCATCTGCAAATAGGGATAGCTTGACTTCTTCCTTGCCGATTTGAATCCCTCTTGTATCCCTTTCTTGTCTTATGGCTTCAGCTAAGACTTCAAGTACAATATTGAATAGAAGTGGTGAGAGAGGACAGCCTTGTCTAGTTCCTGATTGAAGTGAGAATGCTTCCATTTGTTCCCCATTGAGCATAATCCTTGCTGTGGGCTTGTTGTATACAGCTTTTATTATATCGATAAAGGTTCCTTCCATTCCTACTGTCTCTAGCGTTTTGATCATAAAAGGCTGTTGGATCTTGTCAAAGGCTTTTTCTGCGTCTATCGAGAGTATCATGTGGTCTTGGACTTTGGACTGGTTTACATGATGAATTACATTTATTGATTTGCATATGTTGAACCAACCTTGTGTGCCGGGGATGAAGCCTACTTGGTCCCTGTGAATGATCTTTTTGATATGTTTTTGAATCCGATTTGCTAAGATTTTGTTGAGAATCTTTGCGTCTGTGTTCATCAGAGAGATCGGCCTATAGTTTTCTTTTTTAAGTGAATCTTTATTAGGTTTTGGGATTAAGGAATTTGGTAGTGTTCCTTCCTTTGCTATTTGATGGGACAGTTTAAGGAGTATTGGTGTTATTAACTCCTTAAATGTCTGGTAGAATTCTGTGCTGAATCCATCTGGTCCAAGACATTTTTTGGTGGGAAGATTCGAGATTACTTCTTCAATTTCCTTATATGTTATAGGACTATTTAAATAATTCACAACTTCCTGATTCAATTTAGGTAGGTTGTGTTTACTTAGAAATTCATCCATCTCTTTTGTGTTGTCAAACTTCACAGAGTATAAGTTTTTGAAATATGATGTTATAATTCTCTGGATTTCTTGGGTGTCAGTAGTGATAACTCCATGTTCATTTCTAATTTTGTTAATTTGGGTTTTCTCTCTCTTGCTTTTGGTTAATTTAGCTAGGGGTGTATCAATCTTATTGATTTTTTCTAAGAACCAGCTTTTTGACTGGTTGATTTTTTTCTATCATTTTCTTAGTCTCGATTTCAGATATTTCTCCCCTTATTTTGCTAATCTCCTCTCTTCTATTACTTTCGGGATCAGATTGCTCAAGTTTCTCTAAAGCCTTAAGCTGCATCGTTAAGTTCCTTATTTCTGATGTTTCCATTTTTTTGATGTAGGCATTAAGAGCTATGAACTTAACTTACCTCTTAGGACAGCTTTCATTGTGTCCCAGAGATTTTGGTAAGTTGTATTTTCATTATCGTTCATTTTCAGGAAATCTTGAATTTCCTTTTTAATTTCTTCCTGAATCCAGTTCTCATTCAGCATCATAGTGTTAAGTTTCCAAGAGTTAGTGTATTTTCTCTTGTTTGTTATGTTGTGGATGTCCAGCTTTAGGCCGTGGTGGTCTGATAGGGCACAGGTTAGAATTTCAACTTTTTTGTATATGTGTAGATTCATTTTGTGGCCCAATATGTGATCTATTTTGGAGAAAGTTCCGTGTGCTGCTGAGAAAAATGTGTATTCTTTGGTGTGTGGGTGAAAAGTTCGATAGAGATCTGTAAGGTCCATTTCTTTCAGGGTTTGATTAAGTTCCAAAGTGTCTCTGTTAAGCTTTTGACCTGTTGATCTATCCCATGCTGAGAGGGCGGTGTTGAAGTCCTCAAGAATTATCGTTTGGGGGTTGATTTCTTGCTTTAGATGCTGTAGGGTTTTCTTAATGAATGTGGAGGGGCCCGTATTGGGTGCATATATGTTCAGTATTGTGAAGTCTTCCTGGTGAATTGTACCTGTGACTAAAATGTAGTATCCATCCATGTCTCTTATAATTTTCTTTGGTTTGAAGTCCACTTTGTCTGATATCATAATGGCTACCCCTGCCTGTTTTCTGCTTCCATTAGCTTGTAGAATTGTTGACCAGTCTTTTATTTTTAGGGCGTGCCTATCTTTTGTGGTAAGATGGGGTTCCTGCAGGCAGCAGATTGATGGATTGTGCTTTTTAATCCAAATTTGTAATCTGTGTCTCTTGATCGGTGAGTTAATTCCATTAACATTTAGTGTTATAATGGAGAAACTATTTTTAATTCCAGACATTTATTATGTTTAGTAGTTTTTATAAGTATATTGCTTCACTTTTAATGGTGTTATACTTGCCTTCTTTTCTCCTGGATATGCCTGTTTTTTTTCTTCAAGCTTGAGTATCATTTCTAGCATTTTTTGAAGGCCTGGTTTGGTGGACATGTATCCCTTCAAGTTGTCTTTGTGCTGGAAGATTTTTCTTTCTCCCTCTATCATGACGGATAGTTTTGCAGGGTAAATCAGCCTGGGTCGACATTTTTGCTCATTCAATACTTGAAGTACGTCTCTCCAAGCTCTTCTTGCTTTTACTGTTTCGACTGAGAAGTCATTTGTTATTTTAATAGGTTTACCTTTAAAAGTGACTTGTTTTTTCTCCCTTGAAGCTCTCACCACCAGTTCTTTATCTTGAATGTGGAGTGTTTTGACTATTATTTGCTGTGGCGAGCTTCTGTTTTGGTTATATCTGTTTGGGGTGCAGAATGCCTCTTGTATATGGATGGGCCTCTCTTTTTTAGATGAGGAAAGTTTTCCTTGATGATCGTTTGAAAAATTTCCTCAGGGGTGGTATTTTGAGATTCTTGCTCTGGTATTCCATGAATACGCATGTTAGGCTTCTTCAGGGTGTCCCATATCTCCTGGATATTTCTCTCAAGCATCTTTTTGGCTTTAACAACCTCTTCCATTGAGCTGGTTAATACTCCCACTTTATCTTCAAGGTCTGAAATTCTGTTTTCTGCTTTGTTAGTTCTGCTGATAAGACTCTCTGTGGAGTTCTGGGTTGAAGATAACTTGTCTTGTAGCTCAGTTTTTTAAAATTTTTTTAAAAATTATTTATTCAATTGTGTGTGTGTGCGTATTTATGTGTGTGTGCACGCGCGCATGTGTCTGTGTGTGTAGAACCACGGACGAATTCGGGAACCACCATGGACGCCTCCACCTCCTTCTGCCCCGGGATTCACAGGCTCCGCCCTACCAGGACTGGAAGCGCAGGCCGCCCCCACTTCCGCCTGGCGTCTATACATGGGATCTGGGATCCGAACTCAGGACCTTCTGCCTGCAAGGCAGAGGCTTAACCCCTGAGCCACCTCTCCAGCCCCATTGTAGCTCAGTTTTAAACTCTGCTTGAGTCTGTTTTAACTGCTCTATGCAAGTTTTTGTTTCTTGCACTGTTTTTCTCAACTCCTCCAAGTGTCTGTTGTGTTCCTCTTCAAAGCTATTGATTAGATTATTTAATTCCTTCCGGATTTCCTCTTTCATAGTATTGAACATGGTAATGATCATATTTTGAAAGACCTTATCCTGGGTGAGGCTTTCTTGGCCTTTTTCCGCGGGTTTGTTCTGGTTGGAGTCTAACATTATGGGATTAATTCCTTCAGTGTGAGATTTGTTTACTTGAGTGTTGTTTCTCATGGATTTGCACTTTGACTTTGGCATTGTCGTTTTAACTCTTAAGATCTTCTTTCAATTTCTGTGTGTTTTTCACTAAACTGAATTATTTGGCCTGGGGTTCTGGGGGTGGGCAGGGACGGAGCTTACCTAGGTCGCAGTGAGGCCCGGCTGGACCGCGCGCGCGTCCTGGGCGGCGGAGTGGGGGAAGGGAGGATGGGGCATCGGCGTGGCACTATTTAACCTGGGGGAGCTGGGGTGGGGGTGACCTCCTCCCAGGCCCTGTGCGGCTCCGGCTGCTGATGGCACATTTTGACAGGAGAACATTTTAGAGTAAATGGTCATATCTCTGGTAAGTGTAGAAAGAGAAAAGTATAGTAAATCCCATAGTTCCTTGTGTGGACATCTCCCCCAGTTATGTAAGGACCTTCTGATCGTCCCATCATCTAGAAATTCCAACACCTCCCAGCAGGTCGTCCTAAGTACTGGATGTTCAACACATGGACCATTGGCAGATACTTAATATCCAAACCAAAGCTCTGTCAATGCCAACTAAACCAATCTTATGTGACTTCAGAAAAGATAAATGGCTTGTAAAATAAAATACTTTGTAAATTGATGTATGTGTGCCTCTTAACTGTAAGCCCTGTATTAAGCCTAGAACAAACATTCTCCTTTTAAGAGGGAGGAACTGCTGAACAGCAAGGATATTGGACCAGTGTAGGACCAAGACCCAGTAGGGCTGTCATTAGATCCTGCAGTAGTTCCTAATGGCACAATCCGACCTCCAGCAGACTTTGGAAGGCTCTGTGGTTCTGTCCTTGCAGCACACCTCTTGTGCCAGCTGTGCTAAGTACTTTCAGCTTTCTTCAGCAGACATCCTATTCCTTGAATGTCCAGCATTCTGGCACCTCTTTTGCAGTCCAGCCTTGACCTGCACAGCTTCATGCACTACTCTGCAAGGCATTGCACCCTGCTGTACATTGCTAGACGCACAGGCTTCTCTCTGGACCTTGACGCCTCCATGACCTGCCAGGCTTACGTCTCACGCAAGAGCTAAGTTCTGCAGCTTGGGATGTAACAGGGCCTTTATTTAGATCATGGCTGTGGCAGTCTCCAGGCCTCTGCAGCCAGCCTTGGCATTCCCTGGATGCCACTTTCTGTTGGGCATCCTTTTAGCTCTTTTAGGTGCTTCTTTCAATATAAGCTGTCAGGTAACTTTGTATTTTATTTTCTGAAAACTTCAGTAGGCAAGTACAGCGCTTCGCCTGCATTGTTGCTGGTAACATCAACATCAAATGACTTAAGGGAACAAGGGTTTTAATTTTTTATGAGAGTCTGTTTATAGTTCTTCCCGCTTAGCAGAGCGTTCATACCAACACCAGGAACTAAGAGAACTGGTCACACCATCTCCACATAGCAGCTAAGAGAGGGACGAGCTTAATTCCAGCATATCTAGGCAAGTTTACAGAAGGATACCAACTTTTTTAAGCAGTTCCCTCTATTTCATTCAGGATGGCCCCACCCATCCTGGGCCAGGTCTTCCCCATCAACTAGACAATCTCCTGCAGGTTCGCTCTGGGCTTAACTAATTCCCTGCAAATGTGCCCACAGCTCAAACCCTCAATTGTCACTTGACACCTATATTTAACTGTAACAGTAAGGTCTTTCCTTCAAGCCAATGTTTTAATTCTTTTGCCGCAGGGCAAAATGGTTGGTGTGTCTTTTATTGTTTTTTTTTTTATTTATTCAATTGTGCGTGTATGCGCATGTGTATGTATGTGCGTGTGTGTAGAACCACGGACGAATTCGGGAACCACCATGGACCGCCTCCACCTCCTTGTTTACTCTGCCCCGGGATTCACAGGCTCCGCTCTACCAGGACCAGAAATGCAGGCCGCCCCGGCTTCCACCGTGTCTATACGTGGGGTCTAGGATCCGAACTCAGGACCTTCCGCCTGCAAGGCAGAGGCTTAACCCCTGAGCCACCTCTCCAGCCCCTTGGTGTGTCTTTAATAGTGGTAATCTCATTAAGAACCACCACTACTTTGTTCACAGGTTTGCCTTGTTCACAGTTTTAAATGTCGTGTAGCTCCTTTGCTGGACAAACTGCACATTTTTAAATCCTCGTGCCCTGCTTTCTGCTATCTGCAGCTTTTATCTTTAAACCTGACTAAAATAGCCAACACAGCAGTGCTAAAGCATCAGTGTTATGCTGTCTTGAATTTTTTTCCTACAAATGATTAATTACTTTTAAATTCAGCCTTATCCCAAATTTTAGAATATAGACATTGTAGACAGATTGTTTGCCAGAATGTGACACGAATGGCCTGAGTCATCTGAAAGCTTCTGAGCATAGTGTCTGTTGTCTGCCTATCTGTCGACATTCTGGTCTTTTAGTCGTTCACCAGAATCAACCACTAGGCTCTGCTTATAGAACTCCAGGGCTTCTCTGGCCGGTAGCTCCAAACTCTTCTATGTTCCTGCCATAAACCAGGCCCAAAGGCCTACAGACCACATTGTCAAGTTAAGCACAGTGATGGCCCCACTTCTGTGGTATCAGTTTTCTGTAAGTAACTTTTCTAGTTGCAAAATTTAATTGTAAGGATTTTAAAGGAGGAAAGATTCATTTTGGCATATGGCTTCAGAGTGTTATTACCGTGGTGGTAGGGAATGCAAGGAGGAGCTGCTCTGTGTTGACAGTGGGGACTTGCAGCAGCAGCCTGTTCACATGGGGTGCAGAGACATCAGACTGTAAGCAAAAGCAGGTGTTACCTCTGACGGCTCCTAGTAACTACCTCTACCAGTCCCAAAGGCTCTCCAGCTTTCAAAATTGCCACATCTCAAGAATGGCTCATGGATTTGAAACATGAGCCTTTGGGGGAAATTTCACACCCAGGCATCAAAACCTTTTATTGGAGGCTGGAGACTCTTAGACAGGAGCTGGTAGTCCTCTATAGGTAAAAGTTGTAGAAGGTATGTGGCTTATTTCTGTTGTTCAGTCTTTCAGTAATGGGAGAGGAAAGACTTGGGATGTATGAGAGTCACTAGTGAATTGGTCACATGAACCTAAGCATTTCAGTGCTTCATTTAAGTGGGAGTGTTCATTTACTGAAAGTAAGTGGCATCCAGTGTGAGACATTGTGAGAGCTGATGGGGCTGACCCCGCCCTCTGGCTGCAGCTCACCTGTAGGCTGACCCCGCGCTCTGTCTGCACCTCACCTGTGGGCTGACCCCGTGCTCTCTCTGCAGCTCACCTATGGGCTGACCCCGTGCTCTCTCTGCAGCTCACCTGTGGGCTGACCCCGCGCTCTCTCAGCAGCTCACCTGTGGGGCTGACCCGCGCTCTCTCTGCAGCTCACCTGTGGGGCTGACCCCGTGCTCTGTCTGCAGCTCACCTGTGGGCTGACCCCGTGCTCTGTCTGCAGCTCACCTGTGGGTTGACCCCGTGCTCTATCTGCAGTTCACCTGTGGGGCTGATCCGCGCTCTGTCTGCAGCTCACCTGTAGGCTGACCCCGCGCTCTGTCTGCAGCTCACCTGTAGGCTGACCCCACGCTCTCTCTACAGCTCACCTGTGGGCTGACCCCGCACTCTCTCTGCAGCTCACCTGTGGGCTGACCACGCTCTCTCTGCAGCTCACCTGGGGGCTGACCCCGTGCTCTGCAGCTCACCCTCACCTGTGGGTAGACCCCGTGCTCTCTCTGAAGCTCACCTGGGGGCTGACCCCACACTCTCTCTGTAGCTCACCTGGGGGCTGACCCTACGCTCTGTCTGCAGCTCACCTGTGGGGCTGACCCCAAGCTCTGTCTGCAGCTCACTTGTGGGCTGACCCTGTGCTCTCTCTGCAGCTCACCTGGGGGATGACCCCATGCTCTCTCTGCAGCTCACCTGGGGGATGACACGTGCTCTCTCTGTAGCTCACCTGGGGGCTGACCCCATGCTCTCTGCAGCTTACCTGTGGGGCTGACCCCGCGCTCTCTGCAGCTCGCCTGTAGGCTGACCCTGCGCTCTCTGCAGCTCACCTGTAGGGCTGACCCCACGCTCTCTCTGTAGCTTACCTGTAGGGCTGACTCTGCGCTTTCTCTGCAGAGCCAGTGGAAGCTGCTTTTGCCATTGGAGCAGCATCCCAGTGTGGAATCCATACTCTCTACTCGTAGTTTTGTTTTCATGGTTTCCATTTCCTACTGTCATCTAAGGTCAGAAAATATTATATAGAAAGTCCCAGAAGTAAATAATTCTCTTATATGTAGATCAGCCATTTGTACTCTATTCCAAGAACTATTGTGGAGCTTTGCTCCCCACCTGCACGCATCTTGCTGTTCGTGCTGCACAGTCAGTGGTGAGGGAGTCTGCTGTTGGCTAGATTAGTGTCTGTGTCCAAGCAACCCCACTTACCTGATGATGGCCCCCAACTCATGAGAAATGTTCTGGCAGTTTTATTATATTGCTATAATTGATGTTTTTAAGTATTAATTATTAATAATCTCTTACTCTGAAAGACTCTCACCCATGTTAAAAAAAACCCTAAAGCTGTTCTATATTCTCATGAGAATATAAGTAGGTATAAATACTATTGAAAGTTTGGAGGTCCTTAAGAAATTGTAATTAGAACCGGGGAGATGACTCAATATTTAAAGCCTTTGTTTAGTAAGCAAAGGAACCTGAGTTCAGATCCCCAGATCCTATGTAAAAATCTGGGATGGTGTGGTGCCTGCCTGTAATTCCAGGATTAAAAGGTGGAGCCTGCAAATCCCAGAGCAAGCCAACTAGTCAGACTGTTGTAATGGTATGCTCTAGGCCCAGACTCACTGTGAGATGGAAGACCTCCACAGACATACAGTCAAGTGCACTTGCGTCCACTCCCATGCAGTGCACACATATATGTACATGAAAGGAAGACAGAAAAGTCAATAAAACTACCACGTGACCTAGCAGTCTCAGTGCTGGTATTTGTGCAAAGGAGGGGAATCAGTGCATCAGAGAGATGCTGTATTCCTGCTCCTTATCACTAAGGCATGAGTTAACCAATGTGTCCATCAGAGGGTGAATTGATAGAAGGAAATGTCTGTATCATGGGATATTACTCAGCCATATAAAAGACAGAATCTCCTAGTGCTGAGTAATTAAAGACAGATGCTGCGCGATGTCGCTTGTGGGGAAATGTACACAGCACTCTCCAGCCAGCGAGCTGAGCAGTGATCACCAGAGCTGCCCAGCGAGTCAGTGATCTGGGAGGAGTGGTGGAGGTGTTCCTTTACATGGAAGGTGGTTGTAATTAGCAGTGCTGTGTGAAAGACACACTTCCCAGTGTTTCTGTTGTGAAGAAATGCCAGTTGTTTTTCTCTTTTGGTTTATCTTTTTAAAATTTTTTCTCTAGTTTTATGAGCATAGAAAGGTGCTCCCTGCCCCCCTCCTTTCCCCTTCCTTCCTCTCCTGTTCCTTTCTCACTCTACCTTGCCTTCACCAATTCATCCCACTCCCTCCCACCCTCATGTCTGTCTGCTTCTGTAGGCCCCAGGGTTCCCTTTGGATTGTCTGCTCTAGTAGGAATTCAGGCCTCTGTAGAAGATTAAGTGGCCCTTCCTTGTGCAGATCCACTGATAGGGACACTCCCCTTCACCTGTGTAGCCCCAGCCCAGAAGGGAGGTTCCCACTGCATGTAACTGTTTGTCCTGAGATCCTCTCTGGTCTATGGGGAATGTTGATATGCTAGTTATTGTGCAGGATTGGTGAGGACCAGACGCACTGCCGTGAGTCCCTGGATGCAGCCACCCTGCCTTGAGTGGGATGTCTTGTCCAGTGGTGGACCTTCCATCTTTAGGTTCTTATAGTCTTATTGCCCCCTCTTCCTCGAGGTTCCCTGAGCCTTAGAAGAGGAAGAGATTTGGTTGGTCTGATTAGACTGAGCTTTGCAAGGCCTCTGGCACTCTGCGTTCTGATCGGTGGTGGTCTATTTCACTGCTCTTCCATTGCACTAGGCAGTGTCTTGTTTGGGGGTTGAGAACTTTTCTTATCTAAAGATAAAAGTGTTTAGATGGAATTTTACTCTGGGATCTTTGTAATCAGTATTGAGGCATCTGATCCTGTCTATGTCAATTTTTTCCCCATCCTCTGTTATTTAGTCTGCTTTACAGTGCTGTGCATATGTTCTCTGACATGCGGGAGATTAGGGACTAGTAAGCAGGTGGTTGATTACTTGAAGAATAACTCCACTTTCTACAGTCTTATTGCTGTTGTCTCTTCTCCTTTAAGACTTTTCTTACGGGCTGGAGAGGTGGCTCAGGGGTTAAGCCTCTGCCTTGCAGGCGGAAGGTCCTGAGTTCGGATCCTAGACCCCACGGATAGACACTGGGCGGAAGCGGGGGCGGCCTGCATTTCTGGTCCTGGTAGGGCGGAGCCTGTGAATCCCAGGGCAGAGTAAACGAGGAGGAAGTGGAGGCGTCCATGGTGGTTCCCAAATTCGTTCGTGGTTCTACATACACACACATACATACACATGAATACATACACACACACGCACTTATACACACACACGCACGCACACACACACACAATTGAATAAATAATAATAAAAAAAGACTTTTCTTTCATAAAAGCCTTTAAAAAAAAACAAACAACTGTTCACTCATGCTGTTTTGTTTTTGCTCTTTTGGGATCTTACTCCACTTCCCCCCACCCTCCCCTCCTGTTTGTGCTCCTTTCAGTTAGTGGATGTTGTAAGACTTTCTGCTTGATTACATCAAACTGAAGGTTTAATGTTAACCAGGATCCTCTTACAAGGGAGAACATATGGTGTCTGTCTTTCTGCTTCTGGGATATTTCACTCAGAAGGATTTCTTCCAGTTCCATCTGTTTACTGGCAAATTTCATTAGTTCATTTTTCCTGACACCTGAATAGTATTCCATTGCATATATGTACCACATTTTTATTAACCATTCATCAACTGTCGAACATCCAGGTTGGTTCCATTTCTTGGCTGTTGTAAAAAGGGCTGGTATTAATGTGGTTATACATGTGACTCTTTGCGACTATTCCCAGGGGTGGTACAGCTGGGTCCTATAGAGTTTCAGTTTTTAACCTTTTTAGGAACTTTCAAATTGATCTCCAAAGGGGTGGTATGAGTTTACAATCCTACCAGCAATGTATGAGGGCCCCTTCTCCCTGCATCTATGCCAAGAAATGATTAGTTTTTAATTCATTGATAATGTAAACCTCCTGATTCGATCAATACCACCTATAAACCAAGAACTTCAGCTGTCTCCATAAAATGCCTAGGTTTCTGTCAAAATTTAAAACATAAAATTGTAATTTAGTTCTCCTATTTATACTATTTTCAAAATTTCTTAGAGCTGATGTCTTTTCTATTAGTGTGACTTGGTGACTTCTAGACGTGCTAATAGATATTGTTGAGTGGCAGGACTACTTGATTTCTGTAATTGCTCTGCTGGAATATACTTTTAGTTTTTTTTTTTTGTTCAAAGATGTTCAGTTAGATGTGGATTTATGGAGACTGGGTGGTAGTAAAGGGTAGGGCTTTGCTGCTACAGCCAGAACGACATTCACACCCACAGTCAGAACATCACTTGTGCCTACAGTCAGAATGACACTCATGCATTTGCACCTACAGTCAAAAATGACACTCGTGCCTGAAGCTAGAATGACACTTGTATTTACAGTCAATATGACACTTGTGTCTACAGCCAGAACGACACTCATGCCTACAGTCAGACTGACACTCACGCCTACAATCAGACTGACACTCATGCCTACAGTCAGAAGGACACTCAAGCACGCCTACAGTCAGAAGGACACTCACGCCTACAGTCAGAACGACACCCACACCTACAGTCAGAATGACACTCATGCCTACAGTCAGAACGACACTCAACGCCTACAGTCAGAATGACACGCCTGCTGCCAGAATGACGCTCGACCTGAGTGCAGGCCTCAGTGCTCTATTTTCTTTGATTCATTTTCAGCTTCCTGGAGCCTCCTAGCAAGAGCTTTGTGTGTCAGCATCAGGGACGGTTGGGAGCTGACTTATGCCTGTTGTTGTGTGTCAGCCGTGCAGGAACAGCTGGGAGCTGACTCATGCCTGGTGTTGTGTGTCAGCTGTGCAGGGACAGCTGGGAGCTGACTCATGCCTGGTGTTATGTGTTACCTGTACAGGGACAGCTGGGAGCTGACTCATGCCTGGTGTTGTGTGTCAGCCGTGCAGGATGGCTGGGAGCTGACTCATGCCTGGTGTTGTGTGTCACCTGTGCAGGACAGCTGGGAGCTGACTCATGCCTGGTGTTGTGTGTCACCTGTGCAGGGACAGCTGGGAGCTGACTCATGCCTGGTGTTGTGTGTCAGCCGTGCAGGGACAGCTGGGAGCTGACTCATGCCTGGTGTTATGTGTCACCTGTGCAGAGACAGCTGGGAGCTGACTCATGCCTGGTATTGTGTGTCACCCGTGCAGGGACAGCTGGGAGCTGACTCATGCCTGGTGTTGTGTGTCAGCCATGCAGGACGGCTGGGAGCTGATTCATGCCTGATATTTTCAGCTTTAGGTTTCAGATCAAGGCCGGGGCAGGTCGTTCTAGCACAGGATGAATAAAATTGACCCTTGGCATGTGACGTGAAGTGGAGCTGGAGCAGAAAACCCTGTGAAGACCATAAGATAAGGTGCCTCTGAGGTCTCCCTAATGAGAATAAAAGCAGGAGCACCATTTGCCCCTCTTCACAGTGTGCTTTCTGCAAGTACTATCCGAAAGGACCGTTTTCTCGCTCCTTCTTTCTTTTCTAAAGGCTGAAATAATTGTGAACTGTGTGAATGTAATACTTGGTGTTTCGAAATGTCTGTAGATCACTGTTAGAAGCTAGAGGCTTGTTTGACTTTTCCCAACCCATCTGCATCGCTCATCTGTTAAAAACTTTTTAATAATTTCTTGCATTGAAAAGAAACACATCACATGGCACTGCTAGAGCAAAATACTAGCCTGCTCTCACTGCCCAGTCCCAGTCTGAGGAGGAGCACCAGGCGTCCTCTGCTCTGTCGCCAAGGGCCAGGCAGTGTTCAGCCTTCTAGGAGCGGGAGTGGACTTCTGAGTGGTCCTGGCAGAGCCGGTGCTACTGGTGCCAGACACACAGTTCCGGGTTTGTGTATTTGTACATTGCATAGACGTCTCGATGCCAGGGTAGGTTTGCTTTCTCTCCTTGATGTTTTCTAGGTGATATGGCGTGGGAGAGGAGCGGGCTCGGGATGACCTTTCCCTGCTGATTCCAGTGCCAGGGTTGTCACACTCGTCACAACCCTTGCGGTACTGTGTGTAAACCCTTTGCTGGTATGGGTACGAAAGACTTCTGGAATGCTCTTAGCTGCTTCTGATTTTGAGGCTGGCATTTGTTTCTTTGTGTTTTGTTTTTGTTTTCGTTTTTGAGACAGTCTCTGGCTCAGGTTGGTTTGGACTTACACTCTTCGCTGTCTCAGCCTCAGTTTCCCAAGCTGCATGAGGTAGGTGGGCAGAGCCCCTGCCATGTTCTCCTGCATACCGTGCTTCTGCATGCCGTGCTCCTGCGGGTTGTGCTCCTGCGTATTGCTCCTGCATGCCGTCCGTGCTCCCGTGGGTTGTGCTGCATATTGCTCCTGCATGCCGTCTGTGCTCCTGCAGGTTGTGCTCCTGCGTATTGCTCCTGCATGCCGTCCGTGCTCCCGCGGGTTGTGCTCCTGAGTATTGCTCCTGCATGTCGTCTGTGCTCCTGTGGGTTGTGCTCCTGCGTATTGCTCCTGCATGCCATCCGTGCTCCCGTGGGTTGTGCTGCATATTGCTCCTGCAGGCTGTCCGTGCTCCCGTGGGTTGTGCTGCATATTGCTCCTGCATGCCGTCTGTGCTCCTGCAGGTTGTGCTCCTGCGTATTGCTCCTGCATGCCGTCCGTGCTCCTGCAGGTTGTGCTCCTGCGTATTGCTCCTGCATGCTGTCCGTGCTCCCGTGGGTTGTGCTGCATATTGCTCCTGCATGCCGTCCGTGCTCCTGCAGGTTGTGGTCCTGCGTATTGCTTCTGCATGCTGTTCGTGCTCCCGTGAGTTGTGCTCTGCCACCACAGGCCCAGAGCAGCAAGGCCAAGGGTCTGTGGGCTAAAACCTCTGAAACTGTGAGCCAGAACAAGCTCGTCCTCCCTTAAGTTTGGTTTTTTAAGATTGTCACAGTAGTGGGACACAGACCTTAACTTTAGGAGGCAAGAGCCTTTGTAGGCTACTAGTTAGTGGTCCACAAAGATAAGAGACTGTTTAAAATTCCAAATCATGATGGGCATAGTCACTGTTCTTGGTATGTGTTAGATTTGGTTGGTGACTAGCTAGTTTGTATACTTAGGATGTGCTGAGAAGTATTCTGTTGTATATTGGCAGTGATTCAGTTCAGATAGCGTTTTGTTTGTTACTTTTTTGTGACAGGGTCGCTTGTATCTTAGACTGTTCTTGAACTTGCTGTGCAAATGCATATGATCTCGAATCTTTTCCTTTCTGCTTCTGTCTCCTAGAGCGCTGGGGCTTACAGGTATGGATCCTTGTGCCCAGCTCATCTGGTACCAGGGATTGAACTCAGGGCTTTTTGAATGTTAGGCATGCCCTTTATGAGCTTAATTACATGCCTAGCCCATTTCTACTTTTTATTTGTGAGGTTCACTGTGTATTCCAGCCCACATTTGAATTTGTGATCATCCTGCCTTAGCCTTTTGAAGAGCTGGGCTTATAGGGACTGCACCCTGCTGTTGGCCGTTCTTAGCTATGTGGACCTCAGTCTCCTCTGAACTCTTTGCGTCACTTGTCTTCTGAGCCAGGGCGATTGCTGATCCTTGTCTGCTGTGTGTCGTGGTCCTCTCTCCTCATGGGAGCTTGGGACTTAGACCTGTGGCTCATCTTGGGAGTTCGCTGATTGATCATCACTTTTTTTTTTTTTGGTGAAAAAAGGCACCAAATCTTTATTGGGAAGCTTGCTCACCTTCCTCAGTGCAGACGGTAGACACATTCTGTGTCCGGGTAGGGTGGCAGGTTCAACTGGTACTTTTTCTCCATAGCAGGTGGCACAAAACGACCACCCAGGTAATGGTAGCGGCCAGTAAACTGGGTTGCAGACTTTTTGGGTGCTGTTAATGAGATGAGCAAGTCTGGCTGGATCCCTCCAGGGTTTCCCTTCTCCACATCCCATCCTGAGGGAATGTCAATGCTGGCAATGGGCACAGTGAGTTGACTCAAGATGCTCAGAATGTTGCGGAACGGTTCCCGTACATCACCCTTGAAGCTGAAGCCAAAGATGGCTTCCACCACCAGCTCATACAGCTGATCAATCATGGACTCTGCAGGCAGTTCACCAAGAAAAGGAATGTCCATTTTTTGACACTGAGTCACCAGCCCATTGAAAAGTGGCTTATCAGGTCTTTTGGGATAATAGATAGTTGGCTGGTAACCAAAGAGTTTGAGGTGTCGGCGCAGACCAGGCCATCTCCTCCGTTATTCCCAGGGCCACAGATGACCAAGACGGTAGGGGGGCTCCTCGACATAGACGTGGGGGGATATGCCTTGGCGATGGCGGTGGCAAAGCTCAACCCAGCCAGCTCCATAAGCTGGTCTACACTGAACTGGTATTCATTGAATAGCTCCTCGTCCACAGCCCAGGCCTCCTCCTGACTTAGATATTTCACCGCCGCGTTCGCCATGACCTCTGCGTTCTGGCCTCCACCTGAGCTCGGACGCTGCGTTCCCCACCAGGCAGGTCGCGCGCGACACACGCCCTGCCAGCTTCCGACCCGAGCCAGGCGCGAGCCGCTAACCAGCAGCCCGAACCCCAGCAGCTGATCATCACTTCTATTGCTGCCTTTTGTGGTCACAGTGTTATCACTGCGCTAGGCTGCATGTAGTCTTTGTTCCTATAAACTGGAAGTGGAAAAAGATGATGGGAATGGGGTCATGTGCTGTATTTAAATAGACAGTGCAGAAATCTGCAGCAGGAATTTCATAACAGAGACTGGGTAATACATGGAAAATGAGAATCTTGGATTAGAGAATTTATGATGATATTTACAGAAAGAGGGAACAGAAATTCTATCATTAAAAGCTAGAAGTCAATATAAGTTTGAGTGAAAATAAGGTTAAAATTGTATTTATGTACAAAAGTAGTTGTCAAGAGACTTAAGATTAACTGAAGGAAAGGCAGCTGGCTAGTCTTCTGACATTAAACTTTGGAATTTAATTTTTGATTTATGAATAAGATTACTTAAATCTTAACACCAAAAATGCTAAAATATGGCTTCGTTCTCTTCAAAATGAATTTTAACAGCGATAAAAGAAGTGTGTATTTTATGTCCTTAATAGTTGACTGTTGTGCATCCTATTGAAAGCATGCACGAGCATCAGTGTCCTGGTAATAGGTGTAGGGCGCCATCTAGTGACTACATGAAGATATGTACGGTTTGTGCACACTGCTGTGAGTCTAGTGTGCTCATCAGAGTCAATGCTGAGATCTGCTGTTTTAAAGCTAACGGACAATTTTTATTTAAATATGAATATATTTTATTTATTTTAATTTGTAGTGTTTTGCATCCAGCCATAGCAGTTTCCTTTAGTCACATTTATAAGCATATATATGAAATTAGCTTATCTGAAAATATATTTGATATAAATTTTGTCTAGAAAACCAATTTCGACAAATGAGTCAGACTTTCCCATCTGTATTTTGTAGTTCTTGATCTCTCATCCTATCCCAATAGGTAGTTACAAATTGAATTATACATGTAAGAATTTCAGGTTGGGCTTGTTTGGATGCGTGTGTGTAGTGGCAGTGTGTAGAGGCCAGAGGTGAATATTGGGTAACTGACATGTCCTGAATGTTGTCTGCCTTTAAAGTTTTAAAATTATTTAGTGTACGTGCATGTGTATGTGTATATCAGAGGGTACTATGTGTCCCTGTGGAGGACCAAGGATGACTTTGGGAATCATCCTGGATCGCTTCTACCTCCTTTTTGCTTTATTCTGGGATTTCCCAGGCTCCACCCACTAGAGCTGCTGCTGTTTCTGCCTAGTTGTTTTTTATGTGGGATCTGGGATCTGAACTCAGGTCCTTTTGCTTGTGAGGCAGAGTCTTAATCCCTGAGCCATCTCTCCAATACCTACCTTTTTTTTTTTTTTGAGATAGGGTCTCTCACTGGTTTGGGTATCCATGTACTGGCTAGCTAGTGTTTTACGTGGGATTAGGCATGAAACTTGAGTCTGGATGTTTGTGGCAAGCTCTTTATGGATTGAGATGTCCCCCCCACCCCTCTGTTGTTACTTCCTTGTCTCTTTTTTACATTTTCCAAGATATGTTCAACTTGTGAAAATATTGATAGACTGCTGGTTTTTAAAGGTGTTCTAGGCTCTCAGGCTCCCTGGAGCCTTTGTCAAGACTGCTGTGGGGGGCTGGAGAGGTGGCTCAGGGGTTAAGCCTCCGCCTTGCAGGCGGAAGGTCCCGAGTTCGGATCCCAGATCTCACGTATAGACGCCAGACGGAAGCGGGGGCGGCCTGTGCTTCTGGTCCTGGTAGGGCGGAGCCTGTGAATCCCAGGGCAGAAGGAGGTGGAGGCGTCCATGGTGGTTCGCGAATTCGTCCGTGGTTCTACATATACACAGACACACACACACAGAGACACACACGCGCGCACATACACACGCACATGCGCACAGTTGAATAAATAATAATAATAAAAAAATAATAAAAAAAAAGATTTAAGACTGCTGTGGAAACAGGAACCATGTTAAAGGTTCTCGTGGAAGGCAGGGTTGTCATGGAAGGCAGGGTTCTCATGGAAGGAGTTCTTTTTTATTTTAAATGCTGTCACACATCAGCATTCTGCTTATTTAGTGTTCTCTAGGCCTCATTTTAGCATTCTTCTGCATTTTCTTTGAAGGACGAGGAGTTTTTTTTAAATATTTTCTTGTTAATGATATAAAATTTGGTTTGTGTGTGCATGTAAATATGTATGTTCCTGTGTGCGGGCCCACAAACACAGGTAAGCACCTGTATGTGGAGTCCCAAGGTTCACACTGGGAGTCTTTCACAGTTATTCTCCAGCTTAATCATTGAGACAGAGTCTCTAATCAAACCCAGAACTCTCCCATACAGATTAGTCTGGACAGACTGCAGGCTGGCCGTCATGACTACGTAGTTTCTATGAATCTGAATTCTGTCATTACACATGTGTAGCAAGTGCTTTAGTCACTGAATCATTTTCACAGCCCAACAATATTTAGATGTAGATAACTTGGGATAAATTTTGTTGTTGTTTGAAATATTTAGAAAACCTCAGTCTTTCTTTCGTAATTGTCTCAGCAATAAGCTAAGGAGTCTCATGAAATTTTCATGTATTTATATGTTGTACTTGTGCTACTCATCCCACCACCTTCCCTGTCATTCTTCCCCCTCATCTTTGGTCTTCTCCCCTAGATAGTGTCCCTTCTGTTTTTATGTTTCACTTTTTTATGTGTGTGTACATACTCATATACATACCAGTCTAGATTTCACATAAGACAGTATGTGCGATATCACATCCTTTTCTTCCTCTGCCGCCTTCTATTTGTTCCCCCTTCTATTTCCATATTTTATATCATTATCTGTCTGTCTTACTTATCTGCCAACATCTAAATTCAGATCTTGCATAAGAGAGAATATGGCCTACCATGATGAATATTCCCATTTTTAAACACAAACTGCTCTGGATTTTGTTACAAGCTTTATGAGGAATTTTTAGCACAGAAATAAGGCAGAGTACTCAATGGCGACCCCATGGTCACATTCCGCGACGCCATAAGCTTCTCAGGTGATTCTGATCGTCCCCAAACAGAGAAACTCTTCTTTCCCAGGACATCTTGAGCCAGTTCAGATATCTCATCTTTTCCTGTTGAAATCTTTTATTTCTGGCCTGAAAGGATGAGGACACAGCCACAGTGTTATAATTCTAAAGCAAAAATATCAAGCAAACTTAGATTCAAAGCATTCACCATCTTCATCAGACCTTTCCCAGGTTTCCCGAGTGTTCTTCCTTGTTAGTTTTTATGCTCTGTTCTTCGTGGTGACCTGTTCACACCCTCTGTCACCTGCCTGTGTCCCCATTTCAATGACCTTGTTCCTTTCCAGGTTGGACTTTGAGGGACTGCTCTGTGGTCGTGGAATTTGCATAAACACAGTGTTGTCCGCAGCCTCAGTGGGCTGCTACCGGCTCTGTTCTTCATTACAAAAGGTGAAAAAGGTGCACGTGACTTTCTTCAAGCTCCATCCCTAGACATGTGGCTGCTTCTGTGTAAGGCGCCTGGACTGTCATCTCAGTCTTCCCATGCAAGTACTGCAGGCTGCCAGGGGCTGCCTCCAGCAGACGTGGCTGATTTCCTCTCCTCTGTGACACCTGCAAATCCCATTCATCCACATCACACACAGCACTCCCCATGTGCCGGAGGACACATTGCTCTTGTTCTTCATACTTCTTTGAGGCCACCTGTTCAGGGGTTAGGATTTTCCCTCACTCCTTTCAAGGTAGCTGTTGACAAGACCTTCCTGAGGACCTGCAGCTGCATCACATGCCACCTGTGCCTGCAGCAGAGGACCTGGTGGGGTTCATTTGCCTGCAGCTGCATCACATGCTGCCTGCGCCTGCATCAAAAGACCCCGTGGAGACGCAGCAAGATTTCACTGGAATGTTTCTCATAGAAGTTCCTGCTGCCATGTGGAGTCCTCTGAGTTGGCTGGGGCTTTTGGCAGATCAAGGGGTGCAGTGTATCCTTAATTCATAGGTTGTGTGTATGATGTAGGCGAGGTGTTAGATACCGTCTTTGCTGATGCTTTTTGAGGAAAAGCTGCTGGGAAACACTGAAGAATTCAAGAAAAGAAATCCCCGAGCTGCAACTAAGTTCACTTATAGTGCAAATAGGGGAGAGGGAGAGAAAGAGAGGGATGGAGGGGGGAGAGAGAGAGAGAGAGAGAGAGAGAGAGAGAGAGAGAGAGAGAGAACATGAGCATGCAGGCTTATATACCCACATGCACACATGCAAGGAGTAGCAGAGACATCAGGTGTCTCTACTGTTGGAATCTTGTGCTCCTCTGTCCCAGGCCTGGTGTTACAGGTGTGTCTCGCCCTCTGATTTTTATGTGGGTGCTGAGGATCTGCATTTGGAGTCTTGTGTTTACACAGTAACTCTTACTCACTGAACCACCTTCTGAATCGGCTTAAATAGATTTGGTAGCTGAGTCTTTTTCTTGTCTTTGTAGAACGGGCTGTTTGCTCTGCCTGCAGCTGTGATGCTGGGTGCTGTGGGCGCCTCCTCCCCACCTGCCTTTTTCATGATGTCTTGTCTCATTTCCTTGTGTCTTTACTTTATTTGTTTGAGACAGGGTCTCGATGACTCGCTCTGTTGGCCTTGAGCTTGAGCAGAGCTGCAGTCTTCTGCCCGTGTCCTCAGCCCAGCTAGGCTATCCTCAAGACCTTTCATGAAGCCTTAGTAGTTAATATTGATGCCACTTACAGTTGATGCTTGTTTCCTCTGCATTATTGCTATGCGTTGTTTTCAAAAAACCTTGTTCGATTTATTTTTTTAATATTTAATTTTAATTTAATTTATTCAATTGTGTGTGTGTGTGTGTGTGTGTGTGTGTAGAACCACAGGCGAATTCAGGAACCACCATGGACGCCTCCACCTCCTCCTTGTTTACTCTGCCCCGGGATTCACAGGCTCCGCCCTACCAGGATCAGAAACGCAGGCCGCCCCTGCTTCCGCCCAGCGTCTATACCTCGGGTTTAGGATCCAAACTCAGGACCTTCCGCCTGCAAGGCAGAGGCTTAACCCCTGAGCCACCTCTCCAGCCCCTGATTTATTGTTTTTTTTTTTTTTTTTTTTTTTAAAGATTTTATTATTATTATTTATTCAACTGTGTGCATATGCGTGTGTATGTGCGTGTGTGTGTGTGTGTGTGTGTGTCTGTGTATGTGTAGAACCACGGACAAATTCGCGAACCACCATGGACGCCTCCACCTCCTTCTGCCCCGGGATTCACAGGCTCCGCCCTACCAGGACCAGAAGCGCAGGCTGCCCCCGCTTCCGCCTGGCGTCTATACGTGGGATCTGGGATCCGAACTCAGGACCTTCCGCCTGCAAGGCGGAGGCTTAACCCCTGAGCCACCTCTCCAGCCCCCCTGATTTATTGTTTTAAATGGTATTTTTATGGTCTTTCTTATTTTGGATATTAAATTCGAATAGCAAGTTAATATTAAAGAATTGAAGATAATTCTTTGGTGAATGTGATGTTAGTATTAATTGTCGCCTTGACACCTAGGAAGCAGTACTCCAAGCCCACTTGAGAGGGATTCTCTAGATTAAAGTTGGCTGCTGAGCATGCCTGTGTGGGATTGCATTTATTGTATTAATCAATGTGGAAAAACCCAGCCCTTTGTGGGTGGGCTATTTCCTAGCAGGGATCCACTAGCAGGATATGAGAGCCGAGCAGAGCGTGCATGCATTGGTGCTGCCCTTGAACGTGATGAGTGTGATCCGTTCCCTTGGGTCCTGCTGCCATGGCTTCTGCCTTGATGGACCTTGATCTCAAGTTGTGGTGGAGTAAGCCCTTCCTGACACTGCTTGGCCAGATATGTGGTTGTGGAAACACTTAGTGAAACTAAAACTGACTATTCTGTGGAAAATATTCTTGTAAACTTGTTAATTTTTAAAAATTAAGCATATGTAAAGAGCGACTTTTTTTTTTACCTTGGTCACATGTTAAAAGTACAGTGTCCTCTGCGTTGTTTGACTTTTGCTTGTGTTATTTGTTGATAAACAGAATTTTTATATCTGTCATAGTTTAAATGTAAGTTGTCCCCCGTAGGCACATGAGTCTGAATCTTTAGTTGGTTTGGGAAGTTTACGGCAACTTTAGGATGTGGAACTTGCTGGGGAAGGCACGTCGCAGGGCGTAGGCCTTGAGGTTGGTCAGTCCTCCCTGCTTCCACTAGCAGTTTGCAGCCGGCAGCTAGCTCTTTCAGCCTTCCTGATGGACACTCCTTCAGCTTCTGCCAGGCAGCCGTGCTTTTCCATCGTAATGAACTGTCTCATCTGGAACCGTTAACCAAATAAGCCTCCCTTTCTCCTTTAGGTTGCTTGTGATTGAGTAGTTTCTCATAGCAGCATTAAGAGTAATTACCACAATACTATATGCACTAAAAATTATGAAGCACTTCTATTTATGATTTTATCACTTTATTGATATTTTTCCCTTAAAATTTTTCAAATGTACTCATTGTACAGTTAGTTTCAGCTGTCAGCTTGACATGGGAGGTGAGCCTTTGGACACACCTATGAGGAGTACTTAGTTAACCCTCTGGCCTGTAGCAAATCATCTCTGCTGCTTTAATTTAAACCTGACCGTAGTGGTGGGGCCCTCTGTTGGGCAGGTGAAGAGAGAGAGAGAAGACTTGCTGGCGTTCTGAAGCTGGAAAGCAAGTGTTGGTCCCTGTCTTCTCTGTGTTGCTGTGGATGTGCTGTTGTCAGTTCCCTTGACCCTGCTGGTAACTCTCCTGCCTCAGTGGACTGTAACCTGGAATTGTTCCCTAACTTGTGTGGGTCACATGTTTACTACAGCAATGAAGCTATGACATTAAGACATCCATTTCTCTACAAGCAGAACTGAGATTGCAGATGGTTACGCTACTTACTATGCTCCACTTCTATGTGGATATATTCAGCAAGCATACTTAGCCACTGAGCCGTCCCCTCTGTTCCAAGAGTGGAATCTTAACTGGCTCCTGTAGTTGCAGACCTTCAGGACGGGCTAGACTGCTGGAATCCAAGGAAAAGCTGGTGTGGGCTTCAGTCTGAAGGCTTCTGGGAGACTCCATTCCCTCCAACATAAGCCTGTAGCGGATTAGACAATGACCACCCACCTTACAATGTTTTACTCAGGTCCACTGAGTAAAGTATTGGTTTTGACCAAGTAACTGGAACCCTAATGTGCACATAAAAGTAATTATGTGCCTGTCAAAGACTGAACAAACAGTAAAGACCGTGGTACACTTATGATTCTAGAGGAGTGTTGTGATCCATTATGGTGGGAAAGGCATGGGGGTGCAGGAGCTGGAGGTGGCCCACTGGGGTCTTGCAGCCATCCTGAAGTCAGAGCCAGAACAAAGCGCAAGAGCAAGCAGGGCTGAGCTACCAAACCTCAACACCCTCCTCCTGTGACTGCCGTGCTAGGAAGATTCATAGGGATCAACTTGACAGTTGCAGGCTGAGCTCTGGGCGCATTAGGAAGTGTAGTTAAGGCAAGGCCTTAAGCAAGTTGCGGGGATTGATGGATGTTGGAGACCCAGCTAGGTGGGGCTATGCCTTGGGCAGGGGGACAAGGTACTACAGCAGTCTTGCTGTCTGGCAAGGGAGGGTTTGCCCCTCTCTCAGCAATCCCTGTGGGTATGATGTGACAGTTCCCTCTGCTTCTGGTGTTGATATAATTTCTCTTGCCAAGCTAGACTAAGAGTTGTAACTGGACATCATAAGCTGTAAGTCCTTAAGCTCTTCGTTCATGAACTTATCCACAACTTGCAGACAAACGGAAATATTTGCCTTCCTCTAGCAAGGTTTCATTTAAAGGTGTCGCAATCTTCCCAAACATTAACATCAGCTAAGGATTCAAACACATTATCTTGTGGGGAAAAACTCAAACCATACTTAACCAGATACTTAGAAGGGACAGGGTATGGGTGAATCTGTATTTGACACATTAGACCCTTTTTGTTAATCAGCTGGTTGTTGTTAATTGCATGGGTAAAGTAGTAAAAGAACACGATAAACTCAAAGCTTTGGATTCTCAGCACTACGTAAACGATCTGAAAGTTTCTGTGTTCAACTGAAGCAAACTTACTGCCAGAAGCCACAGAGCTGAGGTTGTTGAAATCTAAACCCAGAGACTCACCTGTTGCTAGTTTGATACTCAGCTTTGAAGAATACATTCACAGGGAAGGAACTCGACTTTGAGAATTGGCCTGGGCTTATCTTGAAAGATTCTGGTAGGGTCCCTGGGTCCCACATTCTGCAGTCTTGGTTGCTCATATCCACTGTCTGAGAGGATGGTGTTTGCCAATGGGAACTGAGAGGTGAAAGACTTCCTTAGATCCTCCTTGGGCCCTGTTGTGTTTTGGTACTCCCAGACCATGGTGTTCAGAGTTCTAGTCTGCCTTCAAAGGACCTGCGAAGGGATGTTCTGGGCTCTAAAATTAAGTCAGGCTTTTTTTCTCTTTCATTGAAAATCAGGAAATTTGCAAGATGTTCATGGTGTATGCTAATCATAGAACATGAAGTTGAATTAGGTCAAATTTATAGTTTGTTTTGCTTCTTAAATTTTCAAGTTAGTAGCATTTCTACAATCAAGATTTTCGTTATTACAGATAATGTTCTTTCTTTCCTTATGTTTGTCACGAAAAGCCTGACTGATCGGTACAGGCCGCATTTCTTCTACAGTGCAGATTAAGCTCGTTTGCAGTGTAGGCCATCTTAGGTGTTTAAATGTGGCTGTGACTGACTGAACACTTTCATTTTGAACCATGAGGCCATAAAGATTTGCCCTAACTAGAATTTGAAGCCTGTTCTTCACCTGCTAGGAACAGTACTCCACTGGTAGCCGTTGACTGGCTGCATGTCATTTTTAATGTCTTCTTCTTTAATGTCTTCTTTTAAGTTTCTTCTCTGACACATTTTCTGAGCTACTATTTTCGTGAATAATTATCAGTGTTTGGCTTTGGTGGGGTGATAGTCTTATAGTTATCCATACTGAACATCATTTTGTTTTGACATATTATTTCTGTAATATATTAATATCTCTAGTGCATCTTTTGTTCAGTTAGTCTTGCCCCAACCTTTAGTAATTTTAAGACCTTCTACATAACTAATGAACATTATTCTTAGTGCGGGCAGCAAGTAATGTAGCTCTACAGAGTGGCTCTCTCGAAACTGTTAGGAGCATTGCATTTTGGACATACTCTTGCCCTTGCATCCTGTATCTACTTCAACTCCGTCACATACATAGCTGTTGCTATTTCCTGACCTTTAGAACCAGAAAAGCGTTTAGTTGGAGAAAGAGAGTATCTCGGGAGCTTCTAACTTCAGATCTAGTCACCGGTGAGCAGGTATTGAGCCAGGAGGTGCAGACGTGACTCTAGTGTAATGCCTGCGCACGCCCAAATGTCTCTGGAGTCCTGAGCCGTGAGTCTGGGCGGCGGCTCTTTGGGTTCCCAAGTCTTCGTCTACATCATAGATCCCATCTAAGTTAGTTGATCATACTGAAATTTCATATTAGAGGACATTTTAAGATTCATTCAAGACATTTAGACATTGTGTATGCTTCCCTGTTTGGGTCACTGGTTTTTCAGAGAGAAATTACTCATTCTTGACATTATTCTCTGAGACGTAAAGATCGTTCTTTGACATTATATCTTTTTTGTAAGTAATTGAAAGGAGGCACTTTGATATCCTAGCCTAATATTCTCCACATTATGATTATCTTTCTCTTAAAACATCTCAGCATTTAACCTGCAGTCAATACTGCATTTACTTGAGAATCCGCATGGCTGTTGTGGGAAGGAGATTGTAAGTGTATGAATAGATTGTTTTCTTTTTTCTGTATTTGCAAAATTAATAAATAGCATATTTTGTCAGATAATGATGATAACATGCCAAAGATTAGAAATTCTATGTTTATCATTGGAAATACAAGTGATGATGTAACAAGTATTTAATGTGTACATGGTGTGCATGTGTGTGTATGCACATTCAGTTGGTATTTGAGAGGCAACCTCAGTACAGGAAAAAATTATCTTCCCTCCCTTTGCAGGCAGTCATTCCTGCTCTTATTGCCACAGCAGCCCTAGAACCACCTTTGCCAGCCCTCTTCTGGTTCCGTTCTTACCTTACATCACAGCATTCTACTGATTCCGTGGATAAAATACTGCTGGAGTCCCCATGGCTTCTGGCTCCAGCTCACGCCATGGACAACTCCATAGGCTATTGCCTTGCCTTGCCTCTCTCCAACTTCATCTTCTCCTTTTTCCACTTTTTGCCCTGTTCCCGTAGCAAATCGCTGTCTGATGCTTATTTTCTGTACCAACTCTTCCTTTTGCTTTGTGCCCTTCATCTTTCTCGTTCTAGGCTCTCTGTACTTGGAGATTCTAGGTTCTTCACAGTTACGGTCACTTCTTCCAGGAAGTCACAGTTAAGTTCTTCCTGTGTTCTTTAAGTCTCTATGTTCAGGATCATATTTGTTGTAATCAGCTTTCTGTTGCTGCCCATGTTTTGAATAACTTAACGTGCAGCCAATTTAGCTGTTCCCACCAACAGAGAACACCTGTCCCTTGGGTAACAAGGTACTGCTCATAACATGAAAGCTTCCTAAAGTTTTAAATTTAAGCAAATGTCCTTATATTGGGGGCTAAGCATCTAACACTGTGCCTTGTGCATGATGAACATGTATTTTATCACTGGTCTGTACCTCTAGCCCCTATTCTGTTTAATCAATTAAAAATACTCAAGAGCTGGAGAGATGGGGTTAAGACTCTGCCTCACAGCACAAGATCCTGAGTTGGGATCCTAGGTCCTATGTAAAAGCGCCAGGTGGAAATAGCTGAGGTCTGCACTTCTGCCCTGGTAGGCAGAGCCTGGGAACTCCCATCGCAAAGCAGAAAGGAGGGAGAAGCAATCTAGGATGATTCCCAAAGTCACCTTTGGTCCTCCACAGGGACACACAGTGCCCCCCCCATACACACACACACACACACACACACACACACACACACACACACACACACACAAGTGTAAAAAGATACTCAAGTTTCTTTCACACACACACACACACACAAGTGTAAAAAGATACTCAAGTTTCTTTTTCTGGTGTAATCTCTCTTGAATCCCTAGAGTGGATCCTAATGAGCGAGATGTCGTGATGTACTTTCAGCTTCTACTTCTCTCAGCTTCTTGTTCCTTTGCTTGATTCTTCTCTTTTGATCCACAGTAGCAGGGCTAATGCTGCTTTGCTTGCACACTGCGCTAAACTTGAAGTTTTTTTTTTTTTTTATACTGATCTTATTCTGTACTTTAGTAACTCACAATTTGTTTTCAGAACCTGTAGGACCAGAGCTTCCCCAAGATTCTGCTCCAGAGGCATCTGCTTGCCCAGTGGTTGTTCTGTAACTGCTTCTGCATAAGAGGATTGTGTCTCTCTTGCAGAGCTTGTGCTTTCATCGCAATTGCACTTACTGTTGCTTTCCCTGTATCTGGTGCAGATGTTATCAGAAGGAAGACATAGGATACCAGTTTGTGAATGGAGCTTGGCTTACATATGGATTACCATGTTTAAGAGGAAGCACAAGAGAGTTGAGTCTCTGTTGTCCAGAGCTAAGTGCGCTGGACCTGCTCATTCAAGCACGATGTGATGGCGAGGTGGATGTGCTTTCAAATGTGTGTGTGCGTGTTCAGACACTGGGATCCATACTCCTTAAGCCAGTGTATCTCTTCAAAACATGAAAGCTCGCAGGAAAACACATTTTCAGAACAAGCAAAGAATGTTTTGATCATCTCAGGATAAGTGTTTGTCATAACATTAAACTTTAGAAGTTGACGGTGTCTTTTAAAAGAGATTTGAAGAAACTGCCTTCTATTTACCAGAATTTTGATGGTTTTGAATTAAATCCTAAAATAAACATATCTGAAACTGTGGATGAAGTAACAAGTTAGCTTTAATGGGAAGATCCTTCTGCAACTGATGTTGAATCTTCAAAATCTTACTGATAGTAGCTCAGCTATGGCGACCTTCATTGCAAAAGGTGAACAAAGAAAGGCCGAGGGAAGAAAGTAGAGGGAACTGTACTTTCTGTTGCCTTTTGTCCTTCAGACATTTTCACAGGCGAAAAGTACGGCTACCCTGACTCATTCAGAAGGAAGCTGCTTTTCTGTCAGGACATTCATTATTAAAGTAAGTTTGTCTTAGTCTAAACTTCTTGGAGCTGCAATTTTGAAGCTCCATTAAAAGCGTCTTTGAAGAAAAATTCCTCCCAAAGAATGTTCAATAAAGTTTCTATAGTATTGAGTTTTATATATTATTATTAGCTCATTGCCTATTATTAAGTCTGAGTGTTAAGTATTTTGCATGAAGTACATTGCATATTTTGTTTTCCATACTTAGTAATTGAGTTTTGCCAAGATTAATTTGTATTTTCTGTTGTCATGATATTGGAATTAAATTTTAGTGTATTTCATTGTACTGTAGGAAATAGCTCAGTTTGTTGATGGTTTGAGGCGTGCACTGTATGGAATGTGTCCTGTCTATCAGCTTTCCAAGCCCTTGGCTCTCGCAGAGGGTCTCATCGTCCTGCGGTGAGCTAGTCCCAGTGGGTGCCGTCTGGCTCTCCTTTTCTTTCCTGCCTCTCAGCTGTGATTCATGGATTGCTCGTATTGGTAAGGCTCTTTTGAGTGGTTGCCCAGAGTTAGTAGCTATGTATTAAGTTCTTTTTTTACTTAATATCACTTATATCATTTAAATCATGATATGAAAATTTAAGAGATATGTTAATTTGTGTAATAGAGATACTATAAAGGGTAATTTAAACAATCGAATGAATATTTTCTACTTCTAAATTATGTCTTGGTATCCTGCCAATTATCTATCTTATGCCTAATAAATTAAAATGTGAGAAGAACGTTTAGATATAAATAAGTAGAAAGCAAGTATTTCCAGCTGACCTTATCCAGCTGACATTTTGTCCAAGAGATCACATTGCCTCTCTGAGATCAATTATTGATGCAAACGTGGCAGGTCAGGCTGGGACAGGAAGCAATGAGTCGTTCTCCCAGCTCTATTGCATCCCTCCTCCTGGAGACCGTAAGTTGTATTTCATCTCTTGTTTAAAGAATTACAAATCGTAGGTACTTTTGTCTGATTTTGCTTCAGTATGAACAGATGTTATTTAGAGCAGAATATGACCATAGTAAAGTGCATCACAATGGGTGCATGCTTATCTAATTATAAATATTTTCCTTATAATTACTGTATGTGAGTTCTAGTTTTCTTTCATACAACTATATAGAAAATGTCTGTTTGTGGAAAATAAAAAGTGGAACTTAAATGTATTCTGTGTTGAAGCTAAAAATGGATTTGCTCTTGCTTTGATTTTCATAGACAAATTTTTCTTTTTTGAATGTTTACCTTTTCTGTAAAAATTAATAAATTTTGCCACCATTACTGAAGTATTATTACTCGAATTTTGACACAATGGTATCTTTTTAAAGTTTGCTTTTTGTAAATACTTATTTGTTCCTAAATAAAGATAACTGCCCAAACAAGTTTAGCTTCTGTATCAGACATAATAATGTTGGACAGATTTTCTGGATTTTTTCTGATGTGATATATTTACTTTGTGCTGCTTTTTTTTCTAACTTTGTAGTATAGTTTTTGAAAATTCATGGAGAGGATCATGTAACTCAAGTGAGTCCACTTACATAGTCTTGAACAGTTTTGTAATTATCAAGCTTACTGCTAGATGGAATATTTTTTAAAATTCTTCTGTTTACTGTCCATCTGTCATTTATTTCAATGTCTTAACAATACAAGCCAGACTGACCTTGATCTGTTGCCTTTCTTCCAGAAGCTGGGTACGTGTGCTACTAGCCTATATTTATTTTATTAATTTAAATGTGGACTATAAGACAAACTTGTACTATTGATATTGGCTTCTAAGCTTAGTTCTAAAAGTAATTTTTTAATTTTTTGAAAAGAATCCCAATAGAAAAGAATTATGATTTTGGTTTTATTATTTCAAGAAACTTGAACTACATTGTTGTTTCTCCTAAGCTGTGTTAAAGCTGAAATGCTTTCTTGGTAATTGTGTGCAGGAAGCCGCATGACTGGGGACGGCATAGGAGCAGTAAAACAGTGGACCGAACAGCAAATGTCAGATCCAGGTCAGGTCCAGTTCTGCCACTTCATTTGTTAGTGACCTTGATCAGCCAATTGCCTGTATACCTCAGTGTACTACTGTGAAGTCTAAGATCATATTTTTGCATTTATTGGTCATAAAATTATTTTGAAGATTTTAAAATGAAAGTGACCTTAGCTGTGCCTGGCAGATGTGACACAAAGAGATTGATGGTTAGTGGCTTGTCTCAGGAGTCTGAACGCCTGGCTGAGCTCAGAGCCAGACTTGGCACCGATCAGAACCCTCACTGATGTTGGGGTCTGTTGTCAGGATCTTCAGATCCTTAAGGCTGAATGGGAAATGCTAGCAGGACATTCTTTGCAGTGTTGTTGGTTGGTTGGTAGCACTGTTCCCAGTGTGTGTTGAATTTGTTTCTCACATTAAGTATTGAACATTTGAGCCATAGGAAACAGGACATTAGTGAATTTTGACTTTTTTTGTGGAATCCATTGTAAAAGAAGTTGTTTTATTTCTCATCTTGCCAGAGTACCATAGAAAGTTGGCCTGGTTCCACAACGTGTAGCGCACGTCCACTTCTAGTTATTGGAAATAGTTTAGTACAAATGTTTCCAGGTGCTTCAGCCCACCATTGAGAGACCTGACAAAAGCTGTATCTGCAGAGACCTGGCACACTGCAAGGCATGTTCAAGATGGTGGACAGCAGTCGACTCCTTCAAAGGCTGTTCTTAGACATGGGGTGGTCCCCCCCTGGTTGCTTGTTCCTATGACCTCAGAGGAGCTTCTGCCACCATCATCCTCCTTTCTGGCCCATATGCTCCAGAAATCATGGTGTATGTTGTGCACATCCACCACTTGGAGTTTGCACATCTGAATCTGGATGTTACAAACAGGCCTGTGATCCCAGCAGGACCAGGCAGTAAATTGGGGTCAGGAACTCTGAAGTCTACTCTCTGGCTCCTCTGTAGTTTGTGAGTTTCGACATATTGACTACATTGAGTAAGTTCTGTCCTTCAAATGTACAACCTATATGAATTGTTCACTGAGTGCTTTTTAAAGAGAGATTTTGAAAGTCTTCCTTATGGCAATTTAAAAATTTTGTGTGTGTACACGTGTATGTGTATGGATGCAACACATGTGCTGTGTGCATAGAGGCCAGAGATCATCTTAGGCTGGTGTTTCTGCATTTGTACATGTGCATGGATATGTATGGATGCAGCACATGTGTGCTGTATGTATGGAAGCCAGAGGTCATCTTAGGCTGCCCTTTATCAGGAGCTGTCCACTTTGTCTTGTGAGATACTGTCCCTGCAACTCACTAACTCAGCTAGGTGGTCGGGGACACCTAGAGTCTACCTGCCTTTGTCTCCCAGTGCTTGGGCTACAGCTCATGTCACCATGCTTCCTGCCCCGATTTTTATGAGGTTGAACTCAGATCCTCTTGCTTTCATGGCAAACTACTGATTGATCCATCTCCGCAGTCCCACAACAGACATTTTAAGTAGATTATTAGTTTGTGACAGGTGAGTTATATGCATATGTGAATTAACCACATTCTTAGAAATAGAATGTCTATAAGCAGATTCATAGTTTAAGCAGGATTTTAGCAGGAAAATTCTAATCTTATATTGAGAGAAAGTATATTTTTATCTATGAGTCTAATTTAGTTTTTGCTGATTGTGTACCACATTCATATCTTTAATGTAATCTCAGTTCTTCTGTTGCAGTTTATGTACAGGCAAACCTTAGCAAACGTTTATATGCAGAACATTTCTGCCTTCATGTATCATGTCATTTGAAATAAATACTTTTGTCTTTCTAGAAGGATGAAACTGGAAGTCTGAAGAATATTAACATTTGCAATTAGAAATGCTATTTAGTTTGTCTACAGTCATATTACTCTTTGAATAATGCCTGTGTCTCTCCTGTGGTGGAAGTGGTCACTTAGTGAAACAGTGGATAAAACCAGCAGTGAGTCATCTGCTCACAGCAGATCAGTCCTCTCCAGAGCTTTATGCTTTGTTCGCAGCACATCATGGCAGCTGCATTTCTCTTCTAAACTGTCTTCCACATTTGTCTTTTCCCTGTGCCTTTCCTCTTGGATATTTCATTTTGGTTCATAGCATTACCATCTCCCATCATTCTGATGATGAGTTAGAATCATCTTCAGCTTCTTTCTCATATTCTGCATCCAGATGATTGGATCATTTTTTGGAATAGAGACTAGAATTCACACCTTTCTCAGGTACTGTTGCTGTGCCTATCTTAAGAACATCTCATTATCTTGCCCCTGTCCTGTTCCTGTCTTGCGCCCGCTCCTCACTCTCAACTGCCCTCCATTACAGCATCACTTCTCCTTCATCTCCCACCAAACACGGTTGACCCAGCTTCAACTAAACTGTAATGTCATGTTGTGCCTGACTTTTGTAAATATGAAAAACTGGATAGAAGCACCAACCATTCACTTGTGGGAGACCTCATTTTTGAGGAGTTCTTTTACTTAAAGCATCTCAGAGATGATCACATAATAGTGTTCCTTCAGCAATGGAGGAGTAGGTTGTAGTGCTGAGACTTAGGATTCGTCTACACGCAACTCACTGGGTACTGGGGATACAAAGACATGACTCCAGTTCAGCTACAAATGACTGGTATGACAAGTAATGGGAGAATCGAAAGGAAAGTTGGATGGCTGAGGATTGGCGGAGTGGACGTTGTACTTGTTAACACTGTAAAGTCTCCCTAGGGTCTGGTGTTCTCTTGAAACCCAGTTCTTTTCTGTCTGGTAGCTCATCAGAACAAAATGTCATGCCACTTCTGGGATGTGTCCTAGTGTTGTGGCTGTAGGATTCACACGCATCGTTGCTTCAGTAGTGTTGTGACTCACAGAATGTAGTCATAGAAGCCGTAACTTCCAGGAGAGCTCACTCCATCCGCCAGTGGTGGATCTTATTGACGTTCCTGTGCTTCTCGTGGTTCCTGCTCTTCTCTTACAGTCAGTTTTTGCATTATCCGATGCTTGAGGAGAAAAAGACCTGTGTGTGGAAGTGCCTGAGGTGTGACTGCTGCTTTGGGAGCTTCGTGGCTGAGTGAAGGAGAGAGGTGCCGAGGCAGGGGAAGCTGAGCAAAACCCAGTACACCGTCTGAGCCTGTGCTGAAGGGTAGAGTTAAGGACCTTGGATTGAAAGGAAGACCCACTGAAGCTTAGAGAGGTGATACATGCAGCCACGAACTTAATAATTCTCACGCGTAGTAATTTTTTCAAATTCTGCATTACATTTTTATAATGTTCTTCATAATTTAAATGTTCATTGCCTGACTATTTTGTAAACTGTTGTTTTTCTTTTAAAATTCTTTTGATATAATTTATGGAGAATGGTTTAGAAAATTATGGAGGATTTTGAAAAGTTGAATGAATGCTGTTACATATATTGGGTTAAATATATTAAATATATCTCCAGAGTTTGCATTTTGTTTTTCTTATAAACTGTTTTAAATTGTGACCATTGGAAGTAATTGAAAGAGGGCAGGGCTCTAACTTGGGAGTTTCCTCCTTTGTAGCTTGAGGAAAGCAGATGCTGACAACTTGACTTTCTTCTCTCCAGTCTCTCCAGAGGCAGTTGGATTTTTGTCAGCGGTTGGGGTGTTTATTATCTTGATGCTGCTCCTTTTTCTCTATATTAATAAGAAGTTCTGTTTTGAAAATGTTGGAGGGTTTCCAGATCTTGGTTCAGGATACAATACGAGGAGGAATTCACAAGATAAACTGTGTAAGTATCATATTGCTGCTGTTTTTGTATCTGCACTGTTACCTACTTGCTTTTGTACATACAATAAAAGGTTGGCTTTCACATCCAGGAAACTTAACATTTGAGCCTCTCTTTTGTAAGAATCGGTTGAGTAAGTGATATTCAGGTAGCCTTCTGTTGCTCACAGATTGCCAAGCTCCTGTGCAAAGGTGAATTGTCTGCTGTCACAAGACAGTACTTTTACTTCACATTATAAGATGTGCTTTTAAGCCTATACTAGGAGCAGATACATTTTCAAAACAGAAAGGCACATTACTCAGCCTGACTACTATGCACGTTCTCTCTGGAGCGCTTTCCCCCAGTGTCTCCAGCAAGCTTTGGATCCCACCCACCCTTCATCTTTCCCTGCCATCTAATTCTAAGCTGATAGATGGCTTCATCGCTGCAAGTCGTGTTTATCCGATGTAAACCCCACACAGATGTAGTCTGGATAGAAAGCATCAGCCACAGTTCAGCATTGTAGGCGTCACTGCTGGCTTCCGCAGGATGGGCCTTGGCTGCTGATGCAGCACTGGGCCCTGAATGCTGAAGGCCATGGTACACTTTCTCCTTTTGGAGAAGCTTTAAAAATTATTGCCATAGTTGTTAAAGTCTGCTACTTTCAAAGGCTGGCTCATGTACATTACAGCGGGAACAGTGTAGATTAGAAAGGGAAATGCTGGTGTAGAAGGTGCAGAGGGACAGCAGAGGGCTTTTCCTGCCTACGTGCAGATGCCAGAGAAGAGCTTTTCTCTTACTTCTGATGACGGCAAAGGTGACAGCCCCTTATTTAGAAAGACCTCATGCAGTTCTGACTTGGTTTTGTCTCTCATACACCATGCAGCCCTGTGTTTTGATCATTTGTGTGGAACAAACTTCTTCAACATGATTCTTTATCACTTTTGGTGACTCTGGTTTAGCTCTTCCACTTTTCACTGATTTAATTACTGACCTCAAAGTGCTTTTGTTCGTGTGGTTATATCTATTAATATATTGTATTAGACAGTAAAATGAGAAACTTTAAGCATTTTTGCCATTTTTTTTATATTTTTTCACTTTTTTCCACAGGAGAGATGTGCAGGGACTAAGCCCAAGCCTTTGCAGTGCTAGGCTAGGCAGTTATCTGCTGTGCTATTCTGTCCCCAGCCTCTGTCAGTTAAAAACAAAACAAACATCACTAGCAGTAAGGTTAGTACATGTTAATATAAAACATGGAAGTTTTTTTCTAAGAAAAAACATTTATTAAACCAAAAAGAAAAAATTTGGAAAGAAGGGTACAGTGAACATTTCACCTGTGCCTGGGGTGACTGGCATACTAGGTGTCAGCTGGACTCTGGTGTCTGTTTCTGCCCTCCATGTGCCCTTACCCTCTGAAAACCCTACTTTGTAGAGCGTTCCTCTTACTGTACCTCTATTTTCAGATATTGGTAGTATGTTAATAGGGTATTTCCCTCGTAGATTATTAATAGTAAACTAAGTACATAGTAAAAATTCTTCTTATACTTCTTCCTCCAGGTGTAGAATTAAAACCAGTAGTATTTGAGGGAGCATGGTCTTGCTGCTGTTAATAACTGTGGAGTGGGAAAAGATGTCATTATATTTAAACCAAGTGCTTTGACCCCCCCGAAGAGTCTTTCATTCAGCATATTTCTTCCAATGCATATTTGTGTTTACAAAAAGATTAAATGCTGCAGTGTTAAATATTAATGTTGAGCTAATGGATAACAACATTTAAGTAAATGTTAAAAAAAATTGACATTCCACACTAGTTGATATTTTGAGAAGAGAAAATTCCATTATTGAACCTTTTAAGAACAAGGAACTGGAAAATGGCGTTTTTCAAAAGTTTTCAGCAGAATCTGCCCTCAGTGTCGTCTCTGGTGGACACGATCAGCAGTGCTGTGGAAGATTTCAGTGCTGTCGTTGGAGAGGTTGGTTGTGCCTTAACTGACTCAGTCGCTGGTCAAGTATCGAACATGATGCATGGCTTCCGTTCAGAAGAAGAAGATTTTGCAGTAGACGAGGCTGTAGATTCTTCTAAAGTTAGCAGTGCCACACTGTCAGAAGGCTTTAGAAACTCTGCTTGTGCAAAAACACAGTCTGATTTAGACTATAGAGCAAAGCAAATAAATTGTTACAACTCCTCAGTTCCACCAAAGCAAGAACAAGGAACATATGAACAAAGATCCGAAGGTCAAGAAATTGGAAATGCTAGTGGTTCTGCTCTGAAGGGCCACATGAGTACTGGGGTCTCAGCTGCCATGAAGAACTTGAGGGCTGAATCTTCTTGTCATGAGCATGCTGACAGAGGTACAGCAGATGGATTAAGAATCTCAAGGAACGACAAGAGTGTTGTAAGGCAGGTAAGACACAAAGACTTAAAGGGAAACCAGACCACCACCAGTGGAATAAACACACCGTGTGACCCGAAGATGTGCATGACCTCAGATTATTATAAAGCAGAAGAATGTACTAGATCTCAGCATGCATCTGAGGGAACAGAGAAAAAGAAATCAAGGCACTTCAATAAAAATAATTATCTTGCTGCTGTAGAGCATTCTGATCATTTTAAAAAAGGTGAAAAGCATACTAACTGTGAAGGATTCAAGAGGACTGAGCATTCGAAAGATACTGTGAGAAGCAATAGACATGAGACACAGAGACCCATTGCGAAAGAAGGCACATGTCCAGCTCTGTCAGCAAACTCTGAAGAACAGATAAATCCAGCAAAATACTCCAAAGTGAAAGAAAACATAAAAATACAGAAAAATGAAGTCAACCCTGCTGAGAGAGGAACAGCAGGGAGTAAGGTTGACAAATATTCTAAGATGTTGCCAGAAAAAGGTGAGGTCTCCCAGAGTTGATTTGAGTGACTTTCTTTTGATTCTTTTTAAATTAGAACATTTCTCAACTTTCCTGCCCATGTTTATATATCTAGCAAGACTCTCTTACGACCTCTTGCTGGGAGATATTTCTAAAGCCATTTAGGTTTTTTGTTTTGTTTTCTTTTTTTTCTAAACTACCAAGTGAAGTGTCGCCTCTGATCTCATACATTATTTGGCCACTTTTTCAGCAGTTCTGAGTTTTTTTTTTTTTCTTTTTTCCTTTTCCTCTTCCTTCTTCTTCGTGTTTTTGATACAAGAGTCTCATTGTTTAGCTTAGATTGTCCTGAATCTCACTTTGTCACTCGAGATGTTCTTATCTCTTCCTGCCAAGTACAGGGATGACAGGGTGAATCGCCCTACCTGGCTTCTGATTTTTCTTAATTTTCCAACTATACGTTTCTGATTTCCTTAAGTATTATGGTTATTTTAAATGGAGTTCATGTGGTGTGATACACATTTTTTTTTTCTGTCATGGCTAAGTCCTAAGTCAGTTATATAGCATTGCTCTTCATACTTACTCTATTGAGGATCTTGTAAAACATTTTGTTTTTCCTTCAGAGCAGTTGATCATGTATTGTTAAGTAGAGCACTTCCAGATCTGTCTTCAGTCATTTAGACTCACCTTTAGGCCATGTGCGTGCTCTAGTTCATGATGAGTATACACAAGCAGCACATTATTATTCATGAGTTCTTTATATAGATTAAGATTCTGACTAAGTATTTATAGTGTTCAGCCACAATATTTGTGACAATTTTCAAAACATTACTGCGGTTCTACTCCTGGTAATTGCTTCTGGTAATCCTTCATCATTTCCATTATTGCTAATCTGATCACTAGATCAAAAACATACTGGCTTTTGTTTATAAAATATTTACTTGCATTTTTTCCATAAATGTATATTTTCTTTAAATACTAGCAAAAACTGAGTAGCCATGGAAATAAGATTTGTTTTATTTCTGCTACACAATTCATCATGTTAGAGATCAGCTATGTATTGATTATACAAACAGTTTTTAATGGCATATTGAAGGATATGAGGCCAGTGGGATAATTAAAACTGTGAATGATGGCTGGGGAGATGACTCAGTGGTTAAAGTCTTTGACTTGCAAGCAAATATCATCAGATCCCTGGTAAAATTGCTGGGTGTGTGTGACACCCTGCCTGTGATTCCATCCTGGAAGGTGGAGCCTGGGGATTCCCAAAGCAAGCTGGCTCGACAGCACTGTGCTCTTGATGTAATTAGAGACCCGGGCTCATAACAATAAGGTGGAAGAGTGAAATCATCCTTGGATCTTCACATTTACTTAAGTGCACTCATGCACATGCACCTACATGGGTGCCCACCCACATGCAATACACACACACTTCACACATACATGAAAGACAAATAAAAAAAGAATGTCAGTTTGAAAAATGTGTCCATTGTAGAGACCTTAACAGCTTGTGAACATTGACACATTGATTCACTAGGCTACAGTAACTTACTACTTACCAGAAAATAAAGTAACAGTTTATGTTGCTTTTTAAAGTAAATACTAATAGGATGAATACCCGCAACAAATACAAGTAGCAGTGCAAGGTTTTAATTTGATTCACACCACAGTCCCATGAATGTATTAGAACTAGCACCTCATTTATCCACAATGGGTATCCTAGAGCTTGTGTTGTAGGCTTTGCCTAGGAAGAAAGGGAGTTTCCGTCTCTCCTTCTGGATGTACCCCTGATGAAGGGCTCCTTGGTTACTGTACAAGGCGCCCACAGCTTTGAGCATCAGAAAGCCTTGATCTAGAAGCTCAGTAATGTCCAATTGAATTTTTAATGAAAAAAATTAAAAATCCCTATACTGTTCTAGAATAGCCACTAGTCACATGTGCTCTATGTACTAAAGGGTGACTGATAACATGGAGAAGTTGAAACATGAATTTTAAATTAAATTGAGTTTAGTTAATTTAAATGGATGCATGTGACTGTTGGCTGTATTGGGCAGTATTTGTGACATCACAAGTAATGGACTCTGCTTTTAAAAATAATACAAAATTTATACCTCTTTAAATTTTCTTAAAATTTGGGTATGTTTAAATAAAAATTTCCTAATAATTTCATCTTTCACAGGTAGTGTTAGCAGTTTAGTATATGTGCTTTCATATACATGCTACATATCTTTATGTATAGCTTGCATGAAGAAGTGTTTATATATATATGTTGTGTGTGTGTGTGTGTGTGTGTGTGTGTACTATATATAATTGCACCGTCTGTTCTATAACCTTTCTCTCAACGATGCTGTGATTATTCTTTCTCCGATACTTATAAGCTAACCTGCTACCTGTTAGGGCTGCATAGTCCTCGTCCATAGTATTTCATGGATGTGTTATCACTTGTCTAGCCAAGGCCCACAAAGGGCATGCTAGTTAGATATTATTTTGGTTTCCTCTTGCTGCTAACATATGTCACAAGCATATATCTTCATATACTTACTATTTTTGTAGACTTCATTCTTAGAAATGGGTTGAGCAAGTTCCTAGAAATGGATCAAAGACCACAGAATTTTATTCACTATGTTCTGCCAATTTGCTGTGTAAAAACTTGTTCTAGTTATAATTCAAGCAGTGGTTTTATCTCCCATTTCTGTTTCCTTGTTAGAACCAAGCATTGAAAATATAGGCCAAAAATAAATCAGAAATGTATCTTGTAATACGTTTTTTGAAATCTTGAAAAATACAAATTACTTGAATCTAGTTCATATATATACTGGCAGTACGATAATTTCACTTTATGCTATTGACCCTTAAAAATTTTTGTAACATGACAAGTACTATAATTTCCTGTGACTAAGAGTGCTTATAGATTTAGAGAACACAATGTGATTTTTTTCTATTTGGGCATAGAAATCTGTCACTTTCATCTTCTTACATGAAAGAAATTACATTTTTTTCCTAGAGCTGAAAAACTCAAGTCATGTATGTACATGCTTGCACACAAATGTTGCATGCTTAAAGCATTTTCAAGAATTTCAGTAATTTTATTGGCTTTATCTTGTGTGCTGGTAGCACACACACATACACACACACACATATACACACTTGCATGTACATACAGGCATACATGTGTATATATGTTTGTGCATGTGTTTGTATATTATATATATAAAACTTTGATAAATTTGCTATATGCCAGTATACTAAAATTGGTATTTCTTCTCCTGTCATTCCAAATAGATAATTCCTATGTGGACAGAGATGAGCCTGGTTCATCCTCTGAAAGTGAAGATGAAGCCCTGGGTAAATACCATGAGGCCTTATGCAGAACACACCATTCTAGACTTCCATTGATAGATTCTAGACAGAAGAGCTATGCTTGGGAAACAAGGCAAAAATACAGTCCTTTGTCTGCGGAGTACGATGGGTACAGCAGTGAAGCATCCATAGATGAAGGTAAGAAATTTTACTTCTTGAGCGACACTTTGCTATGTGGGATCCTTTGTGCACTAGCTGAGAGCATATGCAATGGAGTCATGCTTCTGAGACTACACTTTATTCAAATGGAGATCTTCAGGTTCAGACAGAAAAAGGAAACCAGTTCTGAAATACCAAAAAACCAAAGGACCTAATGATGTGCAAAGTGTAGTTCTTCTCTACATTGTATAAGCACTCAGCATGTCTGAGATGAAAATGAGAAAATGCTCTGCCTTGGCATGGAAGCTGATCCTATCTGCTCATCCGTGTTCATTCTGACCCACACAGATAGAGACTTCTTCAGATGTTTTAGGTGGCTGGTGGCAGAAGCCATTGGGTGCATTCTGTGCAATGTAGGTAATGGACACTGAAAGGATTTTTCAAGAGTTTCAGTAATTTCAAGGAGTATTTTGTCTCTGTTGGTTTCATGTTATATGCTGACATAAACTTCAGAGCAATCTTGTATTAAAGATTTATGTTCACATTCATATTTTCATGCTTTCTGTGATTGAAATGTGAAAGGTTTTGCCATTAATTAAAACATAGTTCTTTTCACATTTAAATTTGCTCATTTGCTTGTAGGATGACTTCTCATTGTCATTACTGTCTTCACATTCAGAAAAGGATAGTGTACTGCGGACAGCAGTTTTATTTCTCTAACATAAATATTCTAATTTCATAGTTGTGATCTGTCTCTCCAAGCCTCTTACTATTGACTATTGACAATTCAGTCTTAATTCCAATTCATCAACTTTTGCTTGGGTTTGCATTAGTTAAAGATTCCTCTGCCTCATTTGTATTTCTATATAATGATAAATGAACAAAATACTGATTTTTTTTAACCATGTAGAATGACCATTATGAATTGTAAAGGAAGAAATAAAAAATATTAGGCTTTCACTCAAAGAAAAACCTTTGTAGTAGTGGGGACACAAGACTCACTCATGAAGATGACTAAATAATGCCAAGTGGTAAAGCCAGCCCACAATAATACATCGCAGTACCCATGAGCAGCTGAGCAAAAGGAGAATGGATGGTGAACTTGCCGACATTCCGGCCATGTCTTATGACCTGTTAGCCATGAAAACATGAGCAGCATAATTGTTATTAGGTATTTCATCCTGCCCAAAGTGGATACAACTGTCCTGGCAGAGTTGTCACGAGCGGAGAGTTTCACACAGCTCATGACTCAGCAGGTAAGACTGGCATTGAAAAGGGGAGTCGTGAGAACAGGGTGGCAGGCATAAGTAGATTTGAGCAAGCCTGTGTTAGAATGTGTGACCCTAACCTTTCCTACAGATGCAGCTTATGGTCTTTTCCTCATCCATCTGTCCTTCCCCTCACTCTGATCCCTCTGCTGTCTTGGTTGTGTTCTGTCTGTGGATTCTTTGTTCTAGCATGCTCCAGGAGCCTCTGTGGAATGCAGTGAGAAACAAGGCCTGGCCTTGCCGCTCTTCTGCCCAACTCATCTTTATTATTGGTGTAGAGAGTTACCGTCTCATTTCATTTCGTCCAGATATTTGGACCTCATGTACTTTTCTACACATTTCTGTCCTAAGTTACCTGATAAAACATTCAGAGTAGGTTGCTTTTAAACATTCTCAAATTAATTAATTTCAGAAACATTTGTTGAAACATTTCATGTCCATTCACTGTGCTAGATACTGCGGATATAAAATGAAGAAAGCAAGCTAGTTCCTCACAAAATGCTCACAGGAGGAAGCCAATGTCGTAACTAAGAAGCACTCTGCTAGACACAAACAAGGTCCTTTGGAACGAGGCAGAGATCAAGATGTTCTTTGGGAGTTGGGGATGAGGGATGTCTAACACATTTTCACAAAGTAGGTGAACTGATGTGAATGAAATTTGTGGGCGAACACAGAAGAAAGATGAGAGATTCTCATTCCTAAAACCTAGGGCTTGTGTTTAGAGACTGGATCATAGCAGAGCTAATTCCCTGCTCAGAGGTGCGCATTTCCTCTTCAAGGGAAGACAGTGTGAAGCCCTGGAAGGTTTTTAAGTAGATAAGTGTGACACTTTGCCAATAATGTGTTCAGAAAATATTATTTAACTGTCGAGCAAGATGTTGGGGGGCCAGGGCTAAGAAAGGCCCAATGATAGGTGGTGCATTTCAGTGCCAGCAAATGTAGTGGGAGTAAAGGATTAAGATATAAGAGAACGTGAAAGCAGTAAGTTTGTGGGAAAAGATAATTTGGCTCTAATCATCCTGTTGTGATGGGTTAATTTGTTAAAATGGGTAATGAGGTGACAGTTGAGAATGTAGGTCATAGCAGAGTGGATGGTAGCTTGTATATCATAGGCTATGGTTTATTCAGAGATCAGACCCCAGCTAGCTAAAGCAGATGTAGACAGAAGCATCGGATAGAGAAGGTGACTCTAAGCTGCTGTCACAGTGAAAGAGTGAGTGGTGAACACACTCAGAGGCCTGGATACAGCACAGATGCAGAAGATGCAAAACACTGATGACATAGGAGGAAGGCAGTGGCATCTGCAGGGCTGTCATGAGAGAGCCACAGAGAGAGCATGAGGCTTGGCTTCAGCTTTAAGAATGAGGAGGAATTCATGAAAACACAAAGTGTAGGTATTTCAGATGGAATTTCATAAATTACAAAGAGTAAAGGTGCATAATGGATAGATGTTCAGGAATAACAAAAGTCATGCTTGACTCAAGCATGTGTGTTAGAGTGTGTGAGGTGGCAGTGTTGGGGGCAGAAGCAGGCACCTTCCGAGCACCTTCGACTAAGAGGATTGGGCCAGTCTGCTAGCCAAGAAAACACACTAAAGCTTTTTATCAAGAAACCATAAGCAGAGATGTGTAAACAATTCACCTAGAATATTGGAAGAAATCTCAGTTGCCAGTAGAAAATGATGAAGCCCGAGTGACCACAGTGGCAATAGGAACGTGGAGGAAGCACAGCATGGACACTGGGTCTACTGAGTCTACTGGATCTAGGATCTAATTGTATTTTGAACATTAGAGAAAAGGAAGGAAGCATCAAAAAAGCCCATGGTTTCCATCCTAAGTGACGGGAGTTGTGGGATCCAGGGAGGAATTGCTGGAAGTGGGGAGAAGGAAACATCAGGGTTTATGCATGAGACAAGACCCATTAGCAGAAGTAGTTCTTGAGCTTGCAGTCATGAATGGAGTTAGGGGGAAGATTTCAGAATACATATGCCTAGAGAGAGCATCAAGTTATGGCAGAGTTAAACTGAGAGGGGAGTGTGTGGAGAGAAACATCACAAAGCAAAAAGAGACGGTAGAAGAGATCAAGAAGAGGATCCAGAGAACACATCGTATAGTCAGTGGTGGAAGTATTGTATGGAAAGTGGAGAAATTGGACATGGTGCAAATTCAAAGCCCCCTTTTTTTTAGTATAAATTGAATTTAGTAGAATAGAGTAGTGAGTCAGATTGTTAGAGGAAGTGATAGAACGAGCATCTCCTGCCTGTACCTTGTTATCACATGCTCTTGTTCTCCTTACCAGTGCTCGGTCAAGCAAAAGAAGTGGAAGGTCTGTAGTACTCTTGTCAGCCTGTGGCGTGTGCTGGGATCGCCCTTAACACACACCACGGTCTCGGGCTGCACAACATCCTGCCTGGACACTGCTGGTCATGTGAGGGCTCTGCCGACATTCCTTGGGTGGTTCCGCTTCATTTTCTCCAGACAAGGGGAAGTTGAAGGGCATGGGCTGCGCTCTCCTGCTGCTCAGACCCTTTATTGTGCATGTTTCCATCCTGTAAGTTTGTAACGACTTGATTCCAACACACGTGAGTTGCAGTAACAACCAAAGAGAGGGAACCGTTTTCTGCTAATGTAACCTTGTAGCTTCACCTTGCTAGTGCTCCAGTAGCCTGTCGGCTGTGTGTCATCACCCCTGTTGCTTCCTCCAGTGGAGAAACTGGGGAGCAGCGGGGATTGGAAGCAGATCTATTAGTGTCTCTATGATGGGAACTATTGAACAGGGACTGGACACAAGAAGTTCAGAACAGCCTTAAACTGCCCCTCACGAAGCTCTCCCATCCCTGATTCAGTTTCTGCACACATTGTCCAATTTAATGTTCTCTGTACATTGTGGTAACAATGATTTTTCTAGTTTTATAGGAGTAAAAAGAAATTTGGAAGCAGGGAACTTATTTTTAACCCAAATTTACACGTTACTAAAACTTCACCTGGTGAAGTCCGCAGCTGAGTTAATATCATGTGGCTTTTGCTCCAGCTTACTAATCCAGTTTCATACAAGATGACCTCCCTTAGGTGGGTTATTGTTTTAGAAAAGTAAAAATGAAAAAAAATGTAATAACCCATTTGGTGATCTTGTTTTTTCTGTTATGGCTATATTAATCTTTCATTTTTTTTACAAGCATATTGAGTAATCATCCCTGCTCCCTTCCTTCTTCCTGCTCTCCCTCCTTTCCCTTCATCAGTGTGTCCTACTCCCTTCCACCTTCCTGTCTGATTACTTGTATGGGTCCTGGGGTTTCCTCTGGATCATCTGCTCTAGTAGAGGTTCAGGTCTCTGTGGCAGACCAGTGGCCCTTCCTTGGGCAGACTCATCGATTGGGGTACTCCCATTTACCTGTCTAGCCCTAACCCCTAAGGTTTCCACTGCATGTGATTATTTCTCCCCAGACCTTGCTAATCTATGGGGTATGCTGATATGTCAGCCATTATGCAAGTCTGGTAAGGACAAGTCTCATTACAGTATGATCCTGGATGTAGCAGTCCTGTGTTGAGTGGAATTTCTTCCTATCTTTAGGCCCTAACAGATCTACTTTCCCCTCTTCTGTAAGGATCCCCAAGCTTTAGGATGGGGAGAGATTTGGTTGGCCTGATTCTGGGTGAGCAATGCAGGGTCGCTAGTACTCTGCATTCTGGTTGGCTGTTGTCTATTTCACTGCTCTTCCACTGCCTTAAGCTGCATCCTGTCAGGGTGTTGAGATCTTCTGTTGCAGAAGATGACTTCTAGGCTAAGTGCTGAGTGCTCTTCCAATCTATAGGTATAACAGCTAGTTACAGAGCAATTTGTTGAACTGTCTTCCTACTTATAGGTTAATGGCTCCTTTTCCCTATTGATCTATTTCCTTCCCTTTTTAAGGTTCTTGTCTAGTTAACAGTGACAGGATGTGCTCCATTCTGACACATGTGCCTTGAGTCCAACAGAAAGCTGTTGGTTGTCTCCTTGATACTCATGCCACTATTACATTGGTGGTTACCTATTGCCATGGTGATTTGTATTGTAACTTGTGGATTTCGTGTGTTGCTGAGGCCTGTGATTATTTTTCTCCTCCAGTAACTTCTACAGTATTCTTTAGTACTGTGTAAGCTATCCAACAAGGAGGAAGCTCTCAAACCAGTTCCAGTTGATGTCTTTTATCCATCTTCTGTGACCCATATGTGTTGCATCTTCAGTAATAGGATCTTACTGTCAGTTTTTGGAGGGCAACCAAGAGCAATGGCAAATGCCAATAATGTTTGGGGGCCTTTGAAACCTCTCTGACCAGCATTTTACCAGGAAGTGTCACATTCCTGTCGTTGAATTGTTACTGGGTTCTAAGTGGACAAGCTCAGGGCATTTTTGTTTTGCTTTGTTTTGTCCTCTGCAAAGGGACTGTCCACTCTTGATATCTTTAAATTTTTTTTCTAGGAAAAAGAAACTCTAAAAAAATTTTAATTTTTTTATTTATTATTTATTCCATTGTGCGTGTATGCATGTGTGCGTGTGTGTATGTATGTGTGGGTATGTATGTATGTGTGTGTAGAACCACAGACGAATTCGGGAACCACCATGGACGCCTCCACCTCCTCCTTGTTTACTCTGCCCCGGGATTCACAGGCTCCGCCCTACCAGGACCAGAAACGCAGGCCGCCCCCGCTTCCGCCCGGCGTCTATACGTGGGGTCTAGGATCCGAACTCAGGACCTTCTGCCTTCAAGGCAGAGGCTTAACCCCTGAGCCACCTCTCCAGCCCCTAAACTCTAAAATAATTTTATCAAGTTCATTTTGTTCACAATTTTATTTTTACTGTGTTCTTAAAATTAAAAGCATTTTAGAATTATTTGTGCCTTATTTTAAAAGAGTCAGAATCAAATATGATTCATGGATATCTGTTTTAAGTGTATGATCTGGGCCACTATGTGAAGTTCCACTCCAACTAATTAGTCCTTTGCGTTTTGTATTACACAGTAGGATTCCATTTACGATGGCTTCCTGCAGGATCAAATTCAAAGTAAGATTATTAGCTTGCCTTTATGTTATTTATGACTTTTCATTCTTAGTTCACCATAGAGATTACCAAATGGTATTTATATATCATGAAAAGCTATATTATCAGACTTAAGTATTATTCTGAGATAGGTTATTTTAAAACACTATTAAACATAATTTTTGAGCTGTACATTGATCTGCCATTATTTTTCCCTTAGAGCTATGTCACAAGTTTTATGTAATTAATTTTGGTGTTCTCTTAAAATTTAGGTCATTAAAGCATAATGTTTTCTTCCTCTTAATAGTTTACTTTTAAAAATAAGCATAAGAGAAATAAATTCTTCACATTTTCTAAGTGTATTTAAATTGTTTCCTAAAGATTGTTTTTGCTAAAATCCTCACTTTTTTGTGAGAAAAATAAATAAAAAATTTTTATCTGTATTTTCCAGAAATCTTTGAAGTAGATATGCTTAATGGAATTGGAATGTAGCCCAGGGGTACAGTGCTCAGAGCATACTCAAGACCCTGATTATACCCAGCCCTGGAAAAAAAGAGATAAAGATACATTTACAAATTTGTAATTCTGAGAGTGAAGTATATTACAGTCTATTTATATTCTTGATAAATATTTTGGTTTTAGGCTGTGTTCTATAATATTCCTCTTCAGAAGCGTACTATCTGTGATTTTAGAATGTGATCAATTCAAAGTCTTTAAGACTGCTACATTATTAGTGTTCTAGAGATCTTTTTATGAAATGAGATTGATCTCAATGATGTGGAATTCTTTTTAAACTTTCTAATTTTCCCTTTTATTTTTGTAAGACTTAAATGCTGTTTTAGTATTTTAACCCTTGTTTGTTTAAGTGTGCAGTTCAGTGGCATTAAGCCTGTTCGTATTGCTCTGCATCCACAGTTGCTAAGTGTGCCCAGTGTATGCTGAGCAAACATTAGGCTTTTTCATCAGTTTGTAGTGAAACTCTACAGCTGCTAAAACTTAATTCTGCATTCTCTCTTCCTTAACCCCTGGTAATATCAAGTATCCTTTTTCTGTGTCTGAACCCGAGTGTTGTAGTTGCTGGCATGTTCACTCAGGATGAATTTCTTCTGGGTTTATCCATCCACATTGCAACTTGCATCAGAATTTCCTTTTTTGCCATTGCAATTAGTTTATTGTGGTAAAATAGTATCTTGAAATTGAAAAATTTAACCTCCTACCCACCGACTACTAGCTTATCACCTCTTTCTTTAATTTCTGGAAACCACCTTTCTGCTGTCTGCTGTTAGGATTTTAACTGCATCAAGTGCCTCATGTAAGTAAACCATGCACTGTTTAGCTTATTGTGATTGGCATAATTTCTTTGCAATTTCCTTCCTTTTAAAGCTGAATGGTGTTCTGTTATATGTGTGAGCCACATTTTGCATATCCATTCATCTGTCAGTGGATATTTGGTTTGCTTCTATATTTCAGTGGTTGTGAATAATATTGTTGTACTCATGAAAATGTAGTGATAAATATCTCTTGGAGACTTTCAGTTATCTTGAGTATATATCCATAAGTGAAATTGATGGACACTGTGGTAATTGTGCTTTCATTTTTTTTTTTAAGAACTACAGTGCTGTTTCCCATAGTAGCTTAAATATTTACATTCCCTTCAGCAATTTGGCAGAAGATTCCAATCTATCTTCAACTTCACCAGCACTTGTTATTTCGGCTTTTATGCTAATAACCATCCCGGTTGGGTATATTGTGGTATGTCATTAGAGCTTTGATTTGCATTTTCCTAATAATGTTGAGTGAGACTGAACACGTCTTGTGCATATTGGCTTTTCATGCTTTCTTTGGCAATATGCCTATCTATGTCCTTTGGGCTTTTTTGTTAAGGATATAGCTTCTGTATTCTTTAGTGAAGATGTGCGTGAACTAGGGCGATGACTTAGTTCATAAGGCTCTTGCTCAGAACCCAAATAAAAGTGGGACAGGCTTGGCAGCTGCCTGTAATTCCAGCATTTGGAGCCAGTGATGGAATCCCTAGGGCAAACTGCTGGTCTAGCCAGTTTGGCAAGCCCTGGATTCAGTGAGAGATCCTGCTCTCAGTGAGAGCAGTTGAAGAAGATACCCGACATCAGCTTTGGGTTTTCACACACATCCCTCTACACTTCTACCCATAAACATGAAGACATGCATCAACACATGCATATATCTCACATATACACAGTCAGGCCAATAAGATAACTTGCAAATGTTTTCCATTGGTAGGTGGGTTGCATTTATACTGTGGTGTCTTTTGTTATACAACATGTTCTCATTCTGATGAAGTCCAACCTCTGTGTCTTTCATGTCATATCTAACATATCTAAGAAGCATACGACATCTAGTGCTGTGCAGCCTTTTCACTCTTCACCTGAGCGTCTAATAGTTTTAGGTCTTACATTTAGAACATGATCTAGTTTGAAATAATTTTTTGCACATGGTAATATATAATTTTAATTTGGATACTCAGTTTTCCTAATACTGTGTTTTGAAACACTCGTCTCCTCATTAAATGGTAGTGATACACTTGTCAAAAATTATTTGACAAAAATCACACATAGACCTGTTTCTGAGGCTTTGTCCTGCTCCATTGGTCTGTTTGTCTTCACTTCTGTTTTGCTTTCTATAGTTTCACAGTATGTTTTGAAATAAGGAAACAGGATCATCCAGTTTGGGTTTTACTTTGCAAAAATGTGGATCATTTACATTAATCACTTGGAACCAAACCAGCCAAATCTCCCCCATCCTAAAGTTCAGGGAGCCTGTGGAAGAGGGGGCAGCAGCAAGATTGTAAGAGCCTAAAGATGGGGGACCAACAATATGCAAGATAATCCATACAAGTTAGGACTGCAGCAGCCAGAATTGGACTTTGCCTGACCTGACATGTCAACAACTCCCCTAAATCTAGCATGGAACACAGGGAAGAAAGGTCCAGGCAGTAGGATCCTTATAGGCAAGGGATTAAACAATCATAATAGAGTTCCCATACTAATGGGGAGTCCAAGAAGGGGCTCCAGGCTATGCCACTGAATCCTGAATCCTCACTAGGGTGAAGGACTCAGAGGGAGGACTGGCTTCACACAAAAGGATGCTTCAGAGGAAGGGGGGAGGAAGGGGGAAGCAGGGAACAGGAGGAGGGAGGGAGGGGTGAAGAGAAAGGGGGAGAGCGCAAGGGGGAACAACTGGGGAGGGGAGGAAGGGAGGTATCTATTGAGCTTGTATGATTAGGAAAAATGTGGGTCATTTGAGATTCTATATAGAATGTAGAATGTTATAATAGTTAGATATAGGTGTCAACTTGATAATTGAAGGCTAGGCTCTGGACATATTTGTAAATAGTTATCAGTAGCTGAATTAAGCCCTGAGCAAACCTGCAGGAGATTGTCTATTTGATGAGGGGAGACCTAGCCCATGGCGAGTGGGACCCTGGGTAGATGAATAAAATGGAGGAGCTGGTTAAGTAAGTGGACATTCTTTGCCATACTTGGAGACATGCTGTCTGTCAAGGGGAGTTTGCCCCTGTCTCAGCAGTCCTGTGGATATGGTGTGGCTGGTTCCTTCAGGCCCTGGTGTTGGTGTGGACTCTCCTTGCCAGGCTGGACTAACAACTGTAACTAGACAATCATTAATGCAGAATGTTTCCCTAAGCCATTTTGTTATGAATTTATCAGTAGCATACACAGTAACTGTGACAAATTGGTCTTTGTATTTACTAAAACAGTCATTTGCTCAAATAGAAATTTATGTTGCTTGTACAATCATAATAGGACTTTGCATGCCCTGCGCCATGTCCGTCACACTATTGACCTCACAAAGTCTAACATCTGCTAAAGGCACCAAGATCCTTGGAGGCAAGGGATTGATGGCCACAGTAGTGTTCCTATGCTTAAGGGGAACACGAGAAAGGGTTCAGGGAAATGCCACTGGGTCCTTTTACGTCATCGGAAAGGAGGACCAAGAGGAGAGTTAGGCATACACAATTAAGGACTCTCTGGGAATTGGGGGGAGGCACTGGGAGATGGGGAGGGAGGGAGGAGGAGCAGGGAGTTTGGGGGGAGGAGGAGGGGAGGGAACTGGTCTACCTATTAAGTTTGTATGAGCGGAAATAATAATAAAAATGTTAAAAAAATAAAAGATGCAAGACAGAAGGAAAAAAAAAAAGAAATTTATGTTGCTTGTAGATTGCTCCGTGTGTCTGTGTGTGTGTGTGTGTGTGTGTGTGTGTGTAGGTGCATTCACTACAGTAGTGCTTGTAGAGGCCACAGATTGCTGTTGCACGTCTTCTTCAATCATCCAACACCTTTTTCTTTAGACGCATAGTGTCACTGAACCTAAAGCGCTCCGTGTCAGCTAGATTGATTGGACAGTTAACCCGTGGGATTTACTCCACCTGGCCATGCCTGGGTTCTATTTGATGTCAGAGATCTGCACTCAGGTCCTCAAGTATTTCGCCACTGAGCCATCCCCACAGCCCCCGCCTTTCATTATACAGACCTCTCAATGCCACATCTTCTGGGATGGGAGGTGGCTCAGTGGGAAAATTGCTTGCCGTGCAAGATTGCTAGAGCTCAGATGCCCAGATTCACATAACCAGCAAATACAGTGACATGCGCACCTGCTGTCCCCATCTGCCCGCTGGAAGCAGGAGGTGGAGACTTGAAACTCCAGAGCTGCAAGGTCAGCCAGGATACTGGGTCCTGAGACAGACAGAGGGCAGGGACATCTGAAGGTTCTGCTGCTTCACATACGCCAGGGCACACCCGCACACACAGTAGCTCCAGCAAGTACTTAGAGAATTCTGTTGAGTGGCAGTGACTGAAGCCTGGGGCATCCTTGCCTTTTTAAATTTATCTTTTAATCTTTTATCCCTGAGGATGGCATTTGGTGTAGAGTTTTCCTGGTGGACTTTTTTATTATATTGAGATAGTTTCCTACTGTAGCTACTTAGTTGAGTGCTTTTATCATGAAAGAGTCTTGGATTTCATCACTTCCTTTTCTGTATCAATTGAGACGATGCACTGAGGTGCTGGAACCTGGTCCTTGCAGTTGCAGGACAGGTGCTCCGAGATACTGGGTCAGCACCACAGCCCTTGGAGCGAACTTTCGTTAGGCGCCAGGAAGAACCCCACGGTTCTTAGGTCTGCCTTCTAGTTCATTTCTATTGAATGATTACTAAGTCATTTCAAAGTGGAAAATGCCAACTGAATTAACAGTTTTTGGTGAGATGTAATCTAGAAAGTCTTTCATCTAAGCACTATGGAACTTGCTTTTAGAGCTATTTTGCCTTTGAGGAAAATAGATTACATTAAACTGGTGTGTAAATCAAAAGTTACATTGAGAAAATAAAGGGTACGTTAAAGCCTTGGCATATCACTTCTTTATGTCGTAGTCATGATGAAGACTCTCAGAAAATATGACTAAGTTTCTGAGCTGCGGAGTAATGTCATGAATTAGAAGTTTGAGGATTGGTGAAAGTTATTTGGGATCTACACAGCTATGAAGAAAACTTTTACTTGTTATAATTTAAACAACCTCTTAATCAGTGTAAGTTGTTCAGGGAGTGAAAAACAAGGGATTCTGGTCATTAGTAATCACTGGCTTCTATGAACTCCTGTCATAGTTACATATAGGTAGCACTTTGACAATTGAAGGTGTCATGTTTTGAATACAATTTTCCCCCCGTAGGTTAATGTGTTTGAATCCTTAGCTGATGTTTGGAAAGGTCTTGGCACCTCTAGAAGGTAGAGCCTTGGTGGAGGATGGCAGTCATGGTGGGTGCACCTTGAGATTGGTTGGTGTCACCCTGCTTCTGAGGGAAGTCTGTTCTTGCAGTTTGCAGCTGCCTCCACGGTGGGCGTGACCTAAGCCTCCTTTAGTTTCTGTCAGTCAGCCATGCCTTTTCTGCTGTAATAGACTGTATCTCCCCTCTAGAACATAAGCCAAATAAATCTGATTCTCCCTTAAGTTGCTTGATTTTGAGTGTGTCTCACAGCAGCTGTCATGGTTTGAGATGTGTCCCCCACAGTCTCATGTGTGTGGCAAGGTCACGGCACCTTGAGAGGCGGAGCCTTGCTGGAGGAAAGCAGTCACAAGGGATGGGCCTTGAGGTGGATTAGTCCCACCCTACCTCCAGGAGAAGTCTGCCTTTGCAGCAAGCAGTCTGCAGCTCTCAGCTTCCAAGATGTCTGCGGTGACTTAGCCTCCTCCAGCTTTGGCCAGCCAGCCATGCCGCCTCTGCTTTGAGAGACTGTCCCTTCCCTCTGGAACCGTAAGCTGAATAAACCTCCCTTTCTCCCTTAAGTTGATTGACTTTGGGTGTTCTTTCACAGCAATAGTTAAGAGTAACCGTTACAGCAGCAGAAAGAATATTGAGACTGAAGACTGGCTCTGGTCACATTTGTAAAGAAGTAGTAGTTAAGCCCTGAGCAAGCCTGCAGGAGACTGTCAGGTTGATGAGGAAGGCCCAGCCTATGGTGGGTGGGACTAGTCCCTGAGCAGGTGAATAAGATGGAGTGAGGTGGTTAGAGAAGTTGGCATTCTTCAGTGTACTGACCAGCCATGTGAGTCTGGCAAGTGAGGATTGTCTCTTAGTGGTGCTGTGGATATGTGGTGTGGCCAGTTTCCTGGACTGCCGGTGTTGGTGTGATCTCTTTTGCCAGGCTGGAAACAAGGAACTGTAACCAAGAATCAATCATAAGATGATAAAACCTCTCGTCCCTTAGGCTGTTTGGCCTTGAGCTTCTCAGCAACGTGCAGAGTGACAGCTGCACTTTCCTGTGAGTGCACATGATACGGAGCCCTTGAGGAGTCCACCCTTCCCTTGTTCTTCTACCCAGTCCTGAGGAGGGTGCAGTGACCATAGGAGCTTCTGGGGGGACATGTGGGCAGGAAGCAGAGGGTGCCACAGACTGGAGAGGCCAGGTGGCCTGGGTGTTAAGGCAACCCCTGCCCAGGGCATCTGAGAGAGCTGGAGAGGTGGCCGAGTCTTCAGTGTAACGTACAGGGCAGGGTCTGCAGTGATTGCCGCTCAGCTGCCAAGATGTGCAGAAGAGGAAAGCCAGGCTCTGCTGGGTCAGCACGGGCTGGGCTGGTGGATCATTTGGTTTGGTCAGCCATAGAACAGTGAGGGCCTGTCATTGCAGCAGCAATGTCTTTCCTAGAGGAATTGTATGAGATGTGAGGTGAGGAGACTTTTGTTGCATCTCTGAGGGTACCTGGCATGCAGCAGTGCAAACAGCAAGGCGTAGAGCAGGTTTTCTGTGAGACCTTTTATCAAGGGAGGAACTGCTCTAATTGTTCATATTTAACACTACGATAAAGTAGACTTACCTGTACGGGAGGGTGCTGTGCCTGACACAAGACCCTGACAAGTAGTGTGACAAGGTGGCAAGCCCAGAGTCCTTGGCTGCCTGGCTTGGCTGCCTGGTCCTTTGGCTCAGGAAAGCTGCCCAGGGTGGAGGAGGCGCCTCAGGTGCAGCTCAGCACAATGTAGCTGACTAAGATCCTCTGGGTTCACAGCTTTAGTGCCACATGGATGGTTTAACCAAGTACTGTGGGTGCCCTGTCTAGAGCAGGGAGGAGACAGCCCAGGTCGTCTAGGGGCCGTCACTGCGGGCTGCTGCATCCTACTGGTGGCATTGCTGTGGGCTGCTGCATCCTGCTGGTGCCATTGCTGTGGGCTGCTGCATCCTACTGGTGGCATTGCTGTGGGCTGCTGCATCCTGCTGGTGGCATTGCTGTGGGCTGCTGCATCCTGCTGGTGGCATTGCTGTGGGCTGCTGCATCCTGCTGGTGCCATTTCTGTGGGCTGCTGCATCCTACTGGTGGTATTGCTGTGGGCTGCTGCATCCTGCTGGTGGCATCGCTGTGGGCTGCTGCATCCTGCTGGTGCCATCACGGTGAGCTGCTGCATCCTGCTGGTGCCATCACGGTGAGCTGCTGCATCCTGCTGGTGCCATCACGGTGAGCTGCTGCATCCTGCTGGTGCCATCACAGCAAGCTGCTGCATTCTGCTTGAAGCCTTGTCCTCTCTTGATGTTGGGATGGAAACTAGATTTCTGGCAAACCCTGTTTTCATACTAATGAGGTCAAATTGAATGTTAAAACATGATCCTCAAAACTGAAACATGCACTTGAGCCTAACCAACAAGACCTGAGGGCCATAACTATAGAGGTGCTTCATTTGAAGTTATGAAGGGGAAGTTGGGTTAAAATTGGAGAACACTGTAATGATTGGAGACATTGTGGTTGTCTCAGCTACATTTGCAGCAGTTAGGACAGAATAGAATAGGAAAGTTTGAGATATGAACTGACAGGGTTGCTGAGTGGAAGACTCCGTGTGGGAACGTAGTGCAGGAAACATTGGGAGACCAAGGAGCTGGCACAGTGGGTAAGGCATTTGCCCCTCAATGGTGAGGACCAGAGTTGGGATCCCTCGAGCTCGCTTGTCACCTTTGCATGTAGTTTGTAATCACGAACAAATGGGTTATTCGAAGGAATGCTCATAACTGAAATGAAAGTTTTTTTTTTAAACAAACTTTTACTATTCATTGTCAGTAAATTTGCATTGTAACATGAAGGAGAGAGAAAAAGGGCAGGTCTATGCATACACATACTTGTGTTGCAAGATGCTGAATCCCATTAATATTTTACAGTAGTATACATTAATACAAAATATTATTTAAACACTAATTAGTACAGATATATTCCAGTGAAAAAAGAAAAAGCATAATTATTCTTATATAACTGCTGTTATTAATCATTTTTGATAGTATGCATTTTTAAAAATAAGTAAAACATACAAATTAAAAATGAGCAAGAAAAATTACAAAAGTAAAAATGTGTTTTTTATCTTCCATTATTTTGGTTACAGTAGCATATTAACATAGCATTTGGAAGTAAATAGCATGTGGTATAACATCTAGAGGTAGCATTTGGATACAGCATGTAGCATTTGGATGTAGCATGTTAGATACAACATTTGAGGTAATATATGGGCATAGCATGTGGATGGAGCATGTGCACATGGTACATAAATGGAACATTTGTATATGGCATGTGGAGCTTATTGGGAGTAGTGTTTGCATGTATAATGCAGAGGTAGCTTTGGAGATACATTTACCTGTGATAATCAACAGGAAAACTGCAGTAATAAATGATCCAGTTATGAAAAAACAAATTAGATTTTGTATTTAGGAAATAGTTTATATTTTCTTAATTATAGTCTAGATACAACATTTTCTATATGACTTTAGAATTTTCAAGTCTTTTGGAAATTGTATTTCTGTTGAGTCTCAAGATTTTAGAAAATTTTATTTATTTGTCTTTGAGAAATTGCCTCAATATATTTGATACTATAAGTTTAGAAGCAGCAGGCTGCGGCGGTGCTCGGGGCCTGGGATGTGGCTGAGAAGCATGGCGATGGGAGCTGTGCTTCCCCCACAGGAACTGTGAGCATTTGAGAGAAACAAGATTGGCCTCAGAAGTGCACTGCGTAGGGTATTGCTTCACAGTTCATTGAAACCAGCATTAGTTCAGAAGACCTCGAAGCTGAGGTGATAGCTTGAGAGCTCACAGATTCATCTCTGCTAACCTAAGAGAAATGGTGTGTGCATGCCAACAACAGACCACATCTGTGCATATCTAGAGAGCAGACCTGTAACCTAACATTGTGTTTCTGTCTATACACAGGAAGAGGATAATCTGTGATCACCATGTAGACACAGACAGAGCCTGGTGATCACAGTTATACACAGAAACAGACAGATGTATAGCTGAGCATTGCCTTGTTCCTATAAAAGTAGATACATAACCTGAATATTACCATCTTTCTCCAGCTTACAGACATGAATAATATCATGTTAACATTATTCCCAAACTAGTAGTGCAAGTAATCCTCTTATTTTTATTAATTATGAAATTATGCAGATTTGTGGAGTACAGTATAATAATTCAGCATACAGCTAGCTTGATAATTGGGCTATGACCTGTAGGCAGAGCTCTTTGGAATGGCTTAGTTAAAGCAGATCTCACAGCAAGCATGTAGGAAATGGTCTTTACTGCATAATTGAAGTGAGAGGACCTGCCATGGTAAGCATGACCATTCCCTGGGCAGGTAGATAGAGGGCTAGTGGGCATTTGGCACATAGCATGTTAAAAAGGCAGTTTCCAGCCTTAGTCTGTGTCCTGCTGGTAACTCTGTAGCTGTGATAGACTATAATCTAGAATCATGAGCTGATAAAATCTCTTGTTCATCTACATGATTTTGAATCATGCATTTATTACAACAGTAATGTATGAGGCTAAGACATCAATGTAATTAAGATTTCCCTCTCAAAAATTGAAAGAGTTGAGCTAGAGAGATGGCTCAGAGGTTAAGACTCTGTCTTGTATGCAGAAGGTCCTGAGTTAGGATCCCAGGTTCCACATAAAAATGCCAGGCAGAAATGGCAGCCTGTACTTCTGGCTCTGGTGGTCGGAGCCTGGGAAATCCCAGAGCAAAGCAATAAGGAGGTAGAAGTAATCTGGGAGTCACCCTTGGTCCTTCACAGAGATACACATTGTCCTCTCTCTCTCTCTCTCTCTCACACACACACACACACACACACACACACACACACACACATACACATACACATACACATACACATACACACACACACAAATTTAAAAATTTGATTATTGTGTAACAGTAGTACATTTTGGAATGCCATGTGCTATTTCGGTGCATGTGTAGTGTGTACTGATCAAGTATGGCCACTTAGCATTCCTGTCCACTTGATATTATTACTTTAGATTTAGAGCCTTTGATCTCTCTCTGGTTATTCATAACATATATAATAGGTTGATCTAGTTATTCATAACATATGTAATAGGTTGTTGTGAATGTCACCACCCTTCATTGGACTGTGGTACATAGAAGTTACCTGTTGCTTAGCCTTCCCTTTTCTTCTGATGCTGGTAACCCAGGTGACCTAAATGATGGAGAATGATATCCCTGGACTTGGTCATTCAGACTCCTTGTCCCTATGAGGCCTAGCACTTAGGAAACAGTCCCAGCACTTGAGATTTAGGTAGGAGGATTGCCTGGGCTACAGAGAGAGTCCTTGTCTAAAAGATAATTAATTACAGTTTATATTCTATAATAGTTCTATTTTTAGTTTAAACTATTTTTCTAAAACTTACCATTTAAAACTTACTATTCTCTATGAGAATTAACATGAAAATAATCATGCTTTCTGAACTTCGGTGGTATAAAACAAACACATACGATAAAGTTTTATAGGGGCTGGAGAGGTGGCTCAGGGGTTAAGCCTCTGCCTTGCAGGTGGAGAGTCCTGAGTTTGGATCCTAGACCCCACGTATAGACGCCAGGCGGAAGCGGGGGCGGCCTGGGTTTCTGGTCCCGGTAGGGTGGAGCCTGTGAATCCCAGGGCAGAGTAAGCAAGGAGGAGGTGGAGGCGTCCATGGTGGTTCCTGAGTTCGCCCGTGGTTCTACACACACACACACACACACACACACGCACGCACGCACAGTTGAATACATTTTAAAAAAAGAATATCTTTAATAAAGTTTTATAACCCTAAGCTATAACTTACATATAAATACCTTATCTATTTTATAGAACTTCATAATATTTTTTATTTTGGGGGTATGTATAGTGTGTGTATGTGTGTTTGCATATAGGTAGTTTGCATGTGTGTGTGGATGTGTGTAGGTTTATGTACATGAGTGCCCTTGAGTATGCTTCATGTACAAGGGTGGATAGAAATCACCCTCAATCACTCTTCTAATCTGTTGTGAGTCTGGGTGCCATGGGGACAAGGTGGTTGGCCAGCTTGCTCTGGGGGTTCCTAGGCTCTGCCTTTCAGGGTGGCAATGCAGGTATGTGCCCATAGTTGCCAGGTGTTTTACATAGTATCAAGGGGTCTGAACTCTGCTCCTGTACTTGCGAGGCAAGAACTTAATAACCACTGAGCCATTTTCTTTTTTTTTAATTTAATACATTTTTATTATTATTTCAGCTCATACAAACTTAATAGGTACACCAGTTCCCTCCCTCCCTCCTCCTCCCCCCAAACCCCCTGCTCCCTCTCCCCTCACCCCTCCCTCCCCATCCCCCAGTGCCCCCCCCCCCAATTCCCAGAGTCTCCTTTCTTGTGCATGCCTGACTCTCCTCTGGGCCCTCCTCTCCGATGACGTACAAGGACCCAGTGGCATTTCCCTGAACCCTTTCCCGTGTTCCCCTTAAGGATAGGAACAGTACTGTGGCTGCCAATCCCTTGCCTCCAAGGATCTTGGTGCCTTTAGCAGATGCTAGACTTTGTGAAGTCAATAGTGTGTTGGACATTGCGCAGGGCATGCAAAGTCCAATTATGATTGCTTTGGCCCTAACTTGTGTGGAGTATCTTGCAAATCATTGCTCCTCCCATCCTTTTGCTCTTACAATCTTACCACCCCTCTTCCGCAAATGTCCCTGAGCTTCAGGATGGGGAGAGATTAGTCTGGCCTAGTTCTAGGTGGTTGATATAGAGTCTCTGAAGTTCTGGATTGTGGTTTGTTGATTTTCTTTTGCAGTTTTGTTGCTCCTGCAATGCCCTTCACTCCATCCTGCTGGGCACTGTATGTCACCCCCTGGTCAGAGACAAAAAGCTGTTAAACTGGAGTCTTGTTATAAGAGCACATTCAAGGGTAGATGTAATAAAAGTAGGAAACCTCAGTGAGGGAGGTGCAAAATGGTTACTTTTTATCTGCCAGTCTATATGCCCTCCCCTTCTGTTGAGATCATTACCCCCTCAGTTGTACATGATCAGGAATGAACGTCTGTGAACTTAACCAGGTGTCACATTACTTACTTGCAGTCCTTGATGGAGGCCTATTTTCTCTGCTGTAACATGGTCCCTTCTCTCCTTGTTTCAGGTGTGGTCCTCCTACCCCATCCCTCCTGTTCATAATCCTTGCAATTACTGTAGATAATACATAGATTTACCTATGAGTGTCTCAAGGTGGACCAGGTGGGTTTGGTACTAGGAGCCACCTATTAGGGAGTACATACGGCACTTAATTTTCTGGGTTTGGGATACTTCACTTAATATAATTCTTTCTAATGACATCCATTTCCCAGCAAATTCCAGTAATTCATCATTTTTGATGGCTGAGTAGTACTCCATTGTATAGATGTACCACAGTTTCCTTATCCACTCGTCAACTGTTGGACATTTGAGTTGATTCCATGACTTTGCTATTGTAAACAGTGCTGCTATGAACATGGTTGTGCTTGTGCTATCGAGGTGAACCTCTGCTGTATGGGGGGTTATTCCCAAAAGTGGAATAGCAGGGTCATATGGCATTTCAATCTTTACTTTCTTTAAGAATCTCCAGACGTGAGCCATTTTCTTAACTCCAGCATTATAGAAGAGTGACAAATGGCACCCATATGCAAAATAGCAAAGGTTATTTGCATTTACTTTCTTTCTTCAATAAACATTCATGGAAACATTTTCCATGAAATTCACAACTTTACCAGAACTTAAAAATACCAATTTGTAATTGTAGGCAGGAAGCATGTAAATCTAGGCTCTGGGGAAGAGAGTTCAATCAATGAAGTGCTTGAAGACTTGAATTCGAACCCTGAATCCTACATAATTTTTGGAAAGTCTGGCTTGTCAGCACACATTTGTTATATCCACAGTGGAGAGGTGGAGCTAGGATGGGTCCGCCGAGCTCACTGGCCAGCCAGACTAGCCTGCTTGGTGAGTCGAGAATCACGGAAGGACCCTGTCTTTGGGGAAGAAAAATGCGGGGCTGGGAGAGGCCTCTGGACTGTCTTCTGGCCTCCTGTGCTTCATATGACCATCACACACACCATCATGCTAGGCATATACGAACACCCACGGAGAAGTGTAGAGACTTAAAGGGAAATGACTCCTCCTTAAAAGAAAAGGAACAATGGGACTGGGAAGATGGCTTTGCTGGTGCAGGGCCTGTGCAAGCCTGTGGCCCTGGAGTTCATGTCTCCAGGACCTTCAGTACCCAGATGTTTGTCGTCTTTGCAACTCTGGGAAGTGGAGGTGGAGACAGGAGAACCTGAGGACTTTGGGCTGGTGGCCTGGCTTATGCAGAGAAGAGACCTTGTCTCAGACAAGGCAGAAAGTCCAGGAACAACACTTTGAAATTTGTCTTCTGACCTCCAGGTGCACATTGTGAAACACGCACCTGCATCCCACAGGAAACACACACTGCACAAAAGAGGGAAGCACATTCATTGCTGTGTTCTGCGTCATCGCAGTTCAGTGAGCATCCTTGCTCTTTAGGGTGGCTTTCTACTTGCTGCTGTTACTGCGATTTTGAATATCTGCATATCAGTTATTTTAGCTGTACTTGGTGGTCTAATTGTTATAAAAATTCCTGCTATTACAGAACACTTACTTAAACATTTGGCCAACAATGTTATTTATAAGATAATTCAATTTAACTCTTAATTGATGAAAATCTTTGATTTCTTTATATTGTCATTTAAAATTTTTTTTATTCAATTGTGTGTGTGTGTGTGTAGAACCATGCGAATTCAGGAACCACCATGGACGCCTCCACCTTCTCCTTGTTTACTCTGCCCTGGGATTCAGAGGCTCCGCCCTACCAGGACCAGAAATGCAGGCCGCCCCCGCTTCCGCCCTGCGTCTATATGTGGGGTCTAGTATCCGAACTCAGGACCTTCCGCCTGCAAGGCAGAGGCTTAACCCCTGAGCCACCTCTCCAGCCCCTACATTGTCATTTAAATATATAAGTTTTCTATCTCTATGAAAAATCCGAAAGAGTTTTTTCTGTGTCCATGAAGTAGATTCTGTCTTCACTGAATGACTTCCTTGCCTTTGCTCTGTGCTGATGGATTTTTTTCATTTCTTTGTTTATGCTATAATGTCTTGACATTGATTATGTATTGTCAAGATGCTGTGTTTGGTATGCCTGTGATATCCAATAAAGTTTCATAGTTGAGTTGGGTTGCATGGCAATGCATTGCTCATTTAAACGACTAGTTAAATTTGCAGTTTTTGGGAAAAATTACCCAAAATAGCCTTGCTGACAAGTTTCCATGGAGAGGCTAATCCATTATTTGTCCCATTTCAGATTAGTGATATGCATTTATGTCTCAGTAGCTCAAGCTTTAGCCTCTGTGGACTGTGACCTGCAGCCCGTCTTGCTTCATGGTGAGCGAGCGCCATGTGGAGAAAGCGGAGGGCTGGAGATGGTGAAACTTCAGTCTAGTGGATGATCAAAGCTTTGTTTTCAATTGGACCAATTCTGGAAGTAATGTTCGTTTTAGAACTTTAGCGATGGACTTTTTGCTGTGAAGCCCTCCTCGCTGGTCTAAAATCACAGTTTTCAAACTGACTTTGATGGTTGGCAGTGCTTCCCATAATCTGTTGTTTAACTTTGAGTTTGCTGTGTGAATCTCATTCTGCTTTGTCTCCTCTGCCACTTAAGATTCATTTTCTACTGTGGTTGCCATGTTTATTTTTTCAATATCTCTTTTTCCAACACTATAAAGATATATTGTACAATACTTTTATATTTTCATCAAAGTATGGTAGACAGTTATCAATTTCTCACATAGAAAGAAAAATTACATATACTTTATTTATGTAAAGTCTCACCCTGGTTTTTTAGCAGCAGCATTGACTTAGAGCTGCAAGTGAGGACACTGATTTGAATTATGCATGGCTGTCTGCTGCATGTCGCATCAGCCTGCTGGATGAGTAATGTAAACATGTTCTGAATTTTAAGTGCATGGCCATATATAAGTGGCAGGTTAAAAATAGAACTAATAACCAAGGGTGTATTTGGAAAGTTGATTCTTACAGTGTGAAACTATACAGGGTGATCTCTGTTGTGGCTGACTGCCAGTGTAATAACGGGTTTTGTACTTTACAAATCTAAAAGATGCTCTTTCCTAAGTGTGATCAGTGAACTTGTAGCAGAAAACAGAAGCATCATAGCATGGAAGTGAGTATGGATCACCTTTCGCAGGCTGTCAGTGGACTGCTCACTCTCCTGTCGCTAGCACTTTTAAATCAACAAGCAAGGGGTTCTGATGCTTCTCTTGCCACCTCCCATGAGCACATCTGTTTTTAATCCTGGAATTGTAATGGCTGCAGGTGACCTTGTAGAGTACAAATAAGATTTGATGCTGGTGTCATAAAGTCCTAGACCTGTCATTCCCACTTTGAAGTGGGACAAAGCAAATGGCTCCCTAAACAGTTCTTATTTAGCTGTACATTTCCCTTAAAGCTGTAGTAGCTGTAACTGTGGAGTAATAGCTAGTTCTAGAGTTTGATGGTAAATGTTAAGTTTATAGTTTGTGCTGATAAATGATGAGTGCACGCATGTTCGCACAGCAGGCCTGCACTACCCCACCTGTCTTCAGCTCTTTTATGCTTTAAACTTTCTTGACTGTCTTTGGTCTAGTCTGTGTCTATTTTTAATTTTGTTGTAATCAGTTCCTCCTTTGCAGCATCTCATTGCAGTGTTGTAAGCATTTGTGGTTATTCTTACATGTTAATCCACAGGTGAATTTTAAAGCAGTTCTGGTGCTAGTTTGGTTGATTGCAGTGAGCTTTGTGAGAGCTTCTGGATTACCCTGAGTCCTGCTGGGGGCATGGCTCGGGCTCTGGGGTCTCCTCCTTGACTGTCTTCACCGTCACGGTCACTTGTAGCTTCACAGTCCCTCCACATCCAGTGTTGTGCTACACACTGGCATGCTTGAGGTTCGTCACCAGCACTTGCTGTGTGACAACCACTCCATGTGATCTTCGTGCAGCTTCAGCTCTTCCTCTCAGGAATGGTTCTGCTGTAGATGTTGGGGGCTCCAGGGTTCCTGCTTTCAGTTCTTCTGGGAGTGGCATTGCCAAGCCAGATGCAAGCTGTGGCTGGCAGAACTTTGTACATTGGCTGAACAACTTTCCCACAGTGCCTGAAGGCTCTAAATCGCCACTACTTGCTACATTTCTGCTGTCTGTTGGTTTGATAGTGCTTTCCTTGGTTTTGTGTTGAACGCCTTTACACGGGCTCCTATGTTCCTCTGCAATCTTTAGGAAAGCATTGAGGGTTTTTGCTCATTTTTGAATTTTTTTGAGCTATTTAATCCTTCCATTTTTTTTTTCTATCTGATACTTAAAAGCATTTGATTTGAACAAGTCCACTTTATCTCCTTTTCCTTCTGTTGCCAATGCTGTGTGCTATTCCCAAGACAAAAATCCAGGATGACGAAGGTTTTCCATTTTCTTTAAAGGCTTTATACTTCAGGCTCTTGTGTCTAGATCTTCAGTACATTCTGAGTTAGTTTTGGCATGTAATGTTAAGGCTACTAGATGTCTAGCTTCACTCTCTTGCATGTCGATGACCACATTCTCCAGTACCATTGTTGATTGCTTCTTTCCAGTGGTATATCTGGTGCAAGTGGCCACACACACCACTTTATTTCTGGACTCTTGGTTGATCTGTAGTCTGTCCCTATATCAGTACTGTACTATCTTTCACGAAGAATTGAAGCAGAGTCTTCAGTCCGTGTACTTATTTCTTCTTTTTCATGATTGTGTTCACTGTCCTGGATGTCACAAACATTGCACATGTGTTTTATGATTAGTTTGGCAGTCTACAAAGAGTTCATGGTTAATTATTGTGGAGTTTGCGTTTATCCTGAAGATTAACTTGCAAAATTCAGTTATCTTTCAATCCATTGCCACAAGGAGTTTTTGTGGTTATTTAGATATTTCTTTGTAGTAATATCATAGTTTTCAAATATGCTTAAACTCATTGATGTTTTTGTAATATATCAGAATTTTTTCCTTAGGATGCTGATAGTCTTTATATATGTAGAACACACTTCATTCATGGGCATTAGGATGATTCCTGTCTTTTTTGCTTTTGTTGTTAATGCTGCCATGAACACTGGTGTTGAGTATCTTTTTGAGTCCCTGCTTTCTCTTAGGTATGTGCCTTGAAGTGCAGATGTTTGATGCATACAGTTTTTACTTAGTGAATTTTGGCGCACTGTTATTAGATGCATACGTGTTTGTAATTGTTGCATCTTTCAGATGAATTGGCTCTTTATGTCTTAAAATAGCTGCTACTCTCAGTAGTTAATGTTTATGTCTATTTTTCTGATACTGGTATAGCTGCCCCTGCTTTCTTGTGGCTGTTATTTGTAAATTGCTTTGGTTTTTTTTCACCTTTTACTTTCACTTTACAGGCACACCTTGGACATATTACAGGTTTGGTTCCAGTCCACTGCAGTAAAGCACACATTGCTCAGTTTTCTAATGTGGGTAAAGGCTATAGTCTTGGAGCTGGTGAGGTGGATCAGCAGGTAAAGGCGCCTATGTGCAAATCTGAGTGTGATGCACGGAGCCCACGTTGTAGAAGAAACACTGACTTCCCAGAGTTGACCTCTGACTTCCACATGTTCACCATGGCCTGTGCACAACAGCCTGTGCTGTATCACATGTGCTTGTGTGCTCTCTCTGTCTCTGTCTTTCTCTCAATATGTTTTAAAAAGTTGCAATCTAAGTGTTTGGTCTGAAAAGCAATGAATATATATTAATTTTGAAGTATTTCATTACTGAACAAAAAAGCTAGCACATCTAAACCAATGGAAAGTTGTCGATACATTTGTGCAAAGCTGCAAGAAACCTTCAAGTTAGGGGAAAAGCAGTATATACAGCACAGTACATCATTGTCTGTGTTTGAACCAGAGAATCTAAATGTGACCACTGTAAACACAGTTAGTTGGATTGGGTCATTGTGTTAAAAGACTTTAACCCTGTTAAAGGATTTTACTGTTGTTGACTAGAACCCTGAGCTTCCCAAAGGAGGAACTCATCCCCTGAGTTCTCTATCCAGCCCTTGGTGATGTTTTTTTATATATATATAACAGACAGCCTCTGTAGTTTTATTGAGTTTTAAGTCATTACCATTTAATCTTGATGATTGCTGGTGGCTGTTTTCTCTAAATGTCTTAAGTCTTGTTTCTTAATGCTCTGCTCTTCCTTTAATGTTTTCTTTTGCATCGTGGTAGCTTTTTTTAAAAAAAAAGATTTATTTATTTATTGCATGCGCGGCGTGTGTGTGTGTGTGTGTGTGTGTGTGTGTGTATGTGTGTGTGTGTGTGATCAAAGAGCACTATGTGTGCTGTGGAGGCCCAAGATGACTTCAGAAATCACCCTGGATTGCTTCTACCTCCTCTTTGCTTTGCTCTGGAGTTTCCCAGTTTCCATCTTCTAGGACTGAAAGTACAGGCTGCTGCCATTTCTGCCTGGCATTTTTACATGGGATTTAGCATCTGAACTCGGGACCTTCTGCTTATAAGAGAGAGGCTTAACCCTTGAGTCATCTCTCTGGCGCCATAGTGACTATTTTATTATGTAGTATTTTTATTTCTTTAGTCACATTATCACTATTTTTGAATTTTTTTAATGGTTACCTAAGTCTGGCGAGATGGCTCTGAAGGTAAAGGCGCCTGTGCACAGACCTGCCGACCTGAGCTTAGCCCTGGAGCCACATGGTGGTTGAAGAGGGCAGACTTAACAGACTTGGCAAGTTGTCCTCTGCCTTCCACACATACTGTGGCATGCACCTCCCTCCCTCCCCCTCTGTCTTCCTCTCACCTTCTCTCTCCTCTTTCTTCCTCCTCCTCTGTCTTCCTCCCCCTCTGTCTTCCTCCCACCTTCTCTCTCCTCTCTCCCTTCTCTTCTTCCCTCTCCCTCCCTCTCTCCCTCTCTTCCTCTTCCTCTCCCTCTCTTCCTCTCTCTCTCTCCCTCTCCCTCTCTTCCTCTCTTTCTCTCCCTTTCTCTCTTTTCCTCTCTTTCTTTCTCTCTCTCTCTCTCTCTCTCTCTTTCTCTCTCTCTCCTCCTCCCCTCTCTCCCTGTCCTCCTTTTCCCCTTTCTTCTCTATCTTTTACAAATAAAAAACCAAAATGCTAGTAAGATTTTTTCAGGGCTTGGGAAATGGCTCGGTGGTTAAAGTCTTCACGTCACAAGCCAAAGTCCCAAGTTCAGATCCCCAGATCCCACATAGTCAAATATGGTGGTGACGTGGAATTCTGGCCCTGGAATGTGGAGCAGAGCAGTAAAGTGGAAGAATAATACAGGATAATTATCAATGTTACTCTTAGGCCTCCTTCGTCACACACACACAAATGCTATTTTATGTACATACCTGCAAACACATGTGCACTTACCCATACACAAGCACAGGCACATGCATACACACACACACACACACACACACACACACACACACACGTATGTACACATGCAAAAAAGGTTTTCCATACCCATTAAAATTTATCTGAATCAGCTTTGGCTTATTAGTTTATGGCTTAACTCCAGTGATACATAGAAAAATTGTTCCTATTTAGCCCTAGTCTCTGTAATTTTTTGCTACATTAGTGTTTCCAGAACAAATTGCACACCGTTATATATTACTGCTTTAAAAATGTAATGTGTTGTTAGTTCAGTGTAACCTCTTTTTTCTCATTTCATCTTCCACCAACTCATTATACTTTTGTATGTTGTAGGATAATGGTCATCCTGCTTATATTATTTTTTGTGAGTTCTTTTTAAATCAGTTTATTGATAAAATGAGAAAAATATACACTTACTCTGTCAGTTGTAGTAAATTTGCCATTTTAATTACATGATTTTTTTTTCTGCTGGCCTCAGATTATCATCTTAGGTCACTGGCTTCCAGATCAAAAAACTTTAATATGTTTTGAAATACAAATCTACCAGCAATTCATGCTCGCTCTCTCTCTCTCTCTCTCTCTCTCTCTCTCTCTCTCTCTCTCTCTCTCTCTCTCTCTCTCTGTCTTAGAAAGTCTTTATCCTAAAATAACTTCACTGGGCACAGTTGTCTCGTCTATATGTACCTTGTTGCAGTTGGCCTGCATGGTTGCTGATAAATGACCATCAAATGGCTTCAGGGAAGAAGTTTATTCTCTTAGATAGTCCAGTTACAGTTCATAGTCCAACTTGATGGGAGAGCCTGCACCAGCAGCAGGCTGAGGGAACTGGCCACACCATCTCTATGTAATGGCTGAGAGAGGGATGATCCTTACTTGCCAGACGAGCATGCTTGGCCAGGTATACACAAGGATGCCAACTCTCTGAATCAGCTCTTCCATGATTTATTCCAGGGCCTTGTCCTACCCACCATGGGCTGGGCCTTCCCCACCAGCTAGACAGTCTCCTTCAGGTTCGCTCTGGGCTTAACTCAAGTACATATTCTCTACAAATGTGCCCAGAGCTCAACAGTCAAGTTGACACCTGTGCCTAACTATGGCATACCTTTTGTTTTGATTTTAGACAGCGTCTAATGTATCCTGAACTGGCCTGAATTCACTATGTATGGAAGGTGACCTTGAACTTCTGATGCTTCCACCTCTATCTTATTATTTCTGGGATTCTACACATACTTGCTATTGCATTGGACTTTTGTTCACTAGGTTGAACCCAAAGTCTTGTGTATGCTAGGCAGGCATTCTACCAACAGACCTGCACTCTTATCCTCGTGTGTCTCCTGTGAGCATTCTGAGGATGCTGTATTTGGCCTCCCTCACTTTTTTATGAGAAGTTAACTGCTGATTCTTCTGGCTCCATGTACCTCATGCGTTGTCCTGCTGGGTTCCATGATATCTCATGTGTTGTCCTGCTGCTGGGCTCTGTGTTGCCTCGTGCGTTTCCTATTGGGAAATTCCATACTTAGACTTTTCTTGATCACTGAATAGTATCCGTGCATATGTACCACGTTTTCATTTTCCATTTCCCCACTGATGAACATGTTGGCTGATTCCATTTCCTTGCTGTTGTGAATGGCTCTGCAATGAAAATGGAGGTATAAATGTCTCTGTGATATGACGTATCACAGGACTGTGATATCACAGGTAATATTCTTAGAAGTACTTTCTCAGAGCTCCGTACTGATTTCTAGCAGAGTTGTACTGGTTTACACTCCCACCCCTCTCCGCCCTCACCACCACTGGTGGTTGCTTGTATTCTGTGACAGGGTGATATGCTGTCTCAGGGTAGATCAAGCTGCATTTCCCTGACAGGGGGATGGAGCACTTTCTAAGATAATTCTTTGACCTGTGATTTTTTTTTTTTTTTTTTTGCAAGAAGTCTTCTTTAGTTCCAAGGTTCACTTTTAAATTGGGTTGCTTGCTTTTTTGGTGTTGAATTTTTAGAATCTTTAGTTTAGTATACTCTGGAGCTGTAGCCAGCAGAGAATTTTTCCCATTCTGTGGGTTTCCTTTTTGCTGGAACATTTCTTTGGCAGAACAGAAGCTTTTTAATTTCATGAGGTCCCACTTGTTGATTGTTGATCTTATTTCTTGTTTTCTTTATTTCCTTTCTTCAGAAAGACTTTAATTAGGCCTATCAGTTCAAGAGTACTCCTTATTCTTTTTTTTTTTTAAATTATTTATTCATTCATTGGGTGTATCAGAGGGCAAATTGTCCCTGTGGAGGACTAAGGGTGACTTCAGGAATCATCCTGGATTGCTTCTACCTCCTTCTTGCTTCCACTTGAGGATTTCCCAGGCTCCGCCCACCAGGGCTGGAAGTGCAGGCCACCCCCTTTTCTGCCTGGTGTATTTTATGTGGGATCTGGTGTCTGAACTCATGACCTTCTGCTTGTGAGGCAGAGTCTTTTTTTTTTTAATTTTTTTTATTATTATTATTTATTCAACTGTGTGCATATGCGTGTGTATGTGCTGTGCACGCGTGTCTGTGTGTGTGTAGAACCACGGACGAATTCGCGAACCACCATGGGCGCCTCCACCTCCTTCACAGGCTCCGCCCTACCAGGACCAGAAGCGCAGGCCGCCCCCGCTTCTGCCTGGCGTCTATACGTGGGATCTGGATCCAAACTCAGGACCTTCCGCCTGCAAGGCGGAGGCTTAACCCCTGAGCCACTTCTCCAGCCCGTGAGGCAGAGTCTTAACCCCTGAGCCATCTCTCCAGCCCCTCCTTATTCTTTCTTATAGAAATTTCAGAATTTCGGGTTTATTGTTGGTTGATTCATTTGGGATTAATTTTTGTGCAAGGGAAAAGGTAGTATTTAATTTTTTTCTTATACATGTACATCAATTTTCCCAGCATTATTTATTAAATATGCTATTTTTCTATAATATATATATTTGATACTTTTGTCAAAAATTAAGTGACTCTAAGTGTGTGAACTTATATCTTGGTCCTCTATTCTGGTCCATCGATCGGTATGTCTTTTTGTGCCAGTACCATGCTGTCTGTATTATTCTCTCTGTAGTATAGCTTGCAATCTGGTGTGGAGAAACCTTAAGCAGTGTTTTCATCACTCAAGATTGTTTCAGCTAATTGGGGCCTTTTTTGTTTCCCTGTGAATTTTGAGATTGATTTTTTTCAATTTTTCTGTGAAGAATTGCATAGGAATTTGGATTGGGACTGTACCGAATCTATATACTGCCTTTGATAGGATAGTCGTTTTCACAGTGTTAGTCCTTGCGGGCCATGAGCACTGAAGATCTTTCCATCTTCTAGTGTTCTCTTTAATTTCTTTCAACAGTGTTCTGTAGTTTTCCTCTGTGTAGATCTCTCACTTCTTTGGTCAAGTTTCTTCCAAGGTCTTTTACTTCTTTTGAGGCTCTGGTGAGTGAGATCAGTGCACACTTGTTTCTTGCTCAGCTGTTGGTTCCTGGTGTACAGAGAGGCTGCTGATTTTAATACGTTGCCTTTGTAGCTTGCCATTTTATTAGCAGTTTCTTGGTGGAACCATTGGGATCTCCCAAGTATAGAAGAGAACTTTAACTTCTTCCTTTCTTATTTGGATCCTTTTTATCATCCTTTCTTGCCTTATTGTTCTAACTAGAACTTCAACCACAATATTGACCAGGAGTGGTAAGAGTGGACAGCTTTATCTTGTTCCTGATCTAAGTGGGAATGCTTCAAGCTTTCCCCCTTTAGAATCATTTTGCTTGAGGTTTGTTGTATATATTCCTATTTATTGAGATATGTTCCCTCCTTTCTAGTTTCTGTGGGGTTTTTATTATGAAGGGATGTTGAATTTTGTCAAAAGCCTTTTCTGCATCTGTTGAGAGAGATGAGGTTTTGGTCTTTTGAGTCCATTTATATCGTGAATTATATTTATTGATTTATGTATGTTAAAAATCCTTGCATTTCCAGAATGAACCTGACTTAATCTCATAAATGATCTTTTTGATGTTTTTCCTAGTCTGTTTGCAAGTATTTTATTGGGGATTTTTTTAAAAAAATATTTTGTGTGTGTGTGTGTGTGTGTGTGTGTGTGTATCAGAGGACACTGTATGTCCCTGTGGAGGACCAGGGGTGATTTCAGGAATCATCCTGGGTTGTTTCTACCTCTTTTTTTGCTTCACACTGGGATTTCCTAGCCCCGCCCACCAGGGGATTGATGTGCAGGCTGCTGCCATTTCTGCCTGGTGTTTTTATGTGGGACCTGGGATCTGAACTTCTGCTTGTGAGGCAGAGTCTTAACTCCTGAGCTATCTCTCCAGCCTTGGCCTATAATTTTTTTTGATGTGTCTTTATTTGGTTTTGGAATCAGAGTAATATTGCTTCACAGAAAAAGTTTGGAAGTGTTCTTTCCATTTCTTTGTTGTGAAATAATTAGAGGAATAGTGGTGTTGGTTCTTCTATTAAAATCCAGTAGAATTCTATGCTGAGTCCATCCAATCCTGGGCTTTTTGTAGCTAGGAGATTTATAATTACTGTTTTATTTTCATCACTTGTTATAGGTCTGTTTAAATTATTTCATCTTGAATTAACTTTGGCAGGTTGTTATGTGTTTAGAAATTAATCCATTTCTTTTAGATTGGCCAGTTTAGTGGAATATAAATTTTTAGAATATGTCCTTATAATTCTCTGAATTTCTTTGGTATCTGTTGTAATTTCTTCCTTTTCCTTTCTAATTTTATTAATTTGGGCCTTCTCCCTCTCTTTCTTTTGGTTTCTTTGTCTAAAGGTTTGTCAATCTTGTGTATCTTTATAATTTCATTGATTCTTTGTATTGTCTTTTCCATCCCAATTCTTTGATTTCTCTGCAGATCCTGAGTGAGTATTTTTGTGTACTGTTTTTAGAAATGGTTATTCTTGTTTTTATAAAACTTTCAAGTATAACATTAAGTTATTTGTTCATGATCCTCTATTTTTTACATATTTAATGCTATAAACTTTCCCTTCAGGGTAGCCTCCATTGTGTATATTGTGTCTTCATTTTCAGTGAACTCTTGGAATTTCTTGAGTGCTTCTTTTTATTTTTTCCTTGATTCATCCCTCATTCAGAAATGTGTTGTTTAGTTTCCATGAGTTTGAGTGCTTTCTGTTGTTTCCTTTGTTGTATATATCTACCTTTATTCCATGGTAGTCCTATAGCATACAGGTTGTAATTTCAATTTTCCTGTGTTTGTGGAGGCTGGCTTTGTGGCCTGGCATATGGTCTGTTTTGGAGACAGTTTCATAGGGTGCTGACAACGTGTATTCTTTGCTGTTTGAGTGGAGTGTTCTGTTGATGTTTGTGAGGTCTGTTTGCTCTGTGGTTTCATTTCACTTACTGTGTCTCTGGTCAGTTTAGTGAATACGGGTGAGCCTGTTTCATGCATACAAGTTTTTAATTGTAACGTGGTGGATTCTTCCCTCTGCTAACAGGTAACCATTTTTATGTTATAGAGGTATTCTTAAAACCCACTCATATAGCCATAACTTAAGAGTACAAATTAGGAAAACCAATGTCGAATATGCTATGAAGTTAAACATTTTTTAGGAATTATATTGAAATAGTAACTGCCTGAGATAGAAGGGTAGGTAGAGGAAGGAGAATAGAGGAGAAATGATATTAAATAAGTGAAAAGAAAAAATAAGAGTGGAGGAGATCACAGTGGAGAGAAGAAAGAACAAAAACAGCCAGAAGCTGGAAACAAAAGAGGGGAAAAGATTTCCCAGTAGTGAGGAGGAGGAGGCTCAAAATGGAGACAGTGCAGAAGCTTTTCTTAAAAGAGCAGCAGCAAATAAATGAAAAGCTAAAACATGAAGTTAAAGCATTACCAAGAATATATTGAGACTCTGCTCCCCTTTCCCTTCTCCAGGTCCACCCAGCTGCAGCAATGCTGCCTTCTAGCCTTGTGTTGCAGGTCTCTGTCACACCGTTCAGGCAGCTGGAATCCCCACTTTTTTGGAATGTCCTAGTTTTGTTGTTGTTGTTTTGTTTTGTCTGTTTTAGTCTTTTTCACCAGGTTGCAAGTGGCAGCTTCTAGCTCACCCTCATACTGGGAATTCTTGACCCGATTCCCACTTCATGTTTAGTTATTTTTGTTTTAAAATTTAAACATTTGAAGCTTCCATGGTTTTGTGTTTTTTTTTTTTTTCTGTGGTGTCTGGTCAGAAGGCCTGTACCTTCTGCTCTCGGCAGGATCTGCTCTCGGCAGGAAGCTCCATGAATGACCTGGAGTTGGGCTGCAGTGCACACATCTGCTGCCTTTTAATCATTAAGAGAGATACATTTAAAATTCCTTTGATAATTGTGGTTGTGCAGGTGTTTTTTGCTGGACTCCATTTTTCCTTAATTATTTTAATTCCATGGTTTACTGTTTCTTTGGTTACAATAAATACCAGCCATATTATATTGATGTATTTTTCCCATTGTAGATAGTAGCTGTACTTAGGTTTTGCCTTTGTCATTATGTGATTTTGTATGAGCATAATAACGTACCCAGCATTTTTGGATGCTTGCTACATTTTGTGACATCTTTGTCTTTAGAATATTCTAGAAAAGGATCACATTTGAAACAGCTTCAGGAATTGAAGAAACACTGAAACAAGACACTGTTCACGTTAGAGTTTAATTTATTAATACACCTAGCACAGGCCTGTATTAATGTAATGACAGTTTATGTTAGTAAGCATGTCTTACTTTTACAAGAGGACAGTCTATATAATTTTCTTTTTTCGTCTGTGATACGCAGTGCTTCTGTCCTCATCTCCATTTCCCTAGTACAGTCACACACTCGTTTTTGTTATAACAGGCAAGAAGGCCTGTTCCTCCTAGCTCCAAGCAGACACTTTTTCTCTCAACCTGTTTTGACTCTGAGAAAGTCCATCATCCTGTTCCCAACCCCAAATGAAACAGTTAAACGTTAGGAGTTCACTGTAGTTAAAACTCCCCAGAGTCTCAACAACTGACTTTTCATCTTCATCTTTAATCACCAACCCAGTATGCTTAAGTGCACAGTGGGCTTAGACTAAGGCTGCTTCCCGGCATGTTCTTTATTGATTTTTATCTCCAGAATAAGAGCTTTACAAGCTCAGTGCTCTTCGGAGGTCCTACAGAATTTCAGTTACTGGCACACAATGTTTAAACAAAGCTGGTAGGAGAGTCGATGCCTAGGTAGAAGGCAGACAGGTAAGAGTGGAATTGCTCTATTTGACTGGTTTGTACTTCACTATGTGGTGCCCCCCACAGCTTTCCCCAAATACTTGTGACAGAACCTGGCTTAGTTCTCTGGAGTAATCATGAGAGAGACTGACTCAAGTAGGTGAATGTTCTTTCTAGTCAATTCAGAAAGGACAATTGGGTTTCCCTCCTTCGCTCCCTCCTTCGCTCCCTTCCTTCGCTCCCTCCTTCACTCCCTTCCTTCCTCCCTTTTTCCTCCCTCCCTCCCTCCCTTCCTTCTTCCTCCTTCCCTCCATGCTCGCTCCCTCCTTCTCTCCTTCTCTCCCTCCCTCCCTTCCTTCATGCTTCCTCCCTCCTTCCTCCCTCCCTCCCTGCCTCCTTTTCCTTCCCTTCCCTTACTATGTATATAGTTAGTTCTTTATACTGAAGACTTTAAACCTTCCTTGTGAGTCTTGATAAAATTTTCAAAGATATTATTATTTTTCCTTCAGCTAAGCTCTCATTCAGGCTGAGTAATCTACCTCCTTTTTCCTTAAGTTTCTATATGGAAATTTGACAGTCTCTTAGTAACTGGAAAAGTTCTACTACCCAGATGGAGAAACTGAGGCATTAGGAAGTGTGATGTGGAACCTCTGTATGGAATTCGTTGTGTCAGACTGAATTTGTGTGTTCTTTTGTGTGCGTGTGCGTGTGCACATAGGAGGGGATATGCATGGTGTTGAGGACAGGTCACTTCCCATCTTGCGGACAGGCCCTCTCACTGTACCACTGACTACCCAGGGGATTCTGTCTCCACCTCCCTAGCACTGGTTCACCTTGCCTGGCTTTTCACATGGGCACTGGGGATTTGAACTCATGTTCTCATGCTTGCATGATAAACACTTTACTCATTGAACCTTCTCCCTAGTCCCTTCATTTGGGTATTCTTAACAGATTGTGTATGGCTTTAAGCACATGTCCTAAAGCAGTTCATAGGCGATAAAAATATTTTTGTCACCCCATCTGTGTACCTGTTTCCATCTCTTTTCAAAGGAACAGTAGGTATTACCTCACTAATGTTGTGGTTGTTGTATTATTTTTGTTTGGTTTTATTTTTTGGTATTTTGAGATAGGAACTTGCTATGTGTCCATGACTGGCCTCCAACTGGTGATCCTCCTGCTGTAGAATCCCAGTACTGGGATTATACTGGTGGTGTGCACCACCACGCCCACCATAAAAGGGCACATCTGGCCACATCTGATCATTCCGGTCCTGCAGAGTCTTGGGCCTGTGAGGAGCCTGAAACATGACTTGTATGTGCGTACTAGTCCTGAAAAGTACAATTGCTCATTTCTAACCTCATCCTCATGCATATTGACATTATTTTTAAAACTTGTAGTCCAAAAGGAAAGGCTAGAAAAATGTATATAAGACATGTTGAATATTCAATTCCTGGTTTTCTTCAAAACAGAATCATCCAGTAAAATGGTTTAAAATGGTCAGAACATTTGATTGGTATAGTAAGGAAGAGAGAAGTACATGGTAGGATGAGATAGTCCACATGATTTTTATGGGTAATTTTGTCTGATAATAAAACATTATATTCCATTTTACAGGGAGGTTTTTCCTGCAAGCCACTACTTAGCCTTGAGCAATCTTAAAAATGAATGTCTCCATGAGCTACTATCTTTAATAGAGCTGAAGATTTTTTTAAATAAACTTCAAATTTCTGGGTATAGTTTATTTTAATGCTGATGCCTTTCAAATTTTAACAATAACAGCTGATCCTTTCTGTCCTGTGACTGATGCCTATTAATATTTTTTAAAAAATAATTTACTGGTCTGCTGATTTGGTTAATTAAAAAAAGGTATATAGTGTCTTATTCTAAAGCATGAGTGGTGGGACAATTAGGAATTTGTGGTGTCTGGATGGCTTGATTGGTGCCATGTCAGTGTTCTTGTGTCTGATGAGACCCAGAGAGAGTTGGAAAGAATGCTTGTCACTGGTATCCATGGTAACTCCAAGCTACTCTGGAACTCAGAGGCTAGAGTAAGCTACAGTAATAGGTCTCATTATAAGGCCAAAGGCTATAAAGGTTCAGGCATGTGCTTTTAATTAGTTGCCAAAGTCAGCTAGAACTAGAGAGGGTGCAGTAAAATAACACTTTCCATGGTTAGAAATAATAAGGCACGTTTGAACCATAACGATTGCCTCTTCTCTTTCTGGAGAGGAGCAGAGCAGCGAACACTCACAGCAGGGAGGTTTCTTAATTACACTGTAGACATGGGGTGCACGTTGATGGGGAGACCTGGCCTCACACTGATGAAAATGTAGGTTTGCCTGTCACGTCTCACTTTGCCCTACACCAGCTATTCAGAACATCACCTTTGGCCTTCCTCGTAGGTACTAAACTGTTAAGGAATGGCTACGTGCATTTATGTTTTAAAAGCAAGTGAGACCATTGCCAAAATTCTTACTGTACAGGTATATCAAATTTTCAATCATTTTGGAGCATATTAAATTTGAATGAATTAAAACAGGATCTAGGGAAAGTAGACTAGCATAATTATTTTCCGTGAGAGTATTATGATGGATAAAAGATTAATAACTCCTTTAAGACAAAATTCTTGAAAGATTGTCTTTTGAGTTGCAATCTGTAAAGAATAATCTTGTATTGCATTGAGGTTCAACACATTATTTCTTCCTGTTGCTATAGAAACTAATTCTGGTGCAGCTGTGATTGCTAATCAAAATTCTAACATACAACCTTTCCCCCACTTAATGCTTCATTTTATTTTTAGTTACAAAATAATAAATTTCAATGACAAGTTCATAACAATGGTCAAAACATTAATGCAAAGATTTTTTAAATGAGCCTTTTTAAAAAAAATAGATATTTTTATTGACTAGTTTTTTCTGTAAAGAACAAGAAAACAAAGCCTTTGGCTGAATTACAAAGATCTCTAATTGCTGTATTGCATCAACATCGTGAAGCACTTAGCTCCTTCATAATCTTCAATTGCTCCTGTTTCAGCATATATTTTTGAAATGTCTGGTTATTTGCTGTTGTAAAAAAGAATAAAATGAAGTTCCAGAATGTCTGAAGTCTTTTAACATAAGATGTGAATGAAACACCTTCATTGTTTTATCCTCAGAGTGCTAAGATCATACCCCTCTTAGTGCTGTATATAAAAGCTGGTTAGCTGCTCTTGTTTGCTCTTGTTTTTATTGGTATATACCCTCCAACAAACCACACTGTTTACTTTATTCAATATAAATCTAAGCCCAGAACAGAGTTATAGAGTCTTGTCTTTCTTAGACAAACAAAAAAACTTACTGTCAATTTATGGTCTTTTTGTATATACTCACACCTCATTAGGGCGAAAACTGTTTCTAGAATTTAATCTTTGGTGTGTTCAGTGGTATCTTAGAGCATAAGTTATTTACACATGCTATATGTTGCTATTGATTTTATATTCTGACTTATATCAAATAAAGTTGAATTTTATTATTGCAAATTATTGATTTGTTGAGAACTTAGATGTCAAAAAACACTGTTTTCTTATTATTTCAGTAAAATAAAACATGACAACAGTAAATGGATGTGATTCTATTAATGTCTTTTACATTTCCTCTTCCTGTATGTCTAGAGGTCACTGGGAATTCATTCCTTAAACCTGATTGTGCCTTGCTTCTTCGTGGTCATCTGACTCTGAGTGAGGCACAGTGAAAGCTGCCATGCTCAGGGTGGACGCCTGGCGGGCATCTTCACTGGTTGTTAGCACTGCCTACCATTTGCACTCTTCCTAGTGATGGAGCAAGTAAAGCATCACACTTTCAAAGTGTTCTTCTGTTGGGTAGTTCATAGATGATTTTGGTCCAGTTTCTGCCAACCCTTCACTATCAAAAGAAAGCACATCTCACTGGTCCTCCACGATTCCATTTGTGTGTTTACACCACCAAAGGCGTCTTTGATTCTCGTACTGTAGTTAGTACCTGCAGGAAGGGCTGACCACGCTGTGCATTGTCCTTGCTCGTGGTCTTCCTGGGAGCAGAGTTAAGCTTTGTGACAGCAAAAGTTCCATCTCAGGGACTGTAGGTGGCCCGGAAGTAGCACATACTGGTCCTTTATCTGCTGAAGGTTTTCGTTGTAGACTTTGGGAGTACTGAGTCATTTTTTTTCTAGTCAAAGTCTGACATAAGTGTTAATGATATATATGTTAAGAGAGGTTTTTTGTTAGTAGTGTAATTCTCATGCCATGAGATTCATTTATTTATTACAGCGAATTCCATAGTTTTAAATAATTTACAGATTTTTATAATCATTAGTACAATCTCAATACCCCAAAAAGAAACCACATACCCACTCTTAGTCAATTCTGAACCATCATTGATTGGTTTGTGTATCGGTTCCACACCTTTCATGGTGTAGAATGATGCAGTAGATGGCTTCATGACTGGTTCCCGACACTTGGCATGTGCAGGTTCTTCCCTGTTGTGGTATGTGTGGTCCTTCCCTTTTCCTCTGAGAGGCAGTGTGTTTGAGCAGCACCTTCTGTTTGCCACTGCCTCGCTTGAGGGACACTTGAGTTCTTTCTACTTCTGGCTTCCTGAGTAAGTTGCTATGAATATTTGTGTGCACTGCATTTTGTATATCTTGAGTAGACACAAGTATAAAAGTAGAAGGATTGCAGGGTTGTCTTGTGTTTAAAACTTTGGCAAGTTGTTTATCAGTGGTTGCTCCATTGTGGGTTCCATCGCCAGTTCAGGAAGATTCTGGTCTTACACACCTTGACAACACTTCAGCAACACTTTTTTGTATTTTCTTTTAATCACAGGCATTCTAGTGAATGTAAAGTAATTGATATCTCACCAGTATTGAAGGGAAATTATTTTAAAGTATTGCATAGTATAATCCTCACAATGCTAAGTATTGAGGGACCCAGGTAGAGAATGTTGGCATAGGGAAGGTATTAATAGTCAGAAACATTTTGCGTTAAGACGGGAAGTGTGCAAATAACAGACTACAAAGCTATCAAGTACTGTATCAGTGTGGCATGAAGCACACCTGTCTCAGAGAACTGTAAACAATTGGCATGGCTAATGTGGTATTCAGATTGCATAGAAGCTCAGTGGATTTTGACAGACATGTTAAGATGGAAGTTATTTGGAAGGCTGAAGCAGAAAGATGACTGTAATTGCAAAGCTATCTTGAGCCACACAGTATGTATGTAGGCTGCAAAGCTCTGTTTCAACAAAGCAACAAAAAGTTGTATTGATTTTAAAAGTTATTAAATATAGTAAATCTAAATTGTTTTTGCTTTTTGGTTTTATGTGTAATAGGGCATGTGCATGTGTGTGCATGAGCATGTGTGCGTGCATGTTATGTCCATGAATGTGTGCATGTATGAGTATGTGAGCATGCGTGTGTGCGTGAATGTGGTATGTTCATGCATCTGTGTGTGCATGCGTGTGTGTGCACGAGTGTGTGTGCATCGATGAATGTGCGTGTGCATGAGTGTGTGTGCATGCAATTGTGTGTAGAGGCCCACAGTTGATTCTGGGAATCATCATAAATCACTCATCATTTTGTTCTTTGAAACAGATTTTTTCATTGTAACCCACAGCTTGCTGAGCGGGCTGGCTACTCTTGCTAGCTAGCTTTCTGTGAGGATCCTGTTTTCATCTTCTAAGACTAGAATTATAGGAAGAATGCCACATCTAGCATTTATGTGGAATCTAGGGATTTGAATTCTGGGCTTTCTGCTTACACGACGACATGTTTTATTGCTGAGTCATCTCCTCACTCCCCTAAGGATTTATTAGTGATATTTTCCTCCAATAATTTAAAGCCTATGTTGATCATGTATTTATTGTTTGAATTCTGGTTTAATTGTAAAGTTCACTGGTCCAAAATGGACTAAAAGTTATGAGAACATGTGTCCCAAGTGTGACTCTAGAAATTCTACCAAGTAGATGAACATCTGGTAAGAAAAAAAAAGTTGGTGACTATTTTTGCATAAAATGTTTTACATGGGGGCTGGAGAGGTGGCTCAGGGGTTAAGCCTCTGCCTTGCAGGCAGAAGGTCCTGAGTTCGGATTCTAGACCCCACGTATAGATGCCGGGCGGAAGCAGGGGCGGCCTGCGTTTCCGGTCCTGGTAGGGTGGAGCCTGTGAATCCCGGGGCAGATTAAACAAGGAGGAGGTGGTCCATGGTGGTTCCGGAATTCGCCCCTGGTTTTATACACACATACATACACACATGCGCACACATGCATACATGCACAATTGAATAAATAATAAAAAAAGAAATGTTAAAAAAAAGAAATTGTAGCAGTTGTTAAATCACTAGTGTCTTTTTAGCCAAAGTTGGATCTCACACAAAGATGCCTGCATCAATCAGTGTTTCTAAGCCCCTAATGTTTGACCACCACAGAGATCATTTTAATTTAAATAAGTCAATTAGATTGATTGGAACTTAATCCCCACCTGTACTGACCAAGGAGTGAAGCTGCATGATGAGCCTGAGAAGGCTCCAGTGTCTGCAGATCTTCGGATGATGAGAATCGTGGAAGAAGCTCATCGCGGATGGTCGGACCTCACCTAGGAGGAGACAGAGCTTCAGTAATGCGGTACTGATAGTTTAAAACATTTCCACAAAGAAACAGGTTCATACAACTTCATTGATGAGTTTACTGAATGAAGAAGAAATAGTAATTCAGCACAAGCTCTTCTAGAAAGAACTAACAGAATATTTATCAAATTGCTTTCTGAGTTTGCAATTCACTTAATAATAAATACAGGTAAGAACCATGTAAGGAAGAAAGAAAACACTCAGTTTTGTGTATGTACCTAGATTCAAAAATACTTAAATATTACCAAATTTAATCCACCAACTAAAGATACTGCCCTGAAATGGAATCTGTCTCAGGACTGCAGATTTAGTTCAGCATCAGCACTACATTTCTCCAGTTAATAAAATGATAAAGCTGAACGTGACATAGTCCACTCTGCTTGACGACAGCATTAGTCTCCAGCATGAGCGCTTTCCAGCAAGCCACACCTGTGGCTAAAGATCTAAAGAAGCATAAAAATAACATAAGCCAACACCTTGACCATGAAATAATTGAACTTTTAAATAAAAGCTCCAGAGATTCCGAAGGAAGAAGTCAAGCCATCTTTATTTGCAGGTGGCATAATTAGAAAGAAATTTCTAGGAAATCTACATTGAACTTTTTACAATACAGACTGAGTTTCCTTTATCCAAAAGGCTTGGGACCAAATTGTTTAGACCTTTGGATTTTTTTCAGAAGTGGGATATTTAAATGCACATAATGAAATATCTTAAGAAGAGAATCTAAATCCAAATGAGATTCGTGTTTCAGATATACCTTATATATAGGGAGTTCTAGGCAGTGTCTATAGTGTGTCTGTGTTTTAACTGTACCTGTCATGTGAGATAGGTGTGGAATGTATCACATGTGGTATCTTGTTGGCACTTAAAAGTGTTCACAGTTTATAGTATTTCAAATTTTGGTTTCCAGATTAAGAGTGTTAGCTTGTATTGTCTTTAAATGTTTTTTCATATGTTAACAAAAGCAGTTGTAAATATAGTTTCAAGAACTGCACCATTTATAGTAACATCATTAAAGTGATTCTGTAGAATAGATAATAAGCAAAACTTTTGCACTAAGACAATGTAAAACACCAGAGAAAGTAAAGTCATAACTGCAGGTTCACTTCACATTCACCAAAAGACTCAAATATCGTTTAGATGTGTACTCTCTCATACTCAAGTGTAGATTGAAAATTATCCTGTTAAAAATAATTTGGTAATATTTAAGTATTATACATGCATGTATCTATGTACATCTGTGTGTTTGCATGCATACTGAGACATGTGACAAACTAAATTTTTCATTGAAATGAAAAACAGAACTGCCCACAGCAAGTGTTGGCGGGATGTGAAACAACAGAAAGTGTTTCATTAGTTGCTGACAGGAACTTGAAATTCAAGAACCACTTTTGAAGACTGTTCTGCAGTTTCTTATAAAAGCAAATGTAAAACCTATGCAGTCTAGCAGAAATATACTTTATTACCCAAAAGTTGCTGCTTTTTATACAGTTTGTTAAGGCAACTTTTTTTTTTTTATTTATTCGATTGTGTGTACGTGTGTGTGTGTGTGTATGTGTGTGTGTGCGCGTGTAGAACCATGGGTGAATTCGGGAACTGCCTCCACCTCCTCCTTGTTTATTCTGCCCCGGGATTCACAGGCTCCGCCCACCAGGACCATAAACGCAGCCCCCCCCCCCCCCCGCTTCCGCCCGGCATCTATATGTGGGGTCTAGGATCCGAACTCAGTACCTTCTGCCTGCAAGGCAGAAGCTTAATCTCTGAGCCACCTCTCCAGCCCCTAAAAATGAGTTATTAAATATTGAAATTGATGGTATCAATTTTTAAAAAAATTCTGTTGTTCAAAAGCAGAATGAGAAAGCATCCCACATTGAGAAAAGGTATGAGATTATGCTTTCCAAATCTCTTCCTATTCAGTAGTACGAGTAAGCAGCTTGACTTTGAGATGCGCAGGGTCTGGGCAGATGCTTACCAGAGGAGATGTTTAAACTGTGTGTTATCATGCATACTGGTATGAGACACAACAGATTGCCAGCACCAGTACAGGAGAAGACAGAAGGCAAATGGAGCATTCATACATGGCTGCTTCAAAAGTGTACATGATACATCAACTTGAGAAGTAATTGTGTGCTCCTACAATGGGATATCTTAATTCAAGATTATAATAAGCTTTGGACAGATACAATACAGTTGAATTGCAGAATCATTTATGAAAGAGGGAAATCAAGTGCAACTATTTTGAGTAGTTCCAGTTATATGACATTCTAGAAGAGGCATGGCAGTAGTGCGGAGAAAGTCAGTGTTTGGAGGGTGGTGGGTTTGCTGGAGCCAGAGGGACCTGAGAGAACTTCCAGGCATGTGCACTTGTTCTTTGTCTACATCGTGGTAGTGGTTACCCAATCACACACATTTCATGTTTCACTGATGAGGGTGAGTGTTATTTCCCCCAGTTGTACATTAGTAAAGCATGTGTTAGAAGGAGAGGGTCTGACTCATTAGCATGCAGTAACTAGCAGTCCCTGGAGCCAACTTTGAGGCCTGAATCACTGACAGACTCTTCTGCGTTCTCTCTGCTGAACTCTGCTTCTCTGGTGAGCTTTGGGTTCATCTGCATGTCAGCCTGCAGTGGGGCCGTCCACACACGGTGGGGGTCCCCTCTGTGTGCTGTCCTCTGGGCTCCAGCTCTTTTCTAGTCTGGAGTCCTCATCTGCCTCCTGGACACATGGCTGTTACCTCGAGAGTCTGGGCAGGACAGAGCTTTCTTCGAGGCGTATAATGAAGGTGCGACTTTTCCTGTGTCACAGGACGAAGTGAACCTGTGGTCTTAGCCTCTGGAGCATCGTGAATTCAGCCAGTCGTATTACCTACATAAAGTCACGGGATACCAATTTGAATTGTTTCCACAGAACACAATGAATATCACACATGACGCAAAATAATTCCCTGGGGGGTTTACATCAGAGACTAATAAGTGCATGGTAGCAGGATCTCCTCCCTTCTTCCCCCAGCTCAGAATGCTTTTGATTAAAGAGTAATATGATTAAGGTTAGGGATTAGGGGTCAGGCTGAAGTCATCTTTTTAATTCATACAATTTCTAGAATCAGGAAGCAATAACTGCTAAGACTTTCAGTTGTTCACTAAGTAACATTTCAGTTTTGTAATTCATCGCTCCAATGAGACTCCTGTCTCAAAGAGTTTGGGGATAAGATTTTATTCAGCTCACAGTAACAGTTTCACTCCACGTAGCCGGAGAGTCTGGTAGGAAGCCAAAGGAATGGTCGCCCCATCTACAAGCCATGCTTGCTTGCCTACAATCAGCAGGCTCTCTTCACCTCTACCCACACACTGAGGATAGTCTCTCATAGTATGCCTACCAGCCAGCCTGAACCTAAAAAGACTCTCTTAGGTGGGCTGGAGGCCTGCCTCCCAGCTCTCAGGTTGCCAGTGTTAATCATCACGGTTTCAAAGCATAGGAGAAGTATACACGCCACATGATTTAGAAGTTCTCAGAGAAAGAGTGGAATGTAAGTCTTGCTGTTTGGAGCACTTACAGTGTGAGCTGTTGGGCATGGGGATGTTTTCAAGCCTGAGTGCCAGGAGACAGCAGACCTCCCGTCTTCCTGGCCCTTTCCTAGGACTTACATCTAGACACACCCTGGCTTACATCTACCCAGAAAATGAGAACTGCTCTTACTCGAGATGGAAACTAAATAGATGACAAGAATTCTTGCACTGAGATAAGTTGCTTTAGTATTTTCCACACCACTTCTGAGGGATATAATCTCAGAACATCCACTTCCCTGGGATCACTAGGTGTGTTCTTACTCTTGATCAGCTGGACCTCGTGTAACCTGCATAAGCTCTGAGTGCAGGTTGAACAGAAAAAAATGGGAGTCAGTCTAGCTCACCCATTCATTTCCATTTGGTGCCACTCTGTTAACTTCCCCAACTTCATAGCCGGAAAAAAACTCATGCTGTCTGCCTCACATCAGGCATGTTAGATCACTTCTACCTGATGTCCCCTGATCTTCCATTTATTCTCTGTCTGGTATCAGTAGTAGACCACAAGCTCTTTCTCAATGAAAGAAGCACTTCCATGTGCTTGCTGAAGTAGGACAGCCTTATTTTAAAGCCCAGTAAGTCAAGAAATAAGGGACCGGTATGTGTTGAATAAGACTATACTGGCAGAAAACCATTAGCTATAATGTGAAGGATCATTTCAGTCTAACTCCATCAGTAGATCATGAGACTCTAAGACATGGTACAAAAATAACCCAAATTTTGCTTTCTAGGAAGATGTGTTCAAAGGCACAAAAAGTATGACAGGTCATCTTTAAAAGCAAGTGGACTGTCACTGCAGCTCTGCCAAGTTTTCCAGTGATACGTTTTTGTACCATGATCTACTGCAAACCATTGATGTAACCTTTGGTGGTTAAGGGTCAAGTGTAGACTCCCTCTTCTCTCTATTACTGGGAAATGCATCCTGCCTTGGGCACTGTTGAAGGATAGTAACTTTTCACCTTACCTTATGAATGGTTCATAATTGCATATTTACATACAGTCTGCTGCTTTTGAGACATAAGGGTGATGGAGCATGTAGTGGCCTCTGAAGAGAGGTCTTTGTTGGGGGGGGAGGCATTTCAGCAGGTTTCTCGGCCTTTAGGAACTTTATTGGTGAGTGCATCTTTTCACGGGTAATATTTGGTGCTTGGTTCTGCCACCACATGACGTTCAGTCTTTCAACTTTTGATCTCTCTTGTCCTAACAGGGAGGGCATCAGGAGGAGATGCGCCTGCAGCACAGGGAGAGTGTCAGGAGGGGATGCGCCTGCAGCACAGGGAGAGGAGGGGATGCGCCTGCAGCACGGGGAGAGGAGGGGATGCGCCTGCAGCACAGGGAGAGGAGGGGATGCGCCTGCAGCACGGGGAGAGGAGGGGATGCGCCTGCAGCACGGGGAGGGTGTTGTGCTTGCAGCAGGGTAGCAGAGCAGGTGCCGGCCTTGTCAGGATAAAGCATCCTTGTTTGAAAGGAAAGGTACTTGGCTAGCTAATGCCGCACATCAACGCCAGGGCTGTCTTAATTTGCTCAGTAAGGAGCCTCCATCTGGAGTGGCAACTGCACTTGAAGGCATCTTCTAATTAAGTTTATGATAATCTGTTGTGCTTTTTTCTTTCTTTTTGTCATGTTTTTTCAAGCCTATTAGTTTTTGTTTGGTCAAACTAATGAAAGTGTTTACTAAATGTATAATTCTTAAGTCTCTGCTTCCTTTGGGATGCCTTCTTGGTGGAGAAAGAAATCTCTCTCTCTCTCTCTCTCTCTGTCTCTCTCTCTCTCTCATCCTAAGACACATAGCCACTGCTAGGAAATGCATAGTTTGCAGTCCACAAAATGCCAAGAGAACACATTCCTTTATGATTATCAACTCAGAACTGTAAAGCTAATTTTTTAGTTTTAGTCTAAGGCTTTTCATGCCAACTGATGTTGTTATGTATGGGATTGCTTTTAAATTTTATATTTCAGCTGTCCTTTGTATGTGTGTATAAATTCAACCGACTTTTCAAATATTGGTCTCAGATCCAGAGACTTTGTTGAATTTGCTTCTGTAAAAAATTATCTCTTATTTTGTTTTATATGTCACAATAATCACCCAAGAGTAATGACAGTTTGTTTCTTTCCAATCATTTTATACTTTCTTTTTCCTGCCTTATTCATTGGTTAGGACCTCAGTACTTTGTTAAATAAATGTGATGATGGCCGGCATCCTTGTCCCTTGCCCCATCTCAGAGGTAAAGCTGACATTTCACCATTGCACATGTATGTTTGCCATAGGGCTGTTGTGGAACTGCTAGAGATAAAAGGAATTTCCTGTTATTCTTCTCAGAGGTCTGTATCACAGTTGGATAGTGAATTTCACCAAAATCTTTTTCAAAAGCTACTACTACAGGGCTGGAAAGATGGCTCAGGGGTTAAGGCCCTGCCTCAAAGCATAAGGTCCTGACTCTGGATCTCTGGTCCCACGTAAAAATGTCAGGTGGGAAAGGCTGCGGCCTGTACTTCTAGCCCTGGTAGGTGGAGCCTGGTAAATCCCAGAGTTAAGCAAGAAGGAGGTAGAAGCAATCCAAGATTCCTGAAGTCACCCTTGGTCCTCCACAGGGATACAGTGCCTTCTCTCTCACACACACACACACACACACACACACACACACACACACACACACACACTTAAAAAAAGCTACTACAGTTGGCATATTACTTTTACATCTTTATTCTTTCAGTAAACTATACTAGACTTCAAGTTTTTAATGTTAGTTCTACCTAGTGAAGCACAGCATTCCAAGTATGAACCCATGTTGCTGTGATACAGTGCCCTGTTTATACAATTCTGAGTTTGGTTTGCCAGCATTTTGATAGGATTTCATAGCATATCTGCAAGAGAGTAGCAAATGCTTTCTTTTTTTTTTTTTAAGGATGCTTTTTCAAGTCTTTTGTTGTTGTTATTGTTGTTGTTTCTTTATGTGTATATCAAAGGGCATGGTATGTCCCTGTGGAGGACCAAGGGTGACTTCAGAAATCATCCTGGATTGCTTCTATCTCCTTTTTGTTTCACTCTGGGATTTCCCAGGCTCTGCCCATCAGTGCCAGAAGTGCAGGATACAACCGCTTCTGTTTGATGTTTTCATGTGGGACCTGGGATCTGAACTCAGGACCTTCTGCTTTCGAGGCACAGTCTTAACCTTGGAATGCCCATCTCTCCAGTCCTGAATTATATTTTCATTTGACAGTGCTTTCTCATACATTTTTTAAAATTTATTTTTCTGTTCTTTATTTTTTTCTTCTTCCTATTTTGGGTTTAATTTACTGGTTTGAACTTCCTGAAGCACATCCTTAGATCCTAATTTCATACATACACGTATATACATACACACATGCACACACACACACACACACACACACACACACACACACACTGACATAAACAGGCACAAACATATGTGTTTAGAACTATAAATTTTCCTCTGAACCCAGCTTTTACCCCATTCAAATATTTCTATGAGTCCTTTCCAATCATTCTCTTCAGTAATCTTTTAATTTCAACAGTTATTTCTTTGATCCAATGGTTGGTTGTTCAGAGTATATTTTAATTACTGATGCTTCTGTCTAGTTTTCTATTTATGTGTTTTTTTCCTGGTTTGTAGTCAATTCCCCAGTGATCAGATGATATTCTCCTTATACTTCTAATTATTAAGCCTTAATTTATTACTCAACCAGTAGTCAGTTTGACAGATTACTACAGGTAGTGGAAAGTGAATTCTGAAGTTGTTTGCAGAGCTGTGACTGTCACTGGTGTCTAAACACCAAGGTTCCGAGCAGCAGGACACATTCTGTGTGTGTCTGTGTGCTATTTTGCTAGGGTGAGGAAATGCTTCATGTTCTGTGGGTGCTGTGCAGCATGCAGATGGTAAATTAAGATGTTTAACATATGTCCATTCTGAAATCTTTTGTGGATCTATCATTTCCACTTTTTTAAGAAAGTGTCTGAAATTGAAGGGAAAGCAAGAATGAAGGCCTGGGGAGCACGTCACTGCTTCATGACTGGCCCCCTAGAAATCCCTCCTTGACACTGATGCTCGCTGCGCAACTTAACCATAAGTCGAGTTACTATAGAAAGCAAATACCGTGCATTTTTTCCGGTGTCAAACTTAAGCTCAGGTAATAATGACACTGTAGGCCTGTTGAGTTGTCAGAGCTGGTAGAAGAGATTATTGTAGAAGTTCAAATCAGACAACACCATGACTCTTTCAAGGGAGATTCAATTCCTCACCAGTTTCTGCTTGCCCTTCCCTCTCACATGTAGAGCACTTTTTAAAGCATGGCATTGTCACTCCTAAGCCGTGAGGATATGGTACAGCCACAGTGCTTTAGCAGTGTTGAATCTGAACATGGGTCAGAAGTGAGAGCTGCCCACATGGTCTCTTTGGATAGTGCATCCCCCTTTTGTGCTTGGTCCTAGTGTTACACTCAAGTCTTGTGATGAGCAGCTGACAAGTATGCTTGTCAGTCAGCAGCAAACAGGGTCTAGTATGAGAGGCAAACTACAGAAAGTTAAGTTCTGCCGTTCACTGCAAAAGGATGTTAAGAGGATTTCCATGTAGAGCAGTGCTGAGAGAGAAAGAAGTAACATTGGCTGACAAACCGAAGGATAAGGAAGGCAAGGCCAGACCATGTTTGTTTTCTAGCCAGTATCTTGTCTGTCTCCTCCTTGTTGGCTCCTACATTGTTCAGACATCTACTTGTTTTCCATATGGACACAATGAATGATTCCACCTTCAAATTTATGTAGCTCCTGATTAATCTAAGCCAATATGATAACCCATGTCTTCTACTAACAATGAATTTGAGTAGATATGTGACTCAACTTCTGTCCAGAGGGACCTTCCACCTCCGAGCAAAGGTCAGCTTATATCCCCTCATGGGGGAATTCTTAACTGACTGCATGCTAGAGTGTTATTTAGGTGTAACCATCAAGTTTTATTCCTTGCTGGTTAGGCAGGACCTTTGGAGTTGTTGAATGATTTATAAATTGTATTGTGGCCCTATTTGCAAAAGCAGAAAATACCATTGTCAGACCAGTGAGATGACTCAGCACACAGTGGTGCCTGCACATAACCCTGTTTGCACGTTCCATCCCAGAGCATGTGATGGGAGGAGAGAATATACCATGCCTGCTCTCTCTCTCTCTCTCTCTCTCTCTCTCTCTCTCTCTCTCTCTCTCTCTCTCTCTCAATAAAATACATTTGTTTTAGTCTTAGCTTGTCTGGAGGTGATGTTCTCGATCCCCCAGATGATACTCCTTGCTTCTCCATCCTCACCTCCCATCCCATGCTTAGCTTAATGGTCGCAGGTCGCTGCTGCCCCACGAGGAAAACTAGATGGGAACACGAGAAAGCCAAAGCGGCCCTGGTTCCTGGGCTGAAGCTCACTTGGCCCTCATTGGCAGCTGTAACTGCCACCTGGGCAGGCCAGAGTCACACGGAAGCAACCACAGAGATTGGCTCCCCCTGCAGAAAGCCACGTGACTCACCTGAGTTGGCTGCCACATGCAGTGTATTTAATAGACTTCAGCTGCAGTGTTTCAGTGTGTGTCTATGTAATTGTGGGTGTGTGCATGGCATGCATGTGACAGGTGGAGGACTGCCTTGTTGTGACACGGTTTTTCTGTCTAGCTGGCCAGGGCCTTCAGGGATTCTCCTGTTGCCTCCGTCTCACCAGAGGAGCACTGGCATTGCAGATACTTGCAGTATGACTCGGCTTTTCCTGGTTCTGGGGATTCAGACTCAGATCCTCGTGCTCATGCGGCAGATACTTTATGCCTTGGGCCGTCTCCCCAACCCTGTTCAGTAACTTTTGCCCAGCCGTATTCATAGTAGTTAATCATTGAGACAAATCATTAACATGAAAAAGAATGACTTACACGTGGAAGAAAATGTGGCTTCACATTATTGCTGGATGTGGTGGTACTTGTGTGGACCAGGCAGTGACTGCAAGTGACTTTCAGGGTACTTTGTTTTACAATTTTAGAGCCAGGTGATATGTGAAAAGATGCCAAAACCAAATTCTGGTTAAAGTTTTTCTCTCAGTAACTGAGAAAATAAAGAGGACGTTTTGTTTTATCGCTCTCATTTCTGTTACTTTGACGAGAGAAGAGAGGCCAAGGATTGCAAGAGCATGTGTGAGGGAGTATCCATGCCATTGGGACAGCGTGGGTTTCATTTAGAGCAGATTTGTTTTCATGGCAAATGGCAATAATAGATTATTTTTCCTGAACTTATCAGGTGGGCAGAGAAGAACGGGCAGCCAGGTTAGTTCTGCAGCAGAACCAGTCAGGGGCACTCCAGTGTTTAAAGTTACACCAGCTGGACCGAGGCTAACTGGAACAGTGACCACTCTTGTCCTTGACAGGAAACTGCATTCAGAGAATGAGGACTCCCCCGCTGGATGAGCTGCAGCCACCGCCCTACCAGGACGACAGTGGGTCTCCCCACCTCTCATGCACACCCTCGGAAGTTGGGGACGGGAAGTGTGAGTTTTCCCGCTGCAGCAACAGCCCACGGTGCTCCTACAACAAGTGCCCGAGTGAGGGGAGCACGGGTCCCGAGGCTGCAGGCTTCCGGAGCAAAGGATGTGAGGAGGACGTCCCAAGCGACAGCACCGCGGTCCTGAGCCCAGAAGTAAGCGACGTGCGCAGCACCTGCTGCTGCTTGGCAGGCAGCTTCTGATCCCACTGTGGGTCCCTTTGTCTGGTCATCCAACCCTTCGGGCTGTTCTGGCTTCTTCCTATAGTTCTCCCGCACCAAGGGGATGGGGAGCTAAGGAAGGCTACTGTTCTTGAGCGCTTTAGACCAGCATCTGCAGTTCTTTTCTCGGTCACTTTGTCGAGTACCGTTTCATGCTTTTATTACCATTTAGTCATGGTAGGACTGCTCAGTGCTTCACAAGTCTTTCAGTTAGCCCAGCTATGTATCTCATGCAGTAGAAGATGAACTGGATAAGGGTTGGTTGCCTTGCTCAAGGTTCCACAGTAGGATGTGCTTGGGATGGCTGCTTGTTGAGCTTGCCACGCAGAAGTGATAGCGGAATCGAAGTTTCAAGCTTTTCCATGCTCCAGGCAGGACTTAGCTGCATCATGCTAATGAGGAGGCTCAGGCAGCCAGAGAGTTCATTTTGCAGTGTTCATCTTTAGGGTTCATTTCCTCTTAACGTTTACGTCACAAGCATCTACAGTTTTCATTCTTGACAACTTTCATTCATTCTGGTGTATGTCTGTACTGTCATTATGTGAATTTTTCCTGTTAAAATTAAATAATGACGGTAGCTTCCCAGCATAAAAAACAATTAAACTGCAAACAGATTTTCCTTAATTTAGGGTTTTTTTCCTGTAATTTTCAAAACACTGTTGCTGCTTTCTAGTATGTTTAATGCTATAGTAGCTAAGTAGAAAAGTTCACATTGATGTTTTAGGTTTACTATGTCCTCAGTTTCCATGAAGAATGTTTGTGTTCTGTCAGCTAAACCCATCTGAGACAGCTGCCTTGTGATTTGCAAAATGTGTGGTAGCTGCAAGATGACAGTGGCTCTTGGTTGTAAATGTGCCCAGGAGCAGCTGAGGCCATTTGCTGGAAACTGTGGTATGAGGTGACCAGCCAGCATATGTCATGGTTCCAGTTCCCATCCATAGTCATCTCTGCTTCACAAGTGAAATAAATGGTCATCTTGGGGGGAGACAAGTGTCTCTAACACAGGGAGATGGAATTCAAGTCCAGACACATCAGAGCGAAAAAGGGGTTGTAAGAAGAGCAGTATTGGTTTTAGTACTGGTTCTTGCTGATCTGGGGTGTTGGCTGGGGGATTATTTTGTTGTGCTGCAAATGAATACGGCCCTCAAAGGCCCACAGTAAGACGACGCCAGATGCCTAAGCATGTGTCTTTGAAGGTATGTTTTCATTCGGTTCAGATACAAAGCAGGAAGAGGAGCAGGAGGATGATTTTAACACAGAATTTATCAGAAGGGATAGGTGGCAAGAACATCTGTGGGCGTGGCTCGAGCAGTGCCCCACACAGTGGGTATGACTCATGCAGTGTTCCACATCTGCCTCACTGCTCAAGAGCAGTCCTATTTATTGTCTGCTAACAAGGCTGGAGTTGAGATGTGAACACGGGTACCCAGAACCAGTAGCACACACTAGTTTCGTGGAGATTAAGGGGTCCTGCCACTACTAAACCTTGCCAGTTATCATGAGAAACAGATGGAATGTTACCACATTCCTACGTAGATCCTGACTTTCCATCTCTTTACAGGGACAATACCCACTTGCTCCTCCATGTTTTCTCTGCAGACCATCTATTTTGGGCATATCTTATAGGTTGTAAACTTAGACTCTGCCTGTGTCTGTCAGACCACCTCCTTACTCATTATCTATGGTTATCTGTAATTTTGTCCATATTTCAGAAGCTGCATGCTTGCTATATTAACTCTTCTGACTTTCTTTCATTCTGCTTGTCTTTGTCTTTTATAAATAACATCATTGAATACATTCAAACAATACATCAAGTGCACATTACATGTGGAATTTTGATAACTATGCTCGAATAAAATTTGTGTTGTTTTCAAATTTATTTTACATTCCTGTTACATTGTGTGTTGTGTACTAAACAGAACAGCAAGTACATCAGCTCTTTGATGACCTGTCATAGCTGGCAAATCTAAAACCATGATCCCAGCTCTATGAAAGGGGAAGGACTGTTTTCTTAAGCCTTTTTGACAATTCAGGTAATAGATTTTGTATGTAAAAGTTCCAGTTATGATTTGTAAGAATTGTTGCAACGCTTACAGAAATTTTCTGAAGATACCAGAGAAACAAAATTCAAAAATAGTCATCTAGGATCTTTAAAGGTTTTTTTCCCTGAAAATACCTGCTGTCCTGGTGCTGTTTTAAAAATATTAAATTGAAATCCTAAAGATAATGTTATTAATCTATAATTCCCAGTTACAAAATGTTACACATTGAAATGGCTACTCTGAGTTTTTTTTAAATATAAAGAATGCTTACCCTGATTTACTCAAAGTACATTAAAGGGTAAATTCTGTGACATTTGTTCTTACTTCCCATATGTAATCTGCATAAGACAAGAATCAGATTCCTGCCTCTGGCTTTTCCTGTCCTCTTTCCCTCTCTAAACCAGGCCTACGCATATCAAATTCAGTGTGTACAGTTAGATACTGTGGGGTGCGTCCCACAAGTGCGTGGGCTGAAGCACAGATGTTGGTTGTTGGATGCTCAGCAGCATTCTGGGTAAGTGGGGTTTGTGTTGCAACTTCATTCAGAGCCCGTGGCTCTTTCATTTCTCTGCCACCCTTAGGGCGTCATCCTCATCCTCATGGTCAAGCTGACCCCACACACTGTCCGGTGCCTGCTTGTGGAAAGAGAGTGGAGGGCAAGCACCTCCTATTACACGCTTGACCCAGATGTTTCTAACTCAGTGTGCTTTAGTCTGCTGAAGCTGTGCCCATGGCATGGGCATGAGCAGCTCCGGGGTGTGTCTGAAGCTCAGAGAGCTCCTTTGAGCAAATAGGACCAAGGTCCACACTGCTCACTGCCATAGTGACAGTAAATTCAAGTGTAGAAAGTTCTAGAACCTTTCTAACAGTGGTCCTGATTTTAAAATGAGAATCATGCAATATGTTTATATGTAGTTGAAAGGTCAGAAACCTGATTTGGCATTACAAGTGGTTAATACTATCAACCTCACACTTAGGAGGCCTCTGGGCTCCCAAGAGATTCTCTAGCTCAGGGGAGCCTCCAGGCATTTGTATGGAGGATGGTCTTGATGGCCTTAGCTGATGTGAGAAGACCCCCTAAGCCAGCGATCCAGCACTGAGAGGGTGGAGAGAGCCGTGAGCGATAGCAAAGCCACCCGCTGCCTTCTGCTTGGGACTGGTTGGGCCGTGAGCAGGTCTGTTAGCTGCTGTGTGACCATCTGCCATGAGGAACTGTGGTATAGAAAGTAGAAGGTTTGTCCTTTTAGTGCCTTTATCACAAAGGCAGCTGGGAAGGAATCGAGGACAGACATTGCCACTGACTGGAGAAAAAGCCCAGATACTCCAGTTGGCTGGGAGAAATTAAGAAAATTGCTAATAAAATGGGCACAATTTCTGTCAGGTCAAAATGAGCATATGTAGTTTCAGCTTTTAACTTTTGAAATGTGTGTTTCACCACATTAGTAGTGATTAATTTAAAAATTGATGTTTTGGATTCTGGTTTAAAAATTGAAATAAGATGATATGTAATGGGGAGAATGAATATTTGCAAATGTTTTGAGCCCTTGCCATGTTCAGTCATTTTCTGATCTGCTGGTTCTCACATTTAGTGTGTTTGTGTCCTGTTTAGACAGGGCGTCTGCAGTGTGGGCTGGCTGTGCTTCTCCACACAGCTGCCTCGCTGTTCCTGTCAGCAGCTAGTGCCTCCTCTGGGAGCTCAGGCGGGATATCCACTCTCATTTCTGCAAACAAAGACATCTTTACTATGAAGGTTTTTTTCAGTTTAGCTTACCACTTACATTGCTCTGCCCTGTGGGGTAATTATTTTTTCTGCATTTATGTTTTTCTGTAATTTGTTATGTTTTCTTTATGATGGCAAATGAAAATTGTTCTCATGCTGTACTCTTAAACAGACATTTATTTGCACACTTAGGTTAAGTATTGGGGTTACAAACTAAAAACATGTAAATTTGCTCTTCTTAGGATATGTCAGCTCAAGGATCTTCGTCACAGCTTCCTAAACCTTTTGATCCTGAGCCAGAAGCTAAATATGGCACTCTGGATGTGACTTTTGACTATGACTCAGAAGAGCAGGAGCTTCTGGTGACGGTGACAGCTGTCACAGATATCCCAGCATATAACAGGACAGGTGGCAACTCATGGCAAGTACACCTCGTTCTTCTACCTATAAAGAAACAGAGAGCCAAAACCAGCATCCAGAGAGGACCGTGCCCTGTCTTCACAGAAACATTCAAATTTAACCACGTTGAATCAGAGATGATTGGAAACTATGCTGTTCGGTTTAGACTGTATGGTGTACATCGCATGAAAAAAGAAAAGATTGTGGGGGAAAAGATTTTTTATTTAACGAAGTTGAATCTTCAAGGGAAAATGTCATTACCAGTGATACTGGAACCTTCTTATAATCATTCTGTGAGTATTTTATTTGGTGACCTGAATACAGTTTCTGTTCATGGCCCATATTCAGAATGATCAGAAACCTGAAAACAGCCCAGCCATTTCCTCAGTGTGTTATTGTGGGTCACACCTTTTCAAAGTGTTCCCAGGCCTGTGTGGGTAGGTGAGTTGCCCATGATGATGATACATGATTTATTTTACACATTTCATGTTCTTTTCAAAGCTCCTGCTCGGGTCTCCAGGCTTGCTCCTTGTTCGTCATGTACTGAACAGCTGATTGAAACATCATCTAAACACCTTGTAGAAGTTGCTGTTTCCCTTCCAGGTCAAGAGCTGTCCAGCCTCTGTCTCGGGGAGTGTGGACTGGTACCCAGGACGTGACTGGGTTATCTTTCCAGAATTGCCTTGAAATTCCTATAAAAGTCAAAAACTTGACCTTATTAGTCTTTCCATCCTTTATAATCAAAGACACTGAATTATTTCTGGGAGAACAGTTAAGCTGAAGACTTCCAGATTTTTTTCCCTCAGATTCTAATCGTACATCTTCTCTCTGAATATTTTTAACAAAATTCCCACAAGACTTTGCAGAACACAAGAGAGATGTCTGCATTGTTTATTTAGACCAGGATGATACATTATGTCACATAGTTATTTCAATTACGAGAAAAATCTGTGCCTTTCTGTAAGTGTAAATTATGATTTATAATTATTCCTTTCTGTGTTATATTGAATAAGGAAGATTTTATCATGTAAATGTGCAGATTTCAGAATAGATTTAAATTTTAAAATAGAGTTTTCATGTTTTTCCAAGATCTGGGCTTCGCTCTCATCTTGTCTCCCAGGAAGTGTGTGGTCTTGAGGCCATTCACTGGCCTGACGATGGCAGCTGGGTCATTGCCAGGTCTTCGAAAGAAAGAGTGGTAGATGTGGCAAATCAGTAGGTTCCAGGATGAGTGGAATTAGCACTTGCTGTCATTCAAATTCAGAATAGCACTTCGGAAAAATGCATTTTTAAATGATACCAGTTTGCAAGAGGAAAGGAAAAGGGGTCATGCAGGCCATGTTTATGATAAAGTAAGTACACAGTCTTTACAAAATTCAATGTTATGTGATTATTAATTGAATTTTTAAACTTTTTTACTCTCTGTTCTGAGTAACCATTAGTTTATGTGGAAAATATGCCCTTGTATGAAAATAACCAACTTCCATTAGAAGAGAAAGATTGGTGTCCTGCGTGCATACTTGTGTAGCTTTGTTGACTCCTTTCCCAACTTTGTGCTTGTTGTGCTCATTGCCAAAAAGGAAATTTTGGAAAATAATATGGTTTTGTCTATGGCCATACTCAGTAATTCTGTGTGCTCCTGTGCTACCTGACATTGATTCTGTAATAGTTTTTGTCAGACACTAAATTTATGAAAAGTTTCTGGTAAGTGGCTCCTGAGAGTAAAGCCGTCATCTCTGGTCTTTGCTGGCACGTCCCACGCCCTTTGACATGAGATGTGTGACTGGTTGTTCTTTGCTTTGCTTCTTTCTCCCTTCCCCAAGTCTAGTAACTTGTTTTACAGCTCTGCACACAACTTGTAAGACAAACTCAATTTTATCAGAAGTCTGTTGAAAAAACATAGTCTCAATAGAATGCATGGATTCTCTGTAAATAGCATAATACTAATGTCCTCTTTGCTTTAGTTTTAATACTAACTGTGGAGAAACCTTGTTTTTATATAGTTCATTTGAATTTGTTTCTGATTATATAAGGTCTGATAATATTTATGAGGCATATTCATTAAAAAGAGGCTATTAGACAGGGGGGAGGGCCCAGGGGTAATGGCACTTGCTACACAAATAACAGGACCAGAGTTCAAATCCTGATGGGTGAATGGACAAGGCAGCCCGCCTCTAATTCCAGCTCCTGAGATGGAGCCTGGGATTTCCCAAAGCAAACTGGCTAGCTGTACTAGCTCCATGGGCTATCTCTGGGTTTAATTAGCTATCTCAAAATAAATGTGAGCATTTATAGACACACTTACAAATACATAGACATGTAAAAATGGAAAAGGTTACTTTATATTTACATATTTGTTCTAACGGGTTTTGAATAATTCTTTATTGCAAAAATACTAGTCTTTCAGCAAGGGAAAGTTTTAATCCAACCAAAGTAGTTATAAATTACATTAAAATGTATTTAAGGTTTATAGCTTTTTTCATGGACAGTAACAGAATGCTACATACAAAATATAGTTTCATAGCTAGTTTTTGTTTTAGAAATGTTTTGACTCAGAACCTACCAAATAGACTCTCTGAGAATGAAGCACTGCATTTTGCTTCTGATAAGATTAAAAGTTATTATTGAGATGACAATGTAGCTTGAGCTATCCTTCCTCAACCACTACATGATGGAAAATACAGAGTTGAAAAGTATGTGTTCTGACTTAACTAGCTGTATTAACCCACTTACTTTGAGTAGCAACTTTCTGATTAGTAAAGAAAGAATATTAGACAAATAATCTCTAAGGTTCTGTTCATCTCTGTTAGTCTGAGATTCTGCTATCACTGAAAGATGTGCTGTAAGAAAGATAAAACAGTCCTATGCACCTTCCAGCAACTTTTAAAATGTGGGCAGAGGGGGAGGAGAAATGAGGCATTTTCCTTCCTAAGGCAAACTGTAGAACTCACTTTCCCACTCTCTGGTAGGTAGAGTGAGGCCTTACTGTGTAGACTGTGCTACTCCTGATCACCTGCAGGGAACCTCGTCACCAGCCACCCTGAAGTAGCACCAGATCACCACCCTCCCATGATGCTGTGGGCGAGGCCACACACACACAGAGAAGACACTGTGTTGCATCACACTCTCATGATGCTGTGGGCGAGGCCCCCACAGACTTAGGAAGTAGTGGCCTAGGCAGGAATGGAGTTGGCACTGGATCAAGTACAGGGCAGTGACATCCTTGACACTTGCAAGTACTTTGGGATAGCTCAGCTCCTTTACCAGGTCAAATCTGCACTGCGATTTAGGTTTTATTCTTGAGAAACTTAGCTATTCGAGTCTCTTCATCTCTATTCTTGTAATAAATTGTTATCCAGTTTTATAGGTCAGTTACCTTCTGTGTTCCAAATAAGAACACTGAAATAGCACCGTGGTTTAATACTCATTTGCCGTAATCACTTCTTACTCCATGCTCAGTGGCTGGAATGCAGTCAGTTGTCCTCCTATGTGTGGCGTATTCCCCTCTTAACTTGAATTGTCTCATGTCTTGATGACTATATGACACTCTTTCTTAATGTAAAACACAGATTCTTTTCTTCACTTGCATATTTGGTGCTATATTAATATCTCTAACAATTCCCTATTAAACTACTTTATTTCTATTTCAACTTAATGGTTACTCTGAAATACCAGTAGGTTTTTTTCTTATTTTAAAAAATGAAACTTGTGTCTCACAAATATGCAAGCTTATACTCTACAAATGCTGACCCGCAAACTGGCCTATTGTGTGTCTTGATTGTGAAGATACAAGTTACCAAGTTATCCCAGTCACAGGTGGAAGAAATTGGAATGACTCCTGGTTGTCTTACGTGGCGCTGGTGAATGCTGTTCAGCACAATAGCTGCTTGTCAGAGAGGTGTTCCAAACTGTTCTGCAGATAGCTGTCTCAGCGTGTGGTCCCTAGATAGGTAGTGCCAACCTCGCCTACCCGCAATGCTCAGTGCAGTCCTAAACTCAACCAACTTTGGGGAAGATGGGTGTTGATATAGATGTCCCATTTTAGTCACTTGTTACCAGCACTTGGTAATTAGTTTTGAGTCTGCCCGTTAACTGTTGACCAGTGCCTAAGGAATCCTCTCTCTAAGACTGAGAGTAGCACTAATCTATAGATAGAAATCTGAGCATTTAGAAGGCAGCTTGATAATATGTTCACATAGTAAAACAATAGTAGCGGGGTCCCCACTGGCACCTGTGATATTGGCCACTAGTTCCAATTGCACTACCAGACATGAATTCCTGTGGAGTGGACCTCAAACCTGTCGGAACTGTAGCCTCCTCAGGTTCTAGACCAGTGTCCTCCCACTGAACCACTTCCCTAAGAGCTCAAGTTCAACCAGGATATGATTGTGTTCCCTGTGACCTTATGCCATCATGCACCAGTGTCCCCAGCTTTCCTGGCAGGTCAGTATTGTAGCATGTAAGATCTACAGCTGGGTAAGACCAGTGATGGCCTTTCCCCAAGCAACCCTGGAGAACCACCCAGGGAGGAAGCTGCCTATCAGTTCCTGTCAACTTCTCCATGTCCTGCAACCAAAGCCCGTGGTGTCCTCAACAGTGAGGTCTCATCTTCAAGTTCTGTGGGCAACCAAGGGCAGCTGTGACCACCAACTCCTAGGAGGTTCCCCGCACCTGGCACTGCCTTTTATTTAAACATCTATGACAGGAGCATTATTCACTCATGCATGGCTCCTCCACTGAGATTTTTTTTTTAAAAAATATGTGTATGATAAGTGATTGTGTGCATATGTGATACATGGGTATAGGTGTGTGTGAGTGCACATGCATGCTGTGTGAGTAGAGGTGGAAGGACAGCTTTTGGGCATAGTTTCTCAGTCTTTCTACCTTGTTTGAGACCAGTCTCTTCTCCACTGCTGAGTAAGCCAGGCTGGCTGGCCACTGGCCCACATGGGTCAGTTTTCTGCCTTCTTTTTCTACTAGATTTCTCAGGATTGTAGAAGCTTACACCACTGCATCCAGCTTTTACAAAGGATCTGGCAATCTGAACTCAGTTCAGGCTTGCTCAGAAAGCACATTACCTAATGAGGTGTCTCCACAGATCCATACTATGTTTTTTTTTTTTTTTTTGACTCCCATTTCATTTTTATTTTATTTTTTATACATTTATTATTATTATTTCCGCTCATACAAACTTAATAGGTACACCAGTTCCCTCCCTCCCTCCTTCTCCCCCCAAACCCCCTGCTCTCTCTCCCCTCACCCCTCCCTCCCCATTCTCCGGTGCCTCCCCCCCAATTCCCAGAGAGTCCTTTATTGTGTATGCCTAACTCTCTTCTTGGTCCTCCTCTCCCATGACATACAAGGACCCAGTGGCATTTCCCTGAACCCTTTCCCGTGTTCCCCTTAAGCATAGGAACACTACTGTGGCTGTCAATCCCTTGCCTCCAAGGATCTTGGTGCCTTTAGCAGATGCTAGACTTTGTGAGGTCAATAGTGTGTTGGACATTGCGCAGGGCATGCAAAGTCCAATAATGATTGCTTTGGCCCTAACTTGTGTGGAGTATCTTGCAAATCATTGCTCCTCCCATCCTTTTGCTCTTACAATCTTACCATCCCTCTTCCGCAAATGTCCCTGAGCTTCAGGATGGGGAGAGATTAGTCTGGCCTAGTTCTAGGTGGTTGATATAGAGTCTCTGAAGTTCTGGATTGTGGTTTGTTGATTTTCTTTTGCAGTTTTGTTGCTCCTGCAATGCCCTTCACTCCATCCTGATGGGCATTGTATATCACCCCCTGGCTAGAGACAAAAAGCTGTTAAACTGGAGTCTTGTTATAAGAGCACATTCAAGGGGAGATGTAATAAAAGTAGGAAACCTCAGAGAGGGAGGTGTCAATCACCCATTTGCAAAATGGTTACTTTTTATCTGCCAGACTATATGCCCTCCCCTTCTGGTGAGATCATACCCCCTTAGTTGTAAATGATCAGGAATGAACGTCTGTGAACTTAACCAGGTGTCACATTACTTACTTGCAGTCCTTGATGGAGGCCTATTTTCTCTGCTGTAACATGGTCCCCTCTCTCCTTGTTTCTGGTGTGGCCCTCCAACCCCATCCCTCCTGTTCATAATCCTTGCAATTACTGTAGGTATTACATAGATTTACCTTTGAGTGTCTCAAGGTGGGCTGGATGGGTTTGGTACTAGGAGCCACCTATTAGGGAGTACATACGGCGCTTAATTTTCTGGGTTTGGGATACTTCACTTAATATAATTGTTTCTAATGACATCCATTTCCCAGCAAATTCCAGTAATTCATCATTTTTGATGGCTGAGTAGTACTCCATTGTATAGATGTACCACAGTTTCCTTATCCACTCATCAACTGTTGGACATTTGGGTTGATTCCATGACTTTGCTATTGTAAACAGTGCTGCTATGAACATGGTCGTGCTTGTGCTATCGAGGTGAACCTCTGCTGCATGGGGGGTTATTCCCAAAAGTGGAATAGCAGGGTCATATGGCATTTCAATCTTTAATTTCTTTAAGAATCTCCAGACGGCTCGCCAGAGTGGCTGTATGAGCCTGCATTCCCACCAGCAATGTAGGAGAGATCCCTTCTCTCCACATCCTCTCCAGCATTTGTAGTTGTTTGTGTTGTAGATTTTTGCCATCCTGACCGGGGTGAGATGTTATCTCAGAGAAGTTTTGATTTGCATTTCCCTGATGGCTAAAGAAGTGGAACATTTTTGAAGATATTTATTAGACATTTTAATTTCATCCCTGGTAAAGTTTCTTTGAAGTTCCAGGGCCCATTTTTTAATTGGGCCATTGGTTTCCTTGATGTTTAGTTTTCTAAGTTCTTTGTGCACTCTGGACAGTAGCGCTCTATCAGATATGTGGTTAGTGAAGATTTTCTCCCATTCTGTGGGTTGCCTTTGAGCTCGTGTTACAATCTCTTTATCTGAACAGAAGCTCTTTAATTTCACAAGATCCCAACTGTTGAGAGTTGGTAGCAGTGACTGTGCCATTGGAAATGTTGGCCTAGCCCAATCAGCTCGAGGGAGTTCCCTATCCTTTCAACTATGGATTTTATAGTCTCTGGCCTTATATCAAGGTCCTTGATCCATTTGGAATTAAGTCTTGTACATGGTGACAAGTACAGGTCCAGCTTTAATCTTCTGCATGTGGAGATCCAGTTTTGCCAGCACCATTTGTTGAAGATGCTGTTCTTTTTCCATTGGATTCTTTGGGCCCCTTTGTCGAAGACCAAATGGCTGTAATTTTGTGGACTTATATCTGGGTCTTCAACCCTTATCCATTGATCTGTGTGTCTATTTTGGAGCCAGTACCAGGCTGTTTTTATAACTATGGATTTGTAGTATAGACTAAGGTTTGGTATGGTAATACCTCCAGCAGTGTTTTTGTTACCATACTACCTTTTAAAATTGTATTTTAAGCTTATGAAATAGTAGGTTTCCATATGACTTTTGGTATGGCTTGTTTCTATAAGGCCTAGAAACCATAAAATTTTTTTAATGTTTTTAAAGAGTTGTTTATTAAAAACAAAGATTATGTGTCGGGTTTATGTGGTAAGCAGAATTCTACAATGCCCTGTTACTCTTATAATTGTTACATTATATGACAGGTTATTTTGCATAATTTAGACTTAAGGGTATTAATTAACCTTAAAATATGATAATTATTTTTATAGCCCTCTGGTTAATAGTAAAAGCAGAGAATTTCAAAATTTGATGGGAATTTTACACAAAGCATGTTTCCCATTCCTGAAATGGAAATAGTTTAGGCCGTGTGTCCTCTTGGTCCTTGGAATAACCTCTTCTCCAACCATAGAAGCGGGCCCTTGAGTTTTCCAACTTGGAGGTTAGATTCAGCCGACTGCCTAAGAGGCTGGAAGTGTGATCTCTATCAGCCTCTCTAGATGAGTTTTGCCCAGGTAAAACTTTTGTTTCAGCTTTGTGAGACTTTTGGGTAGGGAAATCTGGTGAAGATGAGAGACAACAAATAGGTGTCCTGAGCTTTCAAGGTTATGATAATTTGTTAGTAATAGAAAACTAACAGATATTGGTATTGAAAGTGGAATGCTATCATAACAAATTCCAAAGCATGTAGGAGTGACTTAGGAATTGCTGCAATTGAAGGCTGGGAGAAATTGGAGGGAAGCTATGCAGAGCGTGGTAGAGGACATTAAGGTTCTTGGAATGAACTAAAGCTCTGGACCATGAGACTCCTGCTTCTGAGAGCAGAAGGGAGTGAGATGCATGTTCCTGGGCCTGGTCAGTGAGCTAAGAAGTAGCTTCACAGAAGCTATGTGAAAATCAGAACCCGTGAGCACTGCAGGCTCAGTGCATAGCGTGCTTCCATGCCAGCACGAGGAGCAGAGGTCGGAGCCCCATGAAGCACTGCTGTGGCACTGTGCGCTGTATGCCCAGCATTGGGGGCAGCTTTTAAGTATGAAGTGCTACAAGAGTAGAGTTTAGAAAGCGGCAGGTTTGCAAGCAGGATTAAAGCAGGTGTGTTGGTGTGGATATGAAATGTACATGAAAGACTGATGTTGAAGGCTTGTTCCCTGGATGGTGCTATTGAGAAGCGAGACCTCTAACCTCAGGAGATAATCCCTCGCTAATTAATACCCTTAAGTCTAAATTATGCAAAATAACCTGTCATTGGGGGATGCCCCTGGAGTTTGTCAGCCAGTCAGCAGAACCAGCTAGACTGAAGGTTCAGCGAGAGACCCTGCCTCAGAAAACAAGATAGAGAGCAATTGAGACCCCTGATCTTGGCCTCCACGTGCACACACACCTGTACATACACAGATGTATATGCAGACAGAAAGCATAACTTGTAGCTGAGTAAATTCTTATGCAATTGCAGATGTTGCAGCATGATTATTTTTCTTGCTGCTTTTATTAAAATTCAGGAGACACAAGTTGAGGGGCAGACTGTTTCAAAAGAAGTCAGGTTATGAGCAGTAGCCATTCAAATATTGGTGATTCTGGAGCAACATTGAGAGACCAAGCTGTAAAGGCTGCACAGACAAATCTACAGAAGCCTGAAGTGTCCACTCAGCCCTGCCAAGAAACAAACTGTGGAGCAGTGTTTTGTGTTCTTTCATGACCTGTAGTGCTCTTCCTGCAGAAGAGTTTGTAAGCCTGACCCTGTTGAAATTGTGATGGTTTTATGAGCTAAACTCTCAGCTAAGTAAACTTAGACTGAAATTCAAATCGGTGTAAAGAGTTGCTGTTTTTATTATGTCAAAAACCTGAAATGTTTATGAAGTTGATTTGGAGCCAGGTTGTGAAAACAGATGGAGCAAAAATTGGGTGCTGGAAGAGTGTCATTTCTCGTTGTTTAATGATAAAATATTTTGAAAAATTGTCATCTACACTGATATGGATGGCAGTTAATACAAAAATGAGCTTATAACCCTGGCAAAAAGGTGAAGAATACAGACCCTACCATGAATTCATTTGCTGTTAGCTGCTTTTAAGTATGAAGTGCTACAAGAGTAGAGTTTAGAAAGCGGCAGGTTTGCAAGCAGGATTAAAGCAGGTGTGTTGGTGTGGATATGAAATGTACATGAAAGACTGATGTTGAAGGCTTTTTCCCTGGATGGTGCTATTGAGAAGCGAGACCTCTAACCTCAGGAGATAATCCCTCGCTAAGTTCATGCCAAAGGGAGAGGAGAAGGACCTAGCCGGAGGAAGCAGGCTCTGGGGTGTGCCACTAAGCCATATGTCTAGCTCCTGGCCACTTCCTTGTCCTCATGGATGCCCAACTGCTGTTAGGTGAGCAGTTTTCCTCCACCGCACCTATCTGCTTCAAGCTCTGCCCAGAAGCACTGGGGATGAGTACCAGGGACTGAAATCTCTAGAACTGAGCCAGAAGTAAGCCTTCTCTCCTTTGAGTTACTTCTGCTAGTATTCTGTCACAGGAAGGTGGCTAAACAATCAAGGGCATGGGTTGAAAGGTGCAGGTGAGGCACTCCATGTGAGCCACTGAGCCCCAAAGGCTCTGACAGCCGCAAGGACCAGATCACAAGTGCAGTCACCATCTTCAGATCCTCCTGGAGTGGTGGATCGTTGTGCCACCCAGAATGGCATTCCTGTTCCACGTGCCTATAGGCCGGGCACTAACGCTGCTGCGATCCTCCCGTGAATGTGGCCAGTAGAGGAAAAATGGGAATGCAGGAGACAAACAAGTTCTGCTCCCAAGATTTGAGACCAGGAACAAATTACTATGAATCATCTTTGAATGAAACCCTTGCTCACAGTTGTATGCCAGATGTTTGTGTGGCAGATCCCAGGTGCAGTACATCAGTCCTTAGGATATTCAGCACCTAGAGATTCTTCCATTTGGCCTCAAAACCATGGCCGAGGGGCCGTGGATGCATTTAACGCTCTGAGTTGATTCCAGCGCATGGGGAAGTAAAAGGCAATGGTGACAGGCATTTGGTGATGTGTTTTCCTCAGGGAAGGAGGCAGGCGTCACGTGTGTGGTAGCGAGTAGGATCTGGATGTCATTTCCTGCACGTCTGCCTGCTCTTCTTCCTGTAGAAGAAGCGGGAACTACCGCTATGCTGGATTTGTGACTTGTGACTTACCTCTGCTCTGCTCAAACCTAAAGAACCAGAATGGGGTCTTCCGGTCAGGGAAGCGTGTGTGGGTGGTAGTGTAGCTCTCAGCTTGCGGTGCAGGGTGCCTCACCAGTCCAGACAAGAAGACCCATCGTGTCACACTGCTGGCAGGCCTGCTCTTCCGACTTTCAGCCTCTGCTCCAGAATCAGGCGAAGCAGGGAACTGACTTCTGAAGTACTTAAGTCTCTGACATGGTATAGGAAGCAGATTCCAAGCAGGAATGTAGCATGCTGCATGTTTGTGATAAGTGTTTTGGGGGGTCAGATCTTGTGAAGGAGGGAAAGGAGCCCCAAGTACCTGGTATCAGCCTCCTCTGATCCCCTGGGCAAATGTGTTTCACAACCTAAATGGTTGGTTCTCATATGTTCACATTTAAAATCTTGATATAAAATTTAAATTAATGGGTGCTTCATTTAAAAATGCTTACAGTGATGTAGCATTTTGGGTGATAGATTAAAGGTGTGTGTTTTATCTCGATAGACATCCTAAGCCAATCCGTAATAGTTCTCTTTACAGTCTGTCCTGTGAGCTGCTGGTGCTGAGGATCATGATGACCGCAGGAGAGTTGTGGTCTGCTGTCCTGAGGTGGCCGGAACTTGTCCAGCCCAGGAGAATTGAAAGAGCCCAAAATGCCAGTCCACCTTGTTTCTCTGTCTAGTCTGTTTGAAGTTTAGTTTAGAGAAGTGGGTTTAATTCATCTGCTTTTGTTGTTGTTGTTGTTTTGTAACACAGCAATGAGCCTGAGAAATAGTGACTGCAGTCCCGAGACATAAGAACTTCACCTTAATGAATGATTCGGATCAAGGCAGGGATTGATTAGCAAGTGCTCATCCTCACTCTCTCAGTGTTTAGAGTATGTAGGGACTCGTCGCAAGCTTGGGAGTTAGGATCTCACTCTAGGAAATAATGAGTTCATAAAAGTAATTCTGTAAGGTAGTGTGCATGTTTCCTGATGTCTATTTTAAATGAGATTTAGGTAAATATCTGTCATTAATATTATACCCATTCTTGCAGGTACTCCTGTCTTTTCTCTCCTGGAATCAGCCGTTTGGGTGAAATCCATACCTATGGCCTTGAGTCTGCAGTGTTAGGTCGAGTCAGCCCTGTAGCCAGCACCCGACCTGGGTATTTGCCTAGATTGTGATCACGGATCCACTGAGACAGCCTTTGTAATAACTAAATATCAGTTGCTATCTCAAGACAAAATAGCTGTTCTTGGGGTTGAAAAGATGGCTCAGGGGTTAAACTTTTGCCTTGCAAACACGGATCTGAGTTTGGATCCTGTATTTCATGTAAAAAAAGCCAGGCTGAAATGGTGGCAGCCTGCACTTCCAGCCCTTCAAGTCAGAACATGGGAGTCCCAAAGCAAAGCAATAAGGTAGAGCAATCCAGGATGATTCCCAAAGTCACCTTTGGACTTCTATGGTCACAAAGGTGTTCTCTTCTATATACACCCACACACACACATACATACCCACATCTACAGAAGCAAAGAAAAAAGGGGAAAAAATAAAATACTTCTTCTTAATTTACTTTGAATAGCTCTACCATTTCATATGTATATATTAATAATATCTATATGATACATGAAATTTTCTGATGTTACAAAACATTACAAAAATAGTGATTATTCCTTTTCCTATATTTCTTAGACCCCAAGTGTGGTGCACATAGTTTTGCTCTATTTCAAAATTACCTGATATTGTAAAATCAAATATCCTATTTATTTAGGAAAAAATATTTTTTCTATATTTTACAGTAAGACAAACAGTGGATTTAAAGTATCAACATGGAAGTAAGTTAATGTTACATGTCATTTTCCCAACAGAGAAGTGTGTATGTAAATTTAGAAGGCTTTTATAATGTGAAAATACCCTCGTGGAACATTCTCTTGGGGCAATACTAAAAGCTCCTGGTTCCTAAATTCAATCTCTTTTTTCTTAAAATACTCGGAGTGACTTCTTTCCTTCAAATCTTCCCAGCAGCTCACAGTGCAGTTGGTTCTGAGCACGTGGTGATACCTTCTGTGCAGACTTGCATGTGTGGTGCATGTTTGTTGTCTGCCCCGTGCTCTGAGGCTGAGGCAGGAGCATTGCTGTGAGCTTGAAGCCAACCTGAATTACATATAGAGGGAGTCATTCCAGGCCAGCCAGGGCTTAGAGAGAGAGCCCTTTCTCAGAATAAGTAGATCAATAAGCACGGAAGCAACTGGATTTCTCAGACAGCTCTACCAGCCATTCATATCTTGTCTCAGAGTAGTGTTTAGCAGTGCTCGTTCTTGAAGTTCAGTACTAGATGTGAGTCAGAGTCCCTGGGAAACATTCTGGGTCTTTTCTTTCCACAGTTGCTCAGATGTACTTCAGTGCACAGAGAATACTATAGATGTGTGCTGTGATCTGAATATGAGTTGTCCCCCAAAGATCCATCTCCTGAAAGGTGGCAGCAGCCAGTTGGCAGGACCAGAGAGCTCATTCCATTGATAAGTAGGTGATCAGTCTAATTGATTAGACTGAATATGGGGCCTGGTTGGAGGCAGGAAGTCCCTGGACCACCTTTGAAAGCTGTGTCTTGTTCCCTTCTCTCCCCTCTGCTGTCCTCCATCTACATCCTCGCCCTCCGCACTCTGAGCTTCAGTACAGACCCGAAGCAATGGAACCAGCCTGCTGCGAATCTGCACCTCTAAAGCAACAGGCCAGAACAAACCTTTGTTCCTTAAATTGATTGTCTCAGCAGCAACGAGGCTAACACAGCGTTGTTAAGGAATATGTTTTTGTGTATGCTGCATTCATTAGTTAACAGTATGTATTTATTAGGCATCCCAAACAATAGAACTTGTAAACACATGAGTGAAATTATGATAAAAGTGTGCAGATAGCTCATTTTTAGAAAAATCCCTCACCACTAATTAACAATATTTGTGAAGAGCCTGCAGTTACATTCAGTGACAAGTCTTTTAAGTTTCAAGTGGATACTAACTAAGGAGTAGTAGAATGTCATAATCATGAGGGAGACCCAGAGAGTGGGGTTTTCTTTAGTCACCACAGGACTGGTTTGTCTTTGACTTTGCCCTTGCCTTCTATGGGTTAGCATCATTAGAAAGCAGCCTTGAAATGCCAGGGTCTCTATAGGCTGTGGGCCCATTTCAGATCCAGGCATGGTGGACGCTGCGTGCCCAGAACTGGGCTGTGGGTCACCACCAAACCACATAGGTGGTTGCTGGAAAAGAGTGAGCTTAAGATGCCATCTCAAGAGAGAGGTGACACAGGGAACCTCGGCAGATGGCAGCATTTAATGCATGCTGTTGCGTTCATTAAAATCTGTTGAAAATAAATATATGCAAGCCCCTTCTAAGACCTGGGTGGTGGCTTGAGTGTTGGCATTTTTTTATGCTGCTTGAGAGACTTGTGCCAAATTCACTGATATGCTGCCATCTTTAAATTCATCTTTCCTCTGTCTTGTTTCCCACCGTTACTTCCAGGATATCTAGAACTGAAATGGGTCATTGTTGAGTTCCGAATGGCATAATATTTACCTTGAAACAAACCATGATGTTAAGGAAACTCAGGGACTTACCAGTGAAATAAAAAACTTTTACAAAATTATCTACTCAAATTATAACCACATCTATTACAAATAATTTTAATTTGTAAAATGCCAGTAGTGGGGATTGCGACCTGAGTGTTTTGAGGTGGAAGTACATGTCTGCCTGGCAGTGTTATCTGTTTCATTGCCTTTGACTTCTTTCAAGATTTTACAGACCACATTACTTAAAATATTGAAACTGTTGCCGTGGTTTGTTAGTGGTTGAACATATTTTGAGAACAGGAAAAGAAATACATTTTAAGAAGAATCTGTCATTGTGGCAATGAAGAGATATTTTGCCAGTTGCACATGTACCCTACAGTGTCCTAGATTTTCTTTTCATTCTGGTTATGAATAGAGTTTGTTGTGGCACTAAACCATGAGAAACTAGCTTGCCAGACAGTCAATTCCCTGAACTCCAGCGGGTCTTTTAGGAACCCAAGTTTGGGAAGCTATGCCAAGCAGCCCATTCACTTCCCTCTGGGACATGTTGATGGTGTGCCTCTCCTGATGTGAGGTAGAGTACGCAGAGATCTTGTTCTGAAGCAGCCGGTCATGGCGAGAGGAGGAAGGTGACCGAGGCCTCTGCAGTTTTCCACGTCTCATCTTCTTAAAGCCACTTTTGAGCTCTGTGGAGATAGTTTCAAACTTGTGAAATCACCGAGGTAGCTGGAGAGTTCCCTGTGAAGCTTCTCAAATGTTCTTGGAAATACCCTCACATGTGTGTCTTGATGAATGCACAAATCATATTTTGTCATTTCATTTGTCAGCAATGTATGTATAATAATCAAAATTTGAGTCAGAACTAATTTCAAAGTATGCTCTGTAGCATGCAAGAATCATTGCCATTTTAAAGTTCAAGAAAGGAAATTTCAAAGCTTGTGGTGTTGGTCAGCTGTCCTAACTGCTTAGTGAACTTTTCTTTAAGACTCTATTTTGCATGAAGTTGTTAGTGCATTCTGGGACTAGCAGCACTCAGTAAGATCATCATTACTACTAACCATCTCTTTTACTCAATTCTCCCCCTAGAATAGTTTCATTTGGTTTCCTTTTAGTGACACTTCATACCTTGTTGCTATAATGAAGCCATATCAAGCCATTTTGCTGTTATTACCATTCTATATGAATTCATTTTTAAGATTTTTCTCTCTTTTATATAGGTATTCTTACTAGTAATATACAGATGGCACTTGTTATAAAGAATGAAAGGAAATTTAAATTTTAAAACTCTTAATTGTACATTGGTATAGTGTATACCATATTGCCTTTCATGGCTACACTCTATTGTTATAGAGGCAAGACTTATTTATTTATTCTTTCTTTATTCTATTGGCATATATGTAATCATACATATTGTTGTAGTTCTCACTTGAAGTGTCCCCCAAAAGGCTCATATGTTTCAGACTTAGTGGGAGATCCGGAAATGGAAACTAAGGTGGTAGCTGTGGTGATGGAGGGGGAGGATGGAGGGGAAATTTTGGTAGAGGTAACTAGTAACTACAATGGTAATAGGAGCTATAATAATTTTTGGAAATTATACTGAACGACAGCAATTAGATTGTGGACCCCTGAACCCTTTCCCCCAACTTGGGGGACAGCCCTATAGTGGTAGTGGCAGTTGTGGACCTGGTGGTGGTGGCGGTGGTAGTTATGGTCGCAGAAGGTTTTAGAAACAGCAAAAGAGGGCTCCAATTCTTAGCAGGAGAGCGTGAGGCATCGTCAGGAAAGCTCTAGGCTTCGTGGCGCCCGCTGTCCCATATGCATGAGAAGAACTGGAAAGAGCCGCCACCAAAGGAGCGCTGATCCGTCACTGCAGCTGATACAGGAGCCCTCTCCTCTAGGGCTGTGCTGGCCCACCGTGCAGGAGGTGCGCGGCCAGACGTGTGTCAACCAGATGTACATTTCCACGGCTTTGTGGACTTTGTCTTTTTTCTTTCCATCACACTTGTACACAAGTGCCCTGCACGTTGTGATAGCAGCACAGGAATAAATGTGAGGGTTTAACTTTTCAAAAGAGAGGAGCAGGGCTGGAAGATAGGGCTTCTCATAGTTCCCACAGACAGAGCCAGCCCCCCTTTCTCTTTATCCCAGGTACTTGCTGCAGCAGCAGACAACTGCAGACAGTCTGCCCTCTGCAGAAGTGCCCTCCCGACATGGCTGTCCACATGCTTTCTCCCTTCCTCCACGGCTCCTTCCGTCTTTCCACCCTGCCTGTGTGTGTGCTCCCCTGAGGGTGCGGCCCTGAGTGTGCACGTCTCTGTGAAGATGCCTTCTCAGCTTTGGTGGAGTAACAACCCTTGCCCATCCCTCGGTGAGATTCCAGGTGATGGTGGCAGCCCCTGACCACGTGTGTAGATTGTGGTGGCCCCTCTTCCTGGGCTTCTGTAGACATCTGAGGCTGGATCTGTGTGGTCTACCCTTGCCTGGCCTTCTGGGCTCTGGTGTAGCTCCTGTGAGTTCCACTGCTTTCAATCTTTGCTTATCTACATCTCTTCCCTATTCCCAGGAATTTTTCTTAAACCCTGTTAAAATGTAGCTTCATTCCTGCTTATACCTTGACTATTGTATGAACTTTCGTAGGTCATATATTGTGCACACAAGTGTCCTGTAGGCATGTACCCCTCCCTATAGGGGAGAAGTTCTGAAGGTGACACGCGTCTCTTAGTGAGACTTCTTTAGAAAACCACCCCTAGGGAGCTGGAGAGGTGGCTCAGGGGTTGAGCCTCTGCCTTGCAGTCAGAAGGGTCTGAGGTCGATCCTAGACCCCATGTATAGACGCTGGGCAGAAATGGGGCGGCGCTTGCGTTTCTGGTCTTGATAGGGCGGAGCCCCTGAATCCCGGGGCAGAGTAAACAAGGAGGAGTTAGAGGCAGTCCATGGTGGTTCCCAAATTCGTCCGTGGTTCTACACACATGCACACATGTATACATGCACAATTGAATAAATAATAAATAAAAAATAATAAAAAAAAGAAAACCACCCCTAGGCTGGGAGCACCTTAACGTAGCACACCAGTATTACCCTTCCTCTTGACAATAATAGACGTGGTTGGAGATGGAATTGGAGTAGGGGAGCAGCTTACAGCTATGGTTTTCAGTATGTGTGTGTATGGTGTGTGGGTGTATGTATGTGTGTGACCACATGTGGAGGTAGACGAAGGTACATATATATGTACATGAGCATGTGAAGGCTTAGAACTGGTGTCAGTATTTTCCTAGATCATGCTCCACCTTATTCGCTTCGGTTGAACCCACAGCTTTGATACAAGATAATAAGTTAGCCAACTGGCTCCAGCTGATTCTGCCTTTCCAGAACTAGAACTCTATATTGAGACGTGTCCTCTCCATTCCTATGTTCTCCAAAACTTTTATCATGAAGGGATGTTGAATTTTGTCAAAGACCTTTTCAATATTTATTGGAGGATCGTAAGGTTTTTATTTTGAGTCTGGTAATATGATAATTCACATTTATTGATTTAGGTGTGTTAACCATCCTTGTATTCCTGGAGTGAATTTGACTTGATCATGATGTTTAATCTTTTGGATTTGTTTTTCAAGTATTTTATTATTTTATTTCAAGATTTTTGCATCTTGTATTTATTAGTGAGATTGGCCTAAATTCTCTTTCTTTGATATTTCTTTCTTTGGTTTTGGAATTAGTAACAATAGCTTCATAGAAAGAGTTTGGGAGTCTTCTTTCTCTATTTTATGGAATAATTTGAGAATTAATGGTGTTAGTTCTTCTATGAAAGGCTCATAGAATTCTGCATTGAATGCATCTAGTCCTGGGTTTTTTTAGTTCATCACTATTTTAATTCATCACTTGATCTGTTTAAAGTATCTATTTCATTTTGAGTCAATTTTGTTAAGTTGTGTATGTTTAGGAATTCATTATTTCTTTTAGATTATCTAATTTATAAGAGTATAAATGTTTGAAACAGGTCCTTATGATTCTCTGGATTCCTTTAGTATTTGTTATGATTTCCCCTTTTTCCTTTCTGATTTTATTGATTCGGGTTCTCTCTCTTCTTCCTTTGGCTAGTGTGACTAAGGATTTGGCAATTTTGTTTATGTTAAAAAGATCCAGTTCTTTGTTTCATGATTTTTTCTTTTTGTATTTTTCAGTTCCAATCCATTGATTTCTGCCTGGATATGGGATATTTCTTCTTGTGCACCACTTTTAGGATTGGTTTGTTTCTTTTTTTCTTTTTTTTTTTTTTTTTTAAGTTTTCAGGTGTAACATTAAGTCATTTATTTGAGATCTTTGTTTGATGCACACATTTACTGCTATACACGTACCTCTCAGGACTGCTCAATACATCCCATGAAGTTTGGGAAGTTGTGTCTTCATTTTCATTGGACTCAAGAATTTTTTTAATTTCTTATTTTATTTCTTCTTTGACCTATTCCTCATTCAAAAATGTGTTATTTACCTTTTTGAGTGTGGTTTCTGTTCTTCCTTTGTTGTAGATGTCTATCTTTATTCCATGGTGGTCAGATATTATATAGGGAATGATTTCAAATGTTTTGTATTTATGGAAGCTTGATTCGTGTCCTAGCATATGGTCTGTTTTTGAGAATGGTCCACGGGCTGCTGAGAAGAATGTGTGTTTTTCAATGTTTGTGTAAAATGTTCTGTTCATATCTTTAAGGTCCTTTTGATTTATGGCTTCATTTAACTCCAGTGTATCTCTATTTTTGACCCGTTGACCTGTCCAGTAGTGTGAGTGGGGTATTGAAGTCTCCTGCTTCATTATGTTTGGGTTGATGAATTGTTTTGCCTCCTGTAGTATTTGTTTGATGCATTTGGGTCCTTCTGTTTTTGGTACATACATGTTTAGAATTGTAAGATCTTCCTGCTGGAATGTTCCCTCAACTAGGAGGTAGTATCCATTTGTATCTCTTACGGTTTGCTCTAGTTTGAAGTCTATTTTGTCTGATATTAAGATGGCAATTCCTGGTTGCTTGCTCTTTCTATTTGCTGGAGTACTTTTGGCCATCCTTTCACTTTGAGAAAGTGTCTCTTTCATGGTGAGGTGTGTTCTTGAAGTGACTGATAGATTGTGATGTTTGATCCAAGCTATAAGCTGAATTGAGGAGTTGAGCCCATTGACACTTTATTACTGTAAGGTGTTTAGTGATTCCTGATATTTTGTTGATCTTGTGATGTTTGAATTTTTAGTCCCTCATTCAGCTCTTGTGCTGATTTTATTTATTCCCTTTAGCTTCTCTGATGTATTTATCCCTCTCGTCCTCCGTACACATCCCTTCAGTATTCTCTGTAGCCCTGGTCTGTAGCCACATAATAGTGTTTTAGCCTGTTTCTGTCATGGAATATTCTTTTTTCACCTTCTATTATGACTGACAGTTTTGTTGGCTCTAATAGTCTAGGTTGGCATTTGTGTTCATTCATAACTTGTATTATGTCGCTCCAAGCCCTTCTGACTTTTACAATTTGCATTGAAAAGTCAGTTGTTATTTTGACTGTTTTGCCTCTCTATGTGACTTGGTCTTTCTGTCTTGCAGTTCTTAAGATATTTCTTTTTAATGTGCATATTTAGTGTATGGCCTGTCATATGCCATGGGGTAATTTTTTTTTTTTTTTTTTGGTCCTGGGTATTTGATGTTCTGTATGTCTCTTGAATCAGGATAGGTATATCTTTTCTTAGGTTGGAAAATTTCTTGTATTAGATCATTAATTATGCATGATATATTTTCCTCTTTTCGTCTGTTTCTGGGATACTCATGATTTATATGTTGGGCCTTTTGATGGTGTCCCAGAGTGTGATGGTTACTCTTAACTATTGTTGTGAGAGAACGTCCAAAGTCAAATAACTTAAGGGAGGAAGAGAGGTTTATTTAGCTTAGAGTTCCAGAGGGGAGAAACAGTCTTTCATGGAGGAGGTGACATGGTTGGTGGCTGAAGCTGGAGGCAGCTAAGTCACTGCAAACATCCAGTAGGCTAGAGTGTAACAGCTGTAGCCTGGAGGATTCCTGGGGAATCTCTCTTGTTTCTAGTCTCCTGTTCTATGGTTCCCTTTATCTGGTCTGCTACTGGGAGGTTCCAGTGGGATCTAGGGCTGGTCTTTGTATTGTAAATGTATTAATCCAGATAATCTCTTCAGGTGGCCAGCTGATCTTGATTAATGTCAGGTGTGTCAGGTTGACACCCAGGATTAACTGTCATGCAGAGTTCCTGTATGTTCCATTCAAGCTTGTTTTTCAACTTACCAGTTTTTCTGATTGACTTATTAACCTCTCCTATCTCGTCTTCCAGATCTGAGACTCTGTCTTCTCTATGATCAGCTCTGTTTTTGACACGCCATTGAATTTCTTATAGAACTGTTGAATTTTTTTAGTTCCAGTGTTATTTCGGCCTGGGCTTTTTTCAGTGTTTCCATGTTTGTTTTTTCTTTAGGTTTTCTTCAGTGTTTCTAGATCTGTTTTCAAGTTCTCTGCTTTCATTCTAATTGTGTCTTGTTTGTGTGAGTTTATTGTGTTCTTCAAGTTCATTTAGGCATTTATCTGTGTTCTCTTGGAACTGTTTGAATATATATATAATCAATCTTTGGAATTCATTGTACTGATTAATTGCTCTCTTGGATACCTTCATGGACTATCCTTTGTAGGAGCTGAGGCCTTCAGGTTAGGGATTTTGGGAGGAAACATGTTTTATTGGCTTCTTGTATCTTTACTATTTTTCCAGTGTGATATTGATATCTGGAATTAGGTTGTTGCTATTTTCTTTGATTTATATTGTTATTCACTTGTGTCTGTTATGAGGATTTTTATTTGTGTGTACTGCTTTTAAGATGGGTGAATGTTGATTGAAATTCTATCTGAAGTCACAAGGTATTGGTTCTTTGGTGGAAATGTCTTTTATTTCAGCACATATTTCAGCTGATATTCGTAGCATGTGTGTTTCGCTTTGTTCATTCGTTTGAGACAAAGGTAGGGATCCAGTGTTCTGTGGCTGTAAGAATGTCTCAGATGCATTTTTTTCTTTATTCTTGTAGCTTGGTGTTCTATGGGATCCTCTTCCTGGACTTGTCATGTGTGTGGGTGGGTGTGGCTGAGGGAGAGCAGGAGTAGGGTTCCCTGCCTGTGTATAAAGGGGTGCTGCAGAGGTAAGTAGAGTCAGGTGGGGTTTTACCTGAGCTTTGGGGTCCATGCAAAAGAGACAAGCAAAATCAGGTGAAGTCTTGGAACCTTGGCTCTGAACAGGCTGCAGGTGAGCTGTGGGGTCTGTGTAACAGAGTTTAGTCAGGGTCTTCTATCGGATAGTAAGAGCTGTAGTTTGCTCTTCCTGCTTTAGCAAATTCTCAAAAAACTTAAATACATTTATTATTTGCAATTTTGAAGGCCATTAGTCCAAAATATCCTAACCAAGAATATGTTCCTTCTGGAAATCAGAGAAGAATTTTATTTCTTTTTTTCTTTTCTGCCTCCAAAGGGCACCTGTTTCTTGGCTCCCGGCTCCTCTCTTCACTTCCATGTCAGCAGCCAGGGCATCGTGTGGCTTCCTTCACTCTGCCTGCCTGCTGGCTCCTTCCTACCATGACTGTTGGGCACACTGGATCGCTCACACCGTACAGAGCAGTTGCCTTACTGCAAGGCCTTTAGCCACTTACGCAGTCACTTTTCCATAGAAAAACATTCGAAAGTTCTGAAGATTAACTGCAGATATCCTTGGAGAGCCTTGTTCAGCTGCCACAAGATGCAAACAGAGCACATGGTGCTGTGCATTGAAGCCTCAACCCTTCAGTTGTCTTCAGTTATTGTCTCTGACTTTCATTCTGACATACAGGTTCTTGCAGATATGTCTTCAAACAGATAAGCCAGAGATGGATTCTGTTGGTCTTTATATGTGGGATGTATTTATTTCTCCATCATATTTAGAGGTAGTCTTTGCCAGCTGTTAAATCCCTGACTGCCATGATTTCTGATGAATTGTAAACCACTGCTTTCGTGAAGCGCACCTTTGTGAGACGAACCGCCTTTCTGGCGCTCAAGGTCCTCTGTTTTACCTGTGCAGTTCAGCATGTGGGCTCACTCTTGGTTTATCCTGTTGCATTCATTGAGGTTCATATGCACGTTGGTTTGTCTCTTCATGTTTGGGGTGTTCAGGCATTGTTTCTGCCCCGTCTCTCCTCCCTCCTGGAACTTCTGTTTGCATTCCGTGTGCTTCTCTCAGGCTGGGAGGCTTCTGCGCGTCTCCTCACCCGGAAACCCCCTTTTCCTGTCTCCCACTCAGTGCTGTTGAGTCTCTCTGTTGAAGCCTTCATCCCAGTTCTCATTTGACTTTTTAAAGTGATTTGCATTTCTTTATAAATATTCTGTTTGGCGAGACATCTTTTCATGCTTTTAATTATTTTTAGACATGCCTTCCATTAGTTATTTGAACATAATTAAAAGATCTGATTTATAATTGTGCCCATTAAGCCCATTTCTGAGCTTTGCAGTTCCTGATTTTTTTCTTCTTCTTGTCTCCTGTTTGTGAGCAATACTTGCTGAGTTTGTTTGTTTGTTTGTTTGTTTGTACATTTTGGTATTTGTTTAGGTGGTGGTGCTAGAAAGTGGAAATTGAAATATTAGAAGGAGCCACTCCATAATTTGGCCCCATCTCCCAGTTTATTGTTGCTGTTTCTTCTCAGAGTTGTTTTTTGCTTGATTAATTTGCTAGTTAATTCTGGAGTGTATCAGGTGCAGTCGCTAAACTGTGTGGTTTAATTACAGGTCAGCTGACAACTGGACTGAGAACTATTTTTCAGATTAGTGGTCAGCTGGTGATTAGACTGGGATCCCCTTCATGCTTCCAATTATTAACTCCCCCAACCTCTTGGAAGCTTCTGTGTATTGGAGCACACTTCCTCCAGTTTACTGCTGCGCTTGGCTTTTACTTCTGGTGTGTACAGAGCTTGGGGTCAGCTGGAAGGAAAGTACTAGGACACTCTAGAAGGCCTGCGAGGAGGAACAGACAGGCTGGCAACTCAGTGAAAGTGTGGGCTGCTCTGTGAGGGGACAAAACCTGCACAGCTCAACTCCACTGGTGAATGGAGTCTGGGTTCTATTGGTACAGACTGGGCAGTGACGGAGCTGAAAAGGAGAGGAGAAGAGACTGTAGAAGAGACAGTAACGCTAAGAGAGACAGCAAGGCAGCGGTCCAGAGAGTAATGCTAGGAGGGACAGCAAAGCAGTGTGAGCTAGAGAGTGTGCTAGGAGAGACAGCAGGGCAGTGGTCCAGAGAGTGACACTAGGAGAGACAGCAGGGCAGTGGTCCAGAGAGTGACACTAGGAGAGACAGCAGGGCAGTGGTCCAGAGAGTTTAGGGGTCCCTTATATTCACAGAGGATGGGGAAGGGAGGAGGGAGGAGAGAGAACTAGAGGTTTTCTTTTATGGCCTGTGGCCCTTCATTGTTGAGGTTGCTAAGGAGATAAGATGTGGAGAGGGAAAGAACACAGGTGGCCAGTTGGTTCTGGGGTCCATGGGATGGGAGGTGCAAGAACCTAAAAAGGCTAGTTCCTTTAATTCTGCAAGTGGCTGCTGCCCACCTAAATGGAGGGGGCTTATGAAATGGAGATGCATGGCTGGCACCCTCTTAGGTCTCCCTGGTGTGTGCGTAGCCTTGCGCCCCTGCATGGACCTGGACGGTGTTGGAGCTCTCCACAGCTTGCCGAGACTGTTTCAACCTCATATTTTCCTCTGGTATTTTCCATAAGCCTGATAGCTCGTATATTGCTGTCTCCTTGCAGCTGCAGAACTGCAGTTTCCACAGACTGTCCCTGTAGTTGCCCTAAGGTGCAGCTGTGCTCAGCACATACATGGAGTCCTGAATCAAGAAGCACCGAGGCAAAGCCTTGAGAAGACCCTTCCTGGAAGATTCTATGAGACCTATGGCTGCTGGCTGCATACACACACGTGCACACACATACACACACACTCATAGACACACAAACACATGCACACTTGCATACAAATGCATACACATCCGTGCACACATACACTCAACACGTGCATATACATACGCACATATATGCATACACACATGTGCATACATACATGCATACACATGCACATACATGCACCAACGTGCACACACATACACGCGCACATATGTACTCGCACATGCTATACACATGCACACATACATTCTCACACATGCACGCATGCACACGCGCGCACACACGTGCAATACACACATTAGCGCACACAAACGTCTTCTAATCTTGTAAAGCAGGTGTCTGTTTTTCACAGCTTGGGACCTTTCAGGGCTGCAGTAGAACTGGGGGAAGTGGGTGGGGAGAAAATGAATTTTAACTGCTCCAAAGCTTATTGTTCTTATGGTAATCAGTTCCTTTCCTTGAGAAAACACTCCTGAGATTGCAAGAAGCATTTGGTTCGCTCAGGTCTAACAAAGCGTGCTTGACAGCTTTTGCTGGTATTCATGGTGCATTTACAGAGCAGGGAGCTGAGACGCGCTCACGTCACCATGCTGACTTCATACTTTGAGAAGAGATGTGTTCTATGGAAGTCCACTTACTACCTACCTTACATAGCTATGTTACCGGCAGTTGTGATTGATCCAGTAAGGAGGACCCAAGAACATCATTAGAACCACAAGGCCAAAAGTCAGCAATGAGTGACGTGGACATGGACGCCGGCCTGACCGAGCAAGGAGATCTCTCCCCACTTAGTTTGCACACATCCATGGCAGGATGCACACACAGCAGTACGTAAGAAACAGAGTGCAGAAAATAGATGCAGCGTCTCGTTATGGAAATACCATCTCATAGTGATGCATTTTCAAAGCACTCATGATGTCATCTCTCGTCCTATAACTGGACAAGACGTGAAGCAGGATTTCCATTTCATGATAGAGAAGTTAGATGCCACAGTTTAAACTGCTGGAATGTAGGGCTGGCAGGAGCTAGTCACTCGTCGGCTTACCTTACCAGGCAGGCCGTCAGAGACCTGCAGAAGAAGAGTAGTCAGCAAGAGCTGATTTTCTCACGCTTCCTTCATCACCTTGTTTGCTTTTACTTCTTGAAGTCGCGTCTGTGTGTCACTCCTGGACCTCCTGCTTTGCCACCCAGAGATGGTTTACAGACAGACCTCCATGCCCAGCTCTGAGATGCTCTCCAGAGGAAACTCCCCGGGCTCTGATGCGTTGTTGAGCCCAAAAGAGAGATGACCAAGACTCAGGAAATGTAATGTACAGAAAATGTGATTTTACTACACCGCCACCCATATGTGAATGTTCTGCTCATACAGCATGATGGTCAGCAAAGAAATGAGAAATGATCACTGAAGAATTATGCGAAGGATGCCTCTGCCTGCCCGCCTCCCCCCACCTGCCCACCTCCCTTCCCCTGCCTGCCCGCCTCCCCCCACCTGCCCACCTCCCTTCCCCCACCTGCCCACCTCCCCCCTACCTGCCCACCTCCCTTTCCCTGCCTGCCCACCTCCCTTCCCCTGCCTGCCCGCCTCCCTCCCCCTTCTGCCCACCCCTCTCCCCCTTCTGCCCACCTATGTCCCCCTGCCTGCCCACCTCCCTCCCCCTGCCTGCCCACCTCCCTCCCCTCTGCTCTACCTCCCTCCCCTCTCCTCCACCTCCCTCCCTTCTGCTCCATCTCCCTCACATCTTCCTGCTCTATCTCCCTCTTGTAAAACAGGTATTTTTCAAGTCAGTTTTATAACTAAAAAAAAAACCTTAATGTTTTATTGAAATGTAAACTGTGCATGGAGCCAGATGTCAGGATCCTCTGGAGGAGAGGTTTTCTATCAACACAACTAAGCAAGTGACTTTCTTCAGGAAGACAATGGGAGGGAGTCCTGGGGTAAGTGCATAGTGTAGACTTCAGTGAAAGAGGAAGGCGTGCTCAGTTGAAAGAGAAAGACGGGGTGCAGGGGTATGGGGCTCAGTGAAGGAGGAAGGCAGTACAAGAGGATGCTAGGAATGAGGGGTTCAGTGGAGATAGGGATGCAGTGAAGGGGTGCAGGGTTCAGTGAACGCTGTAGGCAGTATAGAGGGACTTTGGCGCAGGACGCGGGGGACTCTGGGGAAGGCTGGAGGCCACGTGGTCTTCAAATGTGCTTATTAGGAACTTGTGTTCTCATACCACCTGTTATCACTCAGCGTGGATGGGAACTCCAGACATTTCTGTCAGCCACTGCTGAAATGATGACCGCAGCAGACGGTGTAAGAAACACCACAAATTCAAACGGAAGGAAAGAAGTGGAAGCAGTGATGGTAAGCCAGGAGCACGAAGAACAAACACTTGCAGGGGTCGACATCAGCAGAGACGGACTCAGCCGAAGAGCAGCAACAAGACACATGGGCTTGTGAAGACTTGTTCGACCTCTGCCCAGTAAACTTTGAAATATGCGCTTTATTAAGCATCCATAGAACAGTCTCAGAAGTCAGCCATGTGCTGTGCTAAGGCATTCTCCACAAATGTGACGAGCCACTATCATAAAACTACATTCTTTGACTACTTCTAATGAATTAGAAATTTATTCAATGTCTCTTATATACGTCGTGCTTGTGTGTGTGCGTGTGCGTGCTTGTGTGTGTGGCAACTGTGTGCGTGTGCGTGTGTTTGTGGCAGGTGTTCTGCTGTTCAGTGTGTATTGATGAGAAGCATATAACCTGAGTGGAAGGAAGAGCAGATTTGTAAGCACTGTAATCATAAATGTGTGATACAAGCAGTTGAGAGAGTCACAGGGAAAGGGAGAAATGGGTGGGTCAGGAATGTGGGTGGACAGGAGATGTACTTTCAAGTAAGAGGTCAAAACAAGACTTGCTGAAATGTGATGTGTGAGCAAGGACAGGCATAGGCAGCGGGGCTGCAGCCAGAGAAAGAACTCGCAGGCAGCAGGAGCAGCTCACTGGGCTGCAGCACTGTGCTGGGTGCAGGACAGCAGAGCTGGGCTCAGTACATGCTGCTGGATGCTACGATTAGATGGGGGAGGAGGCGAGAGGAAAGATCACTCTGCAGGTTCGTTCTGAACTACAGGTCTGAGGATTAAGAATATTTACAATAAAAACAAAAACTTTGTTAAAACTAAGGAGTGTGATTCTAATCATAAACACATCTGTAATATTGTTTATTTGTAAGAAGAAATGAAAAGGTGGATATAATCAAAGGGAATTTCACAGTCATAGGTAACTCTAGGAAAATAGATTGAAAAACAGGCATTGACCATTTTTTTTGAAAAATGCAAATTTATAAAATGTGATTTAGAAGTAATTAAAGACTCATTATCACAAATCATATTCAAAAAGTTCCCTTAAAAGAAAAGAAACAAAGATTGTCGAGTTGCAAAGGGAAGTTTTTAGCCAACTTTAGTGAGTAAATAACTTCACACAAGCCATTTCCAAAAAGAAACGGGAAGGCTCCTGGTTTCTCTTGTAAACCTATGATTTTGGCATACCCTAGACAACAATAACAAGAAATGAGAATATTATTAAGCCTTATTTAAATATGCAGAAATTGAATTATGTTTCCGTAGTGTGTGTGATTTGTCATTCATCAAATATTTTAAGAGTATTCTCGAAAAATATAAAGCAGTTTCGTAAATGCATGTGCAGAAATGCCATTGTGTTCCTATTGAATGGAGCTGACATGGCATGTATGCATGTATGTGTCATCACAGCTGATCAGATACATCCATTTTCCAGTGTAATATTTATCTCTATTTCAGTTGTTAGCTCTCGCTCACTCCCCGATGTCAGGTGGTCCAAGCATAGTAGCACCCTCTGTCACTGGCCTTTGTCTTTTCCCCACATGCTACCAGGGAGGGAACCAAGACCCGCACATGCGGGGCAGCTCTACCACTGGGCTTCAGCCCAGCCCTCTTCACTTTGTCATTGAGACCCAGTCTCTTCGGGCTGCCCAGGGTGCCCTTGGGCTTGTTCTGCAGCCCACCAGACTTTGAACTTTTCTCCTACCTCAGCCTTCAAGTAACTGGGATGCGGATCTGCACCACAAGGTCTTGCTCCATCTTTTCCTCTCACTTGGCTCTGGGAAAGCTAAGGATGCACACAAGTCTAGTGGGGAGCCTGCTGCAAGTCTAGCAGAGAGCCTGTGGGCGATCATCCCAACTGGAGCAATACTAGCTCCTCAGAAGATGCTGGTAAGTGGGGGCAGAAAGCTCAGTTGAGTGGGTACTAGTTGATATTGTGCCTAGCATCTGAATCTTTCTCTGTGGTTATAGAACCTAGATTGTTACTTGTGGAATCTAATCTTTGCATTTGTCCCATTTTTGTTACTGGAATAAAATACTTGAGGTAGGTTGCTTTATGCAGAAAGAATTTTGGTTAGTTCAGTTTGGAAGCCCTGTCATGACCAAAAGATACTGTTTGGCATTAATAAGGTCTTGTCATGCTCTGGTAGGCAGCCAAGAACAGTGACGACAGCCTGTATTTGTTCTGGGGACCCCTGGGACCTTCCTAAGAGCTTATGTAGAGGCATCACACATATCACTGGTACTAGGAGTTTTGTTTAATCACCTTGGGTTTCTGCGCATCTCCAGGCAGTTTCTGCCACCCCTTTTCTTTCCCTCTGGGTACCTCTGTGTGCAGCACTTACGGTTGAATCTTCTGTTGTATTTTTAAATTAGCTTAATATGGTGAGTTTTCTATGGCCATATGGAACATCCTTAGTGGTAATCATTCCTCCCTCTTGCTTCCTCTACTTCCCTCCACATCCCCTTCTTTTAGACCCTTCCCCTTCGCTCCCTTTCATACCACCTGTGCTCTTCTCCTCTCCTGTAAGTCGTCCTCCCCCCCCACCCCTTTCTGGATTTCTGGCTTCAACAGGTGTCTCTAGCTAAGCACACAAGAAGGTTCAAAGCTAGGCTCTGTATAAGAGAGAACACATAGTGTTCATCTCTGTTAGGTTACCTCACTCAGAATATTTACCAGTTCCATCCATTTACCTATACGTTTCATTCTTCTTAGTAGTTGAATTATATTCCATTGTGTCTATATCACATTTTTATTATCTCTTCATCCTTTGGTGAACATCTAGGTTGGTTCCATTTCCTTGCTATTGTGAATATACCTGCAACGAACATGGGTGAGGAATTATCTCTACAGTATGATGAGATTTATTTAACTTACAGTTCCAGAGGGGAGACTCGTCCATCATTATGGAAAAGCCTGGCAGGGGCAGAGTCTGGAGGCCGCTCAGGTCTTGTCCATCATCATGGAGGGAGATGATTTGCCAGCACAGGGCAAGAGAGTCAGCGGGTGCTGCTGTCTAATGCTTCCTGTCATCTGATCTGCTCCTGGGAGGTTCCATCCAGATTTAAGGTGGTCTTAATCTAGACGATATCTCCAGATGTTCTGGCACTAATCTGTCAATCCCGATGTAGTCAAATTGACAACCAAGGTTACTCATAAATGGTTTACTTTATCTTGCCATTCCAACTGAGTTAAGATGGAATCGCAAAGTAGTTTTCATTTGCATTTCCTGATGACCAAGTATGTCGATACCTTTTAAGATATTTCTTGGTCACTGGATTTCTTCTTTTGAGAACTCTTGGTTTTGTGCCACAGCTCATTTTTTCTTGCTTTTTTTTTTAACATGGTGTGGATAGTAATCCTCTGTCCGATTTATAACTGGGTTTCCCCATTCCGTAGGCTGCCTCTTTGTTCAGTTAACAGACTCTTTTGCAGAACAGAAGGCTTTTAACTTAGCCAGGTTCCTAAGTTTATAAAATGCTCATGCTTTGCTGTATTACTCAGTATCAATAAAAATCATCTCAAGGACGATACACTCACAGACAAGCTCCAGGGCAGACAGAAGCACAGCGAGGAAGAAGTGAATCACAGATCAGAGAGGCACAATGATCAGAGGCTGGGGGGGGGGGGGGAACCACAGTCTCCTTGAGAACAGGAAAGCCTCCACTTTCTGAGACTTTGTTTTGTTCAGGAATATAAAGTGGGGGCTGGGACCAAGAAGCTCAGTGCATGACCTCTGCATAAGGAAGGAGTGACAGAGAAATGTTAGCGCATGGCAGACAAACTGTCGGTGACGTCAGGAGAAATCAGCATTTCAGAGAGTTGCATCTCTGGCCTGAGAGACAATGTTACATGAAATCTTTTATATACAGGAAACTCCAGCCTTTGGCCTTTCCCTGAGATCAAGTAGGGTCTCCAGAAGTGGCACCCAAAAGTGTCAAACGAGCGTTTATACTGGTTTGGAGAATTCATAATTTTCTGTGTTCGTCCATTTGTGCAGGATTCCTTAGATAATATAAAATGCCGTTGTCAAGGTGGTGCCCTCAGCACCACCTCCCACCAGGTGGCGCTCTGCAGGGCTCTGCTCCTTGGTTGTCCCTAGTTGCAAAAAGTGTTTTCCTGAGTCTGTCTCTTGAAGTACACCCCCTGCTTTTTTCATAGATGTTTGAAGAGCTTCAGGTTTGACATTGGGGTGTCTGATCTACTTGGAATAGATTTCTGTGTCAGCACATTGTCCAGCACGCAACTGTCCTTCCCACACCAGTCTTGTCCAGTGCATAATCTCTGTTGAAATCGGATGTCTGTGGGTGTGGCTGCCTTCTGAATCCTCAGCTCTGCTCCACGGATGATGCAGCTTTAAAACCAGGTCCTTTTATAACACTGTGACTCTGTAGTGTAGCTTGAAATCGGATATGGTGATATGTATCTCCAACAGTGTTTTTATTGCTCGGGATAATTTTAGTTATCTGGTGTCTTTTGTGCTTCTCTGTAACTTTTAAAGATAAGTTTTTTTTTTTCAGTTTCTGAGAATTGAATGAAAATTTTGACGGAAATTGCATCCAATTTGTAGATTGCTTTTGATAAATGGTCATCTTCCACATCAGTCTCACAAATCCATGAGCATCTTGTATCTTTCTCAATTTTTCTTCAGTATCTTAGTTTTCATTGTATAAGTCTTGTGCGTTCTTTGTTAGAATTACTTGAAGGGTTCTTCTCTCCCCTTCCCTCTCCTACCCTCCCCTCCCCTCTTCTTCCCTCTCCGCCCCTCCCCTTCCCTTCTCTTTCTCCTCTCCTCTTCTCTTCTCTTCTGCTTATGACAAGTGGGATTATTCTCTTCATTGTCTCCCACTATCATGCATCATCCATGCAGTAGGTGGGCTATTGACTTTTGTAAGCTAATTTTGTGAAGAAGTTTGTCAGCTCCAGGAGCTGCTGGCAGAAATCCAAAATCCCATCTCCAATCTCAAGGAGGCAACGGCCGTAAGTTCCTTGGTGATGGCATTCTGCCGGAGCAAGCCCTGCTGGAAAGGACTAGTACTCAAATAATAGAAGAGGCCGTTACTGAGAATTCGAACTGAAGCTCTGCCTCGGAGAAGGTGATTGCCCCAGGGCCTTGGCATAAGTGTCCACCAAGATGGGTAGAGCGCGGCAGTGCCCAGGCCATGAGAAGCCAGGAAGCAGCCAAGAGAGGGGGAAGGAAGACTCTCCTGCAGCTGCTCCAGGTGGGGTGCTCCTGCCCTCCCCCCAGAGCATGCTGCTCCCTACGTACCTGCAGGTCTCTGCAGGCCCTGTCATCATTTAGACCTGGGGCTTGCCAGGTGTCAGTAACTGTAGGTGACTAACCCAAGCCAGACAAATTCCAGTCCCAAGGGGGCCCACAGAAATGAAGGGTCCCACAGCTCTCAGAGTCAAACTCCCCCCAGCTTGCATAACACTTTACTTCTTTTCAATATTCTCCTTCTGAAGCCTTTTGCCAGAGGGCGAAGGACTATAGTAATTCTGTGAGAGGAGAAAGAGATCTACTTACAATTTCAGACAAACGAGTGGAGTCTACATAATACTAATCAAGCCAGAACTAGTGCCTGTGCTGTAATGCTGGTAGGTTTATACAAGGTGGGAACTCACAAATACCTATAAATAAAAATAAAAGGGTTTCCATAAAGAAAACACACTGGACTTCTCATCAGCACTGACTATATGCCAAATTATATGCCACCACTTACATTTTTATGTTGAAACTGAACTGTATGACAATTATTACCAATTTGAATAATCTGTTGAATTTATTCTCTCAGTGGCTAAAAGATAGTGCTCAGATTCTAATTTTATTTATACACCAGGAGCAAAGTCAAGGTGGAGAGAGAGGCTCCAGGTAAGAGAGGAGGTCACCTTAGACACAGGTGATTTCAGGAGAGAGCGCAAAGCCAGCACACAGCTGAGTTGCCCTCGCCCTCCAAGAAAGGAGCCAGGCTGGATCTCCTGGGGACCGTGAAAACCGGCAGATCTACAGGGTGGTGCCCTGCAGGGCCAGCGGCGGAGGGACGGTCTAAACCCCAGGGAGGCTGGAACCCAGTCTACCTAAACTGAGCTGCCCTGTGTGATTTGGTTACAAGGAACTGAACATCCCAGCGAGGGAGTGCAGCTGTGCAGGGACCTCGCTTGTGCCAGCGCGAGTTTGTACAGAGGGCGCTGGCCTCCTCCTGCCTGGCACATGACCTCCATTCACGACCCGGTCCTCCATTCCCTGAACATGCCCTCCACGCATGGCCTTACTTTCAAGGTGTTTTCCTCTCTGCTGTGATGGCTTCAAAAACTCAACAAGTTGAGAAAGTGGACAGTTAACTAGTTAGGAGGTCACTTCAAGGTTGTGGAAATAAAGGAGATACAAGACAAGCCTATAGCAAACATTATAAATGAAGAAAAATGCAAAGCCTTCCTGCTAAGATCAGAGGTGAGACAGGCAGTCCACCTACCGCTCCCTCAGGGGTGTCATGTTCCTGGTGGCCGTGTCCTCTGGCTGGCAGGCAGCTGCTTGTCCACATTGCACTCCTGGCGGGGTCAACGTGAAGGATGTGTTTTATCACATCCCAACAGGTGCTGTTGCTGCATCCCAAGGTAACGGGACCCATGCACCAGGCCGCTTACGCCGCCAAATAATGTTGACCACTTAAGTCGTTTTCTCCTCGAGGCCTGACACTGCGCGGTGCAGTCCTCGTGACAGAAAAGGGAATCACCTCGCTTTGCTTCTGGAACGCGATGGTGTGGTTTGCTAGTTGTTTTGGTTTGGGTTTGTTTTTAACGCACATAGTGGAGTTACGCTGCTGGAATCATAAGCAGATTTTTCTCTACTTTCAGGCCCAGCATTTGCACTCAGAGGCATCTTTGATGCTTCAGTGCTTTGTGCCGCTGTGCTGCATGCCATTGTGGACGCGTCACTGCTGTTGTGCAGGGTGGGCCGCATGAGGAGGGCCATTGCTGCTTCCTGTTTCTTGCTGAGCTCTGCACACAGTCTGACAGGAACGTGCATAGATACACGTGCCATAGGGGACCTGTGTAGATACGTTGATAGGAATTGCCAAGCTACAAGATTGTATGTAGATAACATACGGCGGGGAACTGCTGAGCATAAGAGTGTATGTAGATACATACGGTAGGAAGTGCTGAGCATAAGAGAGCGTGTAGATTCATATGGTAGGACATGTGCCCTAAACATCACACACTCAGCAGACAGAGCAGCAGTTGTCTATGTCTACACCATTCCTGATATCCATTCACTCTGTCATGTTACCTGTGCATTTTATTCCATTGTTGATAAAGTCAAGAAAATGGAGGCAATCTATTGACATTTTATTGGAGTGCACTAAATGTACAGATGGGCAATGAGAATGTTACACAGCGGGACCTTTGCGCAGTGAAAAGAGTGACGGGTTTTGCATTCTCTCACTGCTGTGCATCATTTTCTATAGAGTCCCACATGCTGGGTTCGCATGTTGCATTTATTTCTGGATATTTTATTTCTATGCTGTGATAAATGCTTTTTTGAGGCAGGGTCCTGCAGGGCAGCCCTGGCCAGTCTTGTACTTCTGGTCTTCCTGCTTCAGTCTCCGCCCTGGTTCTGGGATTTCAGGTATGAGCCACCACATTTGTGACTATAAATATAATTTTTAAATGAATTTATTTTCTAATATACTGATATGCAGATTTTTAAATTTAACTTTTTATGAAATGGCAATTCTTCTGTGAATTCATGTAGATTTCCATCATAATATGACAAATTTATATAATCCCCTTCTAAATTATTTACCTTTAATTTCATTTATTACCATTTATTAAGGCTAGGGCCTTTACTGACTGAGCTGTCTATTACAGTGTTGACTAGAAGTAGAAATAGTTGACAGTTTTAAAAGGAAAACAGAAAAGAAACAAGAAAGAGAAAGAAAAAGAGAAGGAAGAAAGTAAAGAGGGAGGGAGGGAAAGAAAGAGGGAGAGAGGAAGGAAGGGAGGTAGGTAGGTCGGTCCAGGCTGGCCTCAGACTCTTGATGCAGCTCAAGACCCTCAATTCATGATCTTCCACCTCATCTGAGTTGTCCTAATTACAAGCTGGTGCCACTGCACCTGCTTTCTGCAGTGCTGGGAGTGGACACCAGGCTGCCCTCATGCTGGGCAAGCCCTGCCAGCTGAACCACATCCCCAGCCCCTCCTCTAGAATTTCATCTATTCAGTACAATGTTACATGTTACTGGATTTGATTTGCTCACTATTTTTCTTTATAGGTTGTAGATCAGATTCACAAATGAGTGAGTCCTGTGACTCTCTATGTTTTATAATGTCCGTAGGCTTAATTTTAAGTCTGGAAGGGAGCCACAGGGTGTTTGTTCTTTACAGCCTTGAATTGCATTGGAAAGAGTGCATTACCTGGAGCTCATGAGAGAAGGCATCTTTCTTTGGTGTGCATTTATTTTGGGAAGACTTTGGATTGCAAGTTCAGGTTTGCTGTTTTTTTAATCATGACTGTTCAGGTATCCTGTTAGCCAAGAATGTCCGCATCACCAATTGTCAGACTGACCCAGTTGTTTGTGCTCCATTCTATATATTCTTGCTCTGCAGAGCATGCAGTGGTAGCTCTCTCTCTTCATTCCTCCTCATACTTGATTCTTTTTCTCTCTCTCCAGACTTTAACCATTTTTATTAGTCTTTTAATCTTAGCTATTATCTTTTCATTTAGTTACCCAGGGGCTAATTTGAAATTTACCCTTAAATTTCAAATACACCAGTATATTTTTTCTTCTCTAGAAAATAGTCTGGATTTCTAGTTGGTCCAAAAATGTATTTTTCTCATTTAAAACTTTGTTGCTATTTGCATTATTCTTGTAAACATTCAACTGCATCGGAAGCGACACAGTACCCTGGCCCCGTGGGTAAAAGCAACAAGGGACTATGGGGGCCCTGCAGGTGCAGGTAATGGGGGCCTCTGGGGCCCTGTGGATGTAAGCGATAGGGGTCCACCAGGGCCCTTTGGGTGTAATCATCTACATGTCTGCGTCAGATGGTCTCACAGTGTTACTAAATCTGCATCCTCCTGGTGTGTCCGCTTATCTGGCCAGTCACTGAGAGCCGTGGGCTACGTCTACTGCAGATGAGTCCACTTCTGTCACAGAGACAGTCTGACCTCACAGTGACAGTCTCACAGTGACAGTCTGACCTCACAGCGACAGTCTCACAGTGACATTCTCACAGAGACAGTCTGACCTCACAGCGACAGCCTCACAGTGACAGTCTGACCTCACAAAGACAGTCTCACAGTGACAGTCTGACCTTACAGCAACAGCCTCACAGTGACAGTCTGACCTCATAGTGACAGTCTCACAGTGACAGTTTGACCTCACAGAGACAGTCTCACAATGACAGTCTGACCTCTCAGAGACAGTCTGACCTCACAGTGACAGTCTCACAGTGACAGTCTCACAGTGAGTCTCACAGTGACATTCTCACAGTGATAGTCTCACAGTGACGGTCTCACAGTGACAGTCTGACCTCACAGTGACAGTCTGACCTCACAGTGACAGTCTGACCTCACAGTGACGGTCTGACCTCACAGTGACAGTCTCACAGTGACAGTCTGACCTCACAGTGACAGTCTCACAGAGACAGTCTGACCTCACAGAGACAGTCTCAGTGACAGTCTCACAGTGACAGCTCACAGTGACAGTCTCACAGTGACAGTCTGACATCACAGAGACAGTCTCACAGAGACAGTCTGACCTCACAGCGACAGCCTCACAGTGACAGTCTGACCTCACAGTGACAGTCTGACCTCACAGAGACAGTCTCACAGTGACAGTCTGACCTCACAGACACAGTCTCACAGAGACAGTCTGACCTCACAGCGACAGTCTCACAGTGACAGTCTGACCTCACAGACAATCTCATAGTGACAGTCTGACCTCACAGAGACAGTCTCACAGTGACAGTCTGACCTCACAGAGACAGTCTGACCTTACAGTGACGGTCTGACCTCACAGTGACAGTCTCACAGTGACAGTCTGACCTCACAGACACAGTCTCAGTGACAGTCTCACAGTGACAGTCTGACCTCACAGACACAGTCTCAGTGACAGTCTCACAGTGACAGTCTGACATCACAGAGACAGTCTCACAGTAACAGTCTCACAGAGACAGTCTGACCTCACAGCGACAGTCTCACAGTGACAGTCTGACCTCACAGACAATCTCATAGTGACAGTCTGACCTCACAGAGACAGTCTGACCTTACAGTGACAGTCTGACCTCACAGTGACAGTCTGACCTCACAGTGACAGTCTCACAGTGACGGTCTGACCTCACAGTGACAGTCTCACAGTGACAGTCTCACAGAGACAGTCTGACCTCACAGAGACAGTCTCAGTGACAGTCTCACAGTGACAGTCTGACCTCACAGAGACAGCCTCACAGTGACAGTCTGACCTCACAGAGACAGTCTGACCTCACAGTAACAGTCTCACAATGACAGTCTGACCTCACAGTGACAGCCTGACCTCATAGTGACAGTCTCGCATTGACAGTCTGACGTCACAGAGACTGACGTCACAGAGACAGTCTGACCTCACAGTGACAGTCTCACGGCAATAGTCTGACCTCATGGCAACAGTCTGACCTCACGATGTCAGGCTATCCTCATGGTGACAGCCTGATCTCACAGTAACAGTCTGTCCTTATTGTTGTAGCATCTGTCCTTTATTTTTAGCCCATGCTATGAAATAAATGCAGATTTGGAATCCTTATATTTTGCTCTTTCATGATGAACTGGACACTGTCGTTAGCGCATGCACGCCACTCTTGTAAGACTGTTCACTACCCTTCTGTGGGTCTCATGCCTGCAGCTGTTGGGCTTTTTACTATTATTTTTAGTTGTATGCGCAGTAAGTTTTACAACAGTTTTCGCTTGTCTCTGTTTAGATATTGGCTTAAAATAGCAGATAGCTTTGTTTATTTATTCAAAGAATGCCAGTCTTTATCTTTCAGCGTACAGTGGAAATATTCAATGCAACCAAATCTAATTCCACAATTGCATATTGAAGTTGATAATTCTTTTGAAATCAGTCTTTCACACCGAGACAAATTCATCACCATGTATAAGAACTATCTTCTTCCAATTTATTAAAAAAATTTAGCAATTTTTCTCCTCTTTTACTTTTGACTCCTGCGTGATGAAAAGAGGTCCAGCAGCGTCTCTAACCTACAGGGATCCGGTTGGCAGCTTTCGCCTTGCCCTGGCTTGGCCACCGCGCAGCCAGTGAGCACTGCATCACCAGCGCGTTTCTTAGTCGGCCCTTTCTTTCTGCAAACGTTCTGTACTGGTTTCATGTCTGCTCTGCAGGGCTGCGACTCCCAGGGGAGCGTGTCGGAGATGTCTTGTGGCGCAAGCGCTTCTTCCTGCCAGTCTCTGGCGCACGGCTCTGCTCCAGAAATCCTCGTCGGCCTGCTGTACAACGCCACGACGGGAAGGCTCTCGGCAGAGGTGATAAGAGGCAGCCGCTTCAGGAGCCTGGCCGCGAGCAGACCGCCCCGTGAGTGCAGAAGAAGCGTTTGTGTCTGTGTTGTCTGCCCTTAGGGACTCCCGGGGCTCGGGGCTTCGAGCCCGTCGTTTTAAGCTTAACCAATCAGAACGAAATGGTGACTCATCAGCTAACCTGGTTCATGTTTCCTGTATCTAGTCATTTGGGAAGTAGAGAAATTTGAAATTCAAAAATATTAATTGCATGGTGACAGGAATTTTAATTTTTCATTGTGTGTGCAGAATAAATGATCCCTCTCATAGCCATTGTCTTTCAGTGACAGAAAAAGTTACAGGGCTTTAAAAAAGGAGTGACACAAGTATGAACAGAAATGTATAAAGCCGTGTCGTCAGCTGAAGGCTGATGTTCTGTCCTCTGTCTGCATGCAGAACTATGAACTAATGCATTTCCTCTGTATTTTCCTAACTCTTCCCCTTAACAATTTCTGAAGAGTTGAGCCACATTCTCTTCTCTATAATTACAGGGCGGGATGTGGCTGGGTGGTAGAGTGCGTCTGAGCCTCACGCGCCCTGAGCTCTACAGTGTCATGAAAAAGACAACTTGTCCCTCAGCCAACAGAGCTTCCCGGACAGAACCAGGGTGCCCAGGGCCTGCGAGATGCTTGCTCGAGGGAGCTAAGGACACACCTCTGCCCAACTGGGCTCTCTCTCCACCCCTCTGCCCACTCCCTCTCATGGCGATGACAGTCAGCCTATGTAGAGATGTTGTCCCCAATATTCCTCCAGAGGTGGTGGCATCTGTGAGTTGGATCTCACGGAAGAGGGGCAGCTCCTCCAGAATGAACTGTTCATGCCCTGGACGGAACACTGGAAACCACTAGCTCACACAGAGCCTTCTTGCACTCCCGAAGCACATCAGCTTCACTTTTAAATGGCATAAAATGTGTTAATCAATGCAGGAAAAATCACAGAACTATTTTATTTGACCCAAGACATGTTGGCAAAGTTGCTTCCCATATTTCTCCTCTTAGACACATGACCTCATCACCAGTCAGCTTTCTTCTTGGTAAAGTCAAGGTCATGTCTCACGGGGTGATGGTGACACTCGGTCTGACAAAGATGTGTAAGAGTAAAATTAGTGTCTCCCACTTTCTCACTGCACAGAGAAATTTTGTGGGTGAAAGAACATTCCAAGAATAGAGAGGCAAGTGTGACTTGATTGTCTTCAAACACACAAAACATGGGCCTCAGAGGCTGGAAGGCAGGGGAGTCAGGACCCCTGCAACCCTAGACACAGATCCAGAGCCGTGTAACACTGGCAGCCAAGTGCTTGGGGGTGCAGTTGAACCACAGCTGCCCCTTGTGCCTGGTGCTTAGCTGATGGCTCAGTAACTTTTGGTAAATACTCAATTGGGCCCCGAGAAAGTAGCAGAGCAAAGGATGCTGGGACAGAACTAGAAAAGCCACTCAGAACCGAAAAGGGGAGAGAACAAGGAAGAGGGTGCCAGCAGCAGGGGCTACGTGGCCCATTCCTTTAGCGTGAGATCCTTGGCTGACCCAGGTTGGCTAATGGGCAGGCTTTGAAACAGTGACGTGAGATAAGTATTTACCAAGGGCACACAAGGATGGTCCTGAAGCAAAATGTTTTACCAGTTTGTCGTCTTCAATTAGGCGCAAGATTGCAGCCCTTCCCTCATGTCTGGGTTCTAAGCTCTTAACTGTGTCACAGACTGAATATTTCCTAATTTACCCAAAGAAGCTGCAGCAAGAGGCAAAAATCTTGATGGTTCTATTTTTTACATAATTTAATTTTTAATTATATTTAGAATAAATAATAAAACTACTTGAAATTAATCATCACATGGATAAAATGAAAAGTTAGCGTAACAGCACTACTGATCCCAGAACGATGTTTATTCAGCGTATTGCCGTCTGCGGATCCTCGTGACTCCATGCGTTCAGTGTGTGCAGGTGAGAGGGCAGGTGTCCATTCACCCTCTTCTGTAGACTGTCATCCACTGAGGTCGCACAACGAGGTTAAATGTTTCATTCCATGAAATTTTTGCCCAACAACCTTTTGTTCACCCTCCTACCTGAATTGAAATGCTAAAGTTTTGTGGTTTCCACTCCAGTACATAGTGTTTCCGCTTTAATTCTGACCTTTAACCCTCTTTCACCCAACGATTGACATCTGGTCATTATTTCTTTTACTGCTTTCCACCCCCTGTTGTCAGATGGACTGTTCTGTTGTCTAAAACACTTGATAGGTGGACAGGTTTATATAATCCGAGGTGAGTTCCTGGAGAGGTGATTGGATGTTGTCTTTTCATGCAAAAACAAATGCCCTGAGACTTGCAGCAGTGAGACTGTCCACCATGTTGGTTTCCAAAAAATGCACATTTATTATCTGTGGTACTTTAAATAAAACTAACTTAGAATTTATCTCTGATTATGGATGATGGTATTCAGAATATTGAAAAAATGAGCAAAACTTTTTTAAAATAAAAAATTTTATTTTCCGTTTCTTTATATTTTGATTTATACAATAGAAATAGATATTTCATGAGAATATTATTATTGTCTTTGAAATTAATTGGAATTTTGATATGAAGTACACATGATGGATCAACATGCTGAGATCATTTGCATGAGTCTAAAGGACTTGAAAACAGCCTTTTAAAGAGAGGATTTCTGTCCCTTGTGATCCGACAATGAAGTGTATGTTTCACTTTGTATATTAAACATCACATCAGTTTTTCTTTTAATTCATGGAAATAGTTAAAATACCATACCTAAAATTTTACATTAAATTAACCTAACAAAGAATATATGTTTTTGAAACTTAATATATTTAAATACCAACAAAAAGCACATTAAATGTGCTTTTCCTTGCATGGAACCAGGGGAAAGTTTTACTTGGTTTGCTAACATGGAGTCCTTGATGCATTTGGCTTTATTTGGCCCTTGAACGTTTTAAAACTATATTTAAAACCACATCCATGCAGAGATTTTTTTTCACATTTCATCCTAAGCTATTCTAATGTCACCTTTGCATTCTCATCTTCCTTTTCCTCCTCTCCATCCGCCTTCATGTCTATTTGTTTGTTTTTTCTTACTCTGAAAACAGTGGAATGCTTTAGTGTCGTGGCTACTTGAGCTTGCTGAGTGTTTATTAATGCTATGGTGTCCTGCCTAGTGAAGCAAACGGGGTGGTGATGGGCAGGGAGGCGGTGGGAGGAAAGGAATGGCGTGGGGTGGTGGGCAAAGGAAGGATTATGAGGTATACCTCTAAATTCTCTCAGGAGACAGTGAGGTCAAGCTGTTGCTCCCCAAAATATTCTCAGCCTACTTGGCTTCTCTGTACTTGTCACTTGTCTTTTAAGCATCTGCATCAAAATCGAATTACTCAGTCGTATTGAACACGGTATACACCATATCCTTGCAAATGTACTTAATGAATCTCACATTTGTCATAAGAAGACGTTGTCGAGTTTGTTTTGAATGATATTTGTGGTTTGTTGGTTTTCTTCCTTCAGATACATATGTTAAGTTAACGCTGCTGAATTCCATGGGCCAAGAGATGTCCAAATGCAAGACATCCACCCGCAGAGGGCAGCCAAATCCCGTGTACAAGGAAACATTTGTGTTTCAAGTGGCCCTGTTTCAGCTTTCTGATGTGACGCTGATACTGTCCGTGTACAACAAGCGCAGCATGAAACGGAAGGAGATGATAGGCTGGTTCTCCTTGGGCCTGAACAGCTCTGGGGAGGAGGCGCTCAGCCACTGGACGGCCATGAAGGAGGCCAAGGGGCAGCAGGTGTGCAGGTGGCACGCGCTGCTGGAGTCGTGAGGACAGCCGTGAGCCAGCACTGCCGTGCCCACCTGGTCACGCAGGAGGAGCTGTTCTCCAAGAGTCTCTTCCATCCCAGCGGAATGGGAAGTTCTGTGCAAGAGCAGCAGATCCTGAGCTGAGCGAAGAAAGGATGTGAGCCGCTGTGGGAAACTGGGGCGCTCGGAAGCTCAGGCCTTGTCTCAAACGGTGCTCCAGGATCTCACAGCGGGCTTCGGGTCGGAAGCCGTTGCGTTTTAGTGGGAGAGTCAGTACGTTCATGGGAGAGTGTAAGTGATGTTAAAAACCAGGGTGTTAGTTGTAGCCCTACTTTCGTACTCCCCACACAGTGTCCATAAAGCAGTTCGGCCAGTCTCTGGTGTTGGCATGTTCTTTGCAGAGTGGTTCTCAGGTGATCACAGTCATGTGTCCTGGTGACATGTGTCCTGGTGACAGTTGGACCATACTGAACATGTCGTCTTCCGAGTGATTCAGAAGTGTTCTTTCCTGTCCTTCCTCTGAACCCAAGTGTTTTCTGTAAGATTTCCTTCATTTCCCTCTCTGTTCCTGATCCAAAGAGACCGAGTCCTGCTGGCCCAGCTGTCCAGCAGGCTGCTATGCACCACAGGCTTCTGCAGGGAGCACAGTGAATTCCCTCGCAGTGTAGGAGGCCCCAGGAGCCAGCTGCGCGGTGGCTGGCCCTTTACAAAGTGCAGTGTGAGAAAAAGTTAAAAACAACACTAAACTGTGAAAATGGAAACCAGTTGAAGGACAGCTCTTGTCTGTCCTGAATACTGGTTCCCTGTGCTGTGCACAGCAGGTCGCAGGCTCAGCACGAGGCCCACGTGAGGCTGCTGTCACTCGAGCTTCTGTCGAGGTAAAGACCGCCTCACTCTCGGTAGCATCCAGAACATGAAGCTAGAACAGTTCTAAGAGTCCCTGGGAAGCTTCTAGATCATACTAGGTTTTACGAAATTTACAGACGCTTTCTTGAACGTGTGTCATTCTGTGCCTTCCTGTAAGTGAAGCGTGCATTCATAGCCTGACACTGTACTTGCAAGATTAGGCCTTCAGTTTTTATGAATAAAAAGATTCTTCAGAGCAGTGCCACAGCCCTTGTCCCCTAGAGGGGCGTCAGAAGTTGCATGTTGGGTGACTTCCCACTTGTTCTTGTAAGTAGGAATGCTAATCAAGAATACATGAGCTTTTTCTTTTCAGTCTTGCTTCTTAGCTAACATATAATCTTTTGCACATACTTTCTAAATAGAACTGTTTTTGTGAGATATTTTCTTTATGCTCTTTCTCATTTCTCATTAAACTAGACAAAAAACATGCATACTATTTACCAATTAGCCAGAAGCGCCGTCCTGGTTCTCGTCCCAGCTAAGCACTGTGGACTGCTTCTGTGAGCCAGAGCCCGTTGTGAGCATCATAGAACCGCACACTGACTTCTTTGCCGTAGCGTGGCAGTACTAAAAGGCCTTAAAAAACATCCAAAAGTCTAAACTTCTACATTTGTAGTTGGCAAAATGGTTGTTTTAAAAAAGAGTATTCTTGAGCCACAGTGTGGGGTGAAGGTGAGAAGCGGTGCAGATTATGTGGGGACACCGGGCTGGGCATTTGTGCTACATTTCCCTTTCCTGGCTTTGAAAGACAGCCCGCATCACTAACGCTGTTTTCCAGTAAGAGTCAGCAGTCTTCTCTGTAACGAGCTTAACCAAACATCATAACACCAGCTTGGTGCTTCCATTGCTGGTGAGAAAAAGACCTGTTGCTTTTGTAACCGCCTTTCTTGAGACTTTCCCAGGAAGTGCGTTTGCTTTGCTAGGTCTTCAGGTGTGGCCTGAGTATCAAATCTATTATGTCCTAGAAATTGATCAGCAGGTTTCTAAATTCCAGGAGCAGTTCTCCATCCACCCCAGCTGCCAACTTCTCAGAGATTATAAATCATGCGTGGGCACGCTGCTCTGCACACACGGCCCCATGTGCCTGTGCAGATCCGAGGGTGTCCCGGCCTTCCCACTCGACTCAATAGAAAGGCTTATGTCTCTCCTCCACGATGTAGCCTTTGGCTTGGGGCTGTTTGCACTGTTCTGTTCCGTAGATAGCGAACACCTTTTTCTGTGATTTGAAAACCCCCCAGGTTGCCTCTTTTTCAGTAGTGTTCAAATCCCACTTGACTCTTCTGCATCCAGCGTGCACAGCAGCTTTGCCGCTTGGCCCTGTGCTTGAAGCCGTAAAAAAGCCACAGAAAACAGCCCGTATCCCAGTATTCAAAACAAATAGGCGCTCCAGGGGACCATAGGTATTGACTTAGAAACTTGACCTGGAGAGCCTACTTTCTTATCATCCTGCCCAAAGCAGTCAACAGTCCAGACACGGCTGCTGGCTGGCATTTATGGGTGCTCAGAGCCTGGGATTTCCATCTGCTGAACAAGCAGCTGTGCGTTGCATCACTGATGCCCCCTCCCCCGACCACCAACGAGGACTGTTCCTCATCGAGGAGCTGGTGGAGTGCAGCATCTTGTCCTACATCATAGTCTCTGACAGCGGTGGGCGGGGCCGTGGGGTCCCACTGATGGCTGTGACAGCTGTGTGACTGGGTCCTGATTCCTGTCTCCACCACGCTTTTCGTATCACGAATGGTTGGGAACATGAGCGATGGCCCTGGGGTGCCAGCGCATCACTAGAACACAGGAAGAGACCCAAGGCTGTTTTCAATGAAGAGCCCATATCATGGGTTTCAGATGAACTAGAAACAGATGAGTGATTTGAAGTGTATGTGTTAGATAGTGTAGGAGCAGTAGTCAACAGCCAGTTTTTTTAAGGTCTTGTTCAGATATGAACAGAAATGACCAAGTTCATTTGCATAAAGTTGTGCACACTGGAGAATTCAGAGAACCTCTCATTGACAGTTGTGCTCCTAAGTGTCCAAAGCACTGAGGCTGTCGGATGGAAATGACTTCGGCTTCCTGTCTCCACCCATCTCGACACTGAGGACACAGTTAAACTTGCAGTATGCAGTTTCTGTGGTTAACTTTCTCATCCGTGCCCTCCAGAATTATAATAATAAGGGTGGCAGCAGCTGTAACTTACTAAAGAGCCACCATGGCATTTCACTGTTTTATTTGATCCTGAGAGGTTAGTCGTATGTCCAACTTATCAATGAATAAATGGTTGCAAGGAAAGATGCCGCAGACTCTCCCACGGCCATGTATCCCGTGAGTCAGTCGCAGTAGGCCAGGGATTAGAACCGGGTGCAGGTGTTGTGACTGCATCCCTGTTCAGTGTCCCAGGAAGAGAGAGAGCAGCACTAGTTGCAGTCATCCCATGACTGGATGGAAGAACTAAGCAAGCAGGAGCAGCGTGTAAAGAGAAAAGGCAGGCGCTCGAGAATGTTCCTGTGGAAACACAAGTGGTGCTTCCATGTCATCACATGGTTTTCATTTTTAAATGGGGCTGATTTCTGTGCTTACTGACACCCTAAAGGTGTACTATCCCTTTATTCTTCTTGACCATGTTGGGGGTCCAAGGTATCTTCTGTGGGCACCGTTCTACCCTGTGAAGTGGTAGTGTGTCCTAGCCCGGGTCCTGCCCAGGGCAGTGGCCACAGGGAGGACTGTTGCCCCCTGTCTGCTCGCCAGGGTTCCCCTGTGCCTCTTTTGGGAAGGTTTATTAACATTGCTGGGGCAGTGGGTGTCTTGTCTTAAGGTCTTCGTGAGCCCCTTTCCCCATAGGTGCAAGAATCACAGAACCAACCGAGCTCTCTGTGGAGGACGTCGTCAGTAGTGCTGCGATGTAAGCTGCTGCTGGTGTGTACCTGGGCTGGCTCATGGTGCGCTTAGAGCTGGGGGTACTGTGGGCATAGGATAACGTCATTTCACTGCAAGATATGGGGCATGCAGAGAGGTGTCCGTCCACAGAGCACAAGTCCAAAAAGTCTTACAGAAGATGGCCCCTGGCAGAGACCGAGGAGCAGCCCCAGGTCAAGCTGTCGTGTGCTTCAGAAGCATCCAGAAAACTAACCTGTACCCCAGGGCTCTGCCTGCAGAGGTGGCTTGACGTGGTCTCAGGGAAATCTAGGTCCAATTAAGCTTGTCAGGAAGTCCTGCCTGCAGCCGGGGCACAGATGACCAGACTAGCCCTTAGCTGGAGCTGTTGATGGCGACACTGAAGCACTGCGGGTTAAATCTGGTGGTGCCATGTTGATAAGTAAGGGGCAGAGTAACACTAGTAGTGGTCTTTTCCTTGTGTGTCTTTAAAGAAGAAGGACGTGTTGTCAAAAGCTTGTAGTCCTTTGTAACTATGAGTTCTGTCCACTTACAGGCAAGACCTTGGAATTGATTCTTGCGTAGCAGTGCATCTGCTGCGTTGGTTTTACGACTCCTGAAAATCCTTTTCATTCCCTGGTCTGAATGCTTCCTTCTAAGCTGTCTCTGCAGTGGTAGATGCAAGGCAGGGGAAGGGGAGGGACCTGCAGCCTGTGGCATAGTGTGGCTGCAGTCGCCAGTGGAGCATTCTGTGCTGGGGGTGTGGCCCACTTTGCTGCTCCCTGCAGTCGTTGCACTGTCATCCCTCAGGCGAGCTCCCCTGCGCCTCTTCTCAGGGCACCAATTCTGTCCTGTCAGCTCTCCGGTCCTTGCTTACTTTGTTCTTGGCTAACGCCAGGACCCTTGTCCCCTGAAGCATGCTGCGGAGATGGCGCTCAAAGCTCTGCGCCCCTCCTCCAAGGCCAGCATTTTGCATGAGTGCAATTACATCTCGGTAACTTTCTTTTTCCTGTCAAAGATCTGAGCTCAGGCCTAAGTGAGGTGCTCTGAACATTTGAGATGATGTCATGGGATTAGACTCATGTCACTGCGCTTCATCTGGTCATGAATTTAACAGTCTTAAAGTGGGAGAGCAGATCCGCATGTAGGGTTGGTTCTGTCCTCCCCGTTCCCTCATCTATGCATCCAGACAACATACAGGCAGTTAATCACTCCGGATCCTGCCTCTCAAGCGGCGGTGCCCCCTTTTGTCCTGTCTGCAGGACTGGATAGCAGGAAGGACCATGGGGGTTTGTGGTGGTTGTTGTCACACACACACCTTAACCATGGAAGTGCCCAAGGTCGAGTCTTACGGATTAGGAGCAAGGAACCCAGCTAGTGACATGACGCCAACCTCATGAAAATATTTAACTAGTTCTGAAGTGGAGCTACAGCCATGACAGGAGCTGTGTGAAATGTATGCTGTTTCCCTGTCTGTTCGACAGTGGAAATCTTCCCCTCTGTCAGTAACCCTAGAGTCCATTGCCTGATGCTTCAGTTTATCTCTTGGTGCAAGTCTACTTTACAAAGAAGACCTGATGTCTGTTTCCTTCTTTACCATGTGATTGTTCACCTGCCAGTGTGTTTAGAATGAATAGAGTAGAATAGAATGAGTTGGTGGAATAAAATATTACACTTTATGCTGCAAAGTAACTTTCCCCAATTACATATTTATGATTTACAGATTATAAATTTTATTGTTTATCTGTTCAAGTGTTGCAAGCGTTGTTTCTATAGTCTAACCAGTTATCATGGGAAATGGGACTTTCCCTGCATCTCAGATTCACCTTTGCCATTCACACTGCTTGAAGGGGGAGGGCCGTGAGCCTTGGAAGTGGCCGTCTGTGGGTCTGTGGCCTTCTGCTGCCCCGCCCTTGATGGTTTCTGGAATGCCCAAGCCTTCGGCTCCAGGGGCTCTTCACTGTGAGTGCTGCCCAGCGCACCCCCTGAGCTCCTAGAGACACGCTGCGGAGGTGTAGGCCCCCCTGGCCAGTGCGTCACCCGCTGACCAGTGCCGAGGTTCAGGGCTGGCGTCAGCAGGAAAGCTTCAGAGCAGCATCCGTCACTTCAGTGACAGTGTGAGACCTTCTCAGAAATGGGGATTTCAGGCGTGAATCCTGTGCTTGGATTTCACCCTCCCCTCCTGGTTTGCCCGTCCATTCTCTTTAACTTCTGCAAGGCTTTCAGTGAGTTGTGTGACTTGACGTTGCTTTAGTGAAACAATTTCCCAACTGAAACCCAATGCCTTGGAGTTAAGTTGCTGCGGCTCCAAAGCAGCCTTGCCTGTGCGCTTTAGGCAGTTATGATGGGTAATAATGAGAGTATTTATGATGGTCTTACTTACATCACATTTGTGGTCTGAGAAGAGACCAAAGAGGTATTGTGTAAGTCGACACACTTTATGTCTCTGTGTAGCCATTGAAGCACAGCTTGAGTCATGCGTAATACTCCCAACAGCATTTTGATAGTATAGTCTAAGCTTTACGTTTAGCGAGAGGAAATCAGTGCTAACTTATTCCAAAATGAATATGTCATGTTTGTGGTAGAATAACCTTTGTTTCTAGTGCAGAAAATGCACTGGTCTCTGTCGTGAGGACTTTGGAAGTGACAGGCCAGAGACTGCTACGTTGGCCAGACTTCCATAGTCTTGGGCTAATGACAGAGGAGAGAACCACTGGGGGAGTTTGGAGAGTTTGGTGCATGTTGGGGTCCCATGTTGTTCTTTAAAACTCCAGGGTTCATCCCTGCTCGTACTCTTGCATTGTGTTTACTTCAAGATAATGTAATTTCTATGGAAAAACTCAGTGGCGGATCCTCTACCCAACATTCTCTTCCTCTCCTTTTTCTTCCTCTCTCCCTCCCTTCCCTTCTCCCCCATCCCTCCTTCTTTTCTATTTTCATTTTTGAGGCAAGAAGCTTCTTCTTTAGTATAGTTTCTACAGAGCTTTCTTACTTATTTTTGTAATACGTGTAACAGTGTGACGAAGTTTAACTGCTCTGTGAGCAGAATCCTATCAAGTACGCTGAAGAAACACACTGCTACCAGACGTCTTTGGTCTTGATGGTCTGCGACATACTTGCTAGCGACTAAAGCAAGACTGCACCTGCCGATGTATATAGCGTGTCTGTGTGGCCGTCAGCAGCGTTGTGTATTGTCACATGTTAATTTGCATTGTGTAAGGTGGAAAGATGAGTGTGTGGGCGGTCGATCTGCACACTGAGCGACTCTGGAGCCACGTGTCCCGGAAGCGTGCTGTGTGTTGCTTTAGTTCCACATGATGTCACAATGTCGCGGTGCCTTCTCCCTTTTGTACAACTGTATTACATGTGCAACGATGTAAAATGTTAAAACTATATTAGTCCAAGGAGATTTTAATGGCAGTTCAATTTTCCAGAGAATAAATTTTTGTGTGCATTAAAAGCTTCTTTTCTTCACATTTGTGTACAAAAAAGGTTCCCGTTTTGGTACTCATTTGAAATGGATCAATATCCAACTTCATTGATGATGATGTATAAAAATCAGCAAAGAGTGTTAATATAACAGTTCCTCAAGTGAAACCACACCAGCTACACATATATCAAGTGCTAAGATCTTGGGCTTAAAAAAATTCATAATCTATAAAATTTTGCTTTCCAGGTATTGGGATCGAATTTTTTCATTGTAATTCAAATCTGTCTTCCAAAGGAAATAGACTCGAAATTACCATTTGTAAATAATTCCTTGAAAGCTCATGTAAATCCACACTGAGGCCACGGCTTTCAGGGGTTGGGTGTGTAGCTGAGGCCACAATCCCTCGCCAGTCGTTCCTCCGTTGTGAGTTTCCTTCTTCGTCTTTTTGGTGCCCTGCTGTGTGACAAGACCTTACCCAACAGCAGTCATGGTTTGTTGGGGTTTGTTGGGGGTTTTTATTAAGTTTATTGTTTTCTGAAGACCTTGAGTTTAAATACTTCCCATACTTCTAGTTGATTTCATCTCCAGAAAGAAAGATTTACAACAACCAGTTTAACAAGTACTGTGCTGAAGAATTTAAGCATTTGGTGCTGTATTTAACATTAAAGTCACTCCAGCAAGCTGATCTTTGATTGTCTTGAACCTTAGAGAGCAGAACACTGGTGCCTCGTCAGCCTGCTTCCTTCCTTTCTGTAAGTTGGCTTCAGTAAACGATGAAAATGCAGGGCCCTCAGGTGCACACAGCACAGTGTGCAGCTGCCGTGAAGCTCTGTGTGCCTTCACCTACCGCAAACTGCTTATTGAGAAAAGTTCTCTGGGTTTTAAACAATGTCTCAGGGTGACTCCTTAGTTATTTAGTACTTGGAGAAAATTTCCTCTGGGTCACGACCAGCTACTTTCAGAAAAATGGCAATAGACATAAGTGAACATGGGAACTCGGGCACTTTTCCTGCAAATCAGTGAGGTGCCGGTGCCATCTGTCCTCGTGAGGTGCCCTTTCCATGGTCACACTTCACGTGGACACTGCCTTGCAACTCCTGATGTGTGCTGCACAATATTAATGTTTTCATTCCAACGGGTATCAAAATACCCATATTGTTTCTTATTTGAGAATGAAGTTATTCCCAACCTAACAATACAGAATCTCAGGAAACATGTATAGATAGAATACTTGTTTGATTAATTCATAGTGATGAGCTATAAAGTACAAAATACTAAATACTGTAATTAAGCACCACGTGAATGGGGAGCAATGACTATTGCTTTGTATAACAATGAGGGCATCTGAGAACCGCTGAAGAGCGGCCTCGTGACTGTGCACGGGTCTGCCGTGCTTGCGCGAGTCCACAGCATGTTGTGTTTCCAACAGCCACAAGGACAGTTTTTGCTCCCCTGCACCCCATCACTGATTAGTTTTATTCATTTCTAGATTCCAGCTGTGCAAACAGAAGTGGGGTCTCACTGTTTTAATTTATAGTTCCTGGCAGGTGAGCAACACATTTGTCGTGTGCATTTTGGTCACTGGGTTACCTGTTCAGATCTTTACCTATTTCTCATTCATTTTGTTACTGTAGAGTTCTAACAGTGTTCTGTGTATTTTGAACACAGATCCCTTAATAGCTACAAATATTTCACAAGTATTTTCTCCTGGATGGTGGTACATCTTTCCACTCTCTTAACAGCAGCTTTGATAGAGCAGGAGTGTTGATAGTTCACTGGTACATTATTTTTTTTCCCATGAGTTTTTAATTTTCTTTTTGTGTCATTTTCACCCCTTATTTCTCACCCCAATCCCATCTGTCCCTATTTCAAGCCTTCTCCTCCCCGCCTGTCTCCCTTCTGCTCCCCGCCTGTCTCCCTTCTGCTCCCCGCCTGTCTCCCTTCTGCTCCCCGCCTGTCTCCCTTCTCCTCCCCGCCTGTCTCCCTTCTGCTCCCCGCCTGTCTCCCTTCTGCTCCCCGCCTGTCTCCCTTCTGCTCCCCGCCTGTCTCCCTTCTGCTCCCCGCCTGTCTCCCTTCTGCCTGCCTGTCTCCCTTCTGCTCTCCGCCTGTCTCCCTTCTGCTCTCCGCCTGTCTCCCTTCTCCTCCCCGCCTGTCTCCCTTCTCCTCCCCGCCTGTCTCCCTTCTGCTCTCCGCCTGTCTCCCTTCTGTTCTCCGCCTGTCTCCCTTCTGCCTGCCTGTCTCCCTTCTGCTCTCCGCCTGTCTCCCTTCTGCTCTCCGCCTGTCTCCCTTCTGTTCTCCGCCTGTCTCCCTTCTGCCTGCCTGTCTCCCTTCTGCTCCCCGCCTGTCTCCCTTCTGCTCCCCGCCTGTCTCCCTTCTGCTCCCCGCCTGTCTCCCTTCTGCTCCCCGCCTGTCTCCCTTCTGCTCCCGCCTGTCTCCCTTCTGCTCCCCGCCTGTCTCCCTTCTGCTCCCCGCCTGTCTCCCTTCTGCTCCCCGCCTGTCTCCCTTCTGCTCCCCGCCTGTCTCCCTTCTGCTCCCTTGTCAATTTGTGTGTTTTTGGTCCTGTTAGTGACATGGTCCGGGCATTCCCTGAACAGGGACAGTGTACCAATGGTATATCCCTGATAAAAGGACACTTCTTTTCTGCACAACACCTCATGAGCTTGAGACACCAGGTCACACATTCTGTGGACCCCTCAGGCTTCCCATGCACTTAATCCTTAAAACTGCCTTGATGTTCTTAGTCTGTGGAACCGGGGCCCTTAACCTCTGCGGTCTAGAGAGCTGAACCTGGAACCAGCATACTTGGCTCCCTACATTTTATTCTACTCTGCCTTTTATTTTTTAAGTCATAAAATAACTCTATCACAGCTTTTATTTGTTTTTTGAGAATTATTTTTAAGCTCTCAGGTGGTATTTTGATACAATTACTCTTAAGCTATATAATACAAATGATTTTTCCTTACTCCAAATAACCTCATATTCCAACTGAAGTTATCTTACACCACAGGCCACACAGATACTCCAAGTGTGAAAGCAACAGAAAGACACTAACCTTCAGTGAATATTGTTGATGCAGTGCTCTACATCCTTTATTTGTTTTTGTTTTTTTTTTTCTTTTGGTTTGCTAGATGAAATTTCAAACTCTGTGTGTGTAAAACTTTTGTGAAAGTATTTTACTTTTTGGAGGGCTTTAACCATTTAAAATCTGAATTCTATGGATTTTATGAAATTTTGGGAGGAATCATTTGTTTGGTTGGTTGGGTTTTAGTTTGCTTGTTTTCATGGTATTGGGGACCCCATCCAGCTTTACATTGCTAGACAAGTGCTCTGCCATTGAGTTATATCCCAAACCTAATTTTTACCTATTTGCCTTTTGTTATGAAAGAATATTGTTTAAAAGCATTTTTTTTGTTTCAGTTCATCTTTTTTTTGTGCTTCAACTCATCTTTAGGCAGTTTTAGAGCCACCATGCTGGGAAGGTCTGGGAAGGTCACCCCCACACACACACTGCTAGGAACACACCCTATTAATCTGGAGGAAATGGTTCTAAATCCTCCACAGAAATAGGTCACCAACTTCCCCCAACCTTCTTTATGAGAGGGGGTAGAGATGAGCCTCCACTGCAGATAAGCTCTACCATGAGGTGGGCCCCAAGATCTCCTGGGTTGACTCCCAATGTGAACAGACCAATGAGATGTAGAAGACTAAAAGCTCCAATCAGGTTTGCAGAAATGGAACCAACCAATGAGGAAAAGCCACTTTTCCCAGCCCTGCATAAGCCTGTGAATACCCCCGACCCTGACAGCCTCTTTGGCTCTCTGTTGCCCCTACAGACTCCATGTCTGTGAGCTCCGTTCTTTCTCTCTTCTAATAAACTGCCTCAATCCTCTCTGTGTTCTGGTTTCACTCTTCAACTCCCAAACACAAGAACCTGGACATAAAACTCGCCCCCCACAACAGTCCGACAAGGAATGTTAAGCCTGTCTGTGTGTCAGAACCTGTCTTTGTCTTGGTAGTTAGACACGGTGAGATGCGGCTCCTCCCAAGGGAAGTGTGTGGCCTCAAGAGAGGAGACCTGAAGACCAAGCTGAGTAGAAGGCGACGGCTGCAATGGCACCTTCACACTGCTGCGGGCTGCCTTTTCCTCAAGGTGGCTGCATAGGAAGGACTCTGAGACAGGAGTGCCACCCAAGGACAGCATGTTTGAGCATGTCACAAAGATGCAAGACCAGAAGGTTGTCCTCAGAACTCAAAAGTCATTTATTGTGGATGAAAGAATACTGTGGAGAGCCAAGAACAGACATTCAGGCTGTTTATCATGGGCCAAGAACAGGCATTCAGGTTTATCATGGGCCAAGGAGGACTCCCATAGGCCAAGGAGGACTCCCGTGGGATAAGGAGGACTCCCATAGGCCAAGGAGGATTCCCATGGGTTCAGGAGGACTCCCACGGGACAAGGAGGACTCCTGTAGAACTTTCCCTTGCTCTGCGGCCATGTTAAGACACTTTGGTTAAGGGCTGGAGCAGAGAGATGCACTTTTGTAGCCTGTGTTATGAACCTTCCATCACAGTGCAATGCTGGAGCTGAAAGGGCTGCCGAAAGGTGAAAGGGGAATGCAGGTGGGGAATCTGGGGATCATGTAGAGGTCCGTGAATAAGGAGGAGCTAGCCCAGGCAGAGACTTAAGCAACTTCAGTTTATGAGAATTGAGGCCTGGTGGCCAAGGGAACCGGAGAGAAAGAGCTTGAAGTCAGGACAGGGAAGAGTCTGAAGAGGGCCTGTGGGCGTGGAGCCTCACAGGAGCTTCCATAGCATCAGACTTTGCTGAGGAGTTGCTAGGGAAATGCTGGGCGTGCAAACAGGGGAGCCCAGGGAATTTACACTTTACAAAATGGTGACTGTGTCTGGCAGGAAGGAGAAATAGAAGGCCAGGCAGGGGGCTGGAGAAGTGGCTCAGGGGTTAAGCCTCTGCCTTGCAGGCGGAAGGTCCTGAGTTCGGATCCTAGACCCCACATATAGACGCTGGGCAGGAGCGGGGGCAGCCTGCATTTCTGGTCCTGGTAGGGCGGAGCCTGTGAATCCTGGGGCAGAGTAAACAGGAGATGGAGGCGTCCATGGTGGTTCCCGAATTCATCCGTGGTTCTACACACATACATACACACGCGCGCACATACACATACACGCACAATTGAATACATAATAAATAATAATAAAAAATTAAAAAAAGAAGGCCAGGCAGGCTGGTGATTGACAGGACACATTTGGTAGAGGAGGGTATGGAAAGAGACTGTTCCTGACCTGGGCAGCTGCATTTAAGATATCACTGTCTGCTGAGAGGGTAAGACCCCCTGCCACAGGAGCCCGTGGGGACATCTCAGAGAAGCCAATGATGAGTGTTTAGATTTCAAACTTTACATAAGGGAGATGCGTTGCATGTCCATAATATGTAGCCTGACCAGTAGATGTCACACGGTGGCCGTCTTGAAAGTCAAAGGACCAACTCAGTTCCGTGTGAAGAATATTCATGGTGGATACCCTGCTCCTGCCATGTGTTCAGTAGACTCCTAAACCACCTGACAGGACATGGTCAGTGTCCAGCACGTCCCCAGAACACACTGACCTCCAGGAAATTCTTTTTGTTTTTTTAATTTGTAATTATTTTTTTGCCTGTGTGTGTGCGCGCGTGTGTGTGTGTGTGTGTGTGTGTGTGTGTGTGTCAGAGGACACTAGGTGTCCCTGTGGAGGACCAAGGGTGACTCCGGGAATCATCCTGGATTGCTTCTACCTACCTCCTCCTTGCTTCATTCTGTGACTTCCCAGGCTCCATCCACCAGGGCCTGAAGTGTAGGCTGCCACTGTTTTCACCTTGCATTTTTACATGGGACCTGGGATCCAAACTCAGGACTTTGTGAGGCAGCCTCTCCAACCCAGGAAACTCTCCCATATAAACAGCCCCCTGATGAATGTACTCACTCAGGTTGCCGTGATCACTGCTCTCAGATCATTACCTGTTCTGTTTCTTTGTCTCGCTTTCCTTTGGAACTAGTGTCTGCTACCGAATGCTTCATCAATGTTAAGTGGAAAGACAGTGTCTGAATTTAACACAGCGAAATGCTCCACCTGTCTGACAAAAGAGGACAGCTTTGTAATGTGCATCATTGTGACAAACCAGTCCATCACCCAGACATCTGTGTTCAGTGTAGGTGTCTTAGATTGTTCTAGCTTGTTCTAGAGCTGTAAGGTGCTGGAAGCATCTGTTGTGTTTTCTCTTTCCTGCTGCTTTTGCTCAGCAAAATTCTTGGTGATCCATCTGTTTTGTGATTGTCAGTTTCTCGTTCTTTCTAATGTCGAGGCAATATTCCATTGTGGCCTCGTGCCTTCATTTATTTTCCATTCTTTTGCCCTGGCTTTCTGTTGCCACATGCCTAGGCTGTGTTCTGGGGAGGCTGGTTGGCTTCACAGTGTGAAGAGCACAGCAGGGCCAGCTTCTCTGTCCCATGTGGTGTCACCTGGAGCATCTCAAAGCTGGAGGTGGCTCACTGGCCAGACTGGACTCATCTTCAGACCTGCTCCATGTCGGATGTTTGGTGCTGGCTGTCGGCGTCTTGACCTTGTCACATCTGGGAGTTGAGCTTGGAGAATAACCACCTCAAAGCAGCAGTATGTGGCAGTTCTGAGCCGATGCTCAGAGTCACATATGCTCTGCATGTGCACCTGCTGCAGAGTTCTGTTCAGGTTAGAAGGGACACCACTCAGTGTCCAGCATGCTCACCTGCGCCCTTCAGCACTGCCAGCTTCCAGCCGGAGCTAAGGACTCACACCAGCCAGGCGTGAACTTGGTGAAGCTCCGTAAGAGCTTCTTTCTGAAAAGCTGTTGTCTGCAGACTGTCACTTCTCTACTGGCCTGCACATGCAGCAGAGGCAGCATGCAGGTTATTCTTATCGGTTGCTTCCAGATTGAGAGCTGCAAGACTGCTTGTTGCAAAAGCAAACTTCGCCAGAAGGTAGGATGGGACTAATCCACCTCAAGGCCCACCCCCTGTGACTGCCTTCTTCCAGCAAGGCTCCACCTTTCGAAAGTGCCATGACCTTCCCAAACACATGAGACTGTGGGGGACACATATCAAACCATGATACTCCATTCCTGGTCCCCACAGGGTCATTGACGTCTCATTATGTAAACCATACTCAGTCCAACTTTAAAAGTTTTCATAGGCTACATCAATAGTCCCAACACAGTTAAAAAGTCCAAAGTCCAAAGCCTCCTGTAAAATCAAAAGACAAGTTCTATACTTTCAACATACAATGGCACAAAATAAACATTCCCATTCCAAACTGAAGGAATGAGGGCACATTCAGGAGAGATCGGTCTGAAATCCAGCAGGACAAACCCCGAATCCTGTAGCTCCGTGTCCAACAGATGAGCCTCTTGTTGAAACCATCTCAGCTGGTCCCACCCCAACCCCCCCAATGCAGCTACCTGTAGAACACATCACTCTCTTGGGCTGGCTCCTCCCGTGGTTCACAGCTCTCCTTGGCAGATGTCCCACATTGCCTCTGACATCTCTAAAGTCTTTACTTCTCAATGACAAACCAGGCTTTAATTCTACAGCACAAATTGTCCTTGAGCCTCTAAACTGCAGGCTTTCTGCCACGCACTGCCGGGATTCTGCCATTCTCTGAAACCTTAGAGGAAGGATTCATGACTTCCTCTCTCTTGAGTCTTTGATGCCTCTGAAGCCAACACCAATGTAGATGATGTTGCCAAGTTCTGCTGTAGCCTTGCGTTGGAGATTGGCTCTCTCAATCACAGCTGATTCCGCTTCTACAGAAAGGGGAAAATCTCTTTTTCTCCTGGGCTTTAGGGGAGAAACACACACTTGTTTTGGAACTCCACCATCTCTCTCATTCCTAACAAAAGGATTTGCATTCTTATGGGTGGGATGAGAATCTTGCCCTCAGGGCAGGGCATCTCCTCTCATCCAAATGAAGAGCAGGCTTTGATTTGCTAATGGAGCTAATCTTTCCAACAGCTGACATTTTGTTCTCTGCCTCTTCTTGGTTCAACACTTAAGTTTGCCATTGCATTTTTTCCCTCATCAAACTTAACAGTTTTTGCTTCTTTCTGCCCAATTCCTTGTTCTTTTTTCATAACTCTGAAGAAGAGTGCTAAAAAGTAGCCACATCACTTTGTCAAGACTGCATTGCCTGAAATTTTCTCCACCAACACATAGCTCCATTTGCCACTAGTCCAGTTCCAAACACACTCTTTGTTCCCCTCTGGGCCATCACAAGCTAGGCTTCCACTTTCTGTGTTTCTGATAGCCTTACTTTCTTCCAAACTCTCACAAGAAAGGCCCATTTGGCTCCATCTCCAAGACACAAAGACTTTCCCATTGCAAAATCCCAAAATTCATATTTCTTCCAAAAAAATAAGTCCAAAGGCACACTAGCCACATCACAGCATTGGCTATACTGCTGGGTACCAACTTCTCTCAGCTTAACAGCTTTTTGGAAGCAGATTCTCCTAGTCTCACACAGCAACACCCCACTTCTCTGGTACCAGTTTCTCTCAACTTCAAAACACATCATGTTGTGGTACCAGATCCTTCTAATCTCATAGCACTACCCTACTTCTTGGTATGAATTTCTGTTGTGGTTACTCTTTTCTGTTGCTGTGAGAGAACACCCAAAGTCACGCAATTTTAGAGAGAAAGGGAGATTTATTCAGCTTACAGTTCAGAGGGAAGATAGTCTTTCATGGCAGATGTGGCATGGCTGACTGGCAGAAGCTAGAGACAGGCTACATCACACTCATCAGAAAAACTGCGAGCTGCAAGACTGCTTGCTGCGAAAACAAACTTCTACAGAAGGTAAGGTGGGACTAGTCCACCTCAGTGCCCACTCCCTGTGACTGCCTTCCTCCAGCAAGGCTCCACCTCTCAAAGGTGTCATGAGACTGAAGGGGACACATTTCAAACATGACAGGCAAGTGAGGGGCCCCGGGTGAGCCACCCTTCGAGGGGCTGCCCTTCTCACACAATGCCGTCCACGTTTGCAGTGATGCGGGGATGGGGGCGTGAGTGGCCTCCTTTCAGACTGCCCATCTCTGTTCCTCAGTCCAAGCAACAGCCCTGTTTAAAACTATAGGGGATTTGTATATTCCAGTCCACTCTCAGCAAAATGCATTCCCACATCACTCCAGGTCAGGTCTTCCTGCCTGGGAATGTCAGGGCCATGGAAGGCAACACCTCCAATGGTCCAGCTGCCCTGCTGTATAGCAGGAAAAGTCTTCCTCGAGGTCTTCACACGGATTTATGTCCACAAAGATCTATAAAGCACCACTTGTCAGCCTGTCTCAGCTCTTAACGCGTCCGCAACCACGCCCCCAGCTGACAGTGTGGGGTTCACGGCCACGCCCCTGGCTGGTTGCTAGTGTGGAGTACACGGCCACGCCCTGGCTGCTAAGGTGGAGTACACGGCCCACTTCATCCCAGTCTCACTGGCCATCTGGAGAGACTGAAGGGGAAGACCTTCCTCTTCGAGCCGGCAAGCAAGGCCTGACCCTCATGTTCCAGCCCTCTCGTGCTTCCTGTGACGTGGAACCAGGCAGGAGGCAGGATGAATTCTTGCATGCTGTCTGCAAACCCAGCAGGCTACTGGCTGCACTGGGCATGCTTCCTCCTTGAACCATAGGTGACCTCAGGGCAGCTGTGCACTGCCACACAACTGAGGTCCCACGCACCCTTCCTCACTCTTCCCAGCCCTCCGTGTGGTCTCCAGATGGATTTTTTTTTAACTCTGCTAACACATCGTCTCCTCGGGGCCTGCCTCTCTCGTCCTGTGTCCAGCTACAGGTTTTAGGTTTGTTTCAGTAGCACCTTGTGCTAGTGTCAAACCATCAGAGCTTGAGTAACCACCCACCCAACACCATGGCTTCAGAGACCGTCACTAGCTGGGCCAGAGCCCGGTAAAGAGGGCACATCTGTCTCCCAGTATCCCCTGGAGATGCTCTCAGGCTGCAGTGCCGCGGGTGCCACCCTGGTGGTCAGCAGGTGTCCGAGCAGAAACATCTCTCAGCACTGCGCCTGCGCGCCAAGAGCAGGCATCACCACAGAGCAGGCAGAGGTGGGTGGCACCCTGTAGCCCAGCCCTTGAGACAGTCTCATGTTGAGGTCACCGAGGTCTGCCTGGGAAGGAGTAGGGGATACGGGAGATGTCCACTGCAGGGTGTCTGTCTGCGGCACTGCACCTCCCGTTCCTGTGCTGAGTTCTAGCCGGTAATTTTAACGTGTGCTCACAAGCCCAGGTTCCAACTATTTTGAATTGCTGGTGATCTAACACATTTTCCGGGGCTGTGATCAAGATTTTGAATAAGGAGCAGTGGAGACTTGCACATTGCCAAAGAGTCTTTCACAATATTTTGGACAAATATTTCAAACGTTGTTTGGACCTCTATATATTTATTTCCAATGATCAGCCTTGTAGATTATCTGTATGTGTAATGAAACATTGCCTATCATTGCAGTTCTTCGACTACTATAATCAAAAAGGAAATTAAAATCTTGCTGGCAAGAGGTAGGAATCAGTATATCTCTAGCACCAGCTAAAGAGTCTATGAAGATGTGGCAAGACCCCATGGTGATAAGTGAATGTGTGAGGGGCATGTCTGTGAAGAGACCCTCTCATACGTCTATGAATTACAGAGTGTGAAGCTAATAATATTCACAATCCTTCCAGAAACTGCCTAGTGAAAGTTGATCTCTGGTTAAATTTGGCATCCAAAGAGTACAAGCTTTTTTTTTTTTTTCTAGAATCTTAACTGTAGCCCTGACTGATTTCAAACTTGTGATTCTCCTGCCTCAGCCTCCCAAGAACTGGACACGTCTAAGCTTCAGATACACACTGTTACGAAACTTCTGGTGAATTTTTAAGCATTTTTCTTTCTGTGTCTTTGAGACATGCGGTTGAGTTGAGCCTGTGGGAACAGGACAGTGTTGCCCTCAACAAGCCGTGTGCCGCAGCCACCTCCCTGCCCTGCTCTTGGGGTAGGGTGCGGACCCAGATCACAAGGTCAGTTACGATCAGCCGCACTGCTTGGGATGCACAGAACAGTCCCTCGGGCAGGAGTGAAAGTCACCAGGAGGTCGCCGGTCAGACAGCTGCAGACACATGCGCTTCTGGGACCACAAGGTAAGAGAAGCGGTTATGGCAGGTGATTCCCGCAGCCCTAATGGAGTGTTGTCCTCGGTCCCTGTGGGTGAAATGCTTTGACCCACGCCACTGTGGTTACAGGTTGTAACTGTTACTCTTTTCTCTTGCTGTAGAACACCCGAAGTCAAGCCACTTAAGGGGCAAAGGGAAATTAATTCAGTTTAGGGTTTGGAGGGGAGAGACTGTCTTTTATAGCAGAGGCAGCCTGGCTGGCTGGCTTAAGCTGGAGGAGGCTAAGTCATTCCCATCCTCCAATCTGAGCGCTGCAAGACTGCTTGCTGCAAAGGCAGACTTTTCCTGGAGGTAGGGTGGGACTAATCCACCTTAAGGCCCACCCCTTGTGACCGCCTTCCTCCAACAAGGCTCCACCTCTGAAGGTGCCATGACCTTGCCAAACACATGAGTCTGTGGTGGATGCATTTCAAACCATGACACAGGTTTTACTTTTAAAACCGGTATTAAAGGGGCTGGAGAAGTGGCTCAGGGGTTAAGCCTTTGCCTTGTTGGTGGAAGGTCCTGGGTTCGGATCCTAGACCCCACGTATAGACACTGGGCAGAAGCGGGGGCGGCCTGCATTTCTGGTCCTGGTAGGGCAGAGCCTGTGAATCCCAGGACAGAGTAAACAAGGAGGAGGTGGAGGCAGTCCATGGTGGTTCCCAAATTGGTTCCCGAATTTGCCCGTGGTTCTACACACACACACACACACACACACACACACACACACACACACAACTGAATAAAAAAAATAATAAAAACCGGTATTAAAAAGAAAATGTTGCATTCTTACATGGCAATAAGTGTGCCTAGAATTACAGCCTTCAGATGGGGCATGGGGCTATGCCAAGGCTTCGCTTCTGCCAAGTGTTCTCTCCTAATGACAAGAGGAGGAGGGAGGGAGGGGGAAGGAAAAGGAAGGAGGAAGGAAGGAAACAGAGAAAGTAAAGGAAAGAAAAAGGAAGGAGGGAAGGGAGGAAAGAAGGAAGGGAAGGAGGGAGGACAAAATGACACAATTTATAAATACAAGCACAGAAAGGTTCACGACAATTTTTAGCAAAGAGCAGTGATGCAGTCCACCTGCATGGTTGCTGATAAATGACCATCAAACGCCTTAAGGGAACAAGGGTTTATTGTCTCTTATGATTAGTGGTTACAGTTCTCAGTCCAGCTTGACAGGAGAGCACGCACCAACACCAGGGCCGAGGGAACTGGCCACACCATCTCTACACAACAGCTGAGAGAGGGACGATCCTTACTTGCCAGACAAGCATGTCTGGCCAAGTGAACAGGATGCCAACTTCCTCAACCGACTCTCAGTATTTTATTCATCTCTTCAGGGCCTAGTCCCACCTACCATGGGCTGGGCCTTCCCCATCAGCTAGACAATCTCCTGCAGGTTTGCTCTGGGCTTAACTCAACCACTAAATTCTCTACAAATATGCTCAGAGCTCAAACTCTCAGCTGTCAAGTTGACACCTGTGCCTAACTATGACTAGCAGACAGGAAACTTCCCTTCTTACACTGTGGACCACCCTCTGGAAGGTGCCACGGCCATGCCCAGCTGCCGCCCCTTGTCTCCTTGTCTCCTTGTCTCCTTGTCTCTCAGCTCATGGTTTGAAGTCTTGGGAGGTTTTGTGGCTCTTTGGTGAACTCGTGGGAGAGCATCATCTAACCACACCCTGGCAAGGTGCAGGGCATCCAGGAAACATCCAGGCCTGGGTCGGGCGGGCTGCAGAACAGAGTCTTTTCTGACCTCTGCTCTTGGCCCTGAGCCGCCCCTCTCCTTGCTCTGCCACCGGCACGCTGTGCACTCCTGAAGTTACTTCTGATTCTCCCTTGATTGGAATTTTGCTCTAAATGGGGTTCCCTTTGACAGCCATAGAATGAAGTGTCTTGAAAGGGAAATTGCTTCCTGTGATAGTTTTGAAATGCCTGCCAAACTGGATGGATTGGCACTCTGAAGGAAGGCAACATTAATATTAAATGACGAATATATCGATTACATAAAAACATGGATGAACTAATACACAGTTCACAGTCCATGTTACAGAACATTACGCGAGAGTTCTTGTTCTGAAAATTAAATACTAACAAAAAATCCGAGTAGCTGGGCATGGTGGTGTCCACCTAGAGTCTACACTCGGGAAAGTCCACTTGTCCTCACCACATCGTGAGTTCAAGGCTAGCCTGGACTACGTGCAGCTCTGCTTCAAGGAAAGAAGAAAACTGTGATAGTTTTCTAGCCTGGGTGTCAACTTGACACACCTGGTATTACTAAGATGACACCACCTGAAAGGATTATACCCACCCTAAATTCCATGGGAACCTCCATAGATCCCATGGGAACCTCCCGGTAATGGACTATAAAAGGGAGCACAGAATGTAGGGAGAGACAGTCCAGGAATGCTGGAGCTATTGGAGGTCTGCTGTGACTTGGCCTGCCAGCCCACCATGCCATCGCCACCGTGAAAGATCTGTTCCCCCTCTGGAACGGTAAGTTGAATAAATCTCCTTTCTCCCATAAGTTGTTTGACTCCGGGTGCTCTCTCACAGCAGTAGTAAAGAGTAACCATTACAAAAACTTAAGTAGCCTGGGACACGGAGTCTGTGCAGGACTGGCAAGAACCTCACGGGCAGTGCAGCAGACGGTCCTCACGGCCACCTCGCTGTCGCAGCGAAGCACTGCCAGAAAGGCTTTTCCCAGCCTCCACCCAGATCTACTCCATGCGCTGGGCAGGGGCGGGGCAAGGCGCATTGAAAGACACATTTTCTCATACCTGGAGCAGCTGGAATGTATGGTAGAGAAATGCCAGGCTGAGCACAGAAGGGTTGATTGTAAATCGTCTTGGAACATCTTTCCCCGAAGCTGCTTGAGCAATGATGTACAAATGCTTCTGAAGGCATCCTGGAGGCCAAGGGTTTGCTTCTAACCCCCCCTTCTCCCCCAGCGGCTCCTGACTGCATCTGTCAGTCCATCACACCTCTGTGATCCCCAAAGGCCTAGACCACTGGTGTGGAAACCTTTAGGAGACAGACCCACAAGGAGCTTAGGTGACAAGAGGCACAAAGATAAGAATGCTGGGCCCTCTGTCCTGATTGACCCTGCCGCCCGCTCTCCCTCCTCCTACTGCCTGGTGCTCCCTCCTCCCTGCCGCCCGCGCTCCCTCCCCCCTGCCGCCCGCGCTCCCTCCTCCCTGCCGCCCAAGCTCCCTCCTCCCTGCCACCCGCTCTCCCTCCTCCCTGCCGCCCGCTCTCCCTCCTCCAGCCGCCTGGTGCTCCCTCCTCCCTGCTGCCTGGTGCTCCCTCCTCCCTGCCGCCCGCGCTCCCTCCTCCCTGCCGCCCGCGCTCCCTCCTCCCTGCTGCCTGGTGCTCCCTCCTCCCTGCCGCCCAAGCTCCCTCCTCCCTGCCGCCCAAGCTCCCTCCTCCCTGCCACCCGGTGCTCCCTCCTCCTGCCGCCCACTATCCCTCCTCCAGCCACCTGGTGCTCCCTCCTCCCTGCCGCCCAAGCTCCCTCCTCCCTGCCGCCCAAGCTCCCTCCTCCCTGCCGCCTGGTGCTCCCTCCTCCAGCCGCCTGGTGCTCCCTCCAGCCGCCTGGTGCTCCCTCCAGCCGCCCGCGCTCCCTCCTCCCTCCCGCCTGCCCGCCTGTGCTCCCTCCTCCCTGCCACCCAAGCTCCCTCCTCCCTGCCACCCGGTGCTCCTTCCTCCCTGCCACCCACGCTCCCTCCTCCAGCCGCCTGGTGCTCCCTCCTCCAGCCGCCCGCGCTCCCTCCTCCCTGCCGCCCGCGCTCCCTCCTCCTGCCGCCTGGTGCTCCCTCCTCCCTGCCGCCCCGCGCTCCCTCCTCCCTGCCGCCCGCGCTCCCTCCTCCCTGCCGCCCGCGCTCCCTCCTCCCTGCCGCCCGCTCTCCCTCCTCCAGCCGCCTGGTGCTCCCTCCTCCTGCCGCCTGGTGCTCCCTCCTCCTGCCGCCTGGTGCTCCCTCCTCCTGCCGCCTGGTGCTCCCTCCTCCTGCCGCCTGGTGCTCCCTCCTCCTGCCGCCTGGTGCTCCCTCCTCGCCTGCTTTCTGGTCCCACCTCGTATGCGTTTTGTGGAGGCGACACCCCACTCTCGACGCCAGATCTGTTCCAGCTCTCTGTGTATGTAGTTGACTCCTCGGAATAACAGTCACTTTTTCTTTTCCACGAACAGGGTCTAAAATGCAGCCGCCTCTGACTGGGAGGATTCATGTTGTCGTCACGGGGCCGGGCCTTGGCTCTCTTGTATAGTGCTTTCAAGAGACTGTGGAATTGGTGGTCGAGAGCTCTAGAAACAAGATCAGACAGAAGCTCTGTGATGTCTTGTAACCTAACTTCCGAAGTCCTTATAATGTCGCGTCTGCCATTTTCCACTTGTCAGGCAAGCCGTGATAGCGATCCCAGGTTCAAGAGAGGGAAAGAAGTCTCTCAGTGCGGGAACAGCAAAGTCATTTGCACCATAAGGACCCTGAGGATATCAGCAACCGGTTTTCTCCGTGTTCATTTCAACTCACACAGAGGTTGGAACTCTGAAAGCCACGTTCTGTGGACTCAAAGGATTTACAGATGTGGACAAGGCATGGGGGGTCCCACCTTGCTGGAGTGCACCTAGTAGAGGGAGGCTCCGTATCAACACAAAGCAGCAGCGTGGTGGACAAGATCCTATGGAGCCCTGAGACCCCTCCTGTGTGCAGACTTCCACCAGTTGCTCAGGGAAACTACCGTAGGTGCGGCAGAGAAGGTGTCACGGATGCAGCGAAGTCCTCCAGCTGCCCTGAGGGTGGAGCCCTTCCTGGAAGCGCCTACTTCAAATCAGGTGAGTCCTTGAATGTTTCTCAGGTACATTGCTTACTTGTGACAGAGCACATATGACACGGAGCGGGGGTGGATGTCAGAGGACAATGTTAAGAAACCATTTCCTTCCTTGCGCCATATGGGCTTCTGGGGATCAAACTCGGGTCTTTCAGGTAAGTCCTTAAAAGAAGTCAGGCCTTCCTGCCCACTGTGGCAGCCAATGGCAGGTCGCCTCTGCCACTGAGGACTGCCCAGAGCGGCAGCCAGTCAGCGGAAGTGACCTGGGCCCATGAAGATGGCCTCCGAAGTGGCCCATCTGGTGAGACCCTGCACCAAGGACCCATTGGCGCTGCCTTAGGCCACTGAGTTGTGCTGATACCACGCCTGATGGAGCTGCTGTGACAAAATGCTTTGGACTGTGTAGCTTACAAGTGGTAGAAATGAGCTTTTCACTGTTCTGGAGGTTGGGGTGCACAGTGTGGCTACCAGCCATGTCTGCACGGCCCAGCTCCCCAAAGATGTCCACCTCTCGCATGGCACACAGCCAGTTAGCTCCCTGGGCCGGTTCCAGTACATTTGGTTTGTCATGAGGCGAGAGTCTAGAGTCAGAAGATGCGCCACGGTGGACCCCCTTTCCATGGCTCCAGGCCGCCAGTCGCAAGCTGTGGAGTGAGTCTCACGGTCCTTTCTGAAGCTCAGATTTTTTTTAAAATTATTATTATTATTTATTCAATTGTGCATGTGTGCGTGTGTGTGTATGTATGTGTGTATGTGTGTGTAGAACCACAGGCGAACTCGGAACCACCATGGACTGCCTCCACCTCCTCCTTGTTTACTCTGCCCCAGGATTCACAAGTTCTGCCCTACCCGGACCAGAAACACAGGCCGCCCGCCCCGCTGGGTCTAGGATCGGTACTCAGGACCTTCCACCTGCAAGGCAGAGGCTTAACCTCTGAGCCACCTCTCCAGCCCCAGATTTTTTTTTTTTTTTTTGCAAGAGTTCCACAAGCAAGAGTTGGTTCTGTTCTCTGTAGCTGACTGTTACGGGGATGTGTGTACACATGTTGGTGTTCCCTTGGGCCAGAGTCAACACCAGCCTGCTCCTAGGTTGTGCCACATCTTAGTGTTTTTGAGTCAGTCTCCCACTGCGCCTGAAGCTCACGGACTAGCTAGCTTGGCTGGCCAGCAAGCCCCGAGAATCCTCCGGTCTCTGCGTCCCCAGCACTGGGATTCCAGTGCATGCCCTGTGCCAATTTCCTATGTTGCTGATGGGAATCTGATTGCGCTTGTGTGGCAGGCACTTTACCAACCGAGCGATCTCCTCAGCCCAGTACAGTGCTGTTATGAGCCTGCAAACTGCTCTGCACTAAGAACTAAAGTCCAGGGAAAGGCTGTTGACTCCCACAGCTGGGGAAACAAGAAAAAAAACTTTAACCAATCCAGTTTCCTTTGAACTTGAATGCATCTGGGAGAGTACAGGCTATGCGCTGTGAAAGAGGCGTCCTCAGAGTGGCCACTTGTTCAGCCAGCCTGGGAACTCAGTGATGTGAACGTTGACAGACTCTACTGAATACTATCAACAGCCAGTCGTCTGCAAGAAGGTCATCAGCGGACCACAGTGTAAAACTGAGTTTCCAGAAAGACACACATCACACTTCCTCCCTCTGCACAAAGCGAAGCCCCAGAGGACAGTGTAGATTATATGTAGATACACGCACACACACACGCACACGCACACGCACACGCACACGCACACTAAGGATTCTGAAGACATTTAGAGAATGGACCATCTGCGCCTCTGGCGTGGCTTCACCGTTCATGCCGTTGGCTGCTTGGGCCTCAGTGAAGCAATGTGAAGACGTGGTGGGATCAGCTGGGGTCTTGGGGAAGTTGCAGCTTCAGCTTTCCTGCGACCTCCTGACTGGCGATGATGGCGCTTTCCCACACAGGCTGCGAGCATGGTGTTCTCCCCGCGTCCCTCAGCAGAGCCCCAGTGATGGGGCGCCCGGGTGTCTCCAGAGCAATGAGCTAACCCAACAAATTTTCTTCGAGGAAACCTGCCTCTAGCACTTTGTGACAGTAGCAAAATAGACTAGCACAGGGACCCTTGTCGAAGACTGGCAGTGTCAACTCAAGGATAGCGTGGACTATTTGGGGGTGAAAGGCAGCAGGGGGTGTGGTGCACAGCCGGGTCCCAGCGCTGGAGAGGCTGAGGCAGGAGGGACGCCAGTTCAAGACCATGTGGGTCACAGGGGAGACCTTGTCTCCAAGAGCAGACCCAGGCAGGCGCGAGGTGGGCCTTGGGTGACTGTTCTGGATGACAGTTTATGGCACACTGAACCGTGCCCGGTCCTCGGAAATGCTCACTCAGTGAGTTCTCTGAATCCTTGGTGTTTTTATGAAAGTAGCTACATTGGAAACTTTGCTAAGTTTTGCACAGATTTACAATGAAAGATGTGGTGGCTATTCTCGGTTTCTAAGATACAGATCGAGACATTTAAATGGCTGTTTCTCAATAGTTGGTGAGTTAAAAAAACAATAGAAATGGGATAAAGTGTTTCTAGCATCTGTTTTGAAAGGATCCTTGTTTACAGTAAGGTCACATGACTGGGAAAATGAATGTTTCTGTGTGTTGCACAACAGTGCAAGGTATGTGAGCCAAGGGCCAGAGGGCTTAAACGATGACGCAGACAGAGAGACATCTGGCCCAGCAGAAGATGTGCTTCCTATTCCTTGAATCTTTCCAACCTTGAAGAATCCCTCATATTTAGACGCACAGCCTTGAGCTCAATTAGTTCTTGTCAGAATTTCTAATTGGATGAAGATCGGCCTAAAGACAGCAGCATAGCTCCACGCCTCTGTATAACCATTGTGCTTGGTCGTGGAGCAATGAAGGTCTTTAAGTGCCGTACTACAGACTCAAAGAGATGCTCAGAAACAACACGACAACAAAACAGAACCGTGGGAAAGCTAGAACATCTTTCTAGTAGGTTCATACTAACAGATGACATGGATTTTACAGAAATAATTATATGTCAGTTCAATCCTAATGTAAGCATGGATAATGTGCAAGGTTTATTTTGTTTGTTTGAGACCTAATTGGAAGCCATGCATCTCAGACTGTCATTAATAGCATTTCTGCAAGTGCATGCTTAAATCACTGTCATGGACTGTGGACATGCTTAGCCTGTGACAGAAAACAAGCAGCTGTATGTATTTTTGCAGGTTGCCACTTCTTATAACAGGTGAATCACGTATTTATATCACTTCCTTAAGTGACTCCCCCACAGTTCTTGACAACAAAGCAGGACATTGCACGGGGACAAAAGGGTTAACTCAAAAAGCGCGAGGAACCCCAACAGTTCAGAGGTTTGCACAGCACACTGACCTGGATACACAGCTATCTTCACAAGTACCTATGTTTAAGCAAGTTGAAATACATTTAAGTGGTGGGAATAGATCTCAGGGTCTTGTGCCTGCGAGGCAGCCACTGTATTGATACGTACAGTTTTATGCCTTCTGCAAAGTCCACGCCAAGTTACCTCAGAGCCAGAAGCCATAACCATCTCTTCTTACACCAAAACCAGAAAACCCTCTGTGCAAATAGTTCTTCAGTGCCATTTCAGGTTGACTTCAAATAGCAACTATAAAGAAAAATAGCTGTTGGTTTTTATAAGTTCTTATACTTGCTTTCAAGAACAAATGAGAAGTATGTCAGCTATATGTAAACTAATGTTTTAAACATGCTTAAAAATGTTGCATAGAATTTCTTTGATGACACAAAAATTTCTTCAAAAATATGGGGCTGGAGAGGTGGCTCAGGAGTTAAGCCTCTGCCTTGCAGAAGATCCTGAGTTCGGATCCTAGACCCCACATATAGACACTGGGCGGAAGCGGGGGGGGGAGGGGGGCGCAGCCTGCATTTCTGGTCCTGGTAGGAAGGAGCCTGTGAATCCTGGGCCAGAATTAACAAGGAGGAGGTGGAGGCGGTCCATGGTGGTTCCTGAATTCGCCTGTGATTCTACACACACACACACACACATACATACACACGTGCACACACATGCACAATTGAATAAATTTTTAAAAAGACAAATATATATGGTCATTTCAATCAAGTGCTTAAGTGTGGCTGGGAACATTGATTCTCCCTGACAACCATTGTGTATTTCCGTCATTGAATTGTTACATCATCTTACACCATTCAAACTATGCCCTATAAACTCTAACCCTCTTAAGGTCAGAAATTTTGTCAGATATATTTTTTTAAATTTTTTTTTATTCAATTGTGTGTAAATGTGTGTGTGTGTGTGTGTGTGTGTGTGTGTGTGTATGTGTGTGTGTGTCTGTGTGTGTGTAGAACCACGGACGAATTCGGGAACCACCATGGACGCCTCCACCTCCTCCTTGTTTACTCCGCCCCAGGATTCACAGGCTCCGCCCTACCAGGACTGGAAACGCAGGCTGTCCCCGCTTCCGCCTGGCATCTGCTTCCGCCTGGCATCTATATATGGGGTCTAGGATCCGAACTCAGGACCTTCTGCCTGCAAGGCAGAGGCTTAACCCCTGAGCCACCTCTCCAGCCCCTGTCAGATATATTTTTATAGATGGATCAGAACCACTCGTGAATGACGGCGGCACAGAGCCACCTGTGGGCGCGACCTCCAAATGTACAGACTGGAAGGAATTCGTTGTCACTTTACTAAATGTGCTGAGCATCCGCACAGTTCGCAAATGTCCCCCTGGCCCAGGAGAGATGCCTTCTCATCCAGCGTGCTTGCAGATCCCAGCTCAGACTCTGCAGTCCTTGTGGTAACGCACGGGCTGCTCAGCAGCTGTCGGAAGGCTGTGGGCCAGATCAACCACGTGCAAAGAAGCCGTGTCCCTTTTATCCTAGTTAATTAAGGAATTTGTCTTTATTAAGTGAAGGTAAAAATTTCATTGCCACTAGGATTTCCTATTTGTGAAAAATACCTGTAAAAGCTAATAATGGGGGTTCAATTAGTCTGAAACTTGTATTTAATCAGAACTTTGTTAAGCCGTTCTGCGAATAAAATGTCTGGTGTCATAGTTAAGCACAGGTGTCAACTTGACTCTTGAGGGTTTGAGCTCTCGGCACAGTTGTAGAGAGTTGATGGTTGAGTTAAGCCCAGAGCAAACCTGAAGGAGATTGTCTAGCTGCTAGGGGAAGACCCAGCCCATGGTGGGTGGGACTAGGCCCTGGATAAATCACAGAGAGCTGGTTGAGAGAGTTGGCATCCTTCTGTCCACTTGGCCAGACATGCTGGTCTGGCAAGTAAGGATCGTCCCTCTCTCAGCCGTTATGGTGGCCAGTTCCCTCGGCCCTGGTGTTGGTACGTGCTCTCCCGTCAAGCTGGACTATGAACTGTAACCAGACTATCATAAGAAAGTAAACTCCTTGTTCCCTTAAGCTGTGTGATGGCATTTATCAGCAACTATGCAGGTGGACTGCAACAGAATTTGGTTCCCAGCAAGTGGGGTGTTGCTGATAAATCTGACCATGTGGATTTTGTGGCTTTTGAACGGTTCTGCTGGACAAAGTTGGAAATGCTGGAGAATTTTCACTTTGTGGATTTACAAATACCGTTCTTCAGAGTTTAGTGGGCCAACGGCTGAGAGAAATTGTTTGGGCCCAATTTGTGATGAGGGAAACAAGGACTTTGTTTAGCTGAATTTAAAGACGATGGACTCGTTTGCTTGACAAAGGAGAGCTGTGTTGGCAGCCTTGAAGGTCTGGATGTGCAAAGGGCAGGCAGCAGAATATCTGCTGCTGTTGGACAAATGAGTATCAGTGAAGGAAAACCTAGTGACTTGTGCTGAGACGGTGGAAAACGTGAAAACCACCGTATGGCAAGTTCCTGGTTTGGAAGCTCAGATTCCTTCAGGGGCGAAAGCCCAAGTTAAAGCTGTTTCTTGCCCTTTGCAAGTTTGGTTGCCTAGAAGAGAGGCTTTTCCAGCATCAGCACGTTGAAGTTGGTGCAGCTGTGGCTCCAGTGGACTAAGCTGCGTTTTAACCTCGCTTCAGAATCTGGCAGCGTCCTTCAGGTGATACTGGTTTGGGCGAACTACTGAGCGGTTCATGGAAAGCAGCAAAAGCTTGGCACCGAGTGGCAGGCGTAGAGTTCCTGCAAGAGATGGTGAAGCTTAAAGCTGCAGAGGAGAACCCAGAATTGTGTTTGAGATGCCAGAACTGTGGGACTGCTGCTGAGGACGACTGCGAGTGGAGATTCAGCCTGGTTCAGAGGAACTCTGCTTTTACAACATTAAGCTGCAAACGGGGACTGGGAATGCCTCAAATCTTAGCCGCCTTGACTACGTGATGAGCAGCAGAAGATGGACACTGAAGTACAGGATGTGGTGATTTGCTGGACTTTGATCTTTTTAATGTTTTCTTATTGTTTTAAGATCCTTCTGTTTTAATGTTTTATCTGTTTTAAAGTATTTAATTTATTCTGAAGAAACTTTGAACTTTTAAAATATTGGAACTGAAGTTTTAATGAGGGAACATTTTAAATTTGTCCATGGAATGTATTTATATTTTAACATCTGTGGGGACAAGGAAAGGTTACAGTTTAAAAAGTGTATTGTTTTTGTGTCAAGTTGACAAGGGGTGGAGTGTCATAGTTAAGCACAGGTGTCAACTTGACTCTTGAGGGTTTGAGCTCTGGGCACAGTTGTAGAGAGTTGATGGTTGAATTAAGCCCAGAGCAAACCTGAAGGAGATTGTCTAGCTGCTGGGGAAGACCCAGCCCATGGTGGGTGGGATTAGGCCCTGGATAAATCAGAGAGAGCTGGTTGAGAGAGTTGGCATCCTTCTATATACTTGGCCAGACATGCTGGTCTGGCAAGTAAGGATTGTCCATCTCTCAGCCGTTAGGTGGCCAGTTCCCTCGGCCCTGGTGTTGGTGCGTGCTCTCCCGTCAAGCTGGACTATGAACTGTAACCAGACTATCGTAAGAAAGTAAACTCCTTGTTCTCTTAAGCTGTGTGATGGTCATTTATCAGCAACTATGCAGGTGGACTGCAACATCTGGCAAGTTGAAATGCATTCTGAATTTAAGAATTCAATTGCATTTTATACTGGTTTACACTGGTTTGCAAAGTGCGTCCACATCATTACAGCATGGCCTTGCGCGGGAATCAGCGATGATTCTAAAGCTGTCTTGGATTTTGGAGACTATCTGATTCAGCTATATCATCTCATGTGAGAACAGTGAGGCCGGCAGGTTAGGCAGTGCCAGGTAGGCGAAGCCAGAGTCTGCCGAGCCCTAGCACCTATGGCCCTGACTGCCACCGGGGCTACAGCACGTCTTTCTTCAACCAGCCTTATTCCGCTCCTACAGAATAGGGGTTCTCTACCATAGCATGTACCATGGGAGATAGCTTGCTCGATATTCAGAGCGCACATGAAAAAGCAGGAGGTCTTGGTACGTGCCTGTGATCCTGACACCAGGGAGGTGGAGGAGGCAGATACCAGGGACTCAGCCCAGGCCTATTAGGCCCATGAGAAAGCACGTCTTCAAAGAAGGCAGATGATACCCAGGTGAGGCATCAAAGGTCTCCGCATCTGTGCACACGAACAAATGTGTGAAACTAATTCTAGGTTAAGAAAAATGCCAATCTAATCTAATATCCGTGTCTTTGATGAAGAAATTTAGGCAACTGTCGCAGTCTACACATGCTGAAATCAAGTCCCGTGCGTCCATCAGCTAGGAGGAGCTTGTCTTCCAGCTCTGGTTCAGGCGCTAAGCTTGGTGAACCTGTTACTTGCAGTGAGAATGGAGATTTGGCAAGAAGTCACTCCATTCCCTTCTTCCTGCCCTTAGCAGCCGGGTGAGCACCTTACAGCAGCGGTGCGCCCCCCTCTTCCCTCCCCCCGCCCCAGGACCCCGGTGGTTTAAGGCCTGATTGTGAAGCTTCCTGCTGGCAGACAGGTTTCAAAGACTTGTCTTCTTCTGGAGTAAATGCTGTACTTTAATTATTTATAATGCATCTCCTGTTTTACCAGAAGCTTCCTTGGAGGCTAGAGTGGATTATGTTCTTCTCCTACTATGAGAGCATGAAGTGTGAATGGAATATCTATATATATAGTGAGCATTCCATTGTTATTCTGGGCAAACAAAATTAAACATGATTTGCAAAAACGCTTCAGTCAGGGCCGGCAGACAACGCAGAGTGAGGCAGCGGACTGCAGGGGATGTGCCTGGGACGGTGCCCAGGGTTGAGTGGAGACTGCAGGGTCTCTCCGCTCCAGCACTCAGAGAGGGGAGTGTGAACGTGCCTTGAACGCGGTCAGAAGGGTGTATTTGGATCCGTGCTGTTGGAATGCAATTGTGTGTCTTCTGAGCAAGCTAAATTTGGTAAGCCGCCTTTTCTTGTAGCGAGTACTTAATAATTAGCCAAAGAAAGATGCTTTCTTCGTGTCAAGGTCATGAGTCTTCATGTTGCAGGAGCCCCAAGGTTTTCTATCCTGGCCCGTTGCAGAGTGATTCACTTACAGTGCCGCCTGTCACTTGTCGAGGGCAGTGTCCAGCCCCATGAGCTTCGACGGACGTACCTGGTCACTGCCTGCGGCCATCCAGCTCTCTCTGTTCCTTTCTTTTCAACCTCCTTTCCCACTTTCAACCCCGATCTTGTGTGTGTGCATGCATGTACACATGTGCATGTGCATGTATGTGTGCAGATATTCATGTGCAAATGTGCATACATGGGTATGTCTGCATAGATGTACATTTTCATGTGTATGCAGATACACCTGGAGGTGTACATGCATGGGTGTGTATGTGCATGCATGCAGATACACATGTGCAGGTATGCGTGCATGGGTGTGTACAGGCATGCATATACACGCTCTTGTGTGCAGATAGACACATGCCATGTGCATGCATGCATGTGCATGCCTGTGTGCATGCAAATACACATCTGTGCAGGTATGCATGCGTGAGTGTGGTATGGAGGTCACGCCTCAAGATCCATCCGCCTTTTTGTATAGAAAACGCCCTGACCTGGAGCTCGCTGATTAGGTGAGGTTCATGGCCAACAAGTTCCAGGCTCCTCCTAGTTCTGCCTCCCGGTGCTGAGAAATGTTCTTGACTATTGAACTCTCCCGGTAGCCCACCACCAATGACTCGGTGAGGACTGGAATTCGGATCCCCGATCCCATGTAAAATGTCTGGTGGAAATGGTGACAGCTTTCACTTCCTACCCTGGAAGATAGAACCTAGGAAACCCCAGCGCAAAGCAATAAGGCGGAAGAACAATCTGGGATGATTCCCAGTGTCACCCTTGGGCCTCCACACACACACACACACATTCAAGTGCCCTCTTTTACACGCAGCCCAACACACTTAGAAGCTGCTCGTGTTAAAAAACAAGAGGAGAGGAAGACGGCAGAAAGAAGCACAGTAAAGAAACAGCCTTGTGTGGAATCTTGCAGACAGCCCTGTGTTGAGCCTTGCAGGGAGCCTTGCAGACAGCCTTGCATGGAGCCTTGCAGGGAGCCTTGCAGGGAGCCTTGCAGGGAGCCTTGCAGGGAGCCTTGCAGGGAGCCTTGCAGGGAGCCTTGCAGACAGCCTTGCAGGGAGCCTTGCAGACAGCCTTGCAGGGAGCCTTGCAGGGAGCCTTGCAGGGAGCCTTGCAGACAGCCTTGCAGGGAGCCTTGCAGACAGCCTTGCATGGAGACTTGCATGGAGCCTTGCAGGGAGCCTTGCAGACAGCCTTGCAGGGAGCCTTGCAGACAGCCTTGCATGGAGACTTGCATGGAGCCTTGCAGGGAGCCTTGCAGACAGCCTTGCATGGAGCCTTGCAGGGAGCCTTGCAGGGAGCCTTGCAGGGAGCCTTGCAGGGAGCCTTGCAGACAGCCTTGCAGATGCCTTGCAGGCAGCCTTGCGGGGAGCCTTGCGGGGAGCCTTGCAGACAGCCTTGCAGGGAGCCTTGCAGAGCCTTGCAGGAGCCTTGCAGGGAGCCTTGCAGGGAGCCTTGCAGGCTGGCAAGGACTCAGCAGATCCTGATTGTCTCCTGTCCTCCTTAGGCCACCAGGGGATGGCACTTCTCTTTCCACCTCTGTTGCCTCTCCAAGAAAGCGCCTCTCAGAACTATTGTGGGAAAACAGAAGGATCTTCCAGGTGAATAGCTTAGCATAATGCTGGGGCCAGAAAGAGTTTTAAATAACCCATTATTATTTAAAACAAGTTTGTCACAGGCAACACTGCAAGTGCCACCAATTTGCAAATGGGGACACCTCCTGCACTGCCTGCTCTCCATCCCTTGTGCTGCAGAGTGCCGCCTGGCATCAGCAGAATCCCCTCCCACCTCAGGAGTCTCTCTGGACAGTCTGAGATCTCTCGTGCACATGGTATTCTTAGCCAAGTCAGACTGTGGTCGTTGGGGGTCCCCGGGGATCTCAAAGGGTCTTACACATCCCTAAAATCTCCCTCCCTCCTCAGCACCATCCTCTTCCTCCGCAGGCAGTGTGTAGGGAGGGGGGGCTTCTCCATCACCTTCTAAGGCCTCTGCCCAGTTCTGTTCAAGTCTCCAAGCTTGGCTACTAGAAAGAAGGCAAGCATGACGCGCCCCTCCTGACCAAGCCTGACCTCAGGCTGCCCTCTCATTCAAGAGGGAAATAGAGAACATCTGGCAGATGCGTGGTAAAGGTTCCGGAAGTGCCTGCGTCTGTCCAACCCGCGAGACACTGCTTCAGGGAGCAAGGCCCACAGAGCACATTACTTCGGCAGAAATGAGTGACATTCACAGTTTACCAAGTTTTTTCTGCTACAGACATAAAGATGCCATTATAGATCAAAAGGATCGAGGGCTTCTCAGTTATCTTAGACACATGGCAGATGGCTGCCAGAACTTACTAATGAGCACACCCATCAGTCCAAAGATGTCCACTGCGGCCATAACTGCCCCTCTGCATGCCCCCTACTGACCCTTCTTCTCCCCAGAATTAACGGCAGCAGATATGGGGAACACCAAGAGAGAGTGGCTCCTGTCTGTCAACAGCTCAAAGTACACACTGACCATCAGCACTGGTGGTCGGCACACTCACGGGATTTCGTGCCGGTGGTCCCAAGAGCTTTGCTTGGTCACTGTTGTCATCTTGCACCCTACACGATGCTTTATTTCATTCATATCAGTCCACATGTTATTATGGAGTCATTTGTTTACTTCGGAAACCTTGGCATGTGTTTTGTTTTTCTTTTAGCTCTCAGCGCACTGGGTTCCTCCGCCTGTGCTCGAGAGCATATCTTGATAGGGTTTTTTTGCTTTTGTCAGTAGGAAGCTATTGCACTTGGAAAATGTAGCATTTCCAGCAAGATTTCTTCTGTACTGGCTGCTTCTTCCTGACACTAAATAAAAACAAGGTCCAGCTTAGGGTAGAAGGCCTTATTCTTGCTTAGGATTCTCAGTCATAGTTTATCAGTATAGCAGGAGAGTTCATATCGCCATCAGGATCTGAGGGAACGGGCCATATCATATCCACACTAGAACAGAAAGGGACGTACTCTCTAGAGTGCTGGTCTACCACACAACAAACCCGCCTTCTCTATCTTACCCACTTCCCAGGGGACAGTAACATCAACCGTGAGTTGTCCCCCATCAATCACACAGGCTGCAATCACACAGGGTTAATTGCATAATTCTTCATAGGGATGCCTAAAGGTTCAGCCCTCAGCTGAAAGGTTGGCACCTGTAGCTTACCTGCCATAGACTCCATGGCCTCCTGGGAGAATTGTTTTCTTGTCACATGGCTTTAGAAGGAAGCAGATCTTCTGATTGTACATGCCAGACTGTTTGCTTTCGCTCCCTCACTTATGCACGGTGGAGTTTACCTAAAACAGGAAAACTATAAGAAACCTGCAAGAGTGATGAATGGCGATGGCTATGCTGTTAGATTTTTGAAAGCAGCCACGTTAGTAAAGGTCCTTGCTAGATAACAGCAGAAGCATCCAGCAGCAGTGAGGCAGTGAGTAAAGGTCCTTGCTTGATAACAGCAGAAGCATCCAGCAGCAGTGAGGCAGTGAGTAAAGTTACTTGCTAGATAACAGCAGAAGCAATCCAGCAGCAGTGAGGCAGTGGGGGCTCAGCCTGGAGTCAAGACCCAAGCAGAGCTCAGAGATGGTCAAGTCATATCCTTGAGTGCTGTCCAATGGGGTGAGTCTCTGCTGGAAGCAGGGAGGACACACAGATGCCCCGTGGCCTCCAGTGGGTTCCTTGAGCCGCATTCCATGACTTGGGTCATAGCGCCCCAAGGATGGGGTGAAACAGGGTGAGGAAGGTGTTAGCCGCTCCTCTGGGAGAGAATTCCTGAAAGAACCAGCTTAGGGAGGAAAAACTGCTGTGGCTGGTGGGTTCAGAGGTTTCCGTCCATCAGCAGGGAAGCAGCTCAGATCACAACATAACACTACTAAAATATAAAAGAGGCAGTACACAGCCCCGTTCACATCAGGGAAGACCAGGATGAGAGAACGGCTATGTGCAGCCTTCAAGGCACCCCTAAAGCCCCCTGCGCATCTGCACCCCCATGTCCTAAAGTTTTCACAGCTCCAGAAGCAGTGCCAGGATGGAACTCAAGTGTTCAAGCACATGGCCTGTGGGGCTCATTTCAAATTCAAACCAAACAAAGATTGGAACTCAGAGTTCTTCTCTGATTTGGCTCCTGAGAGCGATGCTTTCCACCTGATGGTCCCTAGGTCGCCCACTGGAAAGGGCGGTTTATCCAGCCCGGCCATTCCTGGATAAAGATCACCGTTCCCAAAGCCCAACACAAAGGATCGGCCCGCGTCTCTGTGCCTCACTCTTAACTACACAGCAGCAGAGAAAGATCTTGAGGTAGCATTCAGCTAATGCCTTGGGCAGAAAAGCAAGACAGATGGAAATGGGAGATTAAGAAAGTTAGAACCACAGCCCATTTTGCACAGGAATCTAGAAGGAGGGGCAGAAAATAAAGGGGAGGATGTTATCAGAGAAGCGATTCAGTGTCCCAACCCCATGACATGAGGTGCCAGGCAACTCCAAGCTTAGCACCTCTGGATGCCAGTCCAGGACAAACCATGAAGTCTGAGGACCCTGTGATAAAAAGTCCCGAAAGGCTTCTAAAGATTAAAAAAAAAAAGTACAATGGATCAGAAATCAAAATAGCATCACATTTCCCAATAACAATGGCACTTATTTAAAAAAGTGACAGGATTCAAATTCTGGGGCAATTTATTTCCAGCCCAAGCTCACTGCCTAGCCAAGCATGCAGTCAGGCGTGAGGATGACGAAGACATTTCAAGACAGGCGAACGGATCGGACCTAGCCCAGAGACACCTTTGAGTTGAGCTGTTTGACCCCAAAACTCTCCCTGGGTTCTGGAGGGCTGGAGCTGATAGTGCGGGGCCATCGCAGAAAGGTCTGAAATCCAAACTGTCCTCCAAACATCCCAGGATCAGGAACATGCCGCCTATGTTGCCATGGTAACAAGAATCTGTTGGGAATTATCTGATGCTTTCCCGAGTCCTGTCTTCAGATTCCAAAAGTAGCCATAAAACTCGAGAGAGCAACAGGAGACAACGTGCAGTTAGTCGAGGAAAAGCTCTTCATCCTGATTGGACCGGCTTGCGGTATGTTGTAGGTTTATGCAAGTCGCTGGTTCTCTGTGCAGTCCTGATGTGTGTGCGTGCATCTGTGCATGTAGATGCACGTGTGTGCGCGTATGCGCCATGTCTTCATGGCCTTCATCTTGATTGTCTTAGGTTTGTAGACAGTCCAAGGAGGGAGCAGCAGTTTGTGTTGCGCACATCTTGCCTTTGTGAGGGCCAGAGTCACACTGGGATTCACGCTTGCGCAGCTCCTTGGTTCTTGCTGAGCGCCCTCTCTTTCTGTGACGCGGAGGCGCGTGGCACCCTGTGTCCTGCGGCTGCTCTCCACTGACTTCCACACTGCCTGGTCTGTGACGATCGTGCACATTCGAGGCGCGCCCTGGGGTTTTGTAGAACATCCCTAGCAGGGACTTCTGGGTGCCTGGGGATTAGGAGGAAGCCGAGGGTCTAGGGAGTGAAGGCCTCAGTGTGCATGATCCACTGCAGCTCTCTCGTCGGGGTCTCGGTGGCCACCTGCATGGGAGAGTCAGGTCTCTGTCCCCTCCTTAATCTCGCCCTGTTGTGCATAATCACATGATCCTCTGCTGAAGCACAAGTCTCCAAGAGATGTGAAGAGACTGGCCGATCTAGTCTCTCAGCCCAGCACCCAGGCTACAGATGAGTTTTTGACTGTCATTCTTTGAAAGATTAAAAATAAAAGTGTGTCCATGTCATAGTTAGGCACAGGTGTCAACTTGACTGTTGAGGGTTTGAGCTCTGGGCACATTTGTAGAGAATTAGTTGAGTTAGGCCCAGAGCAAACCTGCAGGAGATTGTCTGGCTGATGGGGAAGATCCAGCCCATGGTGGGTGGGACTAGGCCCTGGAATAAATCACAGAAAACTAGTTGAGAGAGTCGGCATCCTTGTGTACACTTGGCCAGACATGCTGGTCTGGCAAGTAAGGATTGTCCATCTCTCAGCCATTATGTGGTGATGGTGCGGCCAGTTCCCTCGGCCCTGGTGTTGGTGCTGCTCTCCCGTCAAGCTGGACTACAGACTGTAACCTATCAACTATCGTAAGAAAATAAACCCCTTGTTCCCTTAAGCTGTTTGAAGGTCATTTATCAGCAACCATGCAGACAAACTGGAACAGCCCATGAGGTGGCTGTGCAGCGAGGGCACTGTGTGGTCACACGCTGTGTGGTTACAAACGCCACACTGGCGGGCTGGGCACTGTGTGGAGTGCCAACCCAGAGCTGACATCATAGCTGACCTTGACCTTGGAGTGCAGACCTGTCTGGCTGTCTATCTGTCTGTCTGGCTATCATCTATCTATCTATCTATCTATCTATCTATCTATCTATCTATCTATCTATCTATCTCATAAGGATTTTTTATTTTTACATGTGTATGTGTGAGGAGGATGAGGGGGAGGAAGAGAGGTCACTTGACTATGTGTCTTATGGAGGGAGGCCCAAGGATAATTTTTGAAATTATCCTATATTGTTCTATCTATTTTTGTCTTTGCTCTGGGGTTTCCCAGGCTCTGCCCTTCAGGGCCAGAAGTGCAGGCTGCCACCACTTCCGCCTGGCATTTGTACGCGGAATCTGGGATCTGAACTGAAGTCCTTCTGCTTGGGAGACAGAGGCTTAAGTTCTGCGCCATCTCTCCAGCCCCAGAAGATTTTTTTTAAAGATAAGGGTTCTTTACAGTGAAATCGTCCCGATCTTAACAATTGAGGTCCCAGACAATCAGTCATCGTGTGGCGTGTTGACACAGTACACAGCCCATCGGTGCCTTGTGTACACAGACCACAGGCTTAGAAGGGCGTGTGCTCCCTCCATTGTAACCACAGGCTTAGACCAGTGTATGGCTCCATGATTCTTACAGGTCTGTAAGATCATGTAGGACAGTCATATATAAGCACAGGAGGAAGAGCCTGGTGGTTTCCTACGTTGTAAGATGACGTAACAGTGAGCCCTTATCAAACTCTCAGTGATTGTGCACACAGGTTATAGACTGTGTGATCTAGCTTATATTCCAGATCCCCAAAACCTAGATGTTCACGTTTAGATCAGTCTCTTGACCTTCCTAATCCTCAGTCTCCTTGACTGTAAAGTGTATGAAAAGTCATTTGAATCAGTAACGCATCCAAGACTGGAGATGTTAAGTCCGTTGGTAGAGTGCTAGCCCAGCATATGTGAAACCCTGGCTTCAGTCCCACACCGCACAAGCCGGGTGTGCCGTGCACACATGTAACCTTGATATTAGGTGTAGATGGGATAATCTGAAGTTCCAAGTCATCCTCGTTTACACAGGGAGTTCAATTTAAGCCAAGACCCTGTCTCAGAAAAAGATTACATGATTACTAACACTGGCTCGCAGTAGGTTTTCAGTACATGATAGCTAGATTACTAACACTGGCTCGCAGTAGGTTTTCAGTACATGATAGCTAGATTACTAACACTGGCTCGCAGTAGATTTTCGGTACATGATAGCTATCTACAGCACACACTAGGCCGTCTGTACATGGTAGCCTCCAGTGGCACACAGGGGGTCTTTGGTACGTGGTAGCTATTCTAACAGGGTGTGGTTACCTGCTTTCGATGAGTGGATCTGCCTATGGTGTGGGGTTTGCCTCCCATGCCGGGTCTGCCTGCAATGTGAGGGTCTGTGTGCCGGGTCTCCCTGCCTGATGCCGATCTGCCTGTGTTGGTGGATCTGAGTGAACTGCTTTCAGGACCACACCCCGCAGATCCTTCCCCATAAGCTTTCTTCCCACCTCTTGCCTTCCTTCACTCGCTCCCCCCCAATGGCTTGGCCCCTCCATTCTCTTAGTCACTGCTGCTTCCCCTCCACCGGCCCCTTTGCTTCTGCTCAGCAACTTTCCCTAGGGAGCCCTGGAGCCCTGAGCTACAGAGTGAAGGAAACTGGGCGCGGGTTTTGCGCCCTGCGCTCTGCTTTCCGTGGCTGCTGTGCCGTCCCGTTGCTGGGAAGAGCGGTGGTCTCAGGGGGTCCAGAACTACAACCAAGTAATGCTGCCCCGAGAGGAGCCAGCGCCCTAGGATGGAGAGCTCGTACTAAAACAGTCTGCGGCCCCCCTTTCCTCGACTGAGCCACACACACAAGGCCACGCCAGAGGCTGTGATCACAGGAGCCCAGCTTGGGGCGCAGCGTCTCCCCCTGCCCCTCCCCGAGCTCCGGGAACCCCCAGCCCCAGCCCCAAGCCCAGCAAGCAGAGTGAGCCATGTAAAGCGTCTAATAGACTAATGGGGGTCCGCCAGGTGTGCTGGAGAGACCCTCATGCGTGCAGGGGGCGTGCCCTCCGCAGGCGCTCGCCAGGCACGTGTGGGAACAGCAGCCGCCCGGCCCTCCCCAGCCGCGCAATGGCTCTGAGGCAACCGCCTGGGATTTCTCGCTGGTGAATGAGCGCCTAAGGGACAGGCAGAGACAGTCTGCAGATCCCCTGGATACAGACATGGCCGCCCCTCCCGCCTGCTCCCACCCCCTGCCAGCATCAGTCTGCAGGGCAGAACCACACAAATGGGAAACACCCATCAAGTGCAGCCGGAGTATTAGCTTCTCTGGGAAGCCTTCATATGCCTATTACTTCAGAAAGGAGTCCTTGTTAGTCCTACCATTAAACAATTAAATTGTCAGAGATGAATCGGTGCGTGTGTGTGCCGAGCGTGCCTGTGTGTGCGGGATGTGTAATTTCCCGCTCAGGTGATGTCTGCACCAGGTTCTCTTTCCCACCCCCGCCTTCCTCCCTCTCTCTTTTTCCACCCTGATTTTATGTCTTTTCCTTTTACATTGTGGAAATAAGTGTGTCTTCCCAATGCACAGCAGGTTTGTTTTGCATACGCCCGTACATTTGATCCTGCTCATAGCATAGGAATTACAAGGAAATGCGCAAAGATGGATCCGGCTGCAGAAACCCCCCTCCCCCTAAGATCACAGTTCCCCAGCTCATTTGCTATGCCCGGGCACCCACACAGTGCGGCCCACGTGTGTGGCAGACGTGGATGCTGTTCCAGGACCTCGGGGTTCAGGCCTGTGTCTGCAGATGACTCCCCCACATTTGTAGCCTAACACGGCCTGTGCTTCATCTGGATTTCTGCTGTAGCACATTGGATCGATGAGAATCAGGCATGCTGTGAAGATAAGCTCATGTAACTTGGTAGTAGTTATTTTAGTAAGAAGGCACATACTACTTAAATTCAATCATATTCAGTATATAACAAATACATTAAGGACCACACTCAACTTTCTGCACATTTTTATATAATCCATATCATGGCTTCCAAAACTCTTCTCTGGGTCTTTAATCTCATAAAAGGCCAAAAGCAGATATAGAATATCTGTACACTAAGGTGTAAAATCTTCTGCAAATTACATAATCATAAGATGAAGGCTGAGATCAAGAAATCTGGGGTTGAACCCAGGCCTTACACCCCCTGGGCGGCTGATTGGCCACTGAGCTGTATCGCAGTCTTCGGGGCTCTCAGAAGCTCACAGAGCATGTTGCCCACCAGTTAGTTTTGAATCACATCACCAGTCGCAACAGTCTCTCCAAAGACTGCTTCCTTTGGGGGTCTCATTCCTCTTGGCCTATGCATTTTTCTTTGAAGTGGGGTGATAGGAATGTGGGTATCCATCCTGCCAGGCAGAGAAGGTTCTATGCAGACTGAAGGCAGCATCCACAGGCCTCCCCAAAGGTCGCTGAGTTTGGAAGCAACACGGCCCCCTCAGAGCAACGGGTCGTGCTTCCGGTCGGTGCTGTGGGCAGCGTAGACCTGAGGGCAGGCTTTAGCCTGAGAAAACAGGGCCATGGTGGCACGTGCCCAAAATCCCAGTGTCTATGGGATCAGGACCAGAACTTCAAGGCCAGCCTGGGCTACGGAGCACGTCCAAGTCAGCCTGTGCTACGGGATACGCTGCTTCAAACCACAGCACGCTGGATAAGTAAGGCCAAAGACAGGAAACAGACGTGGGGCGGGACCATCCAGGGTTTAGTAAACGAGCAGACAAGTCAGGTGCTACCCAAGGCCCCATTGCTTGTTAATTACTTATCTCAGTTTGTCATGCAAAGGGAAGCCCACCACTCCAGGACCCCCGGCGCACACACTGCTCCTCTCCCCCTCTTCTCCTGGCACCAGCCGATACCTCCAGGGGTGAGGAATCCTCCATCCTTGCCTTGGGGTCTTACCCGCTCCGCAGTTTCCCTCCTCATCTGGGCCTCCTCATCTGGGCTATCTGACTGCCACCCACGCACTGTGCCTAATGCACGGCCCATCTTTGCCCTGAAGTCTCGGGACAAGTGAGGCACTGTCAGAACGGTTACCACACTCCATCCACACCGTAAGAATTTCCATAAAAAGCATCTCGTTGAGAAAGTTACTGGAGGTGCAGACAAGAGTTTTCTACAGCCAAGCAGCGTATTTACTGTAAACCGTCCCGCCTACTCACTAGCCTAGATCTCCTGAGCAAAGACCCGAGCAAGGAGCACACGTTACAGGTTTCCCTCTGGAAAGAATACTGATAAAATAATACTAAAAATAATGCTGTAATTACATCACATCTGAGCTCATGCCACTGATTACTAGTCGCTTTCATTAAGGCTTTCACAGCATCGTGGCACTCCTATTAAAATACAAATACCCCTTAGGGAGTTGACACTCAAAGCTCATTATCACCAATTCGCATCTTCCCAGGATTATTTCAAGATTATCTGATGAAATAAATCACTTTCCGATTGTGGTGGTACAGAAGCAAAGAGGGGCCACTCACAAGCAGGCCACGGGGTTCCTCTAACAGCTAAGAGGTTGCCTTCCACCAACACTCTACTGTCACACCCCAGATTTCTTCTGAGCCAAAGGGCCTTTGGCTCTGTTAATGCGACCCTCTAAGGGAGTTCACGGGTCAAGCCCAGACTGCTGTTCGCAAGTCTGAATTTGCCAGATTCTCTTTCTCTATCTCTGACTCTCTCTCTGTCTCTCTTTCTCTGTCTCTGACTCCCCCTCTTTCTGTCTCTCTCTGTCTCTGTGTCTGTCTCTCTTCCTCTGTCTCTGTCTCTGACTTTCTCTGTCTCTCTTTCTCTGTCTCTGACTCCTGTCTCTCTGTCTCTGACTCTCTCTCTGTCTCTCTTTCTCTGTCTCTGACTCCTCTGTCTCTCTCTCTGTCTCTCTCTCTCTCTGTCTCTGACTCCCCCTCTCTCTGTCTCTCTCTCTGTCTCTGTGTCTGTCTCTCTGTCTCTGTCTCTCTCGTGGATGTGTGAGTGTGTGTTAAAGTGTGGTTGTGGGCACACCTGCCACATCGCACGTGTGAAGGGACACGATAACCTTTGGGTGCTCTTCACCTTGTCACCTCTGCTGTGTGAGCCAGGCCGGCTCATGGGCAGCATAGTCCAGCCCACCGGTCAGCTCGCCCATCGCCAGACTGGTTCCTCAGGGCGGCCAGTCCATGAGCTTCTGGGATTCCCAGGTCTCTGCCTCCATGACCCGCAAGTGCTGGGATTACAGATGTTTAGGACTCTACAGTCCTGCACTTCCTGTGGGATCTGGTGAGATAAACTCCCAATCCTCATGCTGGCCCGGCGACGACCGTCTCCCAGCCCTTGGACTTTAAGTCCACCCGCAATTTCCCTCGCTGAGGATCTTTGAGCATCTTCAGTGATTCAGCGAGTCATAAGTTTCAACCTCAAACCACAGTGAAGCCATCTTGCTTCTCTGCTGTCCGCACGCGTATCCTCTGCAGACAGAATATTCAGTGTAATAGTTAGTGTCTGCGGTGCATCTTCATGTGTTCATGTGAAACCTCAGACTCAACGTTCCCGGAGCGACGTCATATTCCCTTCCTGCCTGTGTCCTTCCCGTGTGCCGTGGGGTCACCTAGCCAAGGGTGACTCGCCCAGTACTCTGTCCCCCCACCAGCCTTCCGTTCAGTCTGCACTGTGACCTTGTTCCAGCATCCTATACCTGCCTGCTTCTCGCCTTGTTGGTCCAACTCATTGCCAGGCCACCTGGGCATGGCACCTTCATCGATCTCCACAGACGCCGCGCAGTGGTTCCTCCAAGTGGGTTTGAAGGAGGCTGAGAGGCAAAGGGAGCTCCTGCTTCTGCAGGCAGCTTTGCCGAGAAGTGGCTGCCAGGGCTCTGGGATAGCTTCACACACGTGTGGTGTGTGTGAGCTGCTAGCTTTGACTGGCGCTGGGAACCCTTGTTGAGGGGCTGGCTCTGAGTGCCACTGTGCATTTGGAAAATTCTTCAGATCCTAGCAAGGGCAGAGAATTCTGGAAGAGATAAACGAGTTGGTGAATCAGAAAGTCAACTTTTCTGCTTCCTGTTTCATGTTCTACATAAGCTAGCCTTGTGCGGGTTTGTGTACATATGCAAAGTGACTGTTAGGCGACTATTGAGTCCATTTGGTATGCTGGGTGCTGAAGACACAGTGACATAGGAAGGGCGGAAAAAACCCTGAAATATAGATCTTTTTAGTTGATATAAAATGCAAAGTTACTGATGAATTTTCTGGATATAGATAAAGGAAGAGATAGAGGTGACATTTAAGAATCGTAAGCCAGGTGGTCTGGCTCAGTGGGGGCTTTCAGTGCATTCACAAGGACCTGTGCTAAGTCCCCAGGATGGATGTGAGAGCCAGACACACAAACATTCTAGAGAGATCCAGAATGCCCAGAGCACACCAGCCAGATGCCCTGGCTGCGCAGCCGAAGAACAGAGAGAGCTGCCGCAGTCCTTGACCTCCTCTGACCTCACGTGTGCACCGTGCCATGTGCACCTGCATTCACACACAGGAGTGCGCATGTGCACGCCTACACTCACACACACGCACACACACACGAATGTGCGTGTGCACACCTGCACTGACGCTTGCACTCACACAGGAGTGCGCACGTGCACGCCTGCATTCACACACACGAGTGTGCTTATACACGCGCACACACATCAGAAAGAAAAGAGGAAAGAAAGGAAGAATGAAGGGAGGGAAGGGAAAAAGAAGAGGGAGGGAGTGAGGAAGGAAAACAGAAAGACTCTGAATAAAGGCAGAGGAGCGCAGGAGGAGGACATTCCAGGAAGAGAACTGGCATGCCAGGCTGGCGTGTCAGAGGAACAAAGAGAGAGTGGCCAGCACAGCGGGAGGCGGGAGGCAGTCAGAGCCATGAAAGCAGACTTCTGTCCCTTCGGTCCTTCGAGAAGGTCTGATTTTTACTTTGAGTCCACTGGCAAGCCTCAGAGGCCCTCCCGACGGCTCAGGGCATAAAGGCACTTTGCTAACTCTGGTGATCGGAGTTTGATCTTCAGAGCTCACATGATAGAAGGAAAGAACTGACTTCGTGTATGTGTGAGTGTGTGTGTGTGCATATGCATGTGTGCACATATGCTCACACACACAATAAGTAAATGTAAAAACATCCAGGAAGATTCTGAGTCAAAGCCGTCATAGCAGACACGGAGCCACGCTCTAGCCGCAGGAGGCCAGGGAGTGAATCCAGCAGTCGAGTTAAGAGGCCCTTACAATTTCAAACAAGAGATGTGGTGAGGGCTTGGACCAGGTGATGGTCGTAGTGATGCTGAGAAGTTATCAGGGGTCAGGAAAGGGTTTGCAGGCAGCACTGGACGCTGAAGAGTTTCACACAAGGCAAAGGGAAAAAAGAGCCGAAGATGATTTCCAGTCTTTTTGCCTGAGCGACTAGGGGGCCTGGCTTCACTAGCAGAGAACATCAATCATGGATTGGGGCAGAGACAACCCGGGTTGCACTTTAGATCTAACGATCGTGACACCTACTGGACTCTGGTGGATTCTGACCGTTGGGGGAGTCTGGAAGGGGACACCATGTGGGTATAGACAGTGTTTGAGGCTGAGACCTACCAGTCCCAGGGGGTGACCACAGGGAACAAGGCTGAACTCAGGGAAGGAGAGGGAGGCAGGAAGGTGTGCATCCTGCGGGCCGCAGGGTTTGGAACCCTTTGCTTCCACGTAAGTGGTATTGGAGACCACCTGTGTTTGGCAACACCGTGACCAGAACATCTAACATTGAGAATGGAAGAGGAACTGGGACGGGGAGGGGGGATGGGGAGTATAGACACCTCTTTTGGTTTGAACAGGCTGCACATGGTTCCAGCCAGTAACTAAATTTTTTTAAAATGTTAACCCAAGCAAGCATCATGAACAAAGCATTCTGAATAAGTCAGATTTTACTTGCAAAATCTCCCGTAAATGAGAAAAAAGGCTTGTGAGATGGTTTCAGCAGTTTTAAGTCTGGCACTATTAAACTGAAGAAAAACAATCACTGTTTTCAGAGAATTTGTAGCATGGAGTGTTTAAGTTTATAATCAAACCTTTTCCTTGGAACTCCATGAGTACACAAGTGTGCACAAATCATGCCATGACTGATTGTACTTAGATATCATGCCATAGTGCAACGCACCTGAAAATTGTGACGGACGCATCACCTTCCACAGACATCCCCTGCCTGGTCTACTGTGTTCTTGTTGGTAGTAGTTGGACTTTGAGTCTCAGAAAACATCCAGTTTGGTGTTGGAAGCAAGGCCTGGATGGCTGAGAACAGACCTGGGTGTAGGCGGGTCAGGTCCTGCTGAACTGATAAAGGCGCTCGGCCAGGGCAGGGGCTTGTGTTTTGTGATGCCAGTTCTTGAACCTTCTGCCGAGGGCCGTTGGCTTCCCAAGGCTCATCTCTCAGAGACAAAGCTACAGACACAAGGGCAGGTCTGTGGAGGTGCAGCCCCTTGTCATTCCTCAATTTTATGCTTCATTTGCTCCTTTAGGTTTTATGTATTTTGACACAGCCAAGTGTGCGTGGGGATTTCTCCACAGTCCTTTAAATGCTATGAAACTTTAGAACTTGGGAGGTAAAAGAAATAGCAAGCCCCGCCTCCAAGCCCTTAGCAGCAAGCCCCGCCTCCAAGCCCCTAGCAGCAAGCTCCGCCTCCAAGCCCCTAGCTCCACACTTGAGCTAAGTGAGCAGCTTCAGACTCGGGTTCAGACTTTCAAGTCCCTCATAGTGCACGTAGAAACTAGATTCCAACCCAAACTGCACGTCCAACTTCTGGTAACTGAAAAAACAAAATGGCATCTTGACAGCTTTTTAATTTTTTACTTATTTATTTATTTTATTTTTGCATGCGTGCATGGTGCTTGCGTGAGTGAGTGTGTGTGTGTGTGTCCCTGTGGAGGACCAACAGTGATTTCGGGAGTCATCCTCGATTGCGTCTATCTCCTTTTGGCTTTGCTCTGGAATTTCCCAGGCTCCAACTGGCATTTTTTACGTGGCACCGGGGATGGGAACTCAGGTCCCTTTGCTTGCCTGGCAGGATCTTCCTGAGCGTCTGTCCAGCCCCCAGCTCTTACAGCAGTGCCCATGGCTAGAGCTTCTAATGGAACTAGCAGGACTCCGGGGTCCTCTGCTTGAGGCCTGTGACCCTGGATGGTTGGGGGGATCAGTCAGGTCTAAGGAAGAACTGACTCCTCCTGGCTGCCTGACACCCTCCGAAGTGTCCTTAACGCACAAAGTTCACCAGAAGCACCTGAACACAGTTCTAAGGACACAGTGGTTGTCCTACTGAATACTACATGTTTGCTTAAAAAAAAAAAAAAAGAATTCACTTAGCTGTATGTCAGTCATCCAAACTTTAAGTGTACAAACGAAAATGGAAAACATTTATTACACAAATTTAATTACAATTCTAAGAAATAAACATGCAAATTAGGTGGCGCTCAATCTGCAGATGCTAATCCTCACGCCAGCTCCTGAGTCCCCGGGCCGTGGGTGCGCAGCGGATTCCCTGGGGCCAGCCAGCCAGAGGCTTTTCACAGTGGGAGGATCGCTGCTCCACAGAGTGTTATATTTAGCACATCTGCCACTAGCTGTAAACAAACACGCTAGTCTTTGTAACGCGTGGAGCACGTGTCCACGCTCCAGCATTAGGTCTCCGCCTTCCCCGTCTGCGTCCTGCACACTTGAAGTGACCCATCTCCACGGTGGAGGGTCTCCAGACAGAAGTTAGGAATTGATGTCTCAAAACACAAACCAACTCCAATCGAGTCCACTAGCCAAAAGCACTCTGCAAAAGAACGCGATTCAGGGGCGCCCCTCCGTCGTCCGTCCAGCCTCCTCTCACACTTTATTAGTATTATTTTTGGAGGTTTCCCTGCCGGGCAGGCACAGTTCACGTGGCCGCAGGGCCCGGGCCGCCATATCACACACGGGGAGGGGACCCGGCGGCGGGGAAGAGCTGCGGTCGCTTCCAGCGCCAACATCTGTTTCTCGTCTGCTTGTGTTGTGCAGAGAAGAGTCTTGCAAAGGCTGGGAAAGGCGCAGATTTTTTTTCATCACACGCACACAAGAAAACTAACCAAAAAAAAAGGCAAGACGTCTGGAAGGTTGCGGCGGAGCATCTGCGGCTGGAGCGGAGCCCCGAGGCTGGGGCGGGCCCGGCGCGCGTGGGGTCCGGGCGGCGGGCGGGAGCGGCCCGCGCGGCCCCGAGGGGCGGAGCGGGGGCGGGGGCGGGGCGGGCGGCGGGCGGGGGCGGCGCCCCGCGAGCTGCCGGAGCGGCGGGCGGCGGAGCGGAGGGAGGCGGGGAGCGCGCTCGTCAAGCTTGCTCGGTCGCCCCGGGGGCATCCAGCAGAGCCTGTCCGCGGAACCCCGCGGGGAGATGGCAAGCAGGGCCGACGGGCTCCTCGCGCCGCCCGCCAGACGCCGCGCCTCATCTCCATAACCCTCGGCGGCGGCGGCGGGACCTGCGGGCACCTCGGCCGCCGCGCACCGGGCCACGCCGAGCGGGCCCGGGTGGCGCGTGGGCACGGCGGCCACGCGGACGACGGCGGCAGCTCGAGCGCCGGCCGCGCGGTAAGAGCCGGCGGCGGGCGTGGGCTCCGCGGGCTGGGCACGCAGGGTGGCCGGGAGGGACTCCGGCGCGGCGATCCGGGCGCGGGGGCGGCGCGCGCTCTCCGGGGCCCGGGGGCCGCGCGCCCTTCCCCGGGGCGCGAGCCGCCGCGGCGCGCAGGAGGCGATCTCGGCGGGGCGCGGACCCCCATGACCAGAGGCCGCGGAGTCCCGCCTCCCGGGGTCAGGAGGCCGGTGCCCGCGGGGCTGGGCGGCGCGGGGCAGGGGAGGGGTGAGCACTGTCAGGAGCGCGCCCCGGAACAACGCGCCGCTGCGGGAGCTGACACCTTGTGTCCCCCGCCACCTCCGCCCCTGCTCTCGCAGCCCAGCCGCGCTGCGGGCGACGCGCCTGTCCTCGGCTCACCTACCAGGTGGCCGGCCCCCGCCTCCGGCCCCGCGGCCCCGCAACTTTACCCGAGCGCCCGGCCGCAGCCGCCGGAGCGGGGTCGGTGGCCGGGTTCACCCCGGCCCCAGCGGGGCTCACGGCCGGCGGCCGCGGCTCGGCGAGGGAGCGGGGCTGCCGCGGGCTGGACGCGGGCCGGGCCAGCGCGCTGAGCCCGCCAGCCGCGTGAGTCACCTTCTTGGAATCCTACCTTTGGCAGGGGTTTCCTTAGAAGGAAACTTGGTTGAGAGAGAGAGAGAGAGAGAGAGAGAGAGAGAGAGAGAGATTGCAGCTCCTATTCTCCAGGGGAGGCACCGGGCTCCAACACCTTGGAAGACAACTTGCCTTTGTTCCCAGACACTTGGGCAGTTGACTTCATCCTGTGGCCTCGGCTGGCTGGACGCTGCCCCTGTCCTAGAGAGGGGCTCGGGCCGGGACACAAGTCTCCAGGGTGTGTCTGGGCCGGAACCCAGTGGGGTAGCGGCCAAACCGTTCACCTCTCCCTGGGCCTGGGCTGGGAGATGGAACCCAGGGCTCCCAGCGGGAGACCCCTGACCTCCGAAGGTCCCGGAACCCAACTTAGAGCTCTTGGCCCGGTGGGACCACCCGGAGCCAAGGCCCTTCCAGGGGCACTGCAGAGACCCGCACAAAGCGACACCTGACCCTGTGGGAGCCTCGCAGGGTTTTGTTCAGCTCAGCCAGCCAACCCCTTCCACCACCAGGGTGAGCCCGACCAGCTGCTGAGATCTTGTCGGGGTCCCTGTTGTCTGCACGCAGAGCCCGGCAGTTCACTTGGTCCGCCCCCACCACAGCGTTCATCCTCCCGGCCTGTCCCCAAAGGCCAGGGGCGACCTCGACCTCCAACTGCCTCAGAGCTCTGTAATTTCCTGGGGCGATCTTTCATCGTTTTCATGACCCTTGAACCGCACAGCAGCCCCTCCTGTTACCATACTGGCTCTGAGAAAAGAGCACGCCCGAATATCTGGAAAAGCCAAATTGTGTGGGAATGCCCGGTGCTGGCCGGAGCCTGGATAGAAACGCTTGACATTTGCCCCAGCTTCTGAGGCTGCCTGCTGGTCGTGGCATCCCCAGCCACAGAGACGGAAGCCTCGCCAGAGCCCGGGGGATTAAGTTAGGTCAGTTGTATGCTTTTAAAACCCATGAGCAGGCAGATCTCAGTGAACCCCTCTCTATACGTACGCTCTGTTCTGATCTTTAGAAAGTTGCAGTCATATATATATATCATCGAGGCTCTATCCCATGTTAACCGCATATAAATGTGTGAAGTTATGGATGTGATGTAAGGCTCACTGGGTATGTAGTGACCTGGGAACATGGTACCCGGTGCCCATGCTTCCTAAACACATCTCCTGGCTTGATTCACATCCCAGTGTGCCTCTAAATAGACCAGGACTCAACTGCACAATCTTCTCCCCACTCCCAAATAATCCCAGCTCATTCATGTTTTATTCAGGCTTCCATAAATCACTTGCAGAACTCAGCCTCTCTCTCGGATGGGATCTGTGGGTAGCAGTGTCCAACTTGAAAAAGAAAAACTTACTGAAATTAGACTTTGTAAACAAAAGAAACAGCCAAGCTAAAAAAAAAAAAAAAAAAAGATTACACCACATCTCATGCTCAGTGGTCAACATGAAATAATACTACCCACAAAAGTACTTTGTCTCCCAAAGTCATTAAAATATGTACAAACTCAAGGAACACAGAGCAGCATGGGCCCCATTAATGTCCTGAGAGCCACAGGCTACTGTAGCCAGAGTTTTCTTTTCCTAGGTGGACTGTCCGAGTTCCCCTAGTGGAAAACTCGGATCCTCTTACCAGAATCCACCACACAAATGTCAAGCTGGACCACATGGTTATGGGCAGTCAGGATGATGGTCAGCCCTGGCGCTGATGGCATTTCCAGACCCGAGTCTACTAGACCAGAGGAAGAGCTCGAAGGGGCTCCCGGGCGACGAGGGCCCCCAGCTTTGGTTGGCTCGGTGCGTGAGTTGGAGAGGCGGCCGGGTTGAGGACAGTGACTTCCTCGGCTGACACTCAGAAGGTGGATGACCCTCCTGCCACCTCTCGATAGGGAATTAATTGAGCCTTTTTTTCTGTCTTCCGGTGGGGTTGGGGGCCGAATCTGAGAACACAGAGAGATGCGCCTCGAGGGGTGCGTGATGCCCCTCTCCTCCTGGGAATGGACCAGTGTCACAGTATCCAAGCGACCCGCTCTCCTTCCCCAAACCGCCACGCGCCGTGTGATTCGGAGGCAAAAGAAAGGTGTAGACTCGGGGTACTGGAAAGAGCCAGTCCTCAGAAAGCAGGCTGGCCCCCAATGTCCCTTTTGTGGTGATTCCTTAACCTACCGAGTGCGCGGGTGGAAGTTTGGGCCTGTCAGGGAACAGCAGGCAGCCCCCAGGGAGCCCTCCTGGTCTCTGCCTGGAGGCCAGACTCTCTTCCCCAGACTTCCCCTCGACCCCAGAGGGTCAAAGGACCAAGAGACAGCTCGGGACCCCTTTGAAGTCGCCCCATAACCTGAATTACGTGGGGCGCCCAGGTGCCAGCATCTCAGAGCCCCTAGGCGGGTCTGAGGTGGCAGGAGGGCAGAGACGGGCCAGTCTCGGGAAGTTCTGCCTCACATCTGGGCCTTGCCTCGGAGGCGCCGCCGGAGCGCGGCTCCTGTTTAATATTCCGCCGCTGGTTGTTGTGCTTGGCTCCTGTGGGACAGCCGCTCACGGCTGGAAACTGCAGCCAATTTTCTGTCTTCATCTCGCAGTGTTTTGACTGGAGGCAGATCCAGTTCAGACCGATCAGGGCTGTGGAAACAACCACCGAGTGTCTCGCCTGCTTTGCCCTGGCGGCAGCGAGCAGGGGGAGCCCAGAATGTGGTTAAGGAACTGGCCTGCGGGAGCCTGGGGGGGTCTGGGGGGCACTCACCCTTGCCACATGCTGGGACGGAGATGGAGCCCTCCATTGATTAGCGGGTTTCATCAAAGGACACTCAAGGGATGACTAGAAAATTGATTTCACCTCATTAACAGACGGGGGGTTTAAGGTTCTGGCCCGCGTCTCAGGGGTGCGCGCTGCGTGGGAAGGTCAGGAGGAAGCAGCTGTCTGGAAGGGGCCGAGGGGCCGAGAACAATAAGCAGCGGTTCTGAAAATTCGCCTGAAACGCCGACCCCGGGCAGAGCTCACAGAGCAGGGTTGGCCGAGGCTGGCTTGAAGATGGAGTCAGCGGTGGGGGTCTCGGTGAGCCTCTCCCCAGGCCGGGCGGACGCAGGCAGGCTCCTGATCAAGTCTGTCACTTTTTTCTTCCTTCTCTCTTTCTTTCCTACAGATCTGAGGCTGTCAGAGATGACTCTGGTTCTGTCCATGAATAGATTCTGCGACCCCATCGTCTCAGAAGGAGCTGCTGAAATCTCTGGGTTCCAGGCACTATGGGAGGCTGACAGCGACAGAGGCCTGAGCCCCACGGGGCCAGCACAGGCTGCTTTGCAGGGAGACCGGGGTGCCGGCCCCCCCCTCGCAGGTATTGCCTGGATCTTCTCCAACCAGGGCTGAGCTGAGCTGGGAGAGGTCAGGGTTGGATTGAAGTCACATCGAGTCCTGGGACTGTATTTTTAACAGAACTGAACCAAATATCTAAAGTTTGGATTTTGGTTTTCTGCCCTCCCACAGCTGTATGAGTCTTCCTGGGCTGGACAGGGAGATCTTTGTCTGACTGGCATGAGGCTGGTCACCCTCAGGCCGCAGCAAGAGCAAGGAAACGGAAATGTTCTTCCCAACCTTTAATACTATAGCCTTGAGTAGCTTCCCTTGGGTTTCCATGCAGGCTAGACTTTCGCTAAAATGAAAGGATATGGGGGGCCTCTTGTGCTGAAAGCCCTGGTCTTGAACTAGGGGCCCCTACTTTATTCACAGTTGACATGTTACATTTTCCAGATGAAAAAGACCTCAACAACCCGAAATTTTAGAGCTTTCAATATTTAAGTTCACATTTTTAAAAGAAAGGATGTTGTGATGCCTGGCATGGGCCCCTTTGTTTCCTGGTTCTGAAAGCGATTAGGTGTCCGGGCCCCTTTGTTTCCTGGTTCTGAAAGCGATTAGGTACCCGGCACCCCAGGAGTCTCAGCCTGGTGCCAGGCAGTTGTGTTCAGTGAGATGATCTGAGTAAATGCTGATAAGTGCTTCGGAGCTGTGCGCCCTCCCTCACCTTCGTGAATCCTGCTGTTTGCATTGAGTTGAGACTCCGAACATTCAGGAATGCTGAAAGGTGAAACTTCCCTCTGGTGGGAGCCCTCACCCCGGTGGGCTCTCGGGGTTCCTGTCACAGCAGCCCTGAAGACAGATGTTCATTTTTAATCACCACATGTGCAGATGGGCGCAGCCGAGCCGTCCACTAGAAGGAAAGGAAATGAGAGTTGCTTGTTTGCAGGATCTCTGGCAAGCGGAGTGACAGCTGTCCTATCTGATTTATTACCACAGGATCACATTACCGGGGAATTGCAAATCCTTTAACAACATCCAAGATCACATACTTTAAGAGGAGGTATGTGGAAGAAGAGGATTTTCACCCACCACTCAGCAGCTGTAGCCATAAAGTATGTTTTCTTAATAGTCATTATTTTTATTAAGAGTTAAGATGCTTAGTAAGAGCTGCTTAAACCGGCTCCAGAACACAGCCGCTTCTCTGGGGGCAGGGCACGTTACTCCGCTGCTTGTGGGGCGGGGTCCTGTG